>CM077031.1:13872062-15100594 GCA_039090855.1 Macrothele yani | reverse complement strand
TAGGTTGCTGAGATTCCGATTAGGTTCCCTGCCAGGATTTGTCTTCTTTGGATTTCTTTTTTTCCTTTTCGCTGGTTTGGGTGCTAGACCTACCTGCATGTTTGCCGCGTGCGGAGACCCGTGAGGCGGAAATGGGATGTCTGGGGGCTGAGGTAGCAGGAGACCGGTTAAGTGCCTCCTGTGTACCAACACTCCTCTTCGACCCCGGCTTCGCTGTAAACGGGAGGCTAGAGTCTAACCCACCTCTAGTCAGAAGTCTTGTACCAAGTTGTGTACTGGGCTTTAGCGGCTTTTTTGTCGTATGGCACGGCAGGGTGAGCCCGGGGGCTGTGGGATCATGCCAAAGGCGTTGGCATGACGGTACCAGGAGGCCGAAGTGTCCGCCGAGTGCGTGTGATCACAGCCAACGGACTATATCTGCAACGTATAAGCTCCAGAACTGTGTCTAGCGTCATTTTCTTGGCTTGCGGACCTCCAGTTCTCCCTTGTAGGGCTCGGTGGTGGGTGGAGTAGTCTGCAGACGAATCTTCCTTCTTTTTTCCATGGGTAGAAACAAAAAACAAAACTCCAAATTTAGGACACCTGTGAATATGATGGTTGACAACGACTCTCCTTCGTCTTCTCAACCTACCAAGTCTCATACCCTTAAACGATCTTTAGACCATGACCTGGACCAAGAATGTGGAACCTCTTCTTCGGCAGCTGTACCAGTCGCTCCGAAGCGTCGTCTCCCATCGATTGCTGTGACTACGCATGCTACACACTTACTTGTAGAATCCATCGATCCGACTGAGAGACTGTCCACCAGATCTCCATTTTTTATTTCTAAAGCTTTGGACGCTGCGGTTGGCCCCTTGAAGTCTGTGAGGAAGCTTCGCTCTGGGGACCTGCTTGTTCAAACTTGCAGTGTTTCTCAGAGTAACACTCTTTTGCTCCTTACTAGTCTTCAAGGCATTCCTGTCAAAGTGGCACCTCACCCGTTTCTTAACACCTCTCGGGGTGTTATTTCGGAATTTGATCTCTTGCCATGCAGTGAAGAGGAATTGGTGACTGAACTTGCAGATCAAGGTGTTATTGCTGCGCGCCGTATGATGTTTCGGCGCGATGGTTCTTTAATTAAGTCTAAAAATGTTATCTTGACTTTTAACTCCCCGAAGGTTCCGACCGAAATCAAGGCTGGCTACTTGGTCTGTGGAGTTCGCCCGTACATTCCCAGTCCTCTGCGCTGTTTCAGGTGCCAGAGGTACGGGCATTCACAACGTTTTTGTAAGAGTTCCGCTCGTTGCGCAAATTGTGGCTCCAGTGAACATGACGGGGAAGGTTGCACTTCTGCGGCCTCCTGTGTTAACTGTGGTGAGGCCCATGCGGCTTACTCCCGCACCTGTATGAAATGGAAGGACGAGATGGCAATCCAGCGCCTCAAGACCCTGGACGGCCTCTCGTACCCTGCTGCCAAAGCCAAGTTGGGTATTCCCAACACCCGACAGCGTAGTTTTGCCGCAGTTGTTCAGTCTCAGCCACCACCCGTGCAGCCCTTTGTTCCGCGCCCTGTAGCTCTCGCCGCACTTGCCAAGCGATCTACAGTTGAACAAGCGACACAGGTGGATTTCACCGAGCTCCAGCTTATTCGACCAGCTGAGTCTGCGCCTTCTCTTTTGAAGACGACCGACTCTTCCAGTTCCCAGCGGAAGGCCTGCACGTGCTGGAGAGCCGGCCCTCAATCCTCTAAGGTGTGCAGTGTCCATCCACATGTCGCGGCCATCATGGCCGACTTTGCAGCTGCCTCGGACTCAGCGCGGTCCCCACCCTCACCCAACATTATAGAGGAACATAGGGAGGAGAGTGACAGTTCGTCCCCAGCCTCAAACAACATTGCAGAGGGACATGGGGGAGAAGAGAGTGACAGTTCGTCCCCGCCCTCTGCCAGCATTGCAGGGGAGTGTGGGGGGAGGAGAGTGACTCATCCTTTGTGTAGTTCTGTTTAAAAAAAAAAAAAAAAAAAAAAAAAAAAAAAAATTATAATTATAATAGTCAATTAATAAATTTTTATATAAACCTAATTAACTACCTTGTCTTCACAGCTTTCATCATACTCTTTTTCAACTTTTACCAAGCCTGTCTGCTCTTAACCATTTTCCACGTTTTTTAAAAATCTGTGGCTGATAGTTCTTGGTCTGGCGCTCTTTGGCCAAACCTGGCCCTTGCGCCAATAAAATCCAACAACCAACCAACCAACCGGTGAACATGTCGGGGAAGGTTGCACTTCTGCGGCCTGCTGTGTTAACTGCGGTGAGGCCCATGCAGCTTACTCCCGCAACTGTATGAAATGGAAGGACGAGATGGCGATCCAGCGCCTCAAGACCCTGGAAGGCCTCTCGTACCCTGCTGCCAAAGCCAAGTTGGGTATTCCCAACACCCGACAGCGTAGTTTTGCCGCAGTTGTTAAGTCTCTGCCACAACCCGTGCAGCCCTTTGTTCCGCGCCCTGTAGCTCTCGCCGCACTTGCCAAGCGATCTACAGTTGAACAAGCGACACAGGTGGATTTCACCGAGCTCCAGCTTATTCGACCAGCTGAGTCTGCGCCTTCTCTTTTGCAGACGCCCGCCTCTTCCGGTTCCCAGCAGACAGCCTGCACGTGCGGAAGACCCGGCCCTCAATCCGCAAAGGTGTGCAGTGTCCATCAAACTGTCTCGGCCTCTGCAAGGTCCCCACCCTCAACCGACATTATAGAGGACCATGGGGGGGAGGAGAGTGACAGTTCGTCCCCAGCCTCAACCAGCATTGCAGAGGAACATGGGGGGAGGAAAGTGACAGTTCGTGCCCGCCCTCTGCCAGCATTGCAGAGGAGTGTGGGGGAGGAGAGTGACTGTTCGTCCTTCTCCGTTAGTAATTTTTTTTATAAATCTGATTAACTACCTTGTCTTCCCTGCTTTCATCATACTCTTTTTCAACTTTTCCCAAGCCTGTCTGCTCTTACTCATTTTCCACGCTTTTCAAAATCTGTGACTGATCGTTCTTTGTCTGGCGCTCTTTGGCCAAACCTGGCCCTTGCGCCACTAAAATCCACTAACCAACCAACCAACCAACCAGATGCCAGAGGTACGGGCATTCACAACGTTTCTGTAAGAGTTCCGCTCGTTGCGCTAATTGTGGCTCCAGTGAACATGCCCCGCACGGGGATAACTGGTTTTCCAGTTATTTGGGGAGCGGCGCCCCCACGGCCCGAGCTGACCTTGTGACTGGTCAACATCTTATGTCATGCCACCGCTTGTTTTTTATTTTGGTGTTTGCAGGGACGGCTGTTCATCCAGCTGTTGGGGAGTCGCGGCCCCACGATCCCGAGCTGGTCTTGTGTCTCGCTTTTTCGTTTTTCCTTATTTTCTCCACTGGCTAGTTGCCCGTGTTGTATTCTCTACCTAATCGCTACCACGTTATGTACTAACACCCCGGTCTTGTGGTTTTGTTACCCTCCACCACTAACTGATTTATATTAACCGCTCAGTTCGTAGGTTGCTGAGATTCCGATTAGGTTCCCTGCCAGGATTTGTCTTCTTTGGATTTCTTTTTTTCCTTTTCGCTGGTTTGGGTGCTAGACCTACCTGCATGTTTGCCGCGTGCGGAGACCCGTGAGGCGGAAATGGGATGTCTGGGGGCTGAGGTAGCAGGAGACCGGTTAAGTGCCTCCTGTGTACCAACACTCCTCTTCGACCCCGGCTTCGCTGTAAACGGGAGGCTAGAGTCTAACCCACCTCTAGTCAGAAGTCTTGTACCAAGTTGTGTACTGGGCTTTAGCGGCTTTTTTGTCGTATGGCACGGCAGGGTGAGCCCGGGGGCTGTGGGATCATGCCAAAGGCGTTGGCATGACGGTACCAGGAGGCCGAAGTGTCCGCCGAGTGCGTGTGATCACAGCCAACGGACTATATCTGCAACGTATAAGCTCCAGAACTGTGTCTAGCGTCATTTTCTTGGCTTGCGGACCACCAGTTCTCCCTTGTAGGGCTCGGTGGTGGGTGGAGTAGTCTGCAGACGAATCTTCCTTCTTTTTTCCATGGGTAGACACAAAAACAAAACTCCAAATTTAGGACACCTGTGAATATGATGGTTGACAACGACTCTCCTTCGTCTTCTCAACCTACCAAGTCTCATACCCTTAAACGATCTTTAGACCATGACCTGGACCAAGAATGTGGAACCTCTTCTTCGGCAGCTGTACCAGTCGCTCCGAAGCGTCGTCTCCCATCGATTGCTGTGACTACGCATGCTACACACTTACTTGTAGAATCCATCGATCCGACTGAGAGACTGTCCACCAGATCTCCATTTTTTATTTCTAAAGCTTTGGACGCTGCGGTTGGCCCCTTGAAGTCTGTGAGGAAGCTTCGCTCTGGGGACCTGCTTGTTCAAACTTGCAGTGTTTCTCAGAGTAACACTCTTTTGCTCCTTACTAGTCTTCAAGGCATTCCTGTCAAAGTGGCACCTCACCCGTTTCTTAACACCTCTCGGGGTGTTATTTCGGAATTTGATCTCTTGCCATGCAGTGAAGAAGAATTGGTGACTGAACTTGCAGATCAAGGTGTTATTGCTGCGCGCCGTATGATGTTTCGGCGCGATGGTTCTTTAATTCAGTCTAAAAATGTTATCTTGACTTTTAACTCCCCGAAGGTTCCGACCGAAATCAAGGCTGGCTACTTGGTCTGTGGAGTTCGCCCGTACATTCCCAGTCCTCTGCGCTGTTT
This sequence comes from Macrothele yani, assembly GCA_039090855.1. Classification (NCBI taxonomy): domain Eukaryota; kingdom Metazoa; phylum Arthropoda; class Arachnida; order Araneae; family Macrothelidae; genus Macrothele; species Macrothele yani. The sequence continues at coordinate 15,095,858 of CM077031.1, read as the reverse complement.
CAGGTGCCAGAGGTACGGGCATTCACAACGTTTTTGTAAGAGTTCCGCTCGTTGCGCAAATTGTGGCTCCAGTGAACATGACGGGGATGGTTGCACTTCTGCGGCCTCCTGTGTTAACTGTGGTGAGGCCCATGCGGCTTACTCCCGCACCTGTACCCCGCACGGGGATAACTGGTTTTCCAGTTATTTGGGGAGCGGCGCCCCCACGGCCCGAGCTGACCTTGTGACCGGTTAACATCTGGTGTCCTGCTACCATTTGTTTTCTTTGTTGGTGGCTTTCGCAGGGACGGCTGTTCACCCAGCTGCTGGGGAGTCGCGCCCCCACGATCCCGAGCTGGTCTTGTGTCTCGACCTTTTCTTTTCTGCGCTGGCCAGTTGCCCGTGTATCTCATTTTTTTTTAATTCTTTTTTACTAACATCCCGGTTTTTGTTGTTTTTGTTACCATCCATTACTACTACTATTAACTGTTCAGTCTGTAGGTTGCTGAAGTTCCGCTTAAGCCCCTTTCCAGGGTTTTTTTCTAGCTTTGTTTTTATTTCCCCCGTTTTTCTGGTTTGGGTGCTAGACCTGCCTGCATGTTTGCCGCGTGCGGAGACCCGTGAGGCGGAAATGGGATGTCTGGCGGCTGAGGTCGCAGGAGACCGGAGAAGTGCCTCCTGTGTGCCAACACTCCTCTTCGACCCCAGCTTCGCTGTAAACGGGAGGCTAGAGGCTAACCCACCTCTAGTCAGATGCCCTGTTCCAAGTTGTGTGCACGGCTTTAGCGGCTTTATTGTCGTATAGCACGGCAGGGTGAGCCCGGGGGCTGTGGAATCGTGCCAAAGGCGTTGGCATGACGGTATTGGAGGCCGAAGTGTCCACCGAGTGCATGTGACCACAGCCAACGGACTATATCTGCAGCGCATAAGCTCCAGAACTGTGTCCTGCGTCACTTTCGTGGCTTGCGGACCTCCAGTTCTCCCTTGTTGGGCTCGGTAGTGGGCGGAGTCACCTGCAGATGAATCTTTCATAACACTCTATGGGGAAACATCATCACTCCAAACACAAGTCCCCAGACTCTAAACCCTCGGGGAGTAAACCCCCTGAGAAAATGTTGGTTGACGACGGCCACCCACCTAACCAACTGGCAAAAACGAACACTCTGAAACGAGCGTTCGACCGTGATTTCGACAATCGTACCGGACTTTCGACTGCTTCTCTGGAACCTGCTGCTTTGAAACGTCGTTTAACATCGAACGACTTAAATCTCTCTGCTGCGTTTCTGCTGATAGAGTCTACTGGTCAAAGTGAGAGACTGTCCACCAAGTCTCCATTCTTTATATCCAAGGCTTTGGATGCTGCTATTGGCTCGCTGAAATCTGTGAAGAAACTTCGCTCTGGGGACCTGCTAGTCCAAACTAGCAGTGTTTCTCAGAGCAAGAACCTCCTGCAACTGACCACCCTTCAGGGTATTCCCATTAAGGTTACCCCACACCCCTACCTTAACACCTCTCGGGGGGTAATATCCGAATCTGATCTGTTAGATTGCAGTGAGGATGAACTAGTCAGAGAACTGGCAGATCAGGGAGTCATTGCCGCCCGTCGGATGATGTTCCGACGGGATGGTAACTTAGTAAAATCCAGGAATGTCACTTTGACTTTTAGCTCTCCCACCGTCCCGAGCGAGATAAAGGCTGGTTACTTGGCCTGCCGAGTACGCCCATATATTCCCACCCCTCTGCGCTGCTTCAAGTGTCAGAAATATGGGCACTCGCAGCGCTCGTGTAACAGTGCTGCACGGTGCGCAAATTGTGGTTCCACCGAACATGACGGGGCGGGTTGCTCTTCTGCAGCCTGCTGCGTAAACTGTGGTGAGGAACATGCCGCTTATTCTCGGAATTGTACAAAGTGGAAGGACGAGATGGCCATTCAGCGCGTAAAGACCCTGGAGGGCCTCTCGTACCCTGCCGCCAAGGCAAAACTAGGCATTACCAACACGAGACAGCGCAGTTTTGCCTCTGTTGTACAATCTTCACCACAGTCTGTTCAAACCTTTTTGCCGCGCCCTGTAGCTCTCGCCGGGCTCCCCAAAAAAATTACATCTGAGCAGGCGACGCAGGTAGATTTTTCAGACTTTCAGCAAGAGTCGACCATCTGACTCTGCGTCTCCCGAGAAGACCAGTTCTTCCCTTGCCAGGAGTCCTTCTTGTGCTTGTGGTAGGGCTGGCCCAAAGTCTGCGAAAGTCTGCCCTTTACATCCATGTGTTGCGGTTCAACTAACCCATATCCAGGACTCTTTGGGGCCCTCACCCTCAACCACCATTGTGGGGGACCATGCGGGGGAGGAAAGTGACGGTTCGTCCTCCTCCTCTGCCTCTTTGCCGAAGGACAGGACGTCGGTCCTACGGAGTGACGAAGAGTTTTGATTACTCTTTGTCACTGATTCCACTCTTGTTGCTCTTTTATGGATACGTGCATTTTACAATGGAACTGTCGGGGTTTCCGTTCCAACGTCGATGACGTTAAACATCTTCTCACTACTCATTCGCCGGTGTGCATGTGCTTGCAGGAAACGAAGCTTCGACCCAGCGATCCGCTGTCGGTCAAGCATCACAGCTGCTTCCGGAAGGATAACACCAGTGGTGACATTGCGTGTGGGGGCGTGGCTATCCTCGTCCCTCACGCTGTCCCGGCCTCGCAGCTCTTGCTTGCCACGCCTTTGCAGGCTGTGGCGGTGCGTCTTTCCGTGAAGTCTTTGCTTACTGTTTGCTGCTTGTACCTGCCGCCGACTGATGATGTCGGTGCTTCTGATCTTGAGAGTCTCGTGAATCAACTGCCCACCCCAGCGCTTCTGTTGGGGGACTTTAATGCCCACAGTCCTTTGTGGGGCAGTGATCGCACGGATACTAGAGGTCGCAGGGTGGAGGGCCTTTTGGCCTCCAGCCCTCTTTGCATACTGAATACCGGAGACTGTACCTACTTCCATGAGCCGAGTCGATCGTTTTCTGCTATCGACCTTGCCCTGGGTTCTCCGTCGGTTGCTGCCGACTGGGAGTGGTCTGTGTCGCAGGACCCCCTTGGCAGTGATCATTTTCCGATTCTTCTCTCTCTGTGCCGTGACGGGTCTCTTCCATCTTCTCGCCCTGCCAGATGGAAAATTGATCATGCCAAGTGGGAGGTTTTCGCCGCCACTGCCGTCGTTACTGAGGCAATGGTGACCCAGGAGCCTCTGGAAGCTGCAGTCTCCGAGGTTTCAGAGTGCATTGTGCGGGCAGCTGACTCTGCCATCCCCAAGACCTCTAGTCAGACTCCGAAGATCCCGAAACCCTGGTGGAATGAAGAATGCAGCGTATCTAGGAAAGCACAGCATAAGGCGTGGGGAAAATTTCGGCGTTTCCCTACGCAGGAACATCTCCTGGCCTTTAAACGTGCCAAGGCTTATGCTCGGTTGGTTCGACGCCGTAGTAAAAGGGATTCTTGGCGGACCTATGTCTCTTCCATCCGTACCGGCTCGAGTCCCAAACTCATCTGGGACCGAATACGCAAGATCAGGGGTAGTTCTCGCTCCAGCCAGATTTCTGTGCTTGAGCGAGACGGCGAAGAGATTGCAGATGTAACTGGCATAGTGGATTGTCTGGGAGAAACTTTTGCTTCGGTTTCCAGCAGTGCTGCCTACCCTGCCTCGTTCCGTGGGGTAAGAGAGAGCGCTGAGCGGCAGAAATTAAATTTCTCCGCTCGCGACAGTTCGGATTACAACCGGCCTTTTACTCTCACGGAGCTGCGGGCTGCTCTCCGTCGCTCGGGGAGCACTGCTGTAGGACACGACCAGATCCACTATGAGATGTTGCGGCGCCTCTCGCCGTCCTCGCTCGCTCACCTCCTTGCGCTTTTTAATCGCATCTGGTGCGAGCAACAGTTCCCTGATTCTTGGCGTTTGGCTATTGTCATTCCCATACCTAAGCCCGGTAAGGACCCCAGAATCCCTAGTAACTACAGGCCCATTGCGCTGACCAGCTGCTTGTGCAAAGTCCTAGAACGTATGGTAAATGCACGACTAATCTTTTATCTAGAGAGCAACAACATTTTTTCACCTTTCCAGAGTGGTTTCCGACGTCATCATCATACCGGTGACCATCTTCTTCGCCTTGAGACGTCTGTTCGGGAGGCGTTTGTTAAGAGGCAGCACCTGGTTTCCATCTTTTTTGATCTAGACAAAGCATACGATCGTGCTTGGAGGTTTGGCATTCTTCGCGAACTGCACCAGTGCGGTTTGCGGGGAAACCTTCCCATCTTCATTGCCGGCTTCCTTCGCGATCGGGTGTTCCGGGTGCGCCTCGGTACGACCCTCTCCGCTCCTTTTTGCCAAGAACAAGGAGTTCCTCAAGGTTCCATTTTGTCTGTTTCTCTTTTTATTTTGTGTATCAATCAGGCTTTTCGTGACCTTCCTCCGGCAATCTCTGGATCGATGTTTGTGGACGACTTGCAGATCTCTTGTGCTTCCTCCAATATGCGCATGCTTGAGCGCCAGTTGCAGTGTGGGGTGAACAGAATCTGCTCTTGGGCGGACAGGAATGGGTTTGTCATCTCGCAGGAAAAGACCGTCTGCGTGCATTTTTGCCGCAGACGCGGTCTCCACCCAGACCCAGTTCTGCGGTTGGGCTCTGCCGAAATTCCTGTTCTCCCTGGAGACCACTTTCTTAGGTGTAGTTTTTGACCGGTCTCTGACCTTTCGCCCACACGTGCAACGCTTGAAATCCTCTTGCACTAAAGCATTGCGCATATTGAAGATGCTCTCCAATACATCATGGGGAGCAGATCGAAGCACCATGCTTCACATCTACCGAGCGGTCATTCGTTCTCGGCTGGACTACGGCTGTGTGGTGTATGGTTCGGCCAGGGATTCTATCCTCAAGCCTCTGGACCCTGTGCACCATCAGGCTCTGCGACTCTGCACGGGGGCGTTCCGAACCTCCCCAGTCGACAGTCTCTATGTTGAAGCACATGAACCACCTTTGAGTCTGCGTCGTCTGCAACTGTCGATCCTGTTCTATGTGAAACTGGGGGCTCTCCCTGACCATCCTTTGAGAGATTCCATCTTTGAACCCCAGTTCGTTCGCCTGTTTGAGCACCGACCATCCTGTGTGCCGACCTTGGGAATCCGCGTGAGGACTACAGCCCGGGATGCTGGGATTGATGTCTCCCTTATTGGTGAGCTACGGCTGTTTGACCAGCCGCCATGGACTCGTGTCATTCCGGACGTAGACTTGTCCCTCAGCAGAGTTCCGAAATCATCCTGCCACCCTGTTGAGTTTTGCCAGCGCTTCGCCGAGCACCGTTCTCGCCACCCGGATTTTGTGCCGGCTTTTACTGACGGCTCAAAGTCCGTGGGGGTTGTGGGTTCCGCATTCGTGTGCGCGGACGTCATCCACGGCGAGCGCCTTCCGTCGGAAGCTTCGGTGTTCTCTGCTGAGGTACATGCTATCTTACTTTGTCTCCGTCATGTCCAGGCGAGACCCCATCGCCGGGTTATTCTTTATGCGGATTCCTTGGGTGTCTTACAGCTTTTGTCATCTGGCACCGACAGTGATCATCCAGGCGTTCAGGAGGTGCGCCGTGTTTTGCACCATCTGACAGAGGCTGGTTTTCGCATCCGATTTTGTTGGATTCCAAGTCACGTTGGTATCCGGGGAAATGAGTTGGCGGATATTACTGCCAAATCTGCCTCATCTCTTCCTGTCTCTGATCTGCCCCTGTACCATCGTGACTTCAAGCCTGCCGTTGTTCGCTATATCCGGCAACAATGGCAAACTCGCTGGAGCGCCCTGACGGCGAACAAACTTTTTCACTTGAAGCCAGTCATTGGATTGTGGAATTCCAGCCTTCGAGTCAATCGTCGTGAGGAAGTTGTCCTTGCACGTCTCCGCATTGGGCATTGTCGCTTCACTCACCGCTTTTTGCTGTGTGGCGACACTGCGCCGATGTGCGAGACGTGTAACTGTCGTCTTACTGTTGTTCATGTTTTGTGTTCTTGTGTTCGTTTTTGTGGTCCTCGTCTTCGTTTTTTTCATGCTCATCTGTTGGTTGAAGACGAAACTTCGCTGCAGGCCATCCTTGCCGACAACTGCGATGCGACCGCAGTTTTTTCATTCTTCAAAGCGGTCGATCTTTTTAATGATATCTAGTTTTACTCTGCTCATGAACATCTTTCACTTTTAGCCAATCAGTCTGTTTTAAACCTTTGTGTACGGTTTTCAGTATTTTTGTTTTCTTTTTGTGTGTCTTGTGTTTGGCGCTCTTTGGCCAACTATGGCCCTTGCGCCACAAAAATTTATTTACCTACCAACCAACCAACCAACCCGCACCTGTATGAAATGGAAGGACGAGATGGCAATCCAGCGCCTCAAGACCCTGGACGGCCTCTCGTACCCTGCTGCCAAAGCCAAGTTGGGTATTCCCAACACCCGACAGCGTAGTTTTGCCGCAGTTGTTCAGTCTCAGCCACCACCCGTGCAGCCCTTTGTTCCGCGCCCTGTAGCTCTCGCCGCACTTGCCAAGCGATCTACAGTTGAACAAGCGACACAGGTGGATTTCACCGAGCTCCAGCTTATTCGACCAGCTGAGTCTGCGCCTTCTCTTTTGAAGACGACCGACTCTTCCAGTTCCCAGCGGAAGGCCTGCACGTGCTGGAGAGCCGGCCCTCAATCCTCTAAGGTGTGCAGTGTCCATCCACATGTCGCGGCCATCATGGCCGACTTTGCAGCTGCCTCGGACTCAGCGCGGTCCCCACCCTCACCCAACATTATAGAGGAACATAGGGGGGAGGAGAGTGACAGTTCGTCCCCAGCCTCAAACAACATTGCAGAGGACCATGGGGGGGAAGAGAGTGACAGTCTGTCCCCGCCCCTCTGCCAGCTTTGCAGAGGAGTGTGGGGGGAGGGGAGTGACTCATCCTTTGTGTAGTTGTGTTAAAAAAAAAAAAAAAAAAAAAAAAAAAAAAAAAGGAAGTTATAATTATAATAGTGAATTACTAAATTTTTCTTATAAACCTACTTAACTACCTTGTCTTCACAGCTTTCATCATGCTCTTTTTCGGCTTTTACCGGGCCTGTCTGTTCTTGATCATTTTCAACGTTTTTCAAAATCTGTGGCTGATAGTTCTTTGTCTGGCGCTCTTTGGCCAAGCCTGGCCCTTGCGCCAATAAAATCCAACAACCAACCAACCAACCAACCAGTGAACATGACGGGGAAGGTTGCACTTCTGCGGCCTGCTGTGTTAACTGTGGTGAGGCCCATGCAGCTTACTCCCGCAACTGTATGAAATGGAAGGACGAGATGGTTATCCAGCGCCTCAAGACCCTGGAGGGCCTCTCGTACCCTGCTGCCAAGGCCAAGTTGGGTATACCCACCACCCGACAGCGTACTTTTGCCGCAGTTGTTAAGTCTCAGCCACAACCCGTGCAGCCTTTTGTTCCGCGCCCTGTAGCTCTCGCCGCACTTGCCAAGCGATCTACAGCTGAACAAGCGACACAGGTGGATTTCCCCCGCACGGGGATAACTGGTTTTCCAGTTATTTGGGGAGCGGCGCCCCCACGGCCCGAGCTGACCTTGTGACTGGTCAACATCTGATGTCATGCCACCGCTTGTTTTTTATTTTGGTGCTGATGGTGTATGCAGGGACGGCTGTTCATCCAGCTGTTGGGGAGTCGCGGCCCCACGATCCCGAGCTGGTCTTGTGTCTCGCTTTTTCGTTTTTATTTATTTTCTCCACTGGCTAGTTGCCCGTGTTGTATTCTACCTAATCGCTACCACGTTGTGTACTAACACCCCGGTCTTGTGGTTTTGTTACCCTCCACCACTAACTGATTTATATTAACCGCTCAGTTCGTAGGTTGCTGAGATTCTGTTTAGGTTCCCTGCCAGGATTTGTCTTCTTTGGGTTTCTTTTTTTCCTTTTAGCTGGTTTGGGTGCTAGGCCTACCTGCATGTTTGCCGCGTGCGGAGACCCGTGAGGCGGAAATGGGATGTCTGGCGGCTGAGGTCGCAGGAGACCGGATAAGTGCCTCCTGTGTACCAACACTCCTCTTCGACCCCGGCTTCGCTGTAAACGGGAGGCTAGAGACTAACCCACCTCTAGTCAGAAGTCATGTACCAAGTTGTGTACAGGGCTTTAGCGGCTTTTTTGTCGTATGGCACGGCAGGGTGAGCCCGGGGGCTGTGGGATCATGCCAAAGGCGTTGGCATGACGGTACCAGGAGGCCGAAGTGTCCGCCGAGTGCGTGTGATCACAGCCAACGGACTATATCTGCAACGTATAAGCTCCAGAACTGTGTCTAGCGTCATTTTCTTGGCTTGCGGACCTCCAGTTCTCCCTTGTAGGGCTCGGTGGTGGGTGGAGTAGTCTGCAGACGAATCTTCCTTCTTTTTTCCATGGGTAGACACAAAAAACAAAACTCCAAATTTCGGACACCTGTGAATATGATCGTTGACAACGACTCTCCTTCGTCTTCTCAACCTACCAAGTCTCATACCCTTAAACGATCTTTAGACCATGACCTGGACCAAGAATGTGGAACCTCTTCTTCGGCAGCTGTACCAGTCGCTCCGAAGCGTCGTCTCCCTCAATTGCTGTGACTACGCATGCTACTCACTTGCTTGTAGAATCCATCGATCCGAATGAGAGACTGTCCACCAGATCTCCCTTTTTCATTTCTAAAGCTTTGGACGCTGCGGTTGGCCCCTTGAGGTCTGTGAGGAAGCTTCGCTCTGGGGACCTGCTTGTCCAAACTTGCAGTGTTTCTCAGAGTAACACTTTTCTGCACCTCACTAGTCTTCAAGGCATTCCTGTCAAAGTGACACCTCACCCGTTTCTTAACACCTCTCGGGGTGTTATTTCTGAGTTTGATCTCTTGCCATGCAGTGAAGAAGAATTGGTGACTGAACTTGCAGATCAAGGTGTTATTGCTGCGCGCCGTATGATGTTTCGGCGCGATGGTTCTTTAATTAAGTCTAAAAATGTTATCTTGACTTTTAACTCCCCGAAGGTTCCGACCGAAATCAAGGCTGGCTACTTGGTCTGTGGCGTTCGCCCGTACATTCCCAGTCCTCTGCGCTGTTTCAGGTGCCAGAGGTACGGGCATTCCCAACGTTTTTGTAAGAGTTCCGCTCGTTGCGCAAATTGTGGCTCCAGTGAACATGACGGGGAAGGTTGCACTTCTGCGGCCTCCTGTGTTAACTGTGGTGAGGCCCATGCGGCTTACTCCCGCACCTGTATGAAATGGAAGGACGAGATGGCAATCCAGCGCCTCAAGACCCTGGACGGCCTCTCGTACCCTGCTGCCAAAGCCAAGTTGGGTATTCCCAACACCCGACAGCGTAGTTTTGCCGCAGTTGTTCAGTCTCAGCCACCACCCGTGCAGCCCTTTGTTCCGCGCCCTGTAGCTCTCGCCGCACTTGCCAAGCGATCTACAGTTGAACAAGCGACACAGGTGGATTTCACCGAGCTCCAGCTTATTCGACCAGCTGAGTCTGCGCCTTCTCTTTTGAAGACGACCGACTCTTCCAGTTCCCAGCGGAAGGCCTGCACGTGCTGGGGAGTCGGCCCTCAATCCTCTAAGGTGTGCAGTGTCCATCCACATGTCGCGGCCATCATGGCCGACTTTGCAGCTGTCTCGGACTCCAGCGCGGTCCCCACCCTCACCCAACATAGAGGAACATAGGGGGAGGAGAGTGACAGTTCGTCCCCAGCCTCAAACAACATTGCAGAGGACCATGGGGGGAAGAGAGTGACAGTTCGTCCCCGCCCTCTGCCAGCATTGCAGAGGAGTGTGGGGGGAGGAGAGTGACGGTTCGTCCCCCTCCTGGTGAATCATCCTTTGTGTAGTTGTGTTTACTGCTGATTATATTAGTTAATTATTACATACCTAAATTTTTATATAAACCTAATTCACTGCCGTGTCTTCACAGCTTTCTTCATCCTCTTTTTCCAACTTTTACCAAGCCTGTTTTCTCTTAATCCTTTTCCCCGCTTTTAAACATCTGTCGCTGATAGTCCTTTGTCTGGCGCTCTTTGGCCAAACCTGGCCCTTGCGCCATTAAAATTCATCAACCAACCAACCAACCAGGTGGATTTCACCGAGCTCCAGCTTATTCGACCAGCTGCGTCTTCGCCTTCTCTTTTGAAGACGCCCGCCTCTTCCGGTTCCCAGCAGACAGCCTGCACGTGCGGAAGACCCGGCCCTCAATCCGCAAAGGTGTGCGGTGTCCATCAAACTGTCTCGGCCTCAGCTAGGTCCCCACCCTCACCCAACATTATAGAAGAACACGGGGGGAGGAGAGTGACAGTTCGTCCCCAGCCTCTACCAGCATTGCAGAGGAACATGGGGGGAGGAGAGTGACAGTTCGTCCCCGCCCTCTGCCAGCATTGCAGAGGAGTGTGGGGGGAGGAGAGTGACGGTTCGTCCTTTTCCATTAGTAAATATGTTACTTTTAATAAACATCATTAACTACCTTTTTCTTCACTGCTTTCTTCATACTCTTTTTCAACTTTTACCAAGCCTGTCTGATCTTCATCATTTTCCACGTTTTTAAAAATCTGTGGCTGATCGTTCTTTGTCTGGCGCTCTTTGGCCAAACCTGGCCCTTGCGCCAATAAAATCCAACAACCAACCAACCAACCAAGTCTCATACCCTTAAACGGTCTTTAGACCTTGACCTGGACCAAGAATGTGGAACCTCTTCTTCGGCAGCTGTACCAGTCGCTCCGAAGCGTCGTCTCCCCTCAATTGCTGTGACTACGCATGCTACTCACTTGCTTGTAGAATCCATCGATCCGAATGAGAGACTGTCCACCAGATCTCCCTTTTTCATTTCTAAAGCTTTGGACGCTGCGGTTGGCCCCTTGAAGTCTGTGAGGAAGCTTCGCTCTGGGGACCTGCTTGTCCAAACTTGCAGTGTTTCTCAGAGTAACACTTTTCTGAACCTCACTAGTCTTCAAGGCATTCCTGTGAAAGTGACACCTCACCCGTTTCTTAACACCTCTCGGGGTGTTATTTCGGAGTTTGATCTCTTGCCATGCAGTGAAGACGAATTCGTGACTGAACTTGCTGATCAAGGTGTTATTGCTGCACGTCGTATGATGTTCCGGCGTGATGGTTCCATGATTAAGTCAAAAAATGTCATCTTGACTTTTGACTCCCCGAAAGTTCCGACAGAAATCAAAGCAGGCTACTTGGTCTGTGCAGTTCGCCCGTACATTCCCAGTCCTCTGCGCTGTTTCAGGTGCCAGAGGTACGGGCATTCACAACGATTCTGTAAGAGTTCCGCTCGTTGCGCTAATTGTGGCTCCGGTGAACATGACGGGGAAGGTTGCACTTCTGCGGCCTGCTGTGTTAACTGCGGTGAGGCCCATGCAGCTTACTCCCGCAACTGTATGAAATGGAAGGACGAGATGGCGATCCAGCGCCTCAAGACCCTGGAAGGCCTCTCGTACCCTGCTGCCAAGGCCAAGTTGGGTATTCCCAACACCCGACAGCGTAGTTTTGCCGCAGTTGTTAAGTCTCTGCCACAACCCGTGCAGCCCTTTGTTCCGCGCCCTGTAGCTTCTCGCAGCGCTTGCCAAGCGATCTACAGCTGACCAAGCGACACAGGTGTTTTTCCCCGAGCTCGCGATTTTTCGACTACCTGATTCTGGGCCTTCTCTTTTGCAGCCGACCCTCTCTTCCAGCCCCGCACGGGGATAACTGGTTTTCCAGTTATTTGGGGAGCGGCGCCCCCACGGCCCGAGCTAACCTTGTGACGGTTTCTATTGCCTCTGCGGCTTTGACGATTACATCACCGAAGGGACAGCTGTTCATCCAGCTGCTGGGGGATGGCGTCCCCACGGCCCGAGCCGATTTTCTCTTATTGTTTTGCTTTTTTGTCTTAAGTTCATATCTTGACATGTTCCCGCCTCAGTTGTAGGCTGCTGAGGTTGTGATGAGGCGCCAGCTCCGGGTTTTTGTTCCTCGTTCTCTTCCCTGTCTTTTCTCTTTTATGTTACATTTTCTGTTTTTCCGGAGCTGGTTAGCTTAGACCTACCTGCATGTTTGCCGTGTGCGGTGACCCGTACAGGTGGAAATGAGGATGCTGGAGGCTGAGGTATTTGGGGGCCGGGTTGTAGTGTCTCCAGCTGCCAACACTCCTCTTTGCCCTCTGCTTCATCCTAAACGGGAGGCCGGGAGCTAACCCACTCCTGGTCAGGAAGTCTGTGGCCGAGTTGCGTCCGGTCTTCTAGCGGCTTGTCGTTCTGTTCGGCTGGGTGAGTTGGGGGGTAGGGTGGGCATGCCAAAGGGGTGTTCTCCGGGCACGGGAAAGTCTGGGTGCACGCTGAGCGTGTGTCTGCCCTACCAACTTGCTATATCCGCTGACTATCCCTAGAGCCGTGTCCTGCGTCCTCTTGGGCTTGCGGACCTCCGGTTCTCCCTCGTTGGGCTCGGTTGTGGGTGGGGAGGTTGGCGGACGAATCTTTTTCTCCCTCATGGCAACACAAAGTGTTTCCCACGCTGTAAATTTGAAGCGCCGTGTGGAGGACGGGTCGCCCTCCTCCACTAAGAAATTACTAACTACGAATTGCAATGCTCTGTTTCTTCTGATTCATTCAGTTGATCCGGCTCAGTCTCTCAGTTCGAAGAGTCCTTTCTGGATTAATAAGGCTCTTCAGGCCGTTGCGGGCTCTCCGAAGAGTGTTAAGAAGCTCCCGTCAGGGGATCTTCTTGTGGAGACATCTCATCCACGTCACAGTGCCACCCTGCTGGAGACGACCGTTCTGCTGGACATTCCTGTGCAGATCTCACCCCATGGCTACCTCAATTCCTCTCGCGGTGTGGTCAACTCCCGCGACCTGCTCGAATGCAGTGATGAGGAATTGTTGGTTGAACTCGGGGACCAACATGTCACTGGGGTTCGGCGTATCCTTTTCAGGCGGGATGGGAAGTCTATTCCCTCCCGGAACATCGTCCTGACCTTTGACTCACCTACCCTGCCAACTTCCATCACGGCGGGGTACTTGCGTCTCGATGTTCGGCCCTACATCCCGAACCCCCTGAGATGTTTCAAGTGCCAGCATTACGGTCACTCCCAGCAGTCTTGCCGTAATGTAGCAAAGTGTGGGCGCTGTGGTTCCGCTGAACACTCTTTGGCGGACTGCTCCGCTGAGGTGGATCACTGTGTGAATTGTGAGGGTTCCCACTCTGCGTCTTCTAAGCAGTGTCCCAAGTGGATCGAGGAGCAGGCTATCCAGCGCCTGAAGACCACTGAACATCTTTCCTACCCTGAGGCCAGGCGGCGGATAGCTCCTCTTCCATCCGGCCGACGCTCCTATGCCTCGGTTGTGGTGCAGAAGGCTACTGTTGCGGTTCAGACTGAGGCGGCCATCCCGGCGCGTTGTCCTTATGATTTTGAGGACATCGTCGCTGCTGGAATGGCAGCGCTGCAGTCTCGCCGCATTGCATCCAAGGCGACATCTACATCATCGCCTAAACCTTCTACGCCGAAACCATCTAATAGCACAGGGACCCAGGGCACTGCAAAGAAGAAGCCAGAAAAGGTGAGACCCGGCTCATCATCCCCGAAACAGAGCAAGCAAAAACAGCCTCTCAACACAGGGGGTAAACACAGCCCTGTGTTACCTCCAGACACTGCCGATGGGTTGGAGGTGATGGACGACAGTGAGACGTTCTAGTCGTCTGTCTTTTTCCTTCTTTCGTTACATTTTTCATTCTGGCCACGCTCATTCAGTGGAATTGCCGAGGTCTGCGATCACGCATTGATGATTTGAAAGGTTTACTGTCTTCGCACACACCTGTGTGCGTGTGTCTCCAAGAGACAAAGCTTCGCACGACGGACACTCCTTCGTTGCGGAGATATTCTCTTTTCCGCCATGTTCACCTGGATGGCGTTATTGCCTGCGGTGGGGTGGCCGTCGTGGTTCCTCATGGTATTCCTGTCGCTGCAGTTGCCCTTCGGACGACTTTGCAGGCAGTGGCAGTGCGACTTTCTGTGCACACACTGTTCACGGTGTGTTCCCTCTACATACCGCCAGATGACGCTGTAAGCCTTTCGGATCTGGAAGATTTAGTTGACCAACTGCCGCCTCCTTTCTTCATCTTAGGAGATTTTAATGCTCACAATCCGTTGTGGGGTTCTACAACTCGAGACTCCAGGGGCCGTGTTGTTGAGTCCCTTCTCTCCAACACGTCCCTCTGTCTCCACAACACCGGAGTTACTACTTACTTTCATGAACCCACCCGCTCGTACTCAGCCATTGATCTGTCTCTGAGTTCACCATCTTTATATCCTGACTGGTCCTGGAGCGTGTCTGGTGATCCCTTGGCAGCGATCACTTTCCCATCTTTCTCCGTCTCGCGGGTGGCGGGTACCGTTACCCTACTCGCCCTGCTAGATGGAATATTGGTCGTGCCAAGTGGGACACATTCACGGCTTCAGCGATTATTACTCCAGCTGTGGTGACCTCGGGAACGGTCGATGACGCTGTTGCGGCGGTAACGGATTGTATTGTGCAAGCGGCAGAACTTACCATCCCCAGGACGTCGACTAAACTTCCACGTTGCCCGAGACCTTGGTGGAATTCCACTTGTATGGCAGCTCGTCGGGCCCAACATCGGGCTTGGGGTAGGTTTCGTCGGTACCCCACCGACGCGAACCTACTTGCTTTCAAGAAAGCCAAGTCCTACGCGCGATTGGTTCGTCGGCGTAGTCAACGGGAGTCCTGGATGCAATATGTATCCGGGATTAACACCAATACCAGCCCTAAGATCGTTTGGGACAGGATCCGTAAGATTCGGGGACAGTACCCATCTGGGGAAATCTCCATTCTTGAGAGTGGTGGAGGGACGGTTGCTGACGCTCAGGGTATTGCTGACTGTCTGGGCGCCGCTTTTTCTTCGGTGTCCAGCAGCAGCAATTACCCTGCTTCGTTCCGGCAGTTACAGCCGCGGCTTGAACGGTCCCGGATTTCTTTTGGACCGTTTTCTGCCACAGATTACAACAGCCCGCTGACTGCCGTGGAGCTGACGACCGCTCTGAATCGGTCCGGCCGGACATCTGTCGGACCGGATAACATCCATTACGAAATGCTGAAGCACCTTTCTCCGTCCTCTCTTGAATGTCTGCTAATCCTGTTTAACAGGATTTGGCAAGAGCATGTCTTTCCCGAATCTTGGCACACTGCCATTGTCGTTCCTGTTCCCAAACCTGGTAAAGATCCCACTAACCCGTTGAACTACCGGCCAATTGCTATGACGAGCTGCCTTTGCAAAGTACTCGAGCGTATCATTAATTTTCGTCTCATTTTTTATCTGGAGTTTCATCACATTTTTTCACCTCATCAGAGTGGATTTCGCACATCTCGATCCACCACCGATAATCATCTTCGCCTTGAGACATCTGTCAGGGAGGCGTTTGTCCGACGTCAGCACATGGTCTCCGTATTCTTCGACATGGAGAAAGCCTATGACCGTACCTGGAGATACGGCATTCTCCGTGATCTGCACGAGTGCGGATTGCGGGGAAACTTACCATCTTTCATCGCCGGATTTCTCCAGGACCGGAGTTTCCGTGTGCGCGTCGGGTCGACCCTCTCTGCGGTGTACCCGCAAGAACAGGGTGTACCTCAAGGCTCCATTTTATCAGTCACTCTGTTCATCCTTCGTGTCAACCATATTTTCCACCTGCTTCCTCCGACGGTTCGTGGAACCATGTACGTGGATGATCTGCAGATCTCTTGCGCGTCAGTTAACATGCGCACCATCGAGAGACAGCTCCAGTCTGCCATTACCAAGATCTCTCACTGGGCTTCCCAAAATGGCTTTGGCTTCTCGACGCAGAAGACCGTTTGCGTGCATTTTTGCCGTAAACGGGGTCTTCACCCAGACCCCAGCCTCCGTCTGGGGTGTTCTACCATCCCTGTGGTGTCAGGAGCCAGGTTCCTTGGGCTATCTTTTGACCGAGCGCTCACCTTCCGGCCTCACATTCAGTCTTTGAAGGTGAAGTGCACGAAGTCATTGAGTATCCTGAAGGTCCTCTCCCGAACATCTTGGGGGGCCGACAGGTGCTCAATGCTTCGCATTTACCATTCTCTGATTCGGTCAAAGTTAGACTTCGGATGCATTACGTACGGTTCAGCGCGTCCATCGGTTTTAAAGCCTTTGGACCCCGTCCATCACCAGGCATTGCGGCTATGTACTGGTGCTTTCCGTACCTCTCCCGTGCATAGCCTGTATGCGGAGGCTCATGAGCCGCCGTTGTGCATCCGTCGTAAGCAGCTGTCTCTTCAGTTTTACACAAAACTGAAATCTCTTCCTGATCATCCCCTGCATGGTTCCATCTTCCAACCGGACTGTGTCCGCTTGTTTTCCAACCGCCCCTCCTGTGTTCCGACGTTCGGGATTCGGATGTCTGCCATAGTGCGCGATGCTGGTCTAAACTTGTCAAGGATTGGTTTGACCACCTTTTTCAACCGTCCTCCTTGGCAGTCCGTTCTAGCAACGGCTGACCTTTCTCTTTGTGTGTGGCCAAAGTCTTCCACTCCTGCTCTGGTGTACCAGCAGCTCTTTGCTGAAATACAGTCTGTCTACCCGGATTTCGTGCCTGTGTTCACCGATGGCTCGAGGTCCGGGGATGTCGTTGGATCCGCTTTTGTGTGTGGCGAAGCCTCACATGCTGAGAAGCTTCCGCCTGAATCCACTGTCTTTTCGGCAGAGATGCGTGCGGTACACCTCGCTTTGTGCCACATACAGTCTCGATCACTTCGTCGCGCTATGGTTTGCTCTGATTCCCAGTCCGTCATCCATGTTTTATCTTCTCCGGAGGACACGGACTCACCTGTCATCCTTGATGTCCGTCGTCTTCTTGGTACTTTGGAGGGTGATGGTTTCCTGGTCCGATTCTGTTGGGTTCCTGGCCATGTTGGGATCCGGGGTAACGAGCTGGCAGATCTCTCTGCCAGGTCTGTTTCCTCCATGTCGCCAGTTCGGCTGCCACTGTCTTTCCGTGATTTTAGACCTTTGATCCGGACATTTCTCCTGGACGAGTGGCAGTCCCTGTGGTCTCAGCAGGGCAGCAATAAACTTTATGCCATCAAACCACAAATCGGACTATGGAAGTCTAGTTTGCGGAAGAACCGTCGTGAGGAGGTTGTTCTTGCACGTCTCCGCATTGGGCACTGTCGTTTTACTCACCGCTTTTTGCTGTGTGGCGACAGTGCCCCGCTGTGTGAGGCGTGCCAATGTCGTCTCACCGTCCTTCATGTTTTGTGTACTTGTGTTCGTTTTTGTGCTCATCGTTTTCGTCATTTTCACTCTCATCTGTTGGACGAAGGTGCAGCTACGCTGCAAACTATTATCGGTGAAGCCTGCGATACGAGAGCAGTGTTTTCATTTTTACAGGATATTGACTTTTATAAACTCGTCTAGATTTTAACTTCTTCGTTCTCATGTTTCATTTTTACCGCATCAGCCTGCTTTTAACCTTGTGTACGTTTTTTATTAATTTTGTTTCGTTTTAATGTCTTTTGTTTGGCGCTCTTTGGCCAACTATGGCCCTTGCGCCATTAAAAATCTACCAACCAACCAACCAACCTCTCTTCCAGTTTAAAGCAGAAAGCCTGCACGTGCGGACGACCCGGCCCTCAATCCGCAAAGGTGTGCAGTGTCCATCCAGCTGTCTCGGCCTCAGCGAGGTCCCCACCCTCAACCAACATTATAGAGGAACATAGGGGGAGGAGAGTGACAGTTCGTCCCCAGCCTCAAACAACATTGCAGAGGAACATGGGGGAGAAGAGAGTGACAGTTCGTCCCCGCCCTCTGCCAGCATTGCAGGGGAGTGTGGGGGGAGGAGAGTGACTCATCCTTTGTGTAGTTCTGTTTAAAAAAAAAAAAAAAAATTATAATTATAATAGTCAATTAATAAATTTTTATATAAACCTAATTAACTACCTTGTCTTCACAGCTTTCATCATCCTCTTTTTCAACTTTTACCAAGCCTGTCTGCTCTTAATCATTTTCCACGTTTTTTAAAAATCTGTGGCTGATAGTTCTTGGTCTGGCGCTCTTTGGCCAAACCTGGCTCTTGCGCCAATAAAATCCAACGACCAACCGACCAACCAACCACGACCCGAGCTGACCTTGTGACTGGTCAACATCTGATGTCCTGCCACCGCTTGTTTTTTATTTTGGTGTTTGCAGGGACGGCTGTTCATCCAGCTGTTGGGGAGTCGCGTCCCCACGTTCCCGAGCTGGTCTTGTGTCTCGCTTTTTCGTTTTTATTTATTTTCTCCACTGGCTAGTTGCTCGTGTTGTATTCTCTACCTACTCGCTACCACGTTATGTACTAACACCCCGGTCTTGTGGTTTTGTTACCCTCCACCACTAACTGATTTATATTAACCGCTCAGTTCGTAGGTTGCTGAGATTCCGTTTAGGTTCCCTGCCAGGATTTGTCTTCTTTGGATTTCTTTTTTCGTTTTAGCTGGTTTGGGTGCTAGGCCTACCTGCATGTTTGCCGCGTGCGGAGACCCCTGAGGCGGAAATGGGATGTCTGGCGGCTGAGGTCGCAGGAGACCGGTTAAGTGCCTCCTGTGTACCAACACTCCTCTTCGACCCCGGCTTCGCTGTAAACGGGAGGCTAGAGACTAACCCACCTCTAGTCAGAAGTCTTGTACCAAGTTATGTGCAGGCCTTTAGCGGCTTTTTTGTCGTATGGCACGGCAGGGTGAGCCCGGGGGCTGTGGGATCATGCCAAAGGCGTTGGCATGACGGTACCAGGAGGCCGAAGTGTCCGCCGAGTGCGTGTGATCACAGCCAACGGACTATATCTGCAACGTATAAGCTCCAGAACTGTGTCTAGCGTCATTTTCTTGGCTTGCGGACCTCCAGTTCTCCCTTGTAGGGCTCGGTGGTGGGTGGAGTAGTCTGCAGACGAATCTTCCTTCTTTTTTCCATGGGTAGAAACAAAAAACAAAACTCCAAATTTAGGTCACCTGTGAATATGATAGTTGACAACGACTCTCCTTCGTCTTCTCAACCTTCCAAGTCTCATACCCTTAAACGATCTTTAGACCATGACCTGGACCAAGAATGTGGAACCTCTTCTTCGGCAGCTGTACCAGTCGCTCCGAAGCGTCGTCTCCCCTCGATTGCTGTGACTACGCATGCTACGCACTTACTTGTCGAATCCATCGATCCGAATGAGAGACTGTCCACCAGATCTCCATTTTTCATTTCTAAAGCTTTGGACGCTGCGGTTGGCCCCTTGAAGTCTGTGAGGAAGCTTCGCTCTGGGGACCTGCTTGTCCAAACTTGCAGTGTTTCTCAGAGTAACACTTTTCTGCGCCTTTCTAGTCTTCAGGGCATTCCTGTCAAAGTGACACCTCACCTGTTTCTTAACACCTCTCGGGGTGTTATTTCGGAGTTTGATCTCTTGCCATGCAGTGAGGATGAATTGGTGACTGAACTTGCGGATCAGGGTGTTCTTGCTGCACGTCGTATGATGTTCCGGCGTGATGGCTCTTTGCTTAAATCTAAAAATGTAATCTTGACTTTTGACTCCCCGAAAGTTCCGACAGAAATCAAAGCAGGCTACTTGGTCTGTGCAGTTCGCCCGTACATTCCCAGTCCTCTGCGCTGTTTCAGGTGCCAGAGGTACGGGCATTCACAACGATTCTGTAAGAGTTCCGCTCGTTGCGCTAATTGTGGCTCCGGTGAACATGACGGGGAAGGTTGCACTTCTGCGGCCTGCTGTGTTAACTGCAGTGAGGCCCATGCAGCTTACTCCCGCAACTGTATGAAATGGAAGGACGAGATGGCGATCCAGCGCCTCAAGACCCTGGAAGGCCTCTCGTACCCTGCTGCCAAAGCCAAGTTGGGTATTCCCAACACCCGACAGCGTAGTTTTGCCGCAGTTGTTAAGTCTCTGCCACAACCCGTGCAGCCCTTTGTTCCGCGCCCTGTAGCTCTCGCCGCGCTTGCCAAGCGATCTACAGTTGAACAAGCGACACAGGTGGATTTCACCGAGCTCCAGCTTCTTCGACCAGCTGAGTCTGCGCCTTCTCTTTGAAGACGCCCGCCTCTTCCGGTTCCCAGCAGACAGCCTGCACGTGCGGAAGACCCGGCCCTCAATCCGCAAAGGTGTGCAGTGTCCATCAACCTGTCCCCGCACGGGGATAACTGGTTTTCCAGTTATTTGGGGAGCGGCGCCCCCACGGCCCGAGCTGACCTTGTGACTGGTCAACATCTGATGTCATGCCACCGCTTGTTTTTTATTTTGGTGCTGATGGTGTATGCAGGGACGGCTGTTCATCCAGCTGTTGGGGAGTCGCGGCCCCACGATCCCGAGCTGGTCTTGTGTCTCGCTTTTTCGTTTTTATTTATTTTCTCCACTGGCTAGCTGCCCGTGTTGTATTCTCTACCTAATCGCTACCACGTTATGTACTAACACCCCGGTCTTGTGGTTTTGTTACCCTCCACCACTAACTGATTTATATTAACCGCTCAGTTCGTAGGTTGCTGAGATTCCGTTTAGGTTCCCTGCCAGGATTTGTCTTCTTTGGATTTTTTTTTTTTTTTTTTTTTTTTTTTTTTTTTTAGCTGGTTTGGGTGCTAGACCTACCTGCATGTTTGCCGCGTGCGGAGACCCGTGAGGCGGAAATGGGATGTCTGGCGGCTGAGGTCGCAGGAGACCGGTTAAGTGCCTCCTGTGTACCAACACTCCTCTTCGACCCCGGCTTCGCTGTAAACGGGAGGCTAGAGCCTAACCCACCTCTGGTCAGAAGTCTTGTACCAAGTTGTGTGCAGGGCTTTAGCGGCTTTTTGTCGTATTGCACGGCAGGGTGAGCCCGGGGGCTGTGGGATCATGCCAAAGGCGTTGGCATGACGGTACCCGGAGGCCGAAGTGTCCGCCGAGTGCGTGTGATCACAGCCAACGGACTATATTTGCAACTAAGCTCTAGAACTGTGTCTTGCGTCATATGTTTGGCTTGCGGACCTCTAGTTCTCCCCTGTTGGGCTCGATTGTGGGCGGAGTACGTTGCAGATGAATTCTTTCTTACTCCCATGGGGAAACATAAACCCTCCTCAAAATTTAAAAAGCAACAGGATATGGTGATTGATCAGGCGCCAAATTTGCCTCAACCACCTCCCACACATAACACACTGAAGAGAACTTTCGTTGAAAAACGACATCACCGCGACGTATCTTTAGATCCAGGTGTTGAGCCGTCAGCTCAGAAACGTCGCATTACACTTGCAGATTCGATACCTCAAGCTACTTTTCTCGTCATTTCTTCTACTGACCAGATGTTGAAACTTTCCTCAAAGTCTCCTTTTTTCATCTCGAAGGCACTTGCGGGTGTTGCTGGCTCTTTGAAGTCAGTGAAGAAGCTACGCTCTGGAGACCTGCTTGTGGAAACTTGCACTCTCTCTCTCAGAGCAAATCTCTTCTGCAGTTGACCAGACTTCAGGATATTCCAGTTCAAGTGACGGCACATCCGTATCTCAACACCTCCAAGGGAGTCATTTCTGAGCCCGACTTGTTGGTCTGCGATGAAGATGAACTTGTGTGTGAACTTGCTGATCAGGGTGTCATAGCTGCCAGACGCATGACTTTCAGGCGCGATGGCGCGCTGATCAAATCACGAAATGTTATTTTGACTTTTAACAGCCCGAAGGTACCTACTGAAATCAAGGCTGGTTACTTGTTATGTGCAGTTCGTCCTTATATACCAAATCCTCTACGCTGTTTTAAGTGCCAGAGGTATGGACATTCCCAGCGGTCCTGTAACAGTGTTGCGAGGTGCGCCAATTGTGGTTCCCGCGACCACGAAGGGACTGGATGCACTTCAGAGCCCTGCTGTGTAAACTGTGGTGACTCCCACGCTGCTTATGCCAGGTCCTGTTCGAAGTGGAACGACGAGAAGGCGATCCAGCGCCTCAAGACCCTGGAGGGCCTCTCGTACCCTGCTGCCAAGGCCAAGTTGGGTATTCCCAACAACCGACAGCGTACTTTTGCCGCAGTTGTTCAGTCTCAGCCACAACCCGTGCAGCCCTTTGTTCCGCGCCCTGTAGCTCTCGCAGCGCTTGCCAAGCGATCTACAGCTGACCAAGCGACACAGGTGTTTTTCCCCGAGCTCGCGATTTTTCGCCTACCTGATTCTGGGCCTTCTCTTTGCAGCCGACCCTCTCTTCCAGTTTAAAGCAGAAAGCCTGCACGTGCGGACGACCCGGCCCTCAATCCGCAAAGGTGTGCAGTGTCCATCCAACTGTCTCGGCCTCTGCGAGGTCCCCACCCTCAACCAACATTATAGAGGAACATAGGGGAGGAGAGTGACAGTTCGTCCCCAGCCTCAAACAACATTGCAGAGGAACATGGGGGAGAAGAGAGTGACAGTTCGTCCCCGCCCTCTGCCAGCATTGCAGGGGAGTGTGGGGGAGGAGAGTGACTCATCCTTTGTGTAGTTCTGTTTAAAAAAAAAAAAAATTATAATTATAATAGTCAATTAATAAATTTTTATATTAACCTAATTAACTACCTTGTCTTCACAGCTTTCATCCCCGCACGGGGATAACTGGTTTTCCAGTTATTTGGGGAGCGGCGCCCCCACGGCCCGAGCTGACCTTGTGACTGGTCAACATCTGATGTCATGCCACCGCTTTGCTGTTGGTGTTTGCAGGGACGGCTGTTCATCCAGCTGTTGGGGAGTCGCGGCCCCACGATCCCGAGCTGGTCTTGTGTCTCGCTTTTTCGTTTTTTCTTATTTTCTCCACTGGCTAGTTGCCCGTGTTGTATTCTCTACCTAATCGCTACCACGTTATGTACTAACACCCCGGTCTTGTGGTTTTGTTACCCTCCACCACTAACTGATTTATATTAACCGCTCAGTTCGTAGGTTGCTGAGATTCCGATTAGGTTCCCTGCCAGGATTTGTCTTCTTTGGATTTCTTTTTTTTTCCTTTTCGCTGGTTTGGGTGCTAGACCTACCTGCATGTTTGCCGCGTGCGGAGACCCGTGAGGCGGAAATGGGATGTCTGGGGGCTGAGGTAGCAGGAGACCGGTTAAGTGCCTCCTGTGTACCAACACTCCTCTTCGACCCCGGCTTCGCTGTAAACGGGAGGCTAGAGTCTAACCCACCTCTAGTCAGAAGTCTTGTACCAAGTTGTGTACTGGGCTTTAGCGGCTTTTTTGTCGTATGGCACGGCAGGGTGAGCCCGGGGCTGTGGGATCATGCCAAAGGCGTTGGCATGACGGTACCAGGAGGCCGAAGTGTCCGCCGAGTGCGTGTGATCACAGCCAACGGACTATATCTGCAACGTATAAGCTCCAGAACTGTGTCTAGCGTCATTTTCTTGGCTTGCGGACCTCCAGTTCTCCCTTGTAGGGCTCGGTGGTGGGTGGAGTAGTCTGCAGACGAATCTTCCTTCTTTTTTCCATGGGTAGAAACAAAAAACAAAACTCCAAATTTAGGACACCTGTGAATATGATGGTTGACAACGACTCTCCTTCGTCTTCTCAACCTACCAAGTCTCATACCCTTAAACGATCTTTAGACCATGACCTGGACCAAGAATGTGGAACCTCTTCTTCGGCAGCTGTACCAGTCAGCTCCGAAGCGTCGTCTCCCATCGATTGCTGTGACTACGCATGCTACACACTTACTTGTAGAATCCATCGATCCGACTGAGAGACTGTCCACCAGATCTCCATTTTTTATTTCTAAAGCTTTGGACGCTGCGGTTGGCCCCTTGAAGTCTGTGAGGAAGCTTCGCTCTGGGGACCTGCTTGTTCAAACTTGCAGTGTTTCTCAGAGTAACACTCTTCTGCTCCTTACTAGTCTTCAAGGCATTCCTGTCAAAGTGGCACCTCACCCGTTTCTTAACACCTCTCGGGGTGTTATTTCGGAATTTGATCTCTTGCCATGCAGTGAAGAGGAATTGGTGACTGAACTTGCAGATCAAGGTGTTATTGCTGCGCGCCGTATGATGTTTCGGCGCGATGGTTCTTTAATTAAGTCTAAAAATGTTATCTTGACTTTTAACTCCCCGAAGGTTCCGACCGAAATCAAGGCTGGCTACTTGGTCTGTGGAGTTCGCCCGTACATTCCCAGTCCTCTGCGCTGTTTCAGGTGCCAGAGGTACGGGCATTCACAACGTTTTTGTAAGAGTTCCGCTCGTTGCGCAAATTGTGGCTCCAGTGAACATGACGGGGAAGGTTGCACTTCTGCGGCCTCCTGTGTTAACTGTGGTGAGGCCCATGCGGCTTACTCCAGCACCTGTATGAAATGGAAGGACGAGATGGCAATCCAGCGCCTCAAGACCCTGGACGGCCTCTCGTACCCTGCTGCCAAAGCCAAGTTGGGTATTCCCAACACCCGACAGCGTAGTTTTGCCGCAGTTGTTCAGTCTCAGCCACCACCCGTGCAGCCCTTTGTTCCGCGCCCTGTAGCTCTCGCCGCACTTGCCAAGCGATCTACAGTTGAACAAGCGACACAGGTGGATTTCACCGAGCTCCAGCTTATTCGACCAGCTGAGTCTGCGCCTTCTCTTTTGAAGACGACCGACTCTTCCAGTTCCCAGCGGAAGGCCTGCACGTGCTGGAGAGCCGGCCCTCAATCCTCTAAGGTGTGCAGTGTCCATCCACATGTCGCGGCCATCATGGCCGACTTTGCAGCTGCCTCGGACTCAGCGCGGTCCCCACCCTCACCCAACATTATAGAGGAACATAGGGGGAGGAGAGTGACAGTTCGTCCCCAGCCTCAAACAACATTGCAGAGGAACATGGGGGGAAGAGAGTGACAGTTCGTCCCCGCCCTCTGCCAGCATTGCAGAGGAGTGTGGGGGGAGGAGAGTGACGGTTCGTCCCCCTCCTGGTGAATCATCCTTTGTGTAGTTGTGTTTACTGCTGATTATATTAGTTAATTATTACATACCTAAATTTTTATATAAACCTAATTCACTGACGTGTCTTCACAGCTTTCTTCATCCTCTTTTCCAACTTTTACCAAGCCTGTTTTCTCTTAATCCTTTTCCCCGCTTTTAAACATCTGTCGCTGATAGTCCTTTGTCTGGCGCTCTTTGGCCAAACCTGGCCCTTGCGCCATTAAAATTCATCAACCAACCAACCATCACAGCTTTCATCATACTCTTTTTCAACTTTTACCAAGCCTGTCTGCTCTTAATCATTTTCCACGTTTTTTAAAAATCTGTGGCTGATAGTTCTTGGTCTGGCGCTCTTTGGCCAAACCTGGCCCTTGCGCCAATAAAATCCAACAACCAACCAACCAACCATCAACCTGTCTCGGCCTCTGCGAGGTCCCCACCCTCAACCGACATTATAGAGGACGTCCCCAGCCTCAACCAGCATTGCAGAGGAACATGGGGGGGAGGAAAGTGACGGTTCGTCCCCGCCCTCTGCCAGCATTGCAGAGGAGTGTGGGGGGAGGAGAGTGACTGTTCGTCCTTCTCCGTTAGTAATTTTTTTTATAAATCTGATTAACTACCTTGTCTTCCCTGCTTTCATCATACTCTTTTTCAACTTTTCCCAAGCCTGTCTGCTCTTACTCATTTTCCACGCTTTTCAAAATCTGTGACTGATCGTTCTTTGTCTGGCGCTCTTTGGCCAAACCTGGCCCTTGCGCCACTAAAATCCACTAACCAACCAACCATCAGCCTGTTTTTAACCTTGTGTACGTTTTTTATTGATTTGATGTCTTTTGTTTGGCGCTCTTTGGCCAACCATGGCCCTTTCGCCATTAAAATCAATAAACCAACCAACCAGCACCACCAGGGCAGCCATTCATAAGATTGCCAAGGTTTTTTTTTCCATTCATGTCACTCAGTTATAAGTTCCCATACAAGGAAACTCTAAATTAGTAACATTAAACAGTAGATTAAAACTATTTAATTTGTAACTTCTTAATGAGGAATTTGACACAATTAAAAAAGTTTGAAGCAACTTTACATGAATCAGGAATAAATGTTGTGCAATAAAAATACAGTAACCATAGCACTTCTTTTATATGCACGTGTACATCAATATTAAATGGCTCATATATACATGCACCATGGGAAATTTCTAGGAACAATCCAATTAATTTGGCTCTTTTTTTTTTTTTTTTTTACCTTCTTTTGTTTACTTTTTACAACAGGTTATCATCCATACAGAGACTCAATATACAAAAACAAGCAATTAAATCTTTGGGGCACTTTTGTCAGCAGTAGAGGATTTCTTCAGGTTACTCTTGTTGAAACCTTGAATAGAGCTCAGAAAAGCATTGCGATTAACATCTGGTGGAGGACTGGTTGGTGGTGACGTGAAAGGCGGAGGTGGAGGCGGTGTCAGAGGTGTCAAAGGGGGTGGAGGTGGTGGTGGGGGAGGAGGAGGAGTAAGGGGAGTTGCAGGAGGCGGGGATGGAGGGACAGAATTCTGAGAAGCAAGAACTGGTGTTGAATGTAAACCATCTGTAAAAAAAAAAAACACTTATGGAAAAAAATTTAGTTATACAATAAATCAGAGCAAAAACTGCTAATGGCATTTCATTATACTTAGATCGTTTTGGAATCAATGATTATACTTATTAAAATGCCTATAATGGGACCATGCTTTCACCCACTACGGCTCTCATCAGCTTTTGAATATTTTATCATAGGGTTGTGCTGCCATCATCGCAAGACTATATCTTCTAAAAATTCAACTGATTCCAGGCAGTCGAGCTATTGTGTACACAGACTCGTTGAGTGTTGTGTCATCTTTGAATTTCACTGGCCACCCCTTCTTTTACCGTACGGAGACTACTTCGTTCTTTGCTCGAGACTGAGGTTCAAATACGATTTTGCTGGATTCCTGGGCATGTTGGGATCCCAGGGAATGAGTCTGCTGATGCTAGATCTGCCTCCTCTTTGGTTGTCACACCCTTGCCACTGTTTCACCAGAATTTTCGCTTTCTAGTTCACGATCATATCAGACGAGCGTGGCAGACGCGGGGTCTGTTGGGACCAACAGGTGGAGAATAAACAGCACCGTATAAACCTATCCTTGGAGTCTGGAAATCAACGTGTCGGCGGAACGGTATGGAAGAAGTCATTCTTGCGCGTCTCCACATTGGGCATCGACACTGCGCCGATGTGTGAGGCGTGCAATTGCAGACTCACCGTCACTCATCTTCTGTGTACCTGTGTTCGTTTTCGTGATGTACGTTTGCAATTCTTTCATTCTCATTTGTTGAACGAGGACGCCGCTACACTGCAGCGGCTTCTAAATGACCACTGCAATACTGTTTTTTCATTTTTTAAAGAAATTGACTATTTTAAACGTATCAAGATTTTAGCCCTATCATCATCCTCATTTCTCAGTTTTACTGAATCAGCTAGTTTTTAACCATTGTACCATGTTTTTAATACTGTTTGTTTCATTATCTTTTTTAGCCCTTCCATCGTTCTCATTTTTCAGTTTTACATGATCAGTCAGATTTTAAGCTTTTTACCACATTTTTAATACTGTTTGTCTGTCTTGTGTCTGGCGCTCTTTGGCCAAACATGGCCCTTGCGCCATAAAAATCAATCAACCAACCAACCAACCACATTGGGCATTGTCGCTTCACCCATGGCTATTTGCTGTGTGGCGACACTGCGACTGCCTACTCAGTCTCTCATGTTTTGTGTAGTTGTGTTATTTTTCGTTATCATCGGTTTCACTATTTTCAGTCTCATCTATTGGACGACGGCGCAGCTACACTTCAAAAGCTTTTGGGCGACCACTGCGACACTCTCGCAGTTTTTTTCCTTTTTACAACTTATTATCATCGGGTTTTTCTAAATAATAGTAGTAATAAAAATATGTATATAATTACATATATAAGGGATGTAAGGTCAGGTGATGCGTAACATCACAGCCTCTCCTTGACAAATGTCAACCCCGCCTTCTCGTGGTACATCCTGTTCCCACTAAAGGGGCTCTGACGACCGCCAATAGCAGTATAACTATACCATCGGGATTAGAGGAAATGCTATCCCACACTCACCAACCCGCTTGGCCAGCGTGGTGAGTTATGGCCAAACCCCTCCAAAATGACTCCACAACTTAAATCTTGGCCCTCAGTCTCCGGCAGCTGGAATGTACCTGGCCAAGGCAGCGGCCAGTGCGACATGAAGGCAGAGGGTGCTAAGAATCCCCGGAGGACCGGACTAGGCTGCCATCTGATGCTGACCTTGGCTACGTATAACGGACGCTCCCTATCTTCTGATTCAAGGCTTCTTGAATTGGAAGAGGAACTACAAAGGATCAAGTGGGACATCGTCGGGCTAAGTGAGGTAAGGAGAAAATCTCATTGAACTGAAAAGTGGACATCTCTTCTACTATCGTGGGACAGATACGAGCAGAACTAGTGGTGTTGGATTTATAATAAACAAGAAACTGAAGGATAAAGTTGTAGAAGTTGAAAGTTCCTCTGACAGAGCTGCACGACTCGTTATCCAACTCTCGAGAAGATACCAGGCTCAGATTATTCAAACTTATGCACCCACCACAAGTCATGCTGAAGAAGAAATTGAAGAATTTTATGAGGAAATTCGTGATCTAAATAATAAAGGTAAGCAGCACTTGAAGATAATTATGGGAGATTTCAATGCAAAAATAGGGCAACGGCAACAGAATGAAACTTCAGTAGGTAAATTCGGTCACGGCAACAGAAACCAGCGTGGAAATACTCTCGTTGAGTTTGCAGAGGCAGAAGGGTTTTTCATCTTGAACTCCTTTTTCAAGAAAAAGCCACACAGGAAATGGACATGGAGACATCCAACTCCCGCACGGGGATAACTGGTTTTCCAGTTATTTGGGGAGCGGCGCCCCCACGGCCCGAGCTGACCTTGTGACGGTTTTTTGCTTTCTTGTTTTTGTGCTTTCACGTTACCACAGGGACAGCTGTTCATCCAGCTGATGGGGAGTAGCGACCCCACGGCCCGAGCCGACCTTGTGACGGTTTTTTGCTTTCTTGTTTTTGTGCTTTCACGTTACCGCAGGGACAGCTGTTCACCCCGCACGGGGATAACTGGTTTTCCAGTTATTTGGGGAGCGGCGCCCCCACGGCCCGAGCTGACCTTGTGACTGTTTCTGTTTTGATTTCGTCTTGATACGATGATACCACCGAAGGGACAGCTGTTCATCCAGCTGATGGGGAGTGGCGACCCCACGGCCCGAGCCGACAGTAGTGTTTAAAATCTTTTTCCATTTGTGGTTGTTGTTGTTGTTATCTCGCCACGCTCCGGCCTCAGTCCTGTAGGTTGCTGAGGTTATGATTATGCCCCCGCACGGGGATAACTGGTTTTCCAGTTATTTGGGGAGCGGCGCCCCCACGGCCCGAGCTGACCTTGTGACGGATCATTTTTGTCATTTCGTCTTGAAACGATGACCGAAGGGACAGCTGTTCATCCAGCTGATGGGGAGTGGCGACCCCACGGCCCGAGCCGACAGTAGTGTTTAAAATCTTTTTCCATTTGTGGTTGTTGTTGTTGTTTTCTCGCCACGCTCCCGCCTCAGTCCTGTAGGTTGCTGAGGTTGTGATTATGCGCCAGCCCTTTCCTCTCAATTTC
Organism: Macrothele yani; assembly: GCA_039090855.1. Taxonomy (NCBI): domain Eukaryota; kingdom Metazoa; phylum Arthropoda; class Arachnida; order Araneae; family Macrothelidae; genus Macrothele; species Macrothele yani. Next base: position 15,066,248 of record CM077031.1, on the reverse strand, counting down.
CTGTTTTTGCTTTCTTCTCCACTCCCTGTTCTTCCTTTTTCCCTATTTTCTACTCCTCTTCCCTTTCTTTTTCATTTTCTGTTCCTTCTTCGTTTCTTCGGGCTGGTTAGCTAAACCTACCTGCATGTTTGCCGTGTGCGGTGACCCGTACAGGTGGAAAAGGGGATGCTGGAGGCTGAGGTTACTGGGGGCCAGGCTATAGTTGTCACCAGTCGCCAACACTCCTCTTTGCCCCCTGCTTCACCCTAAACGGGAGGCTAGGAACTAACCTACTCCTAGTCAATCGGCTTGTCATTTCGTACGACGGGGTGAGTTTGGGGATAGTGTGGGCATGCCAAAGGGGTATTACCAAGACCCGGGAAAGTCGCGGTACTCGCTGAGCGCATGTCTGCACGATCAACATGCTATATCCGCCGCCTAACCCTAGGGCCGTGTCCTGCGCCCATGTTGGCCTGCGGACCTCCGGCTCTCCCCTGTTGGGCTCGGTAGTGGGCGGGGAAGCTGGCGGATGAATTTTTTGCTTTATATATGGATTCTTTAAATATTCCCCCTTCTGTCAAACTAAAGAAATCTTTGGACACTGATCCTAACCCCACCAATAAGAAACTGCGTACTTTGCCGCCGGACACTGCCCGATTTTTTATCATCCATGCACGGGAAGAATCTCACAAGCTTGGCTCCAAATCTCCCTTCTGGATTCAAAAAGCCCTGCAAGGAGCGGTTGCGTCACCAACCAGTGTGAAGAAGTTAAAATCGGGAGATATATTGGTGGAAATGTCAAGTCCACGCCATGGTTCATTGCTCTTGGGCGTCTCCAACTTGGGTGGTGTCCCTGTGGACATCAAACCTCATCAGTCCCTGAATTCATCCAGAGGTGTCATCTCCGAGCGCGACCTCGTGGATGTTTCAGAGGAAGAATTTCTTGAGGAGCTTGCCAACCAAGGTGTCACAGCGGTTCGTCGGATCAAGTTCCGCCGAAACGGGGAGCTGGTCAACTCCAGAACAGTGATTCTGACCTTTGATCGCCCGACTCTTCCATCTTCCATCCATGCGGGCTATTTGAACTGCCCTGTGCGCCCGTACATTCCTAACCCCCTTCGTTGCTACCGATGCCAAGTGTACGGGCACTCCCAGCAGTCTTGCCGTGGTGCTGCTACTTGCAATCGTTGCGGTTCACACGACCATCTTCAATCTGACTGCTCTGCTGCAGCTGCCCATTGTGTGAACTGCAAAGGCGACCATGCTGCCAATGCCAAGAACTGTCCGAAGTGGATTGAGGAGCGGAGGATTCAGGAGGTTAAGACACTTGAACACCTGTCCTACCCTGAAGCTCGACGGAAGGTCGTTCCCGCTGCTCCAAGCGCACGCACCTACTCTTCCGTTGTGGCTCCTAAAACATCCATTGCCACTCAGACAGACATCACTATACCAAAAGACTGCCCTTTCTCTCTCGAGGATATTTATGCTGCTGGGCTGAAGGCCCTTCGACTTTCCACCACTGACAGTTTATCTTTGCCACCACAGACCAATGCTCGTGGTCCTGCATCCTCGCCCAAGCGCGCTGTTGCAGAACAGGTTTCCCGTTCTACGAGCCCTGATCAATCGCCTGCTAGACACAAAGGCAAGACCAAACAAACCTCAGCCACACAATCTCAAACAAAGGTTCAAGCCGGAACGAATCAGTCCCGGTCTTCATCCTCAAGACACCCACCTGTCCTTCCCCCGGTTACCACGCCGGCGAGGGGCACTGCAGACCAGACTGAGGAATTTATGGACTCCGAGGCCTTCTAGGCCTCTTCAGTTCATTTGACCCACGTTTCTTTCTTCCTATCTACCCCTCAAATCATGGTTTCAATCGTTCAATGGAACTGTCGAGGTTTTCGGACAAAATATGACGACGTCAAACATCTGCTTTCGTCGTACTCTCCGGTGTGCCTTTGCCTCCAGGAGACAAAACTTAAACCATCAGACCTGCTCTCAGTTCGAGGCTACAGTGCATTCCGGAAAGATAATGTTTCAGGAGATATAGCTTGCGGGGGAGTTGCCATTCTTGTCCCCCACAGTGTTCCAGTTTCTCCCGTTGCGGTCTCAACATCTTTACAAGCCGTTGCGGTGCGTATCTCCATGCCTGTGCCTCTAACTGTTTGCAGCGTCTATCTGCCGCCGGATGAGGACGTGAGCGTGTCCGTTCTTGAGAGCTTAGTTGGGCAGCTGCCGTCACCTGCTCTTCTTCTGGGTGACTTCAATGCTCATAATCCATTGTGGGGTAGTGTCAGAACAGACACACGAGGCCGTAGGATCGAATCTCTTCTTTCCTCGACCTCTTTGTGCCTGTTTAACACCGGTGCTGACACTTATTTCCACGAGCCTACAAGAAGTTTCAGTGCGATCGATTTATCTTTGGGTTCACCATCGGTTACTGCTCGACTGGTCGTGGACGGTGTGCAACGACCTCCATGGGAGCGACCACTTCCCAATTGTACTTGGCTATAATGAGAGCGTGCCATCTTCTGCTTCCCGCCCTCCTCGATGGAGGATGGATCGTGCCAAGTGGGAGGTCTTCACATCGTCCGCAGTGATACCTTCTGTCCCATATGGTGACCCGAGGGTCCATCGATGCAACTGTTACTGAAGTCACCACGTGTATCGTTCAGGCAGCAGATCTCTCTATCCCAAAGACATCAACGACGCTCCCAAGACGTCCGAAGCCTTGGTGGACCTCTGATTGCACAGCGGCTAGGAGAGCTCAACATAAGGCCTGGTGTACATTTCGGCGTTATCCAACCGATGCTAAACTTGTTGAATTTAAAAGAGCAAAATCTTACGCTCGGTTGGTGCGTCGACGAAGCAAGAGGGAGTCTTGGATGAAGTACGTTTCCTCTATCAATTCACGTGCCAGTTCAAAAACTGTTTGGGAAAAAATTCGTAGGATTCTGGGAAACTATGGTTCCCATCAGATCTCTATTCTTGAGAGTAACGGCTGCACGTATGCTGAAGTCGGGGAGATAGTGGATTGTTTGGGTAGGGCGTTTGCCTCTGTTTCTAGTTCTGAGGCGTACCCTCTCTCCTTTCAGAGGACTAGACCAGCTGCAGAGCGCCAGAGACTCTCCTTTGCGCCTTTTCATAACACCGAGTATAACTCCCCCTTCAGCATGGTTGAACTCCGGGTGGCTCTGCATCGGTCCGGTGCAACATCTGTAGGTCCCGATGGCATCCACTATGACATGATCCGTCATCTCTCGCAGTCGTCTCTCGAGAATCTGTTAGTGCTTTTCAACCGCATTTGGTTGGAACACAGCTTCCCGGACTCCTGGCGAAAAGCTTTTGTTTTACCTTTTCCCAAGCCTAGCAAAGACCCCAAGTCTCCCTCTAGCTATCGGCCAATTGCCCTCACTAGCTGTCTGTGCAAAATCCTTGAACGAATGGTTAATTCTAGGCTAATATACTTCCTAGAAGAACATCAAATTCTGTCGCCATCACAAAGCGGCTTCCGTCGTCATCGTTCAGCTCCTGACCATCTCCTGCTCCTTGAGACGTCTGTTCGTGAGGCGTTCGTACGTAGGCAGCACCTGGTGTCTGTCTTTTTTGACATCAACAAAGCTTATGATAGAGCATGGCGCCACGGTATCCTCCGTGACCTCCACGAAAGTGGGTTGCGGGGAAACCTGCCAACCTTCATTGCCAACTTTCTTCGTGACCGTGTGTTCCAGGTGCGCCTGGGTACAACGCTGTCCGCCTTTTTCCATCAAGAACAAGGTGTTCCTCAAGGCAGCATTCTTTCGGTGACTCTGTTCATCCTCCGCATTAATTGTTTGCTTAAAAATCTTCCTCCTACGGTTTCGACTACCATTTATGTTGACGACCTTCACATCTTCTGCTCGTCATCAAGCATGCATTTCATTGAAAGGCAGCTGCAGTCTGCAATTAACCAGATAGTTAAAGCGGCTAACAACAATGGTTTCGTTCTTTCTGCTGAAAAGACAGCGTGTGTACATTTCTGCCGGAGGCGTGGTCTCCACCCCGATCCAGAACTCTATTTGGACCATGCAGCCATTCCAGTTTTGCCGGAAACCAAGTTCCTTGGTTTGACCGTCGACCGTGCGCTCACCTTTCGCTCGCACGTTCGACGACTCCGGACTTCCTGTCTGAGAGCTTTGTCAATCCTCAAGATCCTCGCCTCAGTCTCCTGGGGTGCAGACAGGACTTCCCTGTTCCGTATTTACCATTCTCTCATTCGGTCTAAACTGGATTATGGCTGTATGGTGTATGGCTCTGCGCGTCCTTCCGTTCTCCGGCCGTTGGATACCATCCACCATCAAGCGCTGCGTCTTTGTACAGGAGCATTTCGCACGTCACCCATTCCCAGCCTTTATGCCGACGCGAACGAACCGTCGCTTCATATACGCCGTCTGCAGCTGTCTCTTCAATTTTACCTGAAACTTAGATCTCTCTCAGAACATACTTTACACGATGCAGTTTTTCATCCCCAGCATGCTCGTTTGTTCGAGATCCGTCCCTCGTGCATCCGAACCTTCGGTCTTCGTTTGGCGGCCGTAGCTCGTGATGCAGGGCTCGACTTGTCACTCGTTGGAGAGACCAGGGGCTTTGAGGATCCCCCATGGCACCCTCTTGGTGTCATGGTTGATACCAGCTTTACATCTTTTGACAAGTCCTCAACCCCTGCGTCAGTGTACCAGCAGCTCTTCGCCGAACACCGTTACGTCAATGCAGACTTTATTCCTGTTTTCACCGATGGATCTAAGGCGGCTGGTGTCGTTGGATGCGCCGCCGTCTGCATTGACGAAGTTTCTGTTGCCCGCATTCCTGCCGAGGCCACGGTGTTTTCGGCGGAGATGCATGCTGTGTATCTTGCACTTGTTCACGTGCAGTCGAGCTCTCATCAGCGTGCTATTGTGTACACTGATTCGTTGAGTGTTGTGCAATCATTATCATCTATGGATTTCACTGGCCACCCACTTCTTTTTGCCGTTCGGAGACTTCTTCGTTCTTTGCTCGAGGCTGATGTCCAGATTCGGTTCTGCTGGATTCCTGGGCATGTTGGGATCCCAGGGAACGAGTCTGCTGATGCTAGATCTGCCTCTTCTTTGGTTGTCACACCGTTGCCACTGTTCCACCGTGATTTTCGCTTTCTTGTTCACGATCATATCAGACGAACGTGGCGAGGTCTGTGGGACCAACAGGTGGAGAATAAACTGCACCGTGTTAAACCCATCCTTGGAGTCTGGAAATCATCGTGTCGCCGGAACCGTAGGGAAGAAGTTGTTCTTGCGCTGTCTCCGCATTGGGCATTGTCGCTTCACGCATAGCTATTTGCTCTGTGGCGACACTGCCCCAATGTGTGAGGCGTGCGACTGTTTACTCACCGTCTCTCATGTTTTGTGCAGTTGTGTTCGGTTCTGTAATAATCGGTTTCACTATTTTCAGTCTCATCTGCTGGACGAGGACGCAGCTACGCTTCAAAAGCTTTTGGGCGACCACTGCGACACTTTCGCAGTATTTTCCTTTTTGAAACAGATTAACGTTTTAAAACTTATTTAAAAAAAAAAAAAAAAAAAAAAAAAAAAAGTTATATTATAATGGTAAATTAATAAAGTTATATATAAACCTAATAAACTAACTAGTCTTCACAACATCTTTCATCATCCTCTTTTCTAACTTTTACCAAGCCTGTCTGCTGTTAATCATTTCACCCCGCTTTTTAAAATCTTTAGCTGATAGTTCTGTGTCTGGCGCTCTTTGGCCAAGCCTGGCCCTTGCGCCACTAAAATCAATTAACTAACTAACTAACTAACAGCTGTTCATCCAGCTGATGGGGAGCGGCGCCCCCAGCCGACATGTTATGTTTGATTCTTCCCATTACAACTTTGTGTTGCCACCACCTTGACAGCACCCGCCTCAGTTGTTGGTTGCTGAGGTTGTGATTATGCGCCAGCCTTTTCCTTTCCTCTGGCTTTCCACTTTCTTCTCCACTACCTGTTCTTCTTTTCTACTCCATTTTCTACTCGACTTGCTTCTCCATTTTCTGTTCCTCTCTTGTTTTTCCGGGCTGGTTTGCTAGACCTACCTGCACGTTTGCCGTGTGCGGTGACCCGTAAGGTGGAAAAAGGGATGCTGGAGGCTGAGGTTTCTGGTGGCCAGGTTGTTGTTGTCGCCAGTCGCCAACACTCCTCTTTGCCCCCTGCTTCACCCTAAACGGGCGGCTAGGAACTAACCCACTCCTAGTCAATCGGCTTGTTGTTTCGTACAACAGGGTGAGTTTGGGGATAGTGCGGGCATGCCAAAGGGGTGTTACCGAGACCTGGGAAAGTCTCGGTACCCGCTGAGCGCATGTCTGACCTATCAACATGCTATATCCGTTGCTTAACCCTAGAGTCGTGTCCTGAACATGAAGCGGGGAAAAGCTCCAGGAGAAGATGGAATTACTGTAGACATCATACAAGAAGCAAGTGGAGAAATCGAAACAGTACTCGCCCAAATTTTCACTCGATGCCTTAATGAAGGAAAGATTCCTGAGGATTGGAACACCGCTACAATGATCCTGCTACATAAGAAAGGTGACATTGAGGATCTCGGAAACTACAGACCTATCAGCCTCCTATCAGTAGTTTATAAAATCTTCACTAAAGTTCTTTCACACCGCTTGTAGGTAACACTGGACATGGCTCAACCGAGAGAACAAGCTGGATTCAGGAGTGGCTACAGCACAATAGATCATATCCACGTGCTGAGAGAACTAATTGAAAGAGCGAGGGAATATGAACTTCCATTGTGCATGGCTTTTATCGATTATGAAAAAGCCTTTGATTCGGTGAAACCATCAGCAGTTACAATGGCTCTGAAAACCTGCGGTATTGAAGATGCATACATTAATATTATTAATAACATCTATGAAAATGCAAGTGCAAAGATTCTGCTATTTGAAAATACAACACACATAAAAATTGGAAAAGGAGTGAGACAAGGTGACACCATATCTCCGAAGCTCTTTAATGCCACATTGGAAAATGTCTTCCAATCACTGAACTGGGAAAACAAAGGCATAAAGATTAATGGAGATTATCTAACCCACCTTCGTTTTGCTGATGACATAGTCATTTTTGCAACTACCCCATCAGAGCTACAGAGTATGATGCAGGAACTTGCTGACAAGAGTAAAGAAGTGGGATTAAAAATGAACTTTCAGAAGACAAAAGTGATGTTCAATGCTTTTACAAGAAATGAAGAAAAGCTGGAGATAACAGACACGTACGTTTATCTTGGACAGCAGATATCAAGTGAGGGTCACATTGGTGAAGAAATTAATCGGCGTACAAAACTTGCCTGGAGAGCTTTTGGAAGAAACAGCATAATTTTCAAGAGCAATATGCCATTATGTCTTAAAAGAAAAGTGTTTGATCAATGCATCCTTCCAGTGCTTACGTATGGTGCAGAGACGTGGACCTTAACTAAAAGAGACATACAAAGGCTGCAGACAACTCAAAGCAGCATGGAGAGGTGCATGCTTGGTGTAACCAGGAGAGATAAGAAGAGGAACACGTGGATCCGAAAAATGACAAGAGTGGAAGACATCATGATCAGAGTTAAATCCCTGAAATGGCAATGGGCTGGACATACTGCCAGAAGAACAGCCGAAATTTTAGATTGGATTCCAAGGGACAGGAAAAGACCCAGAAGAAGACCACATGGAAGATGGGTGGATGAAATTCGAAAGTATGCGGGAGTGACATGGAGGAGACTGGCACAAGACAGACCGTTGTGGAGGAAACTTGGGGAGACCTTCGTCCAGCAGTGGATTGATAATGGTTGACAATGATGATGATGATATATATAAACCTATTTAACTAACTAGTCTTCACAGCTTTCATCATTCTCTTTTCTAACCTTTACCAAGTCTGTCTGCTCAAAGAATCTTGGGTGACTGTTGTGATACGTTCGCAGTTTTTTCATTTTTCAGGCAAATTGACTTAAACTAATCTAAATTACCAAGCTTTTATCGTTCTTGTTTTTCAGTTGTCGTACTCCGCCGTGCTTCTTATTACTCTTCCTAGCTTTTAACTTGTTTTCTTTAATTGCTTCGTTGTCTGTTTCTACTCATTTTCCACGCTTTTAAGATTCTGTGGCTGATAGTTCTTTGTCTGGCGCTCTTTGGCCAAACCTGGCCCTTGCGCCACTAAAATCCACTAACCAACCAACCAACCAACTAATTGCTTCGTGATTGGTGCTCTTTGGCCAGACCTGGCCCTTGCGCCATTAAAATACACCAACCAACCAACCAACCTTGCTTTTAAAAATCTTAAACTGATTGTTCTGTCAGGCGTTCTTTGGCCAAACCTGGCCCTTGCGCCATTAAAATCAACTAACTAACCAGGTCTTGTGCTGCCATCTCCCAGCTGGAATCTTTGTTTGCCAAAAATTCAGGAGATGTCAGCACAAGACCAATGTACGTGATTTGATGGCTGACACCATGGTCCCATCACTGGCATTTTAATAAGTATCTTTTGTTCAAAAACGATCTAACAATAAACCCTTGCTGTAGCAGACCAACTGGGGAGGGAGGTTGTACGAGGTGTGTTCAGAAAGTAATGTCTTGCACATGAGTTGTTGCCTAGTAACTAGTCGGATGGCAAACATTTCTTTGTGCCATTAGCTTTATTATGTTAAAAAGGACGGTTCTTTTTCATCTGTGTCCACGGGTGTCAAACAGCGATCAGTTATAGAGTTCTCAACTCATAACTGATCACTGTTGACACCCCGTAAAGAAATTCACACTAGATTAGTGATCGTTTGTGGTTCTGGAAATTTGGACATAAGCGTTGGATAAGAAAATCAAATGACAGTGGAGGAATGTTGGCCGCAAAGGATCAACCACCGAGTGGGAGGCAAGTAATCACGACTTCCGATTTGAACAGGCAAAAAGTCCATGACTAACTTGCAGGTAAGTGGAACAGTAGTTTACGTTAGTGTCAATGACATTGTTAACATTTTAGGATACAACAAAGTGTGTGCTCATTGAGTACTGCATCGCTTAATGAATGAATCAAGACTTGAAACATGCCAAAGGTTACTTGCTCACTATGGCAGTGATTTTCTCCAAAGCATTTTGACTGGTGATGAGACCTGGCTTCCCCAATATGACCCAGAAATGAAAAAAACAATCACTGGAATACCAACACTCATCATCTCCTTGAGTCAATAAAATTCAAAACTCAACTTTTATTGAGTGCATAAACTGCACCGTATAAAACCTAACCTTGGAATCTGGAAATCATCGTGTCGCCGGAACCGTAGGGAAGAAGTTGCTCTTGCGCGTCTCCGCATTGGGCATTGTCGCTTCACGCATAGCTATTTGCTGTGTGGCGACGCTGCCCCAATGTGTGAGGCGTGCGACTGTTTACTCACCATGTTTTATGTAGTTGTGTTCGTTTTCGTAATCATCGGTTTCACTATTTTCAGTCTCATCTACTGGATGACGGCGCAGCTACACTGCAGAAGCTTTTGGGCGACCACTGCGACACTTTCGCAGTATTTTCGTTCTTAAAGCAGATTGACTTTTTTAAACTTATTTAAAAAAAAAATTATTAACAGTGAATTAATAAATTTATATATAAACCTATTTAGCTAACTAGTCTTCACAGCTTTCATCATTCTCTTTTCTAACTTTTACCAAGCCTGTCTGCTCTTAATCATTTCACCCCGCTTTTAAAAATCTTTAACTGATAGTTCTGTGTCTGGCGCTCTTTGGCCAAACCTGGCCCTTGCGCCACTAAAATCAATTAACTAACTAACTAACTGCATGGGCATACCTTAAAAAAAAAGTTTAAACAAAGAATAAACCGTGTTACATATCGTGACCTGTTCAAATGTCACTGCTGAAGAACATGCTGTAATGTACACTTATTTGTCAGCATTTACTAGACTGTATAGCTGAAAACACGAACTCTTTGCACATTTGCCCATTGGTATATAGGTGAGTCTGTCTCATGTTATCTCAGAGTGCTGTAAAGTCCACATAGTTATACAGGGGTTGTCCAAAATAATGGAAACACCTCGCTGAAAACAGTGACTTTGGTATGTGCTGCTTTTTGAAAACGTAAAATGAACATGTAGCTACAAAGTAACTTGTACAAAAAACTAGCGGATAATGCTTACCTTGGCATTCCTTTCTAGCGACGGGAACATTTCACGCACGTGTTTTCTGGTCCTTTGTTGATGTTATTGTCCTAAAGTCCGTTGTATGAGATGACTGGCTTTACTTCTCACACTTTTCGCTGGGTATACCCATTGGATCTTTGCCTTAGGATTCAAACATCAATTTTTACCGTTCTTTATACTCGAAATTTTCGCCCATACTCTGGGCATCTTCAGGAGCGTGGCGACTTTACCACCGATGTTCGTGGTTAACTTCGCGCTAATGGAGTCCGATACTCCTTGTTGCCATTCGTCGGAAAAACTTTCCTGGATATATTTCGTTATCAAGCTCCGGCTGGCGCCATCTATGTTTCGTTAGGAACACTCGCCGCCCCCGTATTTTTTTTTCTCCTCTCCTGGTTTTCTTGTCTTTTTTTGCCTGTTTTTCTTTTGTTGTTGTTTTTCTTGTCTTATTAGTTCTTTCCACAGGCCCGATAATGTGCTAGGGTCATTCTGGTTACATACCCTTGCTTTATTTTTGTAGATTAATATTGCTTCTTCCTTCCTCATTTGCCTTTCCGATTTTTTAGCATTTTAATTTCATCGAACTTTGGGAATGTCCGGTTTTCCAAGCAGAATTGCACTAAAGCAGTTTTGGCTTCTTTTTTTTGCCAGTTAGATATGTGTTGTTTAAGTCTTTTTTTTAGTCTGTTTTTCGTACTTCCTATGTACGATATTGGGGGTATGTGTGCTATTGGAATTTCGTAGGTTCCTGATTCTTCTAGCTTTTTTTCCTCTGTTTTTTTGTTGACAGTCATACTTTTCACGGTGTGCACTGAGCTTCCTAGTTGTAAGTCATATTTAGCACAGTGCCTATTGATTTCTTTACTCACTCCTTCCAGGTATGGGAAAGCTCCAATGTATTTCAATTTTTTATTTCTTATCTTCCTTTGGTTGTGCACTTCTTGGCCTTCTTTACTCTGAGTCATATGCTTTTTACTCTCATGTATCCATTTATTAATTAGCTTGCTCGGGTACCCATACTCTTGTGATATTTTCGAGATAAACTCTAGTTCTTGATTTTTTACCCTGTTGTTAGATGTGTGTGTGTATGCTCGCCGTATCAAGTTTACTATGCTGTTTTTTTTATGTATCACTGGATGGTGCGACGAGTATGGTATCAGTACAGGTATGTAAGTTGCTTTTCTGAACACAGAGTATTCAAAGCTATTTTTGTTTTTCTTTAGTTGAATGTCCAGGAAGGATAGGCAATTATCCTCTTCAAACTCTATGGTGTTACAAATTTTGCTAAACTGCTGTGCTAGATCTTGTAGCTTGGCTTTGTTAAGTTTAGACATTATAATAATGTCGTCTACATATCGAGCATAAAGTATTGGTTTTTCAGGTAAATTTTGAATAATTTCTTTTTCGAGGTATGCCATAATCACTTCTGCGTATAATGCCGATAATGGGGATCCCATAGGGCCACCTTGGGATCCCCTTGATGAAATATAAGGTATTCTTTAGATCTTTCTGTTGTGACAGCATCAACAAAGAACTAAACTTGTCACAACAGAAAGAGCTAAAGAATACCTTATATTTCATCAAGGAAAACAACATCTTCCATTTTGAAGGAAATATATTTAAACAAACGCAAGGTGGCCCTATGGGATCCCCATTATCGGCATTATACGCAGAAGTGATTATGGCATACCTCGAAAAAGAAATTATTCAAAATTTACCTGAAAAACCAATACTTTATGCTCGATATGTAGACGACATTATTATAATGTCTAAACTTAACAAAGCCAAGCTACAAGATCTAGCACAGCAGTTTAGCAAAATCTGTAACACCATAGAGCTAACTATTGAGTTTGAAGAGGATAATTGCCTATCCTTCCTGGACATTCAACTAAAGAAAAACAAAAATAGCTTTGAATACTCTGTGTTCAGAAAAGCAACTTACATACCTGTACTGATACCATACTCGTCGCACCATCCAGTGATACATAAAAAAACCAGCATAGTAAACTTGATACGGCGAGCGTACACACACACATCTAACAACAGGCTAAAAAATCAAGAGCTAGAGTTTATCTCGAAAATATCACAAGAGTATGGGTACCCGAGCAAGCTAATTGATAAATGGATACATGAGAGTAAAAAGCATATGACTCAGAGTAAAGAAGGCCAAGAAGTGCACAACCAAAGGAAGATAAGAAATAAAAAATTGAAATACACTGGAGCTTTCCCATACCTGGAAGGAGTGAGTAAAGAAATCAATAGGCACTGTGCTAAATATGACTTACAACTAGGAAGCTCAGTGCACAAAATGAAAAGTATGACTGTCAACAAAAAAACAGAGGAAAAAAAGCTAGAAGAATCAGGAACCTACGAAATTCCAATAGCACACATACCCCCAATATCGTACATAGGAAGTACGAAAAACAGATTAAAAAAAGACTTAAACAACACATATCTAACTGGCAAAAAAAAAAGAAGCCAAAACTGCTTTAGTGCAATTCTGCTTGGAAAACCGGACATTCCCAAAGTCCCCGCACGGGGATAACTGGTTTTCCAGTTATTTGGGGAGCGGCGCCCCCACGGCCCGAGCTGACCTTGTGACTGGTCAACATCTGATGTCATGCCACCGCTTGATTTTTATTTTGGTGCTATTGGTGTTTGCAGGGACGGCTGTTCATCCAGCTGTTGGGGAGTCGCGGCCCCACGATCCCGAGCTGGTCTTGTGTCTCGCTTTTTTGTTTTTCTTTATTTTCTCCACTGGCTAGTTGCCCGTGTTGTATTCTACCTAATCGCTACCACGTTATGTACTAACACCGGTCTTGTGGTTTTGTTACCCTCCAATACTAACTGATTTATATTAACCGCTCAGTTCGTAGGTTGCTGAGATTCCGTTTGGGTTCCCAGCCAGGATTTGTCTTCTTTGGATTTCTTTTTTTTTCCTTTTAGCTGGTTTGGGTGCTAGGCCTACCTGCATGTTTGCCGCGTGCGGAGACCCGTGAGGCGGAAATGGGATGTCTGGCGGCTGAGGTCGCAGGAGACCGGATAAGTGCCTCCTGTGTACCAACACTCCTCTTCGACCCCGGCTTCGCTGTAAACGGGAGGCTAGAGCCTAACCCACCTCTAGTCAGAAGTCTTGTACCAAGTTGTGTACAGGGCTTTAGCGGCTTTTTTGTCGTATGGCACGGCAGGGTGAGCCCGGGGGCTGTGGGATCATGCCAAAGGCGTTGGCATGACGGTACCAGGAGGCCGAAGTGTCCGCCGAGTGCGTGTGATCACAGCCAACGGACTATATCTGCAACGTATAAGCTCCAGAACTGTGTCTAGCGTCATTTTCTTGGCTTGCGGACCTCCAGTTCTCCCTTGTAGGGCTCGGTGGTGGGTGGAGTAGTCTGCAGACGAATCTTCCTTCTTTTTTTCCATGGGTAAACCCAAACATAAACACTCCAAATTTAAGTCACCTGAGAAAATGATAGTTGCAAACGACTCTCCTTCGTCTTCTCAACCTACAAAGTCTCAAAACCTTAAACGTTCTTTAGACCATGACCTGGACCAAGAATGTACTACCTCTTCTTCGGGCTCCGCACGGGGATAACTGGTTATCCAGTTATTTGGGGAGCGGCGCCCCCACGGCCCGAGCTGACCTTGTGACTGGTCAACATCCGATGTCATGCCACCGCTTTGCTGTTGGTGTTTGCAGGGACGGCTGTTCATCCAGCTGTTGGGGAGTCGCGGCCCCACGATCCCGAGCTGGTCTTGTGTCTCGCTTTTTCGTTTTTTTATTTATTTTCTCCACTGGCTAGTTGCCTGTGTGGTATTCTCTACCTAATCGCTACCACGTTATGTACTAACACCCCGGTCTTGTGGTTTTGTTGCCCTCCACCACTAACTGATTTATATTAACCGCTCAGTTCGTAGGTTGCTGAGATTCCGTTTAGGTTCCCTGCCAGGATTTGTCTTCTTTGGATTTCTTTTTTTCCTTTTTAGCTGGTTTGGGTGCTAGACCTACCTGCATGTTTGCCGCGTGCGGAGACCCGTGAGGCGGAAATGGGATGTCTGGCGGCTGAGGTCGCAGGAGACCGGATAAGTGCCTCCTGTGTACCAACACTCCTCTTCGACCCCGGCTTCGCTGTAAACGGGAGGCTAGAGACTAACCCACCCCTAGTCAGAAGTCATGTACCAAGTTGTACAGGGCTTTAGCGGCTTTTTGTCGTATGGCACGGCAGGGTGAGCCCGGGGGCTGTGGGATCATGCCAAAGGCGTTGGCATGACTGTACCAGGAGGCCGAAGTGTCCGCCGAGTGCGTGTGATCACAGCCAACGGACTATATCTGCAACGTATAAGCTCCAGAACTGTGTCTAGCGTCATTTTCTTGGCTTGCGGACCTCCAGTTCTCCCTTGTAGGGCTCGGTGGTGGGTGGAGTAGTCTGCAGACGAATCTTCTTTCTTTTTTCCATGGGTAAACCTAAAAACAAACGCTCCAAATTTAAGTCGCCTGAGACAATGATAGTTGCAAACGACTCTCCTTCGTCTTCTCACCTTACCAAGTCTCATAACCTTAAACGGTCTTTAGACCATGACCTGGACCCCGAATGTGGAACTTCTTCTTCGGCAGCTGTACCAGTCGCTCCGAAGCGTCGTCTCCCATCGATTGCTGTGACTACGCATGCTACACACTTACTTGTAGAATCCATCGATCCGAATGAGAGACTGTCCACCAGATCTCCATTTTTCATTTCTAAAGCTTTGGACGCTGCGGTTGGCCCCTTGAAGTCTGTGAGGAAGCTTCGCTCTGGGGACCTGCTTGTTCAAACTTGCAGTGTTTCTCAGAGTAACACTTTTCTGCGCCTTTCTAGTCTTCAAGGCATTCCTGTCAGAGTGACACCTCACCGTTTCTTAACACCTCTCGCGGTGTTATTTCGGAGTTTGATCTCTTGCCATGCAGTGAGGATGAATTGGTGACTGAACTTGCGGATCAGGGTGTTCTTGCTGCACGTCGTATGATGTTCCGGCGTGATGGTTCCATGATTAAGTCAAAAAATGTCATCTTGACTTTTGACTCCCGAAAGTTCCGACAGAAATCAAAGCAGGCTACTTGGTCTGTGCAGTTCGCCCGTACATTCCCAGTCCTCTGCGCTGTTTCAGGTGCCAGAGGTACGGGCATTCACAACGATTCTGTAAGAGTTCCGCTCGTTGCGCAAATTGTGGCTCCAGTGAACATGACGGGGATGGTTGCACCTCTGCGGCCTGCTGTGTTAACTGCGCTGAGGCCCATGCAGCTTACTCCCGCAACTGTATGAAATGGAAGGAAGAGATGGCGATCCAGCGCCTCAAGACCCTGGAAGGCCTCTCGTACCCTGCTGCCAAAGCCAAGTTGGGTATTCCCAACACCCGACAGCGTAGTTTTGCCGCAGTTGTTAAGTCTCTGCCACAACCCGTGCAGCCCTTTGTTCCGCGCCCTGTAGCTCTCGCCGCACTTGCCAAGCGATCTACAGTTGAACAGGCGACACAGGTGGATTTCACCGAGCTCCAGCTTATTCGACCAGCTGAGTCTGCGCCTTCTCTTTTGAAGACGACCGACTCTTCCGGTTCCCGGAAGACAGCCTGCACGTGCGGAAGACCCGGCCCTCAATCCGCGAAGGTGTGCAGTGTCCATCCAACTGTCGCGGTCCGCCTGACCAACATTGCACCTGTCTCGGACTCAGCGAGGTCCCCATCCTCAACCAACATTGTGGAGGAACATAGGGGGGAGGAGAGTGACAGTTCGGACCCAGCCTCCACCAACATTGCTGAGGACCATGGGGGGAGGAGAGTGACGGTTCGTCCCCGCCTTCGGCCTCGGCCAGCATTGCAGAGGAGTGTGGGGGGAGGAGAGTGACGGTTCGTCCCCCTCCTGGTGACTCATCCTTTGTGTTGTTGTGTATAAAAAAAAAGAAAAAAAAATAATAATAATAATATTAATTATAATAGTGAATTGATCATTTTTTTATACACCTGGTTGCCTAACTTTTTCTTCACAGCTTTCATCGTTCTCTTTTCCGGCTTTTGCCCAGCTTGTCTGCTCTTGGTCATTTTCAACGCTTCTAAAAATCTGTGGCTGATAGTTCTTTGTCTGGCGCTCTTTGGCCAAACCTGGCCCTTGCGCCAATAAAATCCACCAACCAACCAACCAACCAACCTCTTCTTCGGCAGCTGTGCCAGTCGCTCCGAAGCGTCGTCTCCCCTCGATTGCTGTGACTACGCATGCTACACACACTTACTTGTAGAATCCATCGATCCGAATGAGAGACTGTCCACCAGATCTCCATTTTTCATTTCTAAAGCTTTGAACGCTGCGGTTGGCCCCTTGAAGTCTGTGAGGAAGCTTCGCTCTGGGGACCTGCTTGTCCAAACTTGCAGTGTTTCTCAGAGTAACACTTTTCTGCGCCTTTCTAGTCTTCAAGGCATTCCTGTCAAAGTGACACCTCACCAGTTTCTTAACACCTCTCGGGGTGTTATTTCGGAGTTTGATCTCTTGCCATGCAGTGAGGATGAATTGGTGAGTGAACTTGCGGATCAGGGTGTTCTTGCTGCACGTCGTATGATGTTCCGGCGTGATGGCTCTTTGCTTAAATCTAAAAATGTAATCTTGACTTTTGACTCCCCGAAAGTTCCGACAGAAATCAAAGCGGGCTACTTGGTCTGTGCAGTTCGCCCGTACATTCCCAGTCCTCTGCGCTGTTTCAGGTGCCAGAGGTACGGGCATTCTCAACGATTCTGTAAGAGTTCCGCTCGTTGCGCTAATTGTGGCTCCGGTGAACATGACGGGGAAGGTTGCACTTCTGCGGCCTGCTGTGTTAACTGCGGTGAGGCCCATGCGGCTTACTCCCGCAACTGTATGAAATGGAAGGACGAGATGGCAATCCAGCGCCTCAAGACCCTGGAAGGCCTCTCGTACCCTGCTGCCAAAGCCAAGTTGGGTATTCCCAACACCCGACAGCGTAGTTTTGCCGCAGTTGTTAAGTCTCTGCCACAACCCGTGCAGCCCTTTGTTCCGCGCCCTGTAGCTCTCACCGCACTTGCCAAGCGATCTACAGTTGAACAAGCGACACAGATGGATTTCACCGAGCTCCAGCTTATTCGACCAGCTGCGTCTGCGCCTTCTCTTTTGAAGACGCCCGCCTCTTCCGGTTCCCAGCAGACAGCCTGCACGTGCGGAAGACCCGGCCCTCAATCCGCAAAGGTGTGCAGTGTCCATCCTACTGTCGCGGTCCACCTGACCAACATTGCGACTGTCTCGGACTCAGCGAGGTCCCCACCCTCAACCAACATTATAGAGGACCAGGGGGGGGGGAGGAGAGTGACAGTTCGTCCCCAGCCTCAACCAGCATTGCAGAGGAACATGGAGGGGAGGAGAGTGACAGTTCGTCCCAGCCCTCTGCCAGCATTGCAAAGGAGTGTGGGGGGAGGAGAGTGACTTTTCGTGTCCCTCAATTAGTGAATTTCGTTATAAATCTGATTAACTACCTTGTCTTCCCAGCTTTCATCATACTCTTTTTCAACTTTTAACAAGCCTGTCTGCTCTTACTCATTTTCCACGCTTTTAAATTTCTGTGGCTGTTAGTTCTTTGTCTGGCGCTCTTTGGCCAAACCTGGCCCTTGCGCCACTAAAATCCACTAACCAACCAACCAACCATTCCCAAAGTTCGATGAAATTAAAATGCTAAAAAAGAATAAAAAATCGGAAAGGCAAATGAGGAAGGAAGAAGCAATATTAATCTACAAAAATAAAGCAAGGGTATGTAACCAGAACGACCCTAGCACATTATCGGGCCTGTGGAAAGAACTAATAAGACAAGAAAAACAACAACAAAAGAAAAACGGGCAAAAAAAGACAAGAAAACCAGGATAGGAGAAGAAAATTTAAAAAAAAATACGGGGGGAAAAAAGTGTTCCTAACGAAACATAGATGGCGCCAGCCGGGCTTGATAACGAAATATATCCAGGAAAGTTTTTCCGACGAATGGCAACAAGGAGTATCGGACTCCATTAGCGCGAAGTTAAACACGAACATCGGTGGTAAAGTCGCCACGCTCCTGAAGATGCCCAGAGTATGGGCGAAAATTTAGAGTATAAAGAACGGTAAAAATTGATGTTTGAATCCTAAGGCAAAGATCCAATGAGTATACCCAGCGAAAAGTGTGAGAAATAAAGCCAGTCATCTCATACAACGGACTTTAGGACAATAACATCAACAAAGGACCGCAAAACACGTGCGTGAAATGTTCCCGTCGCTAGAAAGGAATGCCAAGGTAAGCATTATCCGCTAGTTTTTTGTACAAGTTACTTTGAAATATCGCACGTAAAAGAGAATAGTACAATAATTAGAGCTATATAATAGTCAGAATTAGATTTACTAAGTGGAATTGATGTAGCTACAATTTTTTTTATTTTTTTTGTACAAAAGTGTTGCTTATAGTCTCAAGGGTCTGTGTGATTGCATTGTAAATAGGCATCTGCATAATTCGTTCCAGGTGAAGGCACAATGAGTGACCTGTTGGAGTTACAAAGAGGGCAGATTGTACAAGCCCGTCTGGTTGGTGAGTAGATAACCACAGCAGCACAGGTATTGGAGGTATCGAGAGGTACCGTGCCGAAGGTCATGACAGCATACAATGTTCACGGCACAACATCATCTGCGAGACACAACTGTGGAAGGAAAACCAAACTCACTGCGAAAGATAAGAGGATTGTGACCGCAAGGAGGAAGACTTACGGCGACGAAAGTGACTGCTGAGCTTAATGCACATCTCCAAAGCCCAGTGTCGACACATACCATGCGAAGGGAATTGCATAAACACAATATTTATGACAGAGCTGCGATTGCAAAACCCCTGGTGTCACAGTTGAATACAGTGGTGCGAGGAACACTTCTTGTTTTCCGATGAATCAAGTTTCTCACTATTCCCCACCACAGGTCGGATTTACGTGTGGAGACCCCCCTCCCCCGCAGAAGCCTACAACCCAGACTATCTTCTTCCTACAGTGAAGCATGGGGGACGGTTCCATAATGATTTGGGCCATGGTCTCGTGGTTTGCAGCAGGTCCATTATCACCAGCAGTGACTATGCCACTCTTTTGGCCGACCATGTACATTCAATGGCGCAGACATTGTACCTTTCAAGATGAGAAGTCGAACTGTTCAATCGTGGTTTGAGGATGAAGTTGCACACCTTCTCTGGCCTGCACAAACACCGGACTTAAACATCATTAAGCCCCTGTGGTCTGAGTTGGAAAACAGAGAGCAATCCCGTAATCCTCTTCTGGAGTCTCTCAAGGAATTGGAGCAGTTTCTGCAGGAAGAATGGTATAACCTACCACAATCCAAGATTTGTATGTGTCCATTCCCAGAAGAATTCAAGCAGTTTTAAATGCCAAGGCTGCTCCCACACCATATTAGGTGCGTAACACGAATTGTTCCGAGGTGTTTCCATTATTTTGAACAACACCCCTGTATATTCCACACACTGGCTATTATATCATATAAGGGTTACTGATTTATGCCAGCATATACTATTAACGTTTTACTAATTTGCAGAATTTACAACAGAATTTACATGATGAAAGGTGTCTTGTTCTGTGACAGACCCTTGAACTTGGTATGCTCACAGTCCAAAACCCCAGGTTTGGCAGTCACATTTACACCAACAGACAAGTGTAAATGTGACAGTTTGACATTCTTGAACACTCTACTTCGTAAATGTGATGGCCAAACCTGGGTTTTGGACTGTGATAATACCAAGTTCAAGGACTGTCACAGTACAAGACGCCAAATGTAAGTAAACTACACCTTTCATCCTGTAACTACTGATGTAAATTCTGTAAATTAATAATATATGCTGGCGTAAATCAGTAACGTTTGTATTTGAGTCACCCTCATATGATAGCAAGTGCCCCCTCCTCTTTATTAATATGGTATAATTTGAAAATTACAGCCAGTGTGTGGAATATATAACTATGTGGACTTTATAGCACTCGGAGTAACGCAAGACAGACTCGCCTATATACCAATGGGCGAATTCACTCCACATGTAAATGTGCAAAGATTTCGTGTTTTCAGCAATACAGTCTAGTAAATGCTGACATAAACCATGAGCGTGGGGGGAGAAGCCAATGATTCTGAAACACAATGCCCATTTCAAAGGCCACACAGAAAATTAGGTTTGACATTCTTGAACACTATAGTGTTCAAGGTAGACCTTGAGCCCAGATTTGACATCGTCCAACTTCTGATTGTTTCCTGCTCTCAAGAGACATCTGAAAGGAATTCTAACTCAAAATTAAAGCTCATAGCTAAGCTAGATATCATAACTATTTGGTTTTAACGTGCTTTATTTCAACATATATTGGAACATTCCAAACATACTGCTTACCTCTAAGGGCTGCTTCTGGAAAACACATCACATTTCACACACATTATTCGATCCCTGTCCTTCAATTTGTACACCTAGCTGTCATGGTCCTTGTTCATTTCCACTGTCTTTGTTTACTCGAGTGTTACAATTATTAAAAATCTCATGATGATAGGTAAAACTTCAATAAAATACAAACACTGATGGTTAAAAAGTTGGTTCGTTGTGAACGTCTTTTTCCTTGACCTGGAGTACCTTGCCGGTAGTATCTAACTTTTTAATCGTCAGCGTTTGTATTTTATTGAATTTTTATCTATCATCGTGAGATTATAAATAATTGTAACACTTGAGTAAACAAAGACAGTGGAAACGAACAGGGACCATGACAGCTAGGTACAGAATGAAGGACAAGAACCAAATAATGTGTGTGTTTTCTAGAAGCAGACCTTAGAGGTAAGCAGTAAGTCTGGAATATTCCAATATACACTATATCGACAAAAGTCACCGGACACCACTTAAAAAGCATATACACAAGATCCGCTGCATTGTTAAGATGCGCGGTACAGCAACAAGTCTGCAGCTGACTGCAACCATATCACACTGTGAGGTTGAGTGAAAATGTCACTGTGGGAGAGAAATTACTTTGAGAAAGGAAAGATTGTTGGGTGTTATATTAGTGGGTTGTCCATAAGAGAAACTGAGAGGCGTTTAAACATACCCAAGTCAACTGTTTTGGATGTACTGAAAAAGTGGAAGACACATGGCGTGCCTGAAGCAGCATAACGTACCGGCAGACCAAAGAAAATCAGTGATAGAGGACGTCGAAGCCTCAAGAGAGTCGTTACAGCTAATTGACGGAGTACTGCACAAGACCTCAGTGTGCAGGTGAGTAAAAATGCTGGAACCTCGGTATGTATACCTACCATTCGCAGAGAACTTCATTCCATGGGTTACCGTGGTCGTGTGGCTGCTCATGAGCCTTTCATCTCCCCCGCACGGGGATAACTGGTTTTCCAGTTATTTGGGGAGCGGCGCCCCCACGGCCCGAGCTGACCTTGTGACTGGTCAATATCTGATGTCATGCCACCGCTTGTTTTTTGTTTCGGTGCTGTTGGAGTTTGCAGGGACGGCTGTTCATCCAGCTGTTGGGGAGTCGCGTCCCCACGTTCCCGAGCTGGTCTTGTGTCTCGCTTTTTCGTTTTTATTTATTTTCTCCACTGGCTAGTTGCCCGTGTTGTATTCTCTACCTAATCGCTACCACGTTATGTACTAACACCCCGGTCTTGTGGTTTTGTTACCCTCCACCACTAACTGATTTATATTAACCGCTCATTCGTAGGTTGCTGAGATTCCGTTTAGGTTCCCTGCCAGGATTTGTCTTCTTTGGATTTCTTTTTTTCCTTTTAGCTGGTTTGGGTGCTAGACCTACCTGCATGTTTGCCGCGTGCGGAGACCCGTGAGGCGGAAATGGGATGTCTGGCGGCTGAGGTCGCAGGAGACCGGTTAAGTGCCTCCTGTGTACCAACACTCCTCTTCGACCCCGGCTTCGCTGTAAACGGGAGGCTAGAGACTAACCCACCTCTAGTCAGAAGTCTTGTACCAAGTTGTGTACAGGGCTTTAGCGGCTTTTTTGTCGTATAGAACGGCAGGGTGAGCCCGGGGGCTGTGGGATCATGCCAAAGGCGTTGGCATGACGGTACCAGGAGGCCGAAGTGTCCGCCGAGTGCGTGTGATCACAGCCAACGGACTATATCTGCAACGTATAAGCTCCAGAACTGTGTCTAGCGTCATTTTCTTGGCTTGCGGACCTCCAGTTCTCCCTTGTAGGGCTCGGTGGTGGGTGGAGTAGTCTGCAGACGAATCTTCCTTCTTTTTTTCCATGGGTAAACCCAAAAACAAACACTCCAAATTTAAGTCACCTGAGAAAATGATAGTTGCAAACGACTCTCCTTCGTCTTCTCAACCTACACAGTCTCTTCACCTTAAATGATCTTTAGACCCAGAATGTGGAACCTCTTCTTCGTCAGCTGTACCAGTCGCTCCAAAGCTTCGTCTACCCTCGATTGCTGTGACTACGCATGCTACACACTTACTTGTGGAATCCATCAATCCGAATGAGAGACTGTCCACCAGATCTCCCTTTTTCATTTCTAAAACTTTGGACGCTGCGGTTGGCCCCTTGAAGTCTGTGAGGAAGCTTTGCTCTGGGGACCTGCTTGTCCAAACTTGCGGTGTTTCTCAGAGTAACACTCTTCTGCACCTCACTAGTCTTCAAGGCATTCCTGTCAAAGTGACACCTCACCCGTTTCTTAGCACCTCTCGGGGTGTTATTTCGGAGTTTGATCTCTTGCCATGCAGTGAGGACGAATTGGTGAGTGAACTTGCAGATCAGGGTGTTATTGCTGCACGTCGTATGATGTTCCGGCGCGATGGTTCTTTGATTAAGTCTAAATATGTAATCTTGACTTTTAACTCCCCGAAAGTTCCGACCGAAATCAAGGCTGGCTACTTGGTCTGTGGAGTTCGCCCGTACATTCCCAGTCCTCTGCGCTGTTTCAGGTGGCAGAGGTACGGGCATTCACAACGTTTTTGTAACAGTTCCGCTCGTTGCGCAAATTGTGGCTCCAGTGAACATGACGGGGAAGGTTGCACTTCTGCGGCCTGCTGTGTTAACTGTGGTGAGGCCCATGCAGCTTACTCCCGCAACTGTATGAAATGGAAGGACGAGATGGCGATCCAGCGCCTCAAGACCCTGGAAGGCCTCTCGTACCCTGCTGCCAAAGCCAAGTTGGGTATACCCACCAACCGACAGCGTACTTTTGCCGCAGTAGTTCAGTCTCTGCCACAATCCGTGCAGCCCTTTGTTCCGCGCCCTGTAGCTCTCGCCGCACTTGCCAAGCGATCTACAGCTGAACAAGCGACACAGGTTTATTTCCCCGAGCTCCAGGTTTTTCGAATAGCTGAGTCTGCGCCTTCTCTTTTGAAGACGACAGACTCTTCCAGTTCCCAGCAGAAAGCCTGCACGTGCGGAAGACCCGGTCCTCAATCCGCAAAGGTGTGCAGTGTCCATCCAACTGTCGCGGTCCACCTGACCAACATTGCGACTGTCTCGGACTCAGCGAGGTCCCCACCCTCAACCACCATTATAGGGGAACATAGGGGGGAGGAGAGTGACAGTTCGTCCCCAGCCTCAACCAACATTGCAGAGGAACGTAGGGGGGAGGAGAGTGACAGTTCGTCCCCACCCTCAACCAACATTATAGAGGAACATAGGGGGGAGGAGAGTGACAGTTCGTCCCCAGCCTCAACCAACATTACAGAGGAACGTAGGGGGAGGAGAGTGGCAGTTCGTCCCCACCCTCAACCAACATTACAGAGGAACGTAGGGGGAGGAGAGTGACAGTTCGTCCCCCTCCTGCTGACTCATCCTATGTGTAGTTGTGTTCGATTTCGTGATGTGTTTTATCATTCCCATTCCTCAGTTTTACTTAATCGGCTTGTTTCTCACCATTGTACCATGTTTTTCATACTGTTTGTTTCATTGTCTTTTTTGGCCCTTCCTTCGTACTCATGGTTCGGTTTTACTTGGTCAGCCAGATTTGGGGTTTATGCCATGTTTTTTAATTCTGTCTGTTTGTCTTGTGTCTGGCACTCTTTGGCCAACCATGGCCCTTGCGCCAATAAAATCTACTAACCAACCAACCAACCGATGCTGCTGCTAGATCTGCGTCTGCCTCTTCTTTGGTCGTCACACCCTTGCCACTGTTTCACCGTGATTTCCGCTTTCTTGTTCACGATCATATCAGACGAACGTGGCGGAGTCTGTGGGGCCAACAGGTGGAGAATAAACTGCACCGTATAAAACCTAACCTTGGAATCTGGAAATCATCGTGTCGCCGGAACCGTAGGGAAGAAGTCGTTCTTGCGCATCTCCGCATTGGGCATTGTCGCTTCAAGCATAGCTATTTGCTGTGTGGCGACGCTGCCCCAATGTGTGAGGCGTGCGACTGTTTACTCACCATCTCTCATGTTTTATGTAGTTGTGTCCGTTTTTGTAATCATCGGTTTCACTATTTTCAGTCTCATCTACTGGATGATGGCGCAGCTACACTGCAGAAGCTTTTGGGCGACCACTGCGACACTTTCGCAGTATTTTCGTTCTTAAAGCAGATTGACTTTTTAAAACTTATTTAAAAAAAAAATAATAATAATAATTTATAATGATTATAACAGTGAATTAATAAATTTAATTATAAACCTAATTAACTAACTAGTCTTCACAGCTTTCATCTTTCTCTTTTCTAACTTTTACCAAGCCTGTCTGCTCTTAATCATTTCACCCCGCTTTTAAAAATCTTTAACTGATAGTTCTGTGTCTGGCGCTCTTTGGCCAAACCTGGCCCTTGCGCCACTAAAATAAATTAACTAACTAACTAACCAAAAGTTGTCAAGCTCCTGAGGATGCCCAAAGACTGGGCAAAAAATTTAAAGCATTAATAACGGTAAAGAGTTGATGTTTTTGAATCCTAAAGTGAAGATCTACTGTCTCTACCCCAAGTAAACAGTGTGTTTGATGTGAATGGTTGTTTCACATACAACGGACAATAACTTCAACGAAAACCGGAAAACATGTGAGAAATGCGAATCATCGCTAGAAACGGAATGCCTATGTAAGCATTATCCAACTAGAATATTTCCACGTCTGAGAATCTCGTTTGCACCATTTCACAACAGCGAATATAACTCCCCCTTCAGCATGGTTGAACTAAGGGTGACTCTGCATCGGTCCGGTGCGACATCTCGCGGTCCCGATGGCATCCAGTCTGGCATGATCCATCATCTCTCACGAATCTTTTAGTGCTTTTCAACCGTGTTTGGTTGGAGCACAATTTCCCAGACTCTTGGCGAAAAGCTTTTCCCAAGGCTGGCAAAAACCTCAAAGTCTCCCTCTAGTTATCATCTAATTGCCCTCACTAGCTGTTTGTGTAAAGTCCTTGAACGGATGATTAATTCCCAGTTAATTTATTTTTTAGAAGAGCATCAAATTCTGTCACCATCATTGTTCAGCTCTTGATTTCCTGCGCCTTGAGACGTCTGTTCGTGAGGTATTCATACGTAGGCAGCACCTGGTGTCTGTATTTTTTGACATCGAGAAAGCTTATGATAGAGCATGGCGTCACAGTATCCACCGTGACCTTCACGAGAGAGGGTTGCAGGGAAACTCCCTTTTTTATCGTGTGTATCCAGGTGCACCTGGGTACGACACTCTGCTTTTTTCCATCAAGAACAAGGTGTTCCTCAAGGCTGCATTCTATCGGTGACTTTGTTCATCCTCCGCATTAATTGTCTTCTCACAAATCTTCCTCCTGCGGTTTTGGCTACTGTTTATGTCGATGACTTGCAGATTTTCTGTTCGTCAACAAGCATGTGTTTAATTGAAAGACAGATGCAGTCTGCAATTAACCAGATTGTTAAAGCGGCTAACAACAACGGTTTTGTACTTTCTCCCGAGAAGACAGTGTGGGTCCATTCTGCCGGAGGCATGGCCTCCATCCTGACCTAGAGCTCCATTTGGACCGTGCAGCCATTTCAGTTCTGCCGGAGACCAAGTTCCGTTGTCTGACCGTTGACTGTGCGCTCACCTTTCGCTTGCACACTCGACGGCTAAGGATTTCCTGTCCGAGAGCTTTGTCAATCCTTAAAATCCTTGCTTCAGTCTCGCTACGTACGGCGGGGTGAGTTTGGGGATAGTGTAGGTATGCCAAAAGGGTGTTACCAAGACCTGGGAAGATCGCGGTACTCGCTGAGCGCATGCTTGCACTTTCAACCTGCTATATCCGCTGCTTAGCCCCAGAGCCGTGTCCTGCGTCCAAATGGGCTTGCGGACCTCCGGCTCTCCCCTGTTGGGCTCGGTTGTGGGCGGGGAATTCAGCGGATGAATTATCTTTTGCTCTTCATGGATTCAATAAACTCTTCCCCTTTGAAAAATAAAAATGCTTTGGACTCGGAGCCTAACTCCACAAATAAAAGAATGAGAACATTATCGGGACACAATGCACGATTTTTTATCATTCATGCCAGAGAGGATACCCACAAACTCAGTTTGAAGTCCCCTTTCTGGATTCAAAAGCCATCCAGGGTGCTGTTGAGTCGCCAAAGAATGTCAAGAAATTGCCATCTGGAGATCTGTTGGTGGAGATGTCAACTCCCCGGCACGGTGCACTACTTTTGAATATTTCCAACTTAGGTGATGTGCAAGTGGACATAAAACCTCACCATTCTCTGAATTCATCCCGAGGTGTCATCTCTGATCGAGAACTCGTGGATGTCTCAGAGGATGAACTACTTAAAGAGCTTGCCGATCAAGATGTCACAGCAGTCCGACGAATCAAGTTTCGGAGGAATGGGGATCTGGTAAATTCCAGAACTATTATTCTTACATTTAATCGCCCGGCTATTCCATCCTCCATCTATGCAGGGTATTTAAGATGTGACGTGCGTCCCTACATTCCCAACCCACTTCGTTGCTTTAGATGCCAAAGGTATGGTCACTCTCAGCAGTCATGCCGTGGAGCTGCAACTTGCAGCCGCTGTGGCTCTCACGACCATCTTCAGAACGATTGCTCTGCCGCAGCCCCCCACTGTATTAACTGTAACGGAGACCACGCAGCCAATGCTAAAGACTGCCCGAAGTGGGTTGAGGAAAGAAAAATCCAGGAAGTGAAGACCCTTGAACACCTTCTCCTACCCGGAAGCAAGGAGGAAGGTTGTTCCTGCTACTCCGGGAGGACGCACCTACTCTTCAGTCTTGTCTTCCAAAACGTCTGTTTCCACCCAGACGGATATAAGCATTCCAAAGAACTGTCCCTTTTCACTGCAAGAAATATATGCTGCTGGTCTAAAAGCCCTTAATGCTTCCACCACCGAACCTTTGCCTTCCCAACAGCAGCCCACCGTTGGAAAACCTTCTGCAGCCTCGCTTAGGCGGGTGGCTCCTGCACAGGCGAATCGTGCTGCACAGCCCGATTCTTTGACTAGTAAGAACAAAGGAAAGAACCAGACTCAAGCAGCCACTCAGACTCAAACCGGAACAAATCCATCCCAGCCCTCCTCTCGGAAACGTACACCAGTACTCCCCCAGACAACCCGCCGGCTAAAAGTGCTGCAGAGCCACCTGAGGAAATGATGGACTCCGACACCTTTTAAGTGTCCCATTTCCTTCTCCAAACTTCACATTCTCTCATCATGAATCTCATCATACAGTGGAATTGCCGTGGCCTCCGTTCACGATTTGACGATTTGAAGGGCTTGCTCTCTTCACACACCCCACTCTGCGTGTGCCTCCAAGAGACAAAGCTCCGCTTTACCGATACTTTTTCGGTGCGAAGATACAGTACATTTCGCAAAGACCATACGCGCGGAGCTATCGCATGTGGAGGAGTGGCCATTCTCGTTCCTCATGGTGTCCCAGTCACAGCGATTGTTCTGCGCACGAATCTGCAAGCAGTTGCAGCAAGACTATCCGCTAACACTCTGATCACAGTATGTTGCATTTACTTACCACCAGATGAAGCTGTTAGCCCTTCAGACTTGGAAGATTTGGTTGACCAGCTACCGCCTCCGTTTTTCCTTCTCGGAGATTTCAATGCACACAATCCGTTGTGGGGAGACCGCAGTCGTGATCCCAGGGGCCGCGTTATCGAGTCCCTGCTGTACAACACATCACTCTGCCTCCATAACACGGGAGCAAATACCTACTTCCACGAACCCAGCCGCTCGTACTCGGCCATTGATCTGTCGCTGTGTTCACCATCCTTATTTCCTGACTGGTCTTGGAGCGTGTCTGGTGATCCCCTTGGCAGCGATCACTTTCCAATTTTTCTTCGACTCGCTGGTGACGGCTACCGCCATCCTACCCGTCCCCCTAGATGGGATATTGATCGAGCCAAGTGGGACGCATTCAGTGCTACAGCGATAATTACTTCTACTATGGTGGCCACAGGTACGATCAACGATGCGGTTGCAGCGGTCACAGATTGTATTGTGCAAGCGGCAGAACTCACCATTCCTAAAACGTCAACTAAACTTCCAAGTTGCCCAAAGCCATGGTGGAATTCGAAATGCAAGGCAGCACGTCAGGCCCAGCATAGGGCTTGGGGCAAATTTCGTCGCTATCCCACCGACGCTAACCTTCTTGCTTTCAAGAAGGCCAAGGCTTATGCAAGACTGGTTCGTCGTCGCCATAAACGGGAATCCTGGATCCAATATGTATCGGGCATCAACACATCTGCAAACTCCAAAATGGTTTGGGACAGGATTCGCAAGATTCGGGGAAAGTACCCATCTGGCGAGATCTCCATCCTCGAGAGTGGTGGAGGAATGGTTGCCGACGCTCGGGGTATCGCTGACTGTCTTGGCACAGCGTTTGCTTCAGTTTCCAGCAACTGCAATTATCCTCCTTCTTTCCAAGAGCTTCAGTCACGGCTGGAGAGAAAACGAATGTCCTTTCGACCGTTTTCCTCGGAGGACTATAACAGCCCGTTGACAGCGGTGGAACTAAGGATTGCCCTAAATCGCTCTGGCCGAACATCTGCAGGACCTGATAACATCCTTTACGAAATGCTGAAGCACCTTTCTCCATCATCTCTCGACTGTCTGCTAATCCTGTTTAACAGGATTTGGCAAGAACACGTTTTCCCCGATTCTTGGCGCACAGCTATTGTGATACCTGTTCTCAAACCTGGTAAAGATCCGAAAAACCCGTTCAACTACCGACCAATTGCCATGACAAGCTGCCTCTGCAAGGTGCTTGAACGCATCATCAATTTCCGCTTGATCTTCCACTTGGAAACCCATCACCTTTTGTCACCCCATCAAAGTGGACACCGTCGTTTTCGCTCCACAACTGACCACCACCTTCACCTTGAGACATCGATCAGAGAGGCGTTTGTTCGACGACAGCACATGGTCTCCGTGTTCTTTGATATGGAAAAAGCGTATGATCGGACTTGGAGATACGGCATTCTCCGTGATCTGCACGACTGTGGATTACGGGGAAATTTACCAACTTTCATTGCCGGTTTTCTCCAGAACCGGATGTTCCATGTGCGCGTCGGGTCGACATTCTCCGCGATGTACCCGCAGGAGCAGGGTGTCCCTCAGGGCTCCATCTTATCGGTCACTCTCTTCATCCTTCGGGTGAATCATATCTTCAAGTTACTTCCTCCGATGGTTCGCGGCACTATGTATGTGGACGATCTTCAGATTTCGTGTGCTTCCGTCAACATGCGCACCATTGAGAGACAGTTGCAATCGTCTATTAACAAGATCTCTTCCTGGGTCTCACGCAACGGCTTTGGCTTCTCGTCACAGAAGACTGTTTGCGTACATTTCTGCCGCAAACGCGGTCTTCATCCAGACCCCCACCTCCGTCTGGGGAACACCACCATTCCAGTTGTGACTGAGGTCAAATTCTTGGGATTGACTTTTGACCGCGCACTCACCTTCCGGCCTCACATTCATTCCTTAAAGGTGAAGTGCACAAAGTCATTGAGTATCCTGAAAGTCCTCTCCGGAACATCTTGGGGGGCCGACAGGTGCTCAATGCTTCGCATTCATCACTCCCTTGTCCGGTCAAAGTTAGAGTATGGCTGTATAACCTACGGATCTGCACGGCCTTCGGTATTAAAGCTCCTCGATCCAGTCCACCACCAAGCTTTACGCCTGTGCATCGGTGCTTTCCGTACGTCTCCTGTCCACAGCCTGTATGTCGAATCTCATGAGCCACCGTTATGCCTCCGCCGTAAGCAACTGTCTCTCCAGTTCTACATCAAGCTGAAATCTCTCCCTGATCACCCACTTCATGATTCCATCTTCACGCCACAATGTGCTCGCCTATTTTCCAACCGCCCTTCTTGTGTTCCCACCTTCGGAATTCGGATGTCAGACATAGTGCGAGATGCCGGAATAGACTTGTCGTTAATCGGTGTGACCCGTGCCTTTAACGATCCACCTTGGCAGCCAGTTCAGGCAGTGACTGACCTCTCTCTTTCTGGATGGCCTAAGTCCTCAACACCTGCACTGGTGTACCAGAAACTTTTGCTGAACACCTTTCCCTCTATCCCGATTTCGTGCCTGTCTTCACCGATGGTTCGAAATCCGGTGATTTTGTGGGTTCCGCCTTTGTTTGTGCGGATGAGACTTATGCTGAGAGGATTCCGCCGGTTGCGACAGTCTTTACAGCAGAGATGCACGCGGTGCACCTCGCGTTGCGCCACATTCATTCCAAACAACTTCGTCGCACTATGATTTGTATTGATTCTCAATCCGTTATTAAAGCCTTATTCTCCCCGGAGAATAGTGACTCACCAATCACCAGAGATGTCCGTCGGCTCTTGGGAACTTTGACGGGTTCTGGGTACCTGGTCCGATTCTGTTGGATCCCCGGCCATGTTGGGATTCGGGGTAACGAGCTAGTCGACACCGCAGCCAGATCTGTTCCATCCTTGGCAATCACCCGACTGCCACTATTTTTTCGAGATTTTCACCCGTGCATCCGCAAATTTATCATGGAGGAGTGGCAGTCCCTGTGGACCCAACAGAGCAGCAACAAACTTCTTTCCATCAAACCGCAGATCGGACTATGGCAATCTGGGTTGCGGAAGAATCGTCGCGAGGAAGTGGTTCTTGCGCGTCTGCGCATTGGGCATTGTCATTTCACCCACCGCTTCTTGCTGTGTGGCGACACTGCCCCAATGTGCGAGACGTGTAACAGTCGTCTCAGTGTCCTTCATGTCTTGTGTACTTGTGTCCGCTTTCGTGACAACCGTTTTCAATATTTCCGAGCTTATTCTTTGGAAGACAATTCAGCTTCCCTTCAAAGAATCTTAGGTGACTGTTGTGATACGTTCGCAGTTTTTTCATTTTTCAGGCAAATTGACTTTCTTAAACTAATCTAAATTACCAAGCTTTTATCGTTCTTGTTTTTCAGTTGTCCTACTCCGCCGTGCTTCTTATTACTCTTCCTAGCTTTTAACTTGTTTTCTTTAATTGCTTCGTGTTTGGCGCTCTTTGGCCAGACCTGGCCCTTGTGCCATTAAAATACACCAACCAACCAACCAACCAGCAGACAGGTCTTCCTTATTCTGTATTTACCATTCCCTCATTCGGTCAAAACTGGATTATGGTTGTATAGTTTATGGCTCTGTGTATCCTTCCATTCTCCAGCTGTTGGATTCCATCCACCATCAAAGGCTGCGTCTTTGTACTGGAGCATTTCACATGTCACCCATTCCCAGCTTTTATGCTGTCTGCAGCTGTCTCTTCAATTTTACTTGAAACTCCAATTTCTCCCAGACCATCCTTTATACAATGCAGTTTTTCATCCCTAGCATGCTTGTTTATTTAAGAACCGGCTCTCGTGCTTTCCAACCTTAGATCTTCGTATGGTTGCCGTAGCTCGTGATGCAGGGCTCGACCTGTCACTCGTTGGAGAGACCAGGGGCTTTGAGTATTCTCCATGGCACCCTCTTGGTGTAATGGTTGATACTAGCTTTACATATTTTAATAAGTCCTCAACCCCTGCGTCATTGTACCAGCAGCTCATCACCGAGCACTGTTACGTCAATGCAGACTTCATTCCTGTTTTCACCGACAGATCTAAGATGGCTGGTGTTGTGGGATCCGCCACCGTCTGCATTGATGGATTTCCTGTTACCCACATTCCTACCGAGGCCACTGTGTTTTCGGCAAAGATGCATGCTGTGTATATTGCACGAAATCTCATCAGTGTGCTATTGTGTACACTGATTTGTTGAGTGTTGTGCGATCTAAGTCATCTTTGGATTTCACAGGCCACCCACTTCTTTTTACCATATGAAGACTTCTTCATTCTTTGCTCGAGGCTGGTGTCCAGATACGATTCTGCTGGATTCCTGGGCATGTTGGAATCCCAGGGAACAAGTCTTCTGCTGCTTCCTTTTTGGTCGCCCGCACGGGGATAACTGGTTTTCCAGTTATTTGGGGAGCGGCGCCCCCACAACCCGAGCTGACCTTGTGACTGGTCAACTTCTGATGTCATGCCACAGCTTGTTTTTTTTTTTTTCTTATTTTGGTGCTGTTGGTGTTTTGCAGGGACGGCTGTTCATCCAGCTGTTGGGGTGTTGCGGCCCCACGATCCCGAGCTGGTCTTGTGTCTCGCTTTTTCGTTTTTATTTATTTTCTCCACTGGCTAGTTGCCCGTGTTTTGTTCTCTACCTAATCTCTACCACGTTATGTACTAACACCCCGGTCTTGTGGTTTTGTTACCCTCCACCACTAACTGTTTTATATTAACCGCTCAGTTTGTAGGTTGCTGAGATTCCGTTTAGGTTCCCTTCCAGGATTTGTCTTCTTTCGATTTCTTTTTTCCTTTTAACTGGTTTGGGTGCTAGACCTACCTGCATGTTTGCCGCGTGTGGAGACCCGTGAGGCGGAAATGGGATGTCTGGCGGCTGAGGTCGCAGGAGACCGGATTAGTGCCTCCTGTGTTCCAACACTCCTCTTCGACCCCGGCTTCGCTGTAAACGGGAGGCTCGAGACTAACCCACCTCTAGTCAGAAGTCTTGTACCAAGGTGTGTACAGGGCTTTAGCGGCTTTTTGTCGTATAGCACGGCAGGGTAAGTCCGGGGTTGTGGGATCATGCCAAAGGTGTTGGCATGACGGTACTCTGGAGGCCGAAGTGTCCGCCGAGTGCATGTGACCACAACCATTGGACTATATTTGCAACTAAGCTCTAGAACTGTGTCTTGCGTCATGTGTTTGGCTTGCGGACCTCCAGTTCTCCCCTGTTGGGCTCGATTGTGGGAGGAGTACGTTGCAGATGAATTCTTTCTTACTCCCATGGGGAAACATAAACCCTCCTCAAAATTTAAAAAACAACAGGATATGGTGATTGATCAGGCGCCAAATTTGCCTCAACCACCTCCCACACATAACACACTGAAGAGAACTTTCATTGAAAAACGACATCACCGCGACGTATCTTTAGATCCAGGTGTTGAGCCGTCAGCTCAGAAACGTCGCATTACACTTGCAGATTCGATACCTCAAGCTACTTTTCTCGTCATTTCTTCTACTGACCAGATATTGAAACTTTCCTCAAAGTCTCCTTTTTTCATCTCGAAGGCACTTGCGGGTGTTGCTGGCTCTTTGAAGTCAATGAAGAAGCTACGTTCTGGAGACCTGCTTGTGGAAACTTGCACTCTCTCTCAGAGCAAATCTCTTCTGCAGTTGACCAGACTTCAGGATATTCCAGTTCAAGTGACGGCACATCCGTATCTCAACACCTCCAAGGGTGTAATTTCTGAGCCCGACTTGTTGGTCTGCGATGAAGATGAACTTGTGTGTGAACTTGCTGATCAGGGTGTCATAGCTGCCAGACGCATGACTTTCAGGCGCGATGGCGCGCTGATCAAATCACGAAATGTTATTTTGACTTTTAACAGCCCGAAGGTACCTACTGAAATAAAGGCTGGTTACTTGTTATGTGCAGTTCGTCCTTATATACCAAATCCTCTACGCTGTTTTAAGTGCCAGAGGTATGGACATTCCCAGCGGTCCTGTAACAGTGCTGCGAGGTGCGCCACTTGTGGATCCCGAGACCACGAAGGGACTGGATGCACTTCAGAGCCCCCGCACGGGGATAACTGGTTTTCCAGTTATTTGGGGAGCGGCGCCCCCACGGCCCGAGCTGACCTTGTGACTGGTCAACATCTGATGTCATGCCACCGCTTGATTTTTATTTTGGTGCTATTGGTGTTTGCAGGGACGGCTGTTCATCCAGCTGTTGGGGAGTCGCGGCCCCACGATCCCGAGCTGGTCTTGTGTCTCGCTTTTTTGTTTTTATTTATTTTCTCCACTGGCTAGTTGCCCGTGTTGTATTCTACCTAATCGCTACCACGTTATGTACTAACACCCCGGTCTTGTGGTTTTGTTACCCTCCACCACTAACTGATTTATATTAACCGCTCAGTTCGTAGGTTGCTGAGATTCCGTTTAGGTTCCCTGCCAGGATTTGTCTTCTTTAGATTTCTTTTTTTCCTTTTAGCTGGTTTGGGTGCTAGACCTACCTGCATGTTTGCCGCGTGCGGAGACCCGTGAGGCGGAAATGGGATGTCTGGCGGCTGAGGTCGCAGGAGACCGGATAAGTGCCTCCTGTGTACCAACACTCCTCTTCGACCCCGGCTTCGCTGTAAACGGGAGGCTAGAGACTAACCCACCTCTAGTCAGAAGTCTTGTACCAAGTTGTGTGCAGGGCTTTAGCGGCTTTTTTGTCGTATAGCACGGCAGGGTGAGCCCGGGGGCTGTGGGATCATGCCAAAGGCGTTGGCATGACGGTACCCGGAGGCCGAAGTGTCCGCCGAGTGCGTGTGATCACAGCCAACGGACTATATCTGCGACGTATAAGCTCCAGAACTGTGTCCAGCGTCATTTTCTTGGCTTGCAGACCTCCAGTTCTCCCTTGTAGGGCTCGGTGGTGGGTGGAGTAGTCTGCAGACGAATCTTCCTCCTTTTTTCCATGGGTAAACACAAAAAACAAAACTCCAAATTTAAGTCACCTGAGAAAATGATAGTTGACAATGACTCTCCTTCGTCTTCTCAACCTACCAAGTCTCATACCCTTAAACGATCTTTAGACCATGATCTGGACCAAGAATGTGGAACCTCTTCTTCGGCAGCTGTACCAGTCGCTCCGAAGCGTCGTCTCCCCTCGATTGTTGTGAATACGCATGCTACACACTTAGTTGTAGAATCCATCGATCCGAATGAGAGACTGTCCACCAGATCTCCATTCTTCATTTCTAAAGCTTTGGACGCTGCAGTTGGCCCCTTGAAGTCTGTGAGGAAGCTTCGCTCTGGGGACCTGCTTGTCCAAACTTGCAGTGTTTCTCAGAGTAACACTTTTCTGCACCTCACTAGTCTTCAAGGCATTCCTGTAAAAGTGACACCTCACCCGTTTCTTAACACCTCTCGGGGTGTTATTTCGGAGTTTGATCTCTTGCCATGCAGTGAGGACGAATTGGTGACTGAACTTGCAGATCAGGGTGTTATTGCTGCACGTCGTATGATGTTCCGGCGCGATGGTTCTTTGATTAAGTCAAAAAATGTCATCTTGACTTTTAACTCCCCGAAAGTTCCGACCGAAATCAAGGCTGGCTACTTGGTCTGTGGAGTTCGCCCGTACATTCCCAGTCCTCTGCGCTGTTTCAGGTGCCAGAGGTACGGGCATTCACAACGTTTCTGTAAGAGTTCCGCTCGTTGCGCAAATTGTGGCTCCAGTGAACATGACGGGGACGGTTGCACTTCTGCGGCCTGCTGTGTTAACTGCGGTGAGGCCCATGCAGCTTACTCCCGCAACTGTATGAAATGGAAGGACGAGATGGCGATCCAGCGCCTCAAGACCCTGGAAGGCCTCTCGTACCCTGCTGCCAAGGCCAAGTTGGGTATACCCACCACCCGACAGCGTACTTTTGCCGCAGTAGTTCAGTCTCTGCCACAACCCGTGCAGCCCTTTGTTCCGCGCCCTGTAGCTCTCGCCGCCCTTGCCAAGCGATCTACAGCTGACCAAGCGACACAGGTGTTTTTCCCCGAGCTCGAGATTTTTCGAATACCTGATTCTGGGCCTTCTCTTTTGCAGCCGACCGTCTCTTCCAGTTTCCATCCGAAAGCCTGCACGTGCGGAAGACCCGGCCCTCAATCCGCAAAGGTGTGCAGTGTCCATCCAACTGTCTCGGCCTCAGCGAGGTCCCCACCCTCAACCAACATTATAGAGGAACATAGGGGGGAGGAGAGTGACAGTTCGTCCCCAGCCTCAAACAACATTGCAGAGGATCATGGGGGGAGGAGAGTGACAGTTCGTCCCCGCCATCTGCCAGCATTGCAGAGGAGTGTGGGGGGAGGAGAGTGACTCATCCTTTGTGTAGTTGTGTTTAAAAAAAAAAATATATATATATATATATATATATAATTCTAATAGTAAATTAATAAATTTTTATATAAACCTAATTAACTACCTTGTCTTCACAGCTTTCATCATACTCTTTTTCAACTTTTACCAAGCCTGTCTGCTCTTAATCATTTTCCACGTTTTTAAAAATCTGTGGCTGATAGTTCTTTGTCTGGCGCTCTTTGGCCAAACCTGGCCCTTGCGCCAATAAAACCCACCAACCAACCAACCAACCACTTCAGAGCCCTGCTGTGTAAACTGTGGTGACTCCCACGCTGCTTATGCCCGGTCCTGTTCGAAGTGGAACGACGAGAAGGCGATCCAGCGCCTCAAGACCCTGGAGGGCCTCTCGTACCCTGCTGCCAAGGCCAAGTTGGGTATTCCCAACAACCGACAACGTACTTTTGCCGCAGTGGTTCAGTCTCTGCCGCAACCCATGCAGCCCTTTGTTCCGCGCCCTGTAGCTCTCGCCGCACTTGCCAAGCGATCTACAGTTGAACAAGCGACACAGGTGGATTTCACCGAGCTCCAGCTTATTCGACCAGCTGAGTCTGCGCCTTCTCTTTTGCAGACGACCGACTCTTCCGGTTCCCAGCAGACAGCCTGCACATGCGGAAGACCCGGCCCTCAATCCGCAAAGGTGTGCAGTGTCCATCCAAGTGCCGCGGTCCACCTGACCAACATTGCAACTGTCTCGGGCTCAGCGAGGTCCCCACCCTCACCCAACATTATAGAGGAACATCGGGGTGAGGAGAGTGACAGTTCGTCCCCAGCCTCACCTACCATTGCAGAGGAACATGAGGGGGAGGATAGTGACAGTTCGTCCTCGCCCTCGGCCAGCATTATCTTGGAGTGTGTGGGGGAGGAGAGCGACTCTTCCTATGTGTAGTTGTGTTCGATTTCGTAATGTGTTTTATCATTCTCATTCCTCAGTTTTACTTAATCGGCTTGTTTCT
This sequence comes from Macrothele yani, assembly GCA_039090855.1. NCBI lineage: Eukaryota > Metazoa > Arthropoda > Arachnida > Araneae > Macrothelidae > Macrothele > Macrothele yani. Next base: position 15,028,745 of record CM077031.1, on the reverse strand, counting down.
CACCATTGTACCATGTTTTTCATACTGTTTGTTTCATTGTCTTTTTTGGCCCTTCCTTTGTACTCATGGTTCGGTTTTACTTGGTCAGCCAGATTTTGCGATTTCTGCCCCCTTTTTTTTGTCTTGTGTCTGGCGCTCTTTGGCCAACCATGGCCCCTGCGCCATTAACATCTAATAACCAACCAACCTTTTTGGTCGTCCCACCTTTGCCACTGTTTCACCTGGATTTTTGCTTTCTTGTTCATGATCATATCAGGCGAACATGTCAGGATCTCTAAGAGCAAGAGGTGGAGAATAAACTGCACCATATTAAACCTATCCTTTGAGTCTGGAAATCGTGTCGCCGGAACAGTGAAGAGGAAGTTGTCTTGCCCGTCTACGCGTTGGGCATTGTCGTTTCACTCATCGCTATGTGGCGACACTGCCTCGATGTGCGAGACATGCAACTGCCTACTCACGGTTGCTCATGTTTTATGCAGTTGTGTTCATTTTTGTCATCATTGCTCTGGCAGCTGCGCTTCAGAGGCTCTTGGGCGACCACTGCAATGCTCTCATCACCATTCTCTTTTTTAACTCTTGCCAAATGGGCCTGCTTTTGACCATCACACCCCTTTTTTAAATTTCTTTCTCTGATGGTCCTGTGACTGGCACTCTTTGGCAAAATCTGCTCCCTGCGTCTTAAAAATCAGCTAACTAACCATCCTTGATGACCACATGCATCATTTAATGTTGAACGTTTTCCCTGGTGGTGACTGTGTCTACCAACAGAAAAATGCACTGTGCCAGATTGGTTCCTAGAACGCGACAATGATGTCTCCGTTCTCTCTTAGCCGGTGAAATCACCCAACCTTAATCTCGTAGAGCACTTGTGGGACTATCTGGATCAATAGGTTCGATGTGCCGACCACAGCTACATCATCTCTGGTACCGCCATGCTCTGCTGCAGTCCGAATGGCCATGTCTGCCTTGGGCAACTTCCCAGGTCAATCCGAATGGGCATGTGTGCCTTGGGCAACTTCCCAGGGCATTCCGAATGGGAATGTGTGCCTTGGGCAACTTCCCAGGGCATTCCGAATGGGAATTTGTGCCTTGGGCAACTTCCCAGGGCATTCTGAATGGGCATGTGCACCTTGGGCAACTTCCCAGGGCAGTCCGAATGGGCATGTGCGCCTTGGGCAACTTCCCAGGGCAATCCGAATGGGCATGTGTGCCTTGGGCAACTTCCCAGGGCAATCCGAATGGGCATGTGTGCCTTGGGCAACTTCCCAGGGCAATCCGAATGGGCATGTGTGCCTTGGGCAACTTCCCAGGGCAGTCCAAATGGACATGTGTGCCTTGGGCAGCCTCCCAGGGCCTCATTGTGCCCTTGCCACCCCATCTTTCTACTCTTGTCAGGACCAAGGGTGGTTATTCCCATTATTAGGTACGTTGGTCATATTATTCTGATACAACTGTGTATAGTAGTGCATTATGTTGCCCCCCCCCCCCGTAATTTGTCATTCTATAGGTCACCTTCTGAACCCCCGAGAACTGTGTGCGATGTATCGGGCTTTTACTATAAATAAGTCGTCTTAATAGGCACCTTAATTTGATTGGGGTGAAAGAGGATCCACTCTGCAGAGGATGCCATCTAGAAGAAGGTACTTCCTCGCATTTTCTTTGTGATTGTGACTTTTGTTGCAGCACTTAGGCTCAAACACTTTGGTACTCATAATTTGAGACCAAGTGATCTCTCTTTAGTACCAGTCAAGAGCATTCTTGCTTTGACTCATTCATCTGGTCTCTTTTGAGATTAGGGCTAGGGATGCACAACAGACCTCAGGTCACAGTGTTGGGTTATTGTATCTCCCCAATATTTACAATTACTATAAATAAACAATTTTTTTAGAGAGAATGAAACAGAAAAGCAAATATTCACATTTTTTAAACCACACCATTTATAAAAATCTACAAATATTTATTTTGTTCTTCATAAAGGTGTAGATGCATTTAGTTAAAACATAGCACATGCAAGTCAGAACAAAGACACACAAACACATATAACAAACAATGAAAACATTACAAAGAGCAACAACAAAACAGATCACCTTCAGAGATGGCCACATGTAGTTGTGAAATACAGAGCAGCAGAAAGTTAGGAAAATGCGTGCACAGCAGGGTGGTGGTCACGTGCCGGGGGCTGGATGGACGATGATACAGTTATTCACCAGGAAGGCATATAAGGGAGGAACAGAAACAAACAGCTTGTCAGACAATGAGGCACCCACTTGTAACCCATGCAGAACTTTCATAATCTCATACAAAGAGAATCAATATGTCTAAGTGTGATGCAAACACACATTCAGTAAGAGTGTAAGCCAAAGGAATAACTCATTATCAACTAGTGCCAGGAAGTAAGGTGCCAATAGTAAAGCCAATACAACAGCATGCTCATGTGGTTTAGCAGTGTAATATTGCTGCAAAAAACCCATTGTTCGTAATATTTTTTTTTTTGCTGTTTTTAGCACTATTTTCTATTCAAAACTTGAAAACCACAAGTTTTTCAGAATCAATGCAAAAATTGCGTTATTTGTAATAAAATTTAATGCTATCTTTACCACTACTACATATTCAAAACTTGAAAAACACAGTTTGTTCAAGGTCTTATAGTTAAAACTTTATGCTGTCTTTACCACTACTACTTATTCAAAAATTGAAAAACACAGATTTTTCAGGATCTATGCTAAACATTTCATTGTTGTAATAAAATTTTATGCTATCTTTACCACCACTACTACTTATTCAGAAGTTTGTTCAAGATCCATGGCAAAAATTGCATTGTTTGTAATAAAATTTTATGCTATCTTTACACCACTACTACTACTTGAAAAAAAGAGAAAGTTGTTCATGATCTATGGTAAAAATTGCATTGTTTGTGAAAAAATGTTATGCTACCTTTATTTGCCACTACTTTCCTATACAAAATTTGAAAAAAACACATCAGGAAATTTACCAAGTATGTCATTGTATGGTACTGCTTGAATCTTGGTCTTCAAATTCAGCTGGTGTAAGAAATTTTAGGTCGATTTTGATGTGTACCAGAGTTTTGTTACTAGCACTCCTGCTCATCAGCTGGTGTCAGAATGTCTGTCTGATAATATACTGCGTTAAGTTTGGCATTTTTAGCTGCCTGACAAAATCTTCCTCCTTTCCCAGTACGAGAATCGTGTTACAATCATATAACAGGGTTCCCACTCAAAAGAAAGAAAAAAATTTCTTGACTTTTCTAGGTTCTCCCCGAGTGGCGACCATGTTGCGAAAAATTGTTACATTTCATTCCATAAACAAACACATCACTCTTTCCACGTTTTACCAACACACAGCAACCGAAATATTGTTATTCGGTCACCGCAGAGGAGGATCGATTCAGGAGTTTCCGAGGCAGCGACCGAATAGAAATTTTTTGGTTGCTGAGTGTTGCTAAAACGTGCAAAAAGTGATGTATTTTGTTTATTCAACTGGTGCCACGTATTTGGAGGGTATTCACTTTGGATCTCTCCTTTTGGATTTAACTGCTATAATTAATATATAGCCAGTGCCGTTAATGCCCACCAGGTGTAGACGTCTCAGTAGCTGAGCCCATCTCACGGATTTATGATGTCAGAAGCTGACTGAAAAAAAAACATATAGCGCCGTGGATTGTTAGCCACCGTGGTGTAGGGCTGACACGCTCGGCTAGATATCAAGAGATTCAGGGTTTGTTTCCCCGGCGGTGACCTAATAACAATATTTCGGTTGCTGTGTGTTGCTAAAACGTGGAAAGAGCGATGTCTTTGTTTATTCAACTGACTCCACGTATTTGAAAGATTTTCACATTTCATTCCATTCATGCATTTTCTTACAAAAGCACACATTTGTAAATTCTTTAAGTAATTTGTCTTTATAAAACTACCTGCTTTTCATTAATAACAACAAAATGTGCACATTATTTTCCGTATCATATTCCATTAACTTTTGTGAATACTACCCACATAGAATTTGTTAATACATTCCCATAGAAATGGGACATATGTAAGAAAAATCTATCAATTAGTTTCAGTTTATCTACAACACAATGCAGCACCCCCTATCCTGAGAAACATGTAACAGAACCAACAAACAAAGGGCTTTGATCTATACAGACATTTTAATGTGGACCAGGAACATCAAACAAAGATCTTCGCTCTTTCCACGTTTATAAGTAAGTCACGGAAAAATTTTCATTGGCCGCCACCGGGAGTTGAACCCAGGGTCTTCCAGTTACGCGCCGGATATGCTTCCGCTACACCACAGCGGCCTCAAATTTCTCCGGACTCACACACGCTAACTGCCAAGCCAATTTGGCAGGTTGCTTCTTGGAGCCCCGCACAATGCTGGGGATTTACCAAAGATGGTAAGCAGCAACTGAAGAAATAATTAGGAGAATGAATAATTAATACAGACATTTAACGTGGACCAGGAACATCAAACAAAGATCTTCGCTCTTTCCACGTTTATAAGTGAGTCACGGAAAAATTCTCATTGGCCGCTACCGGGACTAGAACCCAGAGTCTTCCAGTAACGCGCCGGATATGCTTCCGCTACACCACAGCGGCCTCGAATTCCTCCGGACTCGCACACGCTAACTGCCAAGCCAATTTGGCAGGTTGCTTCTTGGAGCCCCGCACAATGCTGGGGATCACACACGCTAACCCGGAGGAATTAGAGGCCGCTGTGTTGTAGCGGAAGCATATCCTGTGCGTAACTTGAAGACCCTGGGTTTGACTCCTGGTGGCGGCCAATGGGAATTTTTCTGTGACTCACTTATAAACGTGGAAAGAGTGAAGATCTTTGTTTGATGGACTTTGATCCATGGGTTGGTTGGTTCTCTTCTAAAGTGTTACTCCAGACAGGAGTGTGTCAAACCAGTGTGCCTAATTGTTCCATTTCACAACAACTGTCTGCAGAAATTGAACAAAAACTTAATAACAGGCAATTTTTAAGATTCAATTTTGCATCTTTTTGAGGGAATAAAGGAAAAATGTAATGCAATTGAAAGTAAGATCTACCAAATTCTAGGCAGGCAGAAATAGCAAACAAGTTTTAAATCCGAAAAAAAAAAAAAAAAAAAAAAAAGGCTCTCAGAACAGAAACAATTCGACTTGGAATAGACTTACACATACATATCACTAAGCTGTTCTCTGAGATTCAGAGGTTAGCTCCACAAAGAAATACAAACTACCAGATAAATTTCTAACTGATTATTTACTTACTGTTGTCTCCATTTACAGTGATCTTGACACACAACTTGGGCTTCACATGACGTACACAAGATCTTCTATACTTCATACTCATAATCTTTTTCTCATGCACACTCCTCAATCTGATCCTCCTCTGTCTTTCCTTCCTGCCACTTGGGCTAAAAGATTTTCTTAGTAAGCATCTCATCACTCATTCTTTCAACATGGCCAAAGCATATTAGTCTCCTCCTTGCTAACAACAACATTTTGCAACACATCTTCATTCTTCACACAATCAGAATGTGCCTTGCCCCCCCCCCCCCCCCGTAAGTAAAGCATTTCTCCATCACACAAACGACTTCTATGTTTCTTCTGTAGTACCCAGGTTCCACTGCCATACGTCAGAGTAGGAACAATTACACTATCATCAAACCACAGATCGGACTACGACAATCTGGATTGCGGAAGAATCGTCGCGAGGAAGTAGTTCTTGCGCGTCTGCACATTGGGCATTGTCGTTTCACCCACCGCTTCTTGCTGTGTGGCGACACTGCCCCAATGTGCGAGACGTGTAACAGTCATCTCAGTGTCCATGTCTTATGTACTTGTGTCCGCTTTCGTGATAACCGCCTTCAACATTTCCGAGCTTATTCATTGGAAGACAATTCAGCTTCCCTTCAAAGAATCTTAGGCGACTGTTGTGATACATTCGCAGTCTTTTCATTTTTATAGCAAATTGACTTTCTTAAACTAATCTAAATTACCAAGCTTTTATCGTTCTTGTTTTTCAGTTGTCCTACTCCGCCGTGCTTCTTATTACTCTCCCTAGCTTTTAACTTGTTTTCTTTAATTGCCTTGTGATTGGCGCTCTTTGGCCAGACCTGGCCCTTGCGCCATTAAAATACACCAACCAACCAACCATCGGGTCTCTTTTGGGAATCCATAAGAGACTGAATGTGGGTTTTCACTACCTCATATACGAATGTTCTGAGTGTTGACTTTTTCGTGCACGTAAAAAGGTTGCCTCATCCGAGAACATTATACGGCATAGGAAACTTTCATCAACTTCTTCCAGCTGCTCCAATATATCCCAAGCGAATGCGAAGCGCTGAGGTCCATCATTCGGTTTAATCTGGTGTTGAAGTTGCACTTTGTATGTGGTTAGTTTCAGGCGTTTGTGAAGCACTCCCATCAATGTGGATCGTGGAACATTCAGTTGTAAATAGGCCCTTCTCGTGGCCCTGTTAGGACTGCAAACGAAAACTTCCTGTATGCTCTGCACAGTTGCTTCACTAACAAGGGGATCTTCCGCTTCTTTGTCGGACGTTACCAGTTTCAAAGAATTTCTTCTGCCAAGCTCTGATACTGAAATCACTACGTGGATTTTTTCCATATGTCCGATGGTAATTTCTTTGCACCGTAATCACAGACTTTGTCGCAAAACCAACGCACACACATTGCTTTCTCCTGCGGCGGTGACATTTTCAATTGCTTTGCAGTCGGTATTTGCGAGCATGTAACACCATCTGTTGGAAAGAGATGGCATTAAAACTCGAATATTTACTCTTTCAAATGCTTCAAACTGCATTGCTGTAGATCTGTTAGTTTTTGTACAGTTGTCAATCGAAACCCCTAGGGGACTTTTCGTCCACCCTGTATCTAAAAACACATGATTTGACTCGTGCTAGAATTAGAGTTTAAAAAATCCTTTGGCTTCTGAAATTTTTGGATAGGTTTGATTATAAATACAGGATTTGTGGTTTATGAGCCAGCATATCTTTTTGCTGGCTTGAACTGAATGAAAACACATGATCTGTGGTATGTGCCAGCATTTTTGCTGGGTTTAGCTAAAAATACACGATTTGACTTATGGGTGGGTTTAACTAATTTATGGGCTAGCTTTTTAGGTGGGTCTAACAAAATATATGATTTGACCTATACGCATCATTCGCAGGGTTTAATTAAAAAACACATGGTTTGTGGCATATGAACCAGAATAATTTGGCCTGGTTTAACTAAAATGTACACTTTGGCTTACTTATGGGCCATCATTTTGGCTGGGTTCAACTAAAAACACATGATTTGACTCATGCTAGCACTAGAGTTTAAATCCTTAAGGCTTATGAAATTTTTGGATGGGTTTAAATTTATAAATACATGCTTTGTGGTTTATGAGTCAGCATATTTTGGCTGGGGTTAACTAAAAAATGCAAGATTTGGTTTATTTATGGGCCAACATTTTGGCTGGGTTTAACTAGTATTCATGATTTGGCTTACTTATGGACCAGCATTTTAGGCTGGGTCTAGCTAAAAAATACATGATTTGGTTACTGGGCCAACTTAATTTACAGTACAATGAATTTGCCCAAATTGATGTCAAAGGTCACTACAGATTCAAATGTATGTTAAGAGTTGGACAAACATACCTGTCATTCAAAATATTTAGTTGACTGAATGTTGGAGTTATTGTTTCGTCATATGTGCGATATTGCAGCACTTAAATTCATTTCATGAATTAAGGAAACAAATGTGAGTCTTAAAATTAGACATGTACAAAAACCAAACAAATTAATCAAAAACACACTGTTGTAAGAATTGGGTGATTAATTATTCAATTCTAGTGTGCATATTTCTATTTTTCACTAGAATGCATTTAAAAAAAAATTAAGGGCATGTACTTTTTTTGGTAAATGTGTAGATTAGCGTCGGAAAAATATTAGTACCTGGAAAAAGTTTGATGTACAGATTTTAGAATATGGAAATTAATGGCAAATGGTGCAAAAATTTAATGTTTTAAATGCCTTTTAAAGATTTTTATGAAAATATTAACTTGTAAGTGTGATGCTGTGAAGAGACGCTGCAGTACGCCTAACGAGTCGCCACCACGACGATGTCAAGCTTTGCTCCGCCAAAAGGCAGATTCACTGCGGCGTGTAATTCATGCGCGGATGACTACAAGTGCAGCCGTGTACGTTCTTGCCAGGACAGTGAAGCATCATGTACTCATACGCTACAGAATATAGTTTATGTTTTGTCATTGTTTTAAAAGAAGATGTCAAGAAATGTTTCGTTCTTTAACATTCCTTGATTCGAAACAGAAAGTACGAATATGGCTTTCTATGTTGTACAGGAAACTGGGGAAGTATAACTTCCAGTTCTGCTTTGAACGGTTTCCATTTGTAGCCGATTTGCTGTGCCACTGTACTTTTGGTTCTCCTGTTAATACTTTCTTCACAGGTCAGTTTCTATCTCACTGATATGTATATTCTGCAAATAAGAGGGGGTTTTTCCCCCAGTTTTTCCTGCCAACAACGTACAGGATACAACCAAATAAAGGGTGGATAATCTGGACCTATTTTCTGTAGCGTATCACTACAACATTTATTGCTCTCCTATCAACAATGTAACCACTTTATTTTGTACTCCTCTGCCCATCATTTCAGTACAGCAACGAACCTTCCTTTTAATGGAGCAAAGCTTGACAGCGTCGCAGTAGCGATGCACTAGGCCTACCATAGCGTCTCTTCACAGCATCACACTTACAAGTAAATATTACGATAAAAATCTTTAAAAGACACTTCAAAAATGAAATTTCTGTACCATTTGCCATTATTTTCCATACTCTAAAATCTGTATGTTGCACTTTTTTCAGGTACTAACATTTTTAGGACACTAATCTACACTTACCTTTTTTTTCCCATCAAGCTTTCCTCACTTATTCATAGTAGGTGTACTTTACCATCCAGATCTTACTTTGAACAGGAAATCTTAATAAACCTACATATTTTTGTTAATATGTGGATGAATTTTCTTTATAACTGATCACAAAGGGAAAAAACTTCATCAGGAAAAATTCTTGAATATTTCAGTGATTTAGAAGAATATTTGAAATTAACTTTAGAACCCTATAAATATCTCAAAATTATGCCTTTTTACTAAGGAATAAAAGGATATGTACAAGTCAAATTTTGGGGTAGTGTCCCTTTCCTTCCTCAAAGCTACAGTAGGATTGGCAGAACATAAAGCTGTAATTAAAAATATGACAAACAAAACAGTTTTGAACAGACATGTTCAAAATACAGGACATAAAGTGCTTTGGGACTCTGTAGAAGTTCTGACACATCAACAGCACTTTCTCAAGAGAAGATTTTCAGGACTGGAAATAAAAGAAGAGGTACAACATTAAATGATTTGAAAGGTTGGAATTTACCTCATGAATGGCAACATTTACTATAGTATAGTTGTAATCCTGAGGAATGTTAGTATACTATCTGAAAATTTGACTTATAAATATCCATTTATTCCTTAGTAAAAACCATCGACCTTACATAGACTGCGAATGACATCACAATTTATGGCTCCAACATCAGAAAGGGAAATGTCACGTGATCATAGTCAAAAATGTTAAAAGAAAGTTCTACAACTTGTAACCTGTGAGAAGTGAATTAAATTATCAAGCAGATTCTATGCCTCCATGGCAATAACGTGATTCCAATCTGTAGTAATTTTTATTACGGTTAGTATGGGCAACTATTCCACCTGAGTTGTCCATATTTACATTAATGATTATCCAATACGGGAAGAAATAATCAATATAGAGGATCAATTTCCAATCTGGAAAGTAATAATACAGGGTGTCCGAGAATTATTGGACACATTACAAAATTATGTACAAAAGAATTATGAGCATTGTCTGTTTTTCTATGTCACATATTACTAACACGGTTTCTGTTTCTATATTTTTGTTTTGCAGAATTGTTATTCCCAGAATTCGATAGATGGCGCTAGGTGTGGCCTGATGAGAAATGAGCAGTCAGTAGCCCTGTCATCCGTACAGCAGAAGGCGATGTGTGTGTTAAAGTTAAAAGACAGTACCGTTTAGAGTATGGTTGTAATCCTCCGTCAACGAATTCAATTAAGCGGTGGATGAAACAGTCTGGCAATGTGGAACATCGTGGAGGAGCCGGTAGGTCTAGCGTCAGCGGCGAGACGGTTGACCAAGTTAAGTTTCCGACAAAGCCCCAGGAAATCCGTTCATAAAGCAAGCAGAGAACTGTGCATTTCGAAATCGACAGTTCACGATATCGCGCCTCCACATTGGTCAACGTGTGTATATAAGTGCCTAAATGAGCATTTCTCCAACAGATGGATTGGGCGTGGTGGTCCCATTCCGTGGCCTCCTCGCTCTCCAGATCTAACTCCATTGGATTATTTCATGTGGGGTTATGTGAAGGATCATGTCTATCAGACGCCTTGTACTGATTTGCAGGAACTGAAACAGCATATCACAGCTGCTATTAATTCCATAACTCCTCAGATGCTTGCCAATACATGGCATGAAATGGAGTATTGCTTGGAGTATCGCTTGGACGTATTACTACACATCGAAATTTATTAACTTGTGTAGTTGCATTGTAAGTTAGTACAGTCAGTTTCTTTCTACCTGTTTAATGTTTTGTTTTATATAATTTTGTAATGTGTCCAATAATTCTCAATACCCTGTATATAGTCATTCACGTTAAGAAGTGGATCTATGTGTTCTAAATTCTTCACAAATATTCATCACTATATTCTAATCATGGTCTATGATAAAGTCTATGCACATAGGTACATATTTTGCAAAAGTAATGTTACTCTGAGTACGGACCAACCAGCCCCTATGTGTGAGACGTGCAACTGCCGCCTTACTCTCATTCATGTTTTGTGTGTTTGTGTTCGTTTTCGTTTGCATCGTTTTCAGCATTTCCGTACTCATCTGTTGGATGATAGCGCAGCTACGCTGCGCAAGATTTTGGGGGACCGGTGCGATACGTTCGCTGTCTTTTCGTTTTTTAAACACATTGACTTTTTAAAACTCATCTAGCTTTTACAATTGTTTCCTGCATCGGCCTGATTTTAACTATTGTGTCACGCTTTTAACGTCTTTGTTTTGTTGGTCTCGTGTCTGGCGCTCTTTGGCCATTCTTGGCCCTTGCGCCAATAAAACCCATCAACCAACCAACCAACTCTGAGTACGGCAACATTATTCCCATATATTTTACCTAGTATTTAACTGTATACTTCTGGATTTATCACATTATTATATACTGTGGCTCTGAATAATAAATTATTAATGAGCACACCACTTTACATAAAGTGCAAACGTAGCCAATTTATACAAGAATACACTAAACAAACGACCTCCTTCATCCTAAAGACTCATCTTGTAACTCTGAAATGGTTGTAATTAAATTTCTATAAATGACAATTTCTTAATGAATATACCCTCGGGTTCATTATTCCAAAAAACGCACTTGTTGCCTACATGATTTACTAAATGGGGATATTTAAAAGTAGCCTATCAGGTCATAAGAAAGCATTGAAACTGGTTAGCACAGAATCACTTCAGCCTAATGTCACGTGATCTGACGGCTCTCGTGTTGAGACCACGGCAGGCTCAGTGGCAGCTACTACTACCAGTGCATGGTCTATCATTATATATGGTCGAAGGTAAAAGCCCATAATTTTGCTGGACCCTGCATGCATGATATCAAAGGTTTCACTATTTGAGAATATAAATACTTTGAACACCATGCACCAATTCTTACAAAGTTTCCAACTTCACTCACTTCCGTTTTCGGAAAATACCCTCCCTCTTATCAAGATTAAATACAAACATTTATTAGGGGAAGTAACATTTAACAACAACAGAGGATAGTGAGAACATCGCAGAGTAGAAAAAAAAATACGATTAAGGGGGGAAATCTTCGCTTTATCAGACTTCCATTTTCGGAAACTTTTCTCTCATTTCTAGGCTGAAATACAAATTTTTATGGAATAAAAAAGATACTCCACAACAATACTGGGCAGACGCAACATCCTGAGAAAAAAAGAAATTATGATTAAGGAAAAATCTTCTCTGTTTAACTTTCGTTTTAGAAGAAGGCACACAGTTTATGGATGAAAAATGACCTCTCCCTCCACCCATTAATTCACAAAAACATTTCTCTTCATTTTTGCATCGATCTAGAGAATGGCCCAAATGACAAAAGAAAAAACAGAATTCTGCAAATCCTTGGAAAAATCTCATGTATGAAGAGACTGCTCCTATCAAAGGTTGACAGACAACTGAGAAGATCCAAGTCTTACAATGTTTTACCACTCTAGGCTGCAAAGTAAAGAGGGTTAGGAATGCATAAGTAGGTGAAAATATGATCAGGTAAATCAAAATATAGAGATGTTGTGGTCTTTAAGGAACATTTATTCTCCCCTAGAAATTGCACTAACCTTGAAACAAATAATAACGGGAATCCATAAAATAAGTAGAATTTCTGTATATTTTATGGGCAAACCATAAAACTTGATAGGTATGTGTCCAAGATGTTCTGGACAACCTTCCTCTAAGAAAACATTACGCATGACAACCTTGAAAAAGCAAGACAGACAAATGACTGTTCATTGAACAGTTAAGTGTGTAGGCATTTCAGTTTGTAGTGTTGATTCAGTCTTGATGAATTCCTTGACTGTAAAAACGGTCAGTGCAAGATGGGCTTCCAGGAATGTTAAAAAAGCATGCTGAAATGAATGTGCTTTGTGAATTTGAATGTACGTTATGTGGATTCAATACATTTCCGTCCCAAATCGTTACAATGGATGAAACATAAGTTCATCACTTTGGCCCACAGAACAAGGGTTGAAAAATACGAGGGTTGTACTGAAAGTAATGCAAAAGTGGTCATAATTATTTTATTAACTGATAGAGGCCATTCAAATTGCACATGTTGGTAGCGTAACTCTTTCACTATAGTAACCCTTCTTCATTGCAGGTAAATAATGGATTCCAAGCAGAAGCAGCATGTCATCATTGAGTTCTTGACGAACGAAGGGTGTACACTGTCCGAAATCCACAGAAGGCTGCAGAATGTTTATGAAGACGACACCACTGACAAGAGCCATGTGCACAGATGGATGAAGAATTCAAGGAAGAGCAGTGCCGTCCCTAGCCCTTGCAGGGCCCTGGGCAATGGCTCTTCACGGGGCCCTTCACAATCCCAATAACCCAAAAATATATACACTGACGGGGAAAAAAATCCCAACACCACGAAAAAATAGTTGTAGAGGAATGAAATGGCGGCAATACATTTGTATAGGTAACGTATTTAATCGATTAAGGTTTCAAGATCACAGCTTATTGTAAGCGCGAGAAGAGCCATTTTAAATGTGAAATGCTGGTACATTAATAACCGGTGTAACCGTCAGAATGTTGAATGCAAGCACGCAAATGTTCATGCATTGTGTCATACAGGTGCTGGATTTCAGTTTGTGGGATGGAGTTCCATGCCTGTTGTACTTGGTCGGTCAATACAGGGACAGTTAATGCTGGAGTTGTCGTCCAATGATGTCCCATACGTGCTCGATTGGTGAAAGATCTGGTGATCTAGCAGGCCACGGCAACATGTCGACACTCTGTAGAGCATGTTGGGTTACAACAGCGGTATGCGGGCGAGCGTTATCCTGTTGGAAAACACCCCCAGGAATGCTGTTCATGAATGGCAGCACAACAGGTTGAATCACTAGGCCGACGTACAACTGTGCCCTCAGGGTGCGTGGGATAACCACGAGAGTGATCCTGCTGTCATAGGAAATTGCTCCCCAGACCATAACTCCAGGTGTAGGTCCAGTGTGTCTTGGCCGCAGACAGGTTGGTTGCAGGCGCTCACTTGGCCTCCTTCCAACCAACACACGGCTATCACTGGCACCCAGGCAGAACCGGCTTTCATCAGAAAACACAACAGATCTCCACTCCGTCCTCCAATGAGCTCTAGCTTGACACTGCTGACGTCGCAAACGGCAGTGGTTTGGAGTAAGTGGAATGCACGCTACAGGGCGTCTGGCTCAGAGCTGTCCTTCAAGTAACCGATTTGTAACAGTTCGTTGTGTCACTGTGGTGGCAACTGCAGCTCGAATTGCTGCTGTAGACGTGGTACGATGCGCCACGGCCATATGCCATACACGGCGTTCTTCCCTCTCAGTAGTGCCACATGGCCGGCCGGAACCCGGTCTTCTTGAGGCAGTACCTTCTCTTGACCACCGCTGCCAACAATCATGCACAGTGGCTACATTACTGCCAAGTCGTTCTGCAGTATTGCGGAAAGAAAATCCACTTACTCGTAGCCCTATTACACAACCTCGTTCAAACTCCGCGAGCTGTTGATAATGGCTTCTTCATCTTCTTAAAGGCATTCTTGACTAACATCAACACCCTACGTCGAATCTCAACGATAACTAACGCTCACGAACGTTACAGCGCGTATTTACAGCAAACCTGCTTTGCATGTTCCGAGGGTGCTATTAGCGCCACACGTATGCGCCGAACGCGAAATTTGCATAGACGTCATCTTACACATGTACTCTCACCGCCTACCAACTGTCGTTTATTTAACACAACCCCTTCTTGGTGTTGGGATTTTTTTTTCGTCAGTGTATGTACATGTATATAACATACATGAGACTGACAAAGGGAAAAAAAAGCTGAACTTTTTAACCACACGGATGAAAAACAAGAATGTCCTGGGAAACAGAGTGAATATAACGCGGCGTGAGCAAGACAAAATTGTACACTGAAATTTACCATGCAAATATTAAGTTGAAGCACATCACTGTATTCAATATATATATTACATTTAACAGCAACACAGGATAAATGTAACATCTCAGAGAAAAACAAAATTGCGACTACTGGCGAAATCTACGCTCTGTCCGACTTCCGTTTTAGGAAAGTTTTCCTCCATTTTGAAGCTGCAAAACAAATATTTATGGAATAAAATTATATTTAACAACACTACTGGGCAGAAGAAACATCGCAAGAAAAAAGATTAAGAGAGTAACCTTCACTCCGTCAAACTTCCGTTTCCAAAAGTTTTGAAAGTCGGAATTCCGCCCACCGTCAGAAAACAACCTCACACCACCATCACCAACTACCCCCACCCATCCCTCCCGAATTTCAGTACCGATCTCGAGAAACATCGAAATGACGATGGAAAAGGCGATTTTCTTCAAATCCACTGAAGAATCTTAAGCCTGAATATCACAGGGAAATTTTCGTGACAACTTTCGTTTACGGAATTTTTTTCTTCCATTTTCAAGCTGAAATGCAAATATTTATGGAATAAAATTACATTTAACAATAATACTGTGCAGAAGAAACATCGCGAGAAAAAGAAATCACGATTACGGGGGAAATTTTCACTCCCTTAACTTCCGTTTTCGAAAGTTTTGAAAAACAAAATACCAGACCCAAAAACGACACCCCCCCCTCCCAACAAATCTTTTAAAATTTATCTTTAGTTTTGCATCGATCTCGAGATAAACAAATGATGACAAAAAAAGCGGAATAAGAATCTTGCGTATGATATAAACGTAAAGAAATGACATGTTGCTTACTCTGACTATAAACCTGTCACTCGCTTCTTTTTTTCTCATACAAACCCCCACTTGGGGTGAATGTGACCCCAAAGCAATTTTTTTTATCGGGAATTGTGGTATTGATTTATATGAAATAAACACGATGTAATACAATACACTGTTTATTAATACAATTAGGAATCCAAAATATTACCTGTTCCAAAATGACCTGTTACTAAATAAAAAGAATAGCCGTGTAATTATAAGACAAGTCTATTATTTAAAGAAGAATTCTGCGACTTTTCTTGTGGCTGAAGTGTTCAATCAAATCACTATAGTTCAGAGTAAATACCATGTCGTTTTCTATGGATAGAAGAGCGAGTACATAGCAACTCACTACTTATACCCAAAATTGTGGCAAAACTCCTATGAAAAAAAATTAAATTTAGACATTTCTCCACAACTTTCGCGCAGAAAACATGTCTGACCAAAAAATAAAAAATTCTAACAGAGTAACTTTTTGATGTCACTCATTCAAAACAGAAAACAAATATTAAAATTGGTCATTCATTTGTATATATGATCGCGAACTACAATATTTTAGGTGACGCCAGGCAAAAACTACTAATATTTTGGCGGGGGTGCGAGGCCGCTCTGGGCACGGGGCCCTGCGCTGTTGCCAGGTATGCCCGTACCTAGGGCCGCCACCGAAGAAGTGGAAACCAACATTGAAGACAAATCACGAAGTGCGAACAGTCATCTACGACCACTGACACAAATAATCACCGAATGAATGAATTAATTCGCATGGAGAGATGAGTCACAATTCATTAGCTTGTTTGCATAACTGGATTGTGGTCACAATGCTATACAGAAGATGGTGGAAGACATACGGTGTCGGGAATTGGGTACCTTGGCAGTTGATACCCGATTTGAAGGAGAGGAGGGTGGAAGTCTGCTCTGATCTGCTGGAAGCATTTGAAGCCAATGAAGACACATTTTTTCTAACCTGGTGACAGGGGATGAAATGTGGGCACATCTATACGATCCGGAAATGAAGAATCAATCCATGGAATGATGTCACACCTCTTCATCAAGGGCTAAGAACTTCAAGAGACAGCTATCAGCACAGAAAGTCATGGTGACTGTTTTTTGGGATGAAACGTGGGCATATCTTTACGATCCAGAAACGAAGAATCAATCCATGGAATGACGTCACACCTCTTTACCGAAGACTAAGAAGTTCAAAAGACAGCGATCAGCACAGAAAGAAAGTCATGGTGACTGTTTTTGGGATGAAACGTGGGCATATCTTTACGATCCAGAAACGAAGAATCAATCCATGGAATGACGTCACACCTCTTCACCGAAGACTAAGAAGTTCAAAAGACAGCGATCAGCACAGAAAGAAAGTCATGGTGACTGTTTTTTGGGATGAAACGTGGGCATATCTTTACGATCCAGAAACGAAGAATCAATCCATGGAATGACGTCACACCTCTTCACCGAAGACTAAGAAGTTCAAAAGACAGCGATCAGCACAGAAAGAAAGTCATGGTGACTGTTTTTTGGGATGAAACGTGGGCATATCTTTACGATCCAGAAACGAAGAATCAATCCATGGAATGACGTCACACCTCTTCACCGAAGACTAAGAAGTTCAAAAGACAGCGATCAGCACAGAAAGAAAGTCATGGTGACTGTTTTTTGGGATGAAACGTGGGCATATCTTTACGATCCAGAAACGAAGAATCAATCCATGGAATGACGTCACACCTCTTCACCGAAGCCTAAGAAGTTCAAAAGACAGCGATCAGCACAGAAAGAAAGTCATGGTGACTGTTTTTTGGGATGAAACGTGGGCATATCTTTACGATCCAGAAACGAAGAATCAATCCATGGAATGACGTCACACCTCTTCACCAAGACCTAAGAACTTCAAGAGACAGGGATCAGCACAGAAAGTCATGGTGACTGTTTATTGGGATGAAACGTGGGCAAATCTTTACGATCCAGAAACAAAGAATCAATCCATGGAATGACGTTACACCTCTTCACCGAAGCCTAAGAAGTTCAAAAGACAGCGATCAGCACAGAAAGAAAGTCATGGTGACTGTTTTTTGGGATGAAACGTGGGCATATCTTTACGATCCAAAAACGAAGAATCAATCCATGGAATGACATCACACCTCTTCACCAAGACCTAATAAGTTCAAGAGACAGGGATCAGCACAGAAAGTCATGGTGACTGTTTATTGGGATGAAACGTGGGTATATCTTTACGATCCAGAAACAAAGAATCAATCCATGGAATGACATCACACCTCTTCACCAAGACCTAATAAGTTCAAGAGACAGGGATCAGCACAGAAAGTCATGGTGACTGTTTTTTGGGATGAAACATGGGCATATCTTTACGATCCAGAAACGAAGAATCAATCAATGGAATGACGTCACACCTCTTCACCAAGACCTAAGAACTTCAAGAGACAGGGATCAGCACAGAAAGTCATGGTGACTGTTTATTGGGATGAAACGTGGGCAAATCTTTACGATCCAGAAACAAAGAATCAATCCATGGAATGACGTTACACCTCTTCACCGAAGCCTAAGAAGTTCAAAAGACAGCGATCAGCACAGAAAGAAAGTCATGGTGACTGTTTTTTGGGATGAAACGTGGGCATATCTTTACGATCCAAAAACGAAGAATCAATCCATGGAATGACATCACACCTCTTCACCAAGACCTAATAAGTTCAAGAGACAGGGATCAGCACAGAAAGTCATGGTGACTGTTTATTGGGATGAAACGTGGGTATATCTTTACGATCCAGAAACAAAGAATCAATCCAGGGAATGACATCACACCTCTTCACCGAAGCCTAAGAAGTTCAAAAGACAGCGATCAGCACAGAAAGAAAGTCATGGTGACTGTTTTTTGGGATGAAACGTGGGCATATCTTTACGATCCAGAAACGAAGAATCAATCCATGGAATGACATCACACCTCTTCACCAAGACCTAATAAGTTCAAGAGACAGGGATCAGCACAGAAAGTCATGGTGACTGTTTTTTGGGATGAAACATGGGCATATCTTTACGATCCAGAAACGAAGAATCAATCAATGGAATGACGTCACACCTCTTCACCAAGACCTAAGAACTTCAAGAGACAGGGATCAGCACAGAAAGTCATGGTGACTGTTTATTGGGATGAAACGTGGGCATATCTTTACGATCCAGAAACAAAGAATCAATCCATGGAATGACATCACACCTCTTCACCGAAGCCTAAGAAGTTCAAAAGACAGCGATCAGCACAGAAAGAAAGTCATGGTGACTGTTTTTTGGGATGAAACGTGGGCATATCTTTACGATCCAAAAACGAAGAATCAATCCATGGAATGAGGTCACACCTCTTCACCAAGACCTAAGAAGTTCAAGAGACAGCGATCAGCACAGAAAGTCATGGAAACTGTTTTTGGGGATGACAGGGGTGTCATTCTCCTTTATATTTTGGAACGTGGCCGTACAGCGAGTGGTACATTGGGACACTCAAAGAAGCTTAGAGAAGCCATAAGGAGGAAGAGACCGAACAAGAATTTGAAAAGGATGCACATTCACCAAGACCACACACACTTTTGGCAACAAATCAGGCGATCAGCACATTAGGCTGGTAGGTAGTCCCCCATCCACCGTACAGCCCAGATGTGGTGCCCCCCCACTTCTACCTGCTCCGTCGAATGAAGGACAGTCTCCGGGGATAACGATTTGATGACACAGACGAGGTGAAAATGGCTGTGAAGAAGTGGGTACAATAGTCCACACCTGAAGTTTTTCAAAGAGGATTCAAGAGTTGGGTGCAATGATGGCACAAATGCACCACTTGGGATAGAGATTATGTTGAGTAGTACCTTTGTATAGAGAAAGAGTTGCTCTACCAACATGTGCAATTTGAACAACCTCTGTCAGTTCATAAAAAATGTATGCCTATTTTTGTATTACTTTCAGTCGTGTCTAAAACATTACATGCCCAGCTAGGCATGTGTGTGGAGGCAAAATTTATCTGTCCAGGGTGTGGGGGGGGCAACTTTAAAAAATTCAAATGCTAGGGCAAGCTTATGATGGGGCAGTAAATATAAATGGGTGGTTTATTGGCGTCACTCTGAAGTCCAAAGAGGTAGAACCAAGAACTTTATATACACACACTGTTATGTGCTCACCTTTTAGATTTTACACAATAAATACCCCAAAAATTCTCTTCAGTTTTGCATCGTTCTCAAGTATGACCAAAATAATAAAAAAAAAGGGGGGGAGAAATGCGGAGAATCTGAAGGGAAACATCATTAAAATAGATGAAAGTTCGTGCATAGACAGTCATGGGATAAAAGATTGCCGTCTTATGTATGATTAAAATAACAAAAAGTTAAAAGAACTGATGTTCCTGTACACACCAAAAGTGGTGAAAATAATCTAAATGACAGATTAAAACAACATAAAATCTTTCGATCCCTCTTGGGATCATCCTCAGATATGCTCACGAATTGGTGAGTATTATTTGATTCCTTTGGCAGGATATTTTTCCAAGGATTGGGGATATTCATTGGTAGATGAATATCTCCAATCCTTGGGAAAATATCCTGCCAAAGGAATCAAATAATACTCAATCTACCAATGAATATCCCCAATCCTTGGAAAAATATCCTGCCAAAGGAATCAAATAATACTGAGAATGACAACATTTTGAGAATACCATAATTAATACTAGATGACATAGCCACCCACTCGGTGACCTGGTTCCCCCTACCCCCAACCCCCTGTGAATAACCCAGGCATGCTCGACGAAGGCACAGATTGAATTCTGACGCCTGCCCTTCTGTTATTTAAAGGTGAAATCACCAATTCGCAAGCACATCTGAGGATGATCTAAAGATCTTATGTTGTTTTAATCTGTCATTTAGATTAATTATTTTCACAACTTTTGGTGCGTACAGGAACATCAGTTCTTTTAACTTTTTGTTATTTTAATCATGCATAAGACAACAATCTTTTATCCCATGGGAAACATCATGCCTATGAAAAGGAGTTAAATTCCTTCTTGAAATCTATGTGAAAATTATTAGTTTTCAATAAAATAACATGCTATTTTAAAACTGATATATTTCAGGGGAAAAAAAAAGCTAACCAGAAGGTGTTGGACTAGGTGATGGGCCATTCTGTGATGGAGTCTTCGTTTCCAAAGCCTGCCGTTGCTAAATGAGATAAAGAAAAACACACATTAAATATTAAGTGCCGTGAAAAATACAAATGCATTAATCAATTAGAAATCTGCCTCACAGCTAGAGAAGTGAGTGCTTAGCACTGAGAATAACATAAGCTAAACTATTGTTCAGTAGAAATCCAAACAACAATTAGATTACCTGCAACAACATTTAGTAGTGTAACTTTTGAACGAAAATTATCCTGTAGGCTCATTATTAAGTAGCAACTCAACTCTGCCTACAGCTCAGTAAAGCTGCCATGTTTTTATTGAAATATGCATCACAGCTTTTAAAGTAAAGAAATTGTTTCTGCTATGAAACATTATTTGACAAGTGTTCAATATTTTAACATAAAGCCCTTGCAAAAAAAAAAAAAAAAAACTTTCTTGAAACCTAACATACAAAGCAGCAGCAGTTTTTTTTTTTTTTTTTTTATTTCAACTTCATATAAAATGCATTTTCATTATTACAGATTTCTTTTTCCAAGTCAGCACGAGTCTTTACTAAAAAGAATACTATATATACAGTATATTTCTCCCTAAAAGACTTCAGCAATAGTATAACTCTAAGCTTCTAATGTGATATCACTGTCACTCAAAAAAGCACTGATATATAAAAAAAATGTATATGTGTATTTAAATAATTTATTATGACATATCACTAAGCTGTTCACTGAGATTCAGAGGTTAGTGCCTCAAAGAAAGCTCATCTGCCAGATTAAAGTTTAAAACTAATGATACTAGATTTTACTGTCGGTGTATTACATATCTCCTTGTCAAGATCACTGTAAATGGAGAAGTTTGATATGGCAACAGTAAGTAAATAATCAGTTTACAATTTGTCTGGTGGTTTGTATTTCTTTGAGGAAATACAAACCATATGCATATCACTATACAGCTTAGTGATATGTATGTATGTATTACCTGTCTCCATTTATAGTGATTTGGGCACAGAACTAAAGCTTCAGTGACATCTATTACATATCTCACACACAATCTTTTGTACTTCATACCCATTATCTTTTTCTCATGCAGACATTCCTGAATCTGGTCCACTCATAATTTCCTTGGCTTTCTTCTACCTTTTTTCCAGCCACTTATGTACCACTAAGCTGTTCTCTGAGATTCAGAGGGTAGCTTTTCGAAGAAAGCTCAACTGCCAAATAAAATTCAAAAAGTAGGAACTGTACACCAAATTATACTCAAAATAGTATAACTATACTAAAAATCCGAAAATTCTTGGCATAGAATAAAGATAAAATTTTTCAAGCTTTCGCACATCAACCAGATGGCTTGCTCAAGGAAGGTAGACAGCTAACTGCAAACTGGATAATAGAAGTGACCTCGTTTCCTCAAAATATCACGTTTGCTCCTAATCATTTATTGTCTAGTCAAATCACCTAGTTCAAAGTGTTGAAACGTTCTATTATTAAGTTTGCAGTTAGCTGTCTACCTTCCTTGAGAAAGTCAACAGGTTGATGTGCAAAATCTTGGAAAATTTTATCTTTATTCTACGCCAAGAATTTTCGGATTTTTAGTATAGTTATACTATTTTGAGTGCCAAATAAAAGTTAAAAACTGAGGCTAGATTTTACTTACTGTTTATGTATTGGAAGTCTCTATTTACAGCGATCTTGGCATACAATTCGAGCTTTACTGACATCCATAACACTTCTCACACAAGATCTTTTGTCCCCGTTACCTTTTTCTTTCTTTTTTGAGATTTAACGACCACCGTGAGCAACTCAATGGGCTATAAGCAGTCGCCCGTCCCTAATTTAGAGTCACTGGTTCCAGGGAAGGGAGAGAGCCAGTGCCGTAAGACAAACACAACATCCATGCCTCACCGGGATTCGAACCCGGACCCCTTCCGACGAATGATCAGAGGCCAACGCCTTAGACCACTGCGCCACCGGGGCGGCTTACCTTTTTCTCCTGCAGACATTCCTGAATCTGGTCCTGCTTTCCTTGGCCTTCTTTTCTTTCTTTCCTGCCGCTTAAGTGGAATAAATTCTTAGTAAGCATTCACCAACCACCTAAGAACATCTGTCATCACCTTACAAAAACATTTTGCATCACATTACTCATCTGTAGCACATAGCGCGCGCGCACACACACACACACACACACACACACACACACACACACACCACTAAGTTGTTCTCTGAGATTCACAGGTAGCTTCAAAAAGAAATACAAACTAACAGATAATTTTTACTTACTGTTGCTGTATCAAACTTCTCCATTTACAGCGATCTTGACATACAACTCGGGCTTCACTGACATCCATTACACACTGTACAAAACTTCTTCTATACTTCATATTCATAATTTTTTTCTCATACAGACACTCCTGAATATGATCCTCCCACGACTTCCTCTGCCTTTCCTTCCTGCCACTTGGGCTAAAAAGATTTTCTCAGTAAGCATCTCATCACGGCCAAACCACCAAAGCATATTAGTCTCCACCTTGCCAACAACATTTTGCTTCATATCACACAACTGCAACACATCTTTATTCCTCACACAATCAGAACATGTCTTGCCACAAACCTCCCGTAAGTAACGCATTTCTCCTGCACACAAACAACTTCTATGTTCCTTCTGTAGTACCCAGGTTTCACTGCCATACATCAGAGTAGGAACAATTACATTTTCATACACAACCATGCGGGACTCTCTTGAGAACCCATCATTCCTGAGAAAACCTCCCAGGGCAGCCATGACTCTCAATGAAGAATTCACTCACCTACTAATTTCACCATCCAATTTGTTCTCTCTGTCAAACATGCTTCCTAAATACACAAATTCACCCACCTGGTGCCATTTAGATTTATATTACATTCAGTACTACCAGTTCCTCTCTCAAAGACCATAACTTTGGTTTTTCCCTTATTTATACTCAGTTTGAATTTCAAGCAAACTTCGTACATCCGGGACAACATACCCTGCAACTCACTTTAGCTCTCTGCTAACAGGACAGTGTCATCAGCAATCTGCACACACGGATATCACCAAGACATAAACCAACAGAATAATAGCTATATACTATATTCACTACTGTTTCACACGTTATATACGTTCTGTGCGTTGTGTGCACATTTGCAGCAAAATCATCCTGGCATTTATATATCATATGAATAGGAATAATATTCTAAGTTTTAATTATTATATTTTCAAGGACTCACCTTGTATCGGCATTCCAGCTTAGTAAGCTTCCTTTTGTATCTTTAACAATATGTTTATCTAGCGTGTCATTAGCCACGTAGAATCATCGTATTAAAAATAGGCCTAATTGAAATTTGCGACCAGGGTTTAAATTCAAATAAAACACGACTATGGAGATCATACAAAGAGATTGTGAAAGGACTATATACAATGCAATTAAGAAACATGTGTGTCTAGCGTGTCATTAGCCATGTAGAATCATCATATTGCCACTAGGTCCAATTGAAATTTGTGACCTGGGTTTAAATTCAACTATGGATATCATACAAAGAGAGTGTGAAAGAATTATATACAATGTAATTAAAAAATTAAAAATCTATACCATCAACAGGTGTTGTCAATCTTTAAAAGAATGAATGGATAAAATCAATGACCTTACAAACAGTCCTCAAATAAAACTTGTCCATTATTGAACAATGCCAGATAATCTCTGTAACACGCACACAACTCCACGTAAACCACCAGACATGTTTCGGCTCGACTGACTTTCGGCCATTATCAATGGTATGCATCCTGGGATCAATGTTCAAAGTTGTTTTATATCTAGGTCACCTCGGCATCACCTCTGCTATAGTTGTTCTACGTCGACGTTTTCTGTCATCGTTACATATACGTGTATTCACGTGTGAGTCACATCCACGCCATCTATTGGGTTAATTCCGGAATTGCTGTCGCTGTTTTTATTTCGTAAGTATATGTTATTTCTTTTATTTTCCTTTTTGTTGTTATATTTCGTATTATTTTCTTGTTGTATTAGATATTTCCATGGGTACGGGATATCTTTAGGAGCAGACGTATTGCAATTGGATTTCTGGGTTTTCTCAATTGTTATAGCCTCAGACCACAAAATTTGATTATGTTTATTGTGGGAAGTTAAGATTTTACTATTTTCCCAATCTGGTATTAATTCATTTATCATACAATGTTGTATAAGTGATGTTATTTCTTCTTTTTTAATCCAATTATCATAGTGCTCATTCAACCTCGTTTTAAACCTTCTTTTAGTACTACCGATGTAATATTTGTCTTGCTTATTTTCCTTTGGGTCTATTGTAGGAATCACGTATACACCTGCCTTATTTAGTGGATTTTTATTGTAACCACTGTTTGTCAGTAATTTAGAATTATCAGTAACTATTTCTGCAATTTCAATATTGTAATTCTGGCATTCTTTTCTTATAATATTCAGGGTGCGCACGCGTGCTTGAAAACCTGGAAAGTCCTGGAAAATCATGATTACGTTTTCAAGGCCTGGAATATCCTGGAAAAACGGTATTTTTTTAATGCTGTCTTGAAAAGCCTTGAAATTTGAAATTAGTGCTTAAAAAAATGCCCTTTTAGGAAATCGTGTTACTAACTGTTACCCCTTAATTTTTTTAAGTTCCTCTCCTCTGTTCTCAAAGAAACCGCCGGCTACAGTGGTGTTTCGGATGTGCCCAAATCCTAATTTGGCTGGGGGGGGAAGCACTACTTCCAGTGCAATAAAATTGGATGATTACTAGCAGGTCTGTTAGGGAAGGAGAGCTTGATGCATTCTCTAGCCCTGAGCTTGATGTCCGTCCGACAACTACTGAGAACAACAGAAGGGGAAAGAAGAGACATTTAGCATTTGCAAGGGGGTCGCGTGTTTACCAAGTCAGCTGGCATCCACCAGTGAAGAGTATGCCTGAACAACACATTCATCTGCTCCTTGTTTATTGCATTAAGACGCTTGCTTCCGGCCCACCCCTCAAGAGACTTCGGCTACTTATGATAAAAAATAAGAAAACTATCTTTGCGAATTTTTCACAAAAGTGGCTGAAATTTTTACATTTACTATAATTGGATTACAGAAGCTCACTCCCAAAATTCCATTTGAATCGGTTTAAAACTTAAAAAGTTAGCATTGGAAATTTTTATTATGTGTGCCTCTTTAGACAGTGAGCCTTGAGCAGAAAGTGTGTTACCATAGCAACGGTTGATTGACAGCTGGGAGCGCTGATCCGAAGCCCTTGGTTGGGAAGAAAGCAAACACCTGTTTATCACTTCCACGGCTCAAAAGGACTAAGAGATATTTTCAGAAATCCATTTTCCGGAATTTTGAAAATAACACAGTAAAATTTTTACAGTGGTTAAAATACATCACAATAAAGTTCTAGTGCAAATTTCGCCGAATTCCGTTTGAAACTTTAGCAGATGCAAAAAAAAAAAAAATCTTCCGTTGCAAAATCGGATTCAAAAAAAGAAACGGCAATTATAAATTACGGGAAAAGCAAGCAAATTATTTTTTTTTAGATGCCATGGTTTATTGAAACAGAGTGATCCTTAAATTTTGTTTCTGTGATGATATGGACTCTATTTTAATTACAAACATACATTTTTATTCAGATGTCTGAGTTACTGTTTTAATAAAAAAATCTATAATTAAAAAGTTTTCAATGGATTTAGGCGAAATTCAGCAACGTTATGACGTAAATTTGGTCATTTTGTCGAAAATTGGGCAGCATTTTTTTTTTTTTTTACGTTTTCTCCTATAGTTAGGGTGAAGGAGGAAGACACTTCAGTGAGCTGCAGGTGGTGATTTATGGCGATATGCCAAATGAAAAGAAGCCGTTCCCATCAGGACATTCCAGAGGTTCAGTGTGCGTGGACGCGTGCTCCTGCTGTTTGAACTTAATCGGAATGTTTTCGGGAGGGGGAGAAATATCCGTTTCAGCTTTACAGCTTTCAGGCTCCTTTTTTTTCTTGGTAATAAATAAAAACCATAGTTGCTGCATTCACCATTGATACATATTCGCATTTCTTGAATATAAACAGCAGACAATCGGAAACATGGTGTTGGGTGGGTCTTGATGTTCTTCATTTGTATCTGCTGAATTTTGTTCTGTGGGAATACGGAATGAGTTATACTGTGAATACATACAAAACTACATATTTTTGAGCTGAAAAAATATGTCTACTTGTACACAGTAGCTAACGTGTGAACTCAGACGAAGACAATCGGACATATGGACATCTGATTCCATAAAAAAATCAACCCATTTTATTATACACGACAGGTAAAAAAGAAAAAAACATTACATGTTTTTAAACATTATAAAGGAAAACGGATTTTTGAAACACCATGACTTGATGATATTAATTTCTGAAAGTTTTTTTTTTTTTTTTCGATTTTAATTTCTGAAATCTTTTTTTTTTTTTTTTTTTTTTTTTTTCAATTACAATACACTGTAACATGATACCTGTGTGTTGTATCCCTTAGTTGTATGGCAGATTTTCAGTTGGCCGATATCCGCGATCGTAAGTGGTAGTTACATTGCTATTGTTGATGATGACAAGATAAATACTGGAGTAATGTAGAATGTTGCATAAAGTAAAAAAAATCGCCCCCTTCGAACTTTTATGCAGTTATCATAGCTGATCAACCATTTCATTCCATGAACATCAGCACATTTCAATCATTTGACCATTGGGGGTCTGACGGAATTCAGCAGTGCTTAAGCGCCTAGCGCAACGAGAACATGCTAATTATGGACAGTTCTATTCCCTTCCCCCTATCATCCCTAATAATTGAGAGCGCATACTGTAGTTTCAAATATTCTGTGTATGAGCTAGTTTTCACGCTGTTCGTTATGTTTTTATTTTAGAAATTACTAACCCTTTCGAACTGTAGGTTGCAGAAACGTTTATGCTTTGGTTTTTTCCATTTGTCCTACGATAATTCACGTAAAAGGGGTTGGATTTTGGCGAAATTTTAGTATGCTGTTAGGTACAACCTAGGAACCTACCCTGTTGAAAATGGTCGAAATTAAATTCAAAGGCATAGATATAAGAGCAGTATTCATTCTCCAAGCTTGAAGCCCTACGTCCACTCTCCAGCTGGGTAAGTATGAAAGATTTGAGACTTGGAGGAGGGGACCCAGTACAAAGTTTTGCTTCCCTCAGGCACTAAGTGTTTGTTAACATTTCCTTTCCTCTGGTTTGGAGCCCAGCTGTAAGAGGTGATGCTTTGTAACAGTCTTTTAGCACAACACTCTGTCTACTGATTGGCATACAGGTCATAAAACAGTAACTTCACTAAGTGTTGTTTCCTTGTTTTGAATGAAGACTAAATCAATGCCAAAGCATTTGCAACCCAGGCTGCCTAAAGGACAAAGCTGGGGGAGCAGGAAAGAACATAGCAGTAAGACCCCTTTTTCTTTAATTACTTAAAATCTGGCCTATAGTAATTGGTCACATGTGTAGCCCCTTACTCAGGGGAAATTCTCAATTTTTAGTTGTGTGGTTCCTGATCTTAGATATTTTTTTGGTTTTCATTTACTGTTTCAGTTGATTTACCCATTTTTTCACCCCCCCATTAAACATGGGTAAGTGTACTTTTAGTGATCTTTGGCTAATAAATCCTAAATATGCTGGATGGATTAAAAAAGATGAAAGCAATTGCCATGTTGCAAAATGCATTTTTATCCATTAAAATAATAGATGTTTCGAATATGGGGGAATCCGCTTTAAGAAGCCAATGAAAGGAAAAAAACATAGTATGTTGACAGAAAGCTGTAAAAATGTTCCACTAACTGTTGATAAATTGCTATGTGTATCAAGTGATAAACAAGTACAGCCTATTGCATCCACATCTAATCCTCTGCATATTCCTCTTGAAAAAAATGCAACCATTAAAGCAGAAGCATTGTGGTGTTTAAAAGTGGTTAAATCCCATTACTCTTACAGGTCTTGTGCAGGTAATGATGTTTTATTCCGCCTAATGTTTTCTGACAGCAGAATTGCTGGAAACTTCAGCTGTGGCGAAAAAAATGTTCCTACATTTGTTGCTTTGGTTTGGCACCTCACTTTAAATCAGTGTTGGTTCAGGAAGTCAAAACTGAAAATGAAAATTTTGTGATTTTGTTTGACGAAAGTTTAAACAAGTTTAGTCAGTCAAAACAAATGGATATACATGTTCGTTTATAGGAAAAAGGAACAGTTTCAACCAGATATTTGTCATCAGTTTTTTTGGGTCATGCTAGTGCAGACATAATGATGGAAAAATTTCTTGAATGCATGGCGTGCCTCCCACTGTGTAACATTGTGCAGTTATCAATGGATGGACCCAATGTTAATTGGAAGTTTTTTGATATGCTGCAATCAACACTTAGTGCTGACTCAAATGTCCAACTCCTAAACACAGGGAGCTGTGGACTTCACATTGCAAACAATGCCTTTCGACATGGAGCCTCAGCAACAGGGTGGGAAATTCAAAAGTTGCTTTCATCATTATTTAGGCTTTTTAAAGATTCACCTGCAAGGAGGGAAGATTTTTCTAAAATAATTTTAGCCAGTAAGATGCCATTAAAATTCTGCCCACACAGGTGGCTAGAAAATACTCCTGCCTGCGAGCGAGCATTAGAAATTTGGGCAGACATTGAAAATTATGTTAACCAAGTTGAAAAGAAGTGCATCAAGAATCCCCACACTGTATCATTTGATGCTATCAAAACTTTCACTAAAGATCCTTTTGTTTTGGCTAAACTGCATTTCTTCAATTCAGTTTCAAAACAGCTGGTACCATTTCTCAAGGCATATCAGTCAGATAAGCCAATGATGCCTTTTATGGCCACAGATCTTGAAAAGATGCTAAGAAATATGATGAATCGCTTTGTTAAAAGAACCGTAATGGCAGAAGCTAACTCTGCCTTAAAGCTGTTACAAGTAGACCTTACAGATGCATCTCAGTGTTGTCACTATAAAGAAATTGATGTTGGGTTTCAAACAGAGAAGGTATTGAAAGAATTAAGTGCTAAGAACATTAGTGAACGCAAACTTATGGAGTTTAGAATGGAATGCCGAATATTTTTGCAAAAGCTAGTTGTGAAGCTATTGGAAAAAAATCCACTTAAGTACTCCCTTGTTCGCCACATGAATTGTTTAGATCCTTGGTTGATGTCAAAAAATAGTGAGACTTGTATTAAGAATCTAACATCCATTCTCACACTTCTTGTTGATGCTCATAGAATACAACCAGAATTATGTGATGGTGTAATATGGCAGTTTAAGGAATTTGTGACCAGTGTTGCAGCAGTAAAATCTTCATTCATAAACTTTGATCCAGAAGATAAACAACAAAGAGTAGACACATTATTGTATGAGTACATGTCTTCTACTAAAGCTTTTAGTGAACTGTGGAAAGTTGTGAAACTTCTTTTACTGTTGTCACATGGGCAAGCTTCTGTTGAGAGGGGTTTTTCAGTCAATAAGGAGCTCATTGTAGAAAACATGAGAGAGGAGTCAATTGTAGCACAGAGAATTATTTATGATCATATATCCTATGTAGGTGGTATTGATAAGGTAAATATCTCAAAATCCCTTCTGTTATCAGTTGGAGCTGCAAGGCAAAAATACATACATTATTTGGATGATAAGTCCAAAGAAAAGGAAAAAGCAGCCATATGTGGAAAAAGGAAAGCTATTTTAGATGAAATTGATAGCATAGAAAAGAAAAGGAAACTCATTGAAGGAGAAGTCAAAGAATTACTTAACTCTGCTGATGATTTAGCTTTAAAAGCTGAAACTACAAATAACATTACATACATTGTAAAATCTAATAACTTTAGAAAAACTGCTCATGAGAAAAGAGCAGTACTTAAAAAAATGGATATGGAACTTGAAATCAAAGTCAGCAATCTTAAATCTGTATAACCATCCATTGATACTCCATATTTGTGGTATCTTCCAAGCATATAGAGAATTAATACTAAAACATAAAATTTTTATATTTGCACAATTTACAATAGAAATGAACTTTTTTTTCTTTGAAGCATGTTGAACTTCAAACCAGTTTTGATCTTATATCTTCATAATTATTTAGTGTTTTTCATATGAAGTTCATGTAAATAGACTAATGAACTCTTCTGTTCCAAAAACTTATAACTTTCTGCAACTAACTTCCACAATTAGGCTTCTTATTGGACTAAAACTTTGGTAAGTAACATAAAACCTTATTTATACTTGTACAGTAAATACTCATGGGCTCCTAAAACATATTTTTGCTGTACATTTTACTATGAATTTGTGGCCAAAACAATTCAATCAATTGTCCTTAATGCATTGATCAGATTTTGGTTTATATAACTGACAAACTTCAATTTTTTTAAAAAAAGCTTTTAAAAACTTAATTCATATAATTGTCTTATGTTTTGGGAGTTGAACCAAAAGTGGTTATTCTGATTCTGGTTATGATTGAAGCTTAACTGGAGGTAGAGATTCCTTATGCTCATCATTTTTCATTTATGTAAAATACTTAAGAATATCCTAATTTATACCAATAAAAAACTGAAATTGTTTTATGTTTAAGGTTTTTATAAATAGTTTAGCTAGTTCCACATTTTGGGGTAGCACTTCATAAATTTAGTTTAGCAGTGATTTTGATTTAAAAAAAATAAAAGTAAATTGAGGCAATCTTGTTTGATATGAAAAATAATTTTTGGAAAGTAATATGAGGCAAGTGTACTGGTAGACATAAAGGTGGTTAGATTCTTTTGGGTTGGGTGGTGGGCCAGGACTTTCTGAGATCTATGATGAAACTTATTTGAAATTTGTTGCCATGTTCCTAAAATTACACTTTCTGTTTTAAACTCTATTGGTTCACCTTTCTATGATCGTCCACTCCCGAATCATTTCTTGAGGTGCATAGTGATTCCGTGGCTTATGCTTTTTGATTTAACATAACTGTACTACAATTGGATGAAATTTTCCTCAAGTCTGGAACATATTCTGTCTAGTAATTAAGATTTTCATTGCCTTCAAAAGTCACATCCCAATATGCATCCACCAGTGGCAGTCATTGGGAATGTTAAAAAAAAAAAAAAAAAATCATTCCCATGTATGGAAACACTTTTTATCAGAGCTAGAATCCACCTGTGGGCATAACAGGCACATGCCCCATTTCAAAAAAAAAGGGGGGGGGGGTTGAGTAAGTAGATAAGTACTTTGCTTTGTCTCACGTTTCTTGTTTTCAGACATCACACTTTTTCACTTATGGATTTGCAACTCCACGTTTTGTCTTACATTATCCCGAACTTTTCAGTGATCCACACAGCAGTACTTCAGAACTGCTGTTTGTGATGTACTCTGACAGGCAAGCACCCCATCTCCCCCTTATGGGTCCTCCATGTTTTACCACCGTGTTTTTTGGAGGAAATAAATCTCGGAGATTTTTTTACCAGTCCTCTGTTAGACGTGCGCCCTCCCCATTCTTAAATTCTGAATCTGCCCTCACTTTATTTTATAATAATTTCAGTTGTTATCAATAATAGTCTGATTACATGGAAGATAGTGCAGAATAGTGATGCAGCTAAAATGGCTGATTGAATTAATCATTTTCTGATTGAGGGAAAGG
Organism: Macrothele yani; assembly: GCA_039090855.1. NCBI lineage: Eukaryota > Metazoa > Arthropoda > Arachnida > Araneae > Macrothelidae > Macrothele > Macrothele yani. Next base: position 14,996,266 of record CM077031.1, on the reverse strand, counting down.
ATTTTCTGAATAGCCTTGTGATAATTGCATCATGATTCAATTTAGCATTATTGGGTAATTCGCCAATTAAAAACATTAAAAAGAAATGTAATGGGTAAAAAAGCACACTCATCCATTTGCATCTTTCATCATTTTTATTACATAAAACTGAAATTGCTTTTAAAAACTAATTTGAGCATGATACTGTAAAGCGTAGTAATCATCCTGGAATTTTTTGTATATGGCCTGGAAAGTCCTTGAATTTTTTCCCCCAAAAAGAGTACGAACCCTGAATATTGCTTAGTGGAGGCATATATGGTATACTTCCGTAGAATAACGTATTTCTTTTTGTTAATCCATTGTTGTGTTTTTGCATATCAGCTCTTCTTATTTTACGATATAGTGAATCTATCAAAGCCAACCGGATATCCATAACATTTAGCAGTGTCTTTAATCCATTTTATTTCCTCAATTAGTGCAATTTTCGTTGATGAATGTGTTATAGCTCTATTTATAAATGATCTGAACGCTGAAATTTTATATCTCCATGGGTGACAGGATTCATTGGGAATTATAGCAGGAACGTAAGAAGGTTTTCGATATACACCAAATTCTATTTTATTTTGATGCCTAAATAAAGAAATGTCAATAAAATTAAGTTTGTTGTCAATTTCTTTTTCATATGTTACTTGAATAGTTGCGTACACATTATTGAATTTGCTTATGAAGATCTCCATATCTTTTTCTGAGTGTGGCCAGAAAATCAATACATCATCTACATATCGTAAATACAGTATAGGTAAGTTACAAATAGATCTGTTATTGAATATTTTCTTTTCGATGTCTTGCATAATAACCTCCGCAAGTAGCCCGGATAATGGTGATCCCATTGGTGCGCCATATATTTGTCTATAAATTGTATTATTGTATGTGAAGTAATTATTTTCTGTTATAAGCTTGAGTGCACATACAATGCTTTTAATTTTCGGCAATTTGATGTTTTCTTCTTCTAATCTTTTTTCAATTAGGTTAATAGCATCCATTGTGGGAGTATTTGGGTACAATGAGATGACATCCATACTGTACATCAAATATTTGGCACCGTCAATAGCTTTGGCACCGTCAAATACTCCCACAATGGATGCTATTAACCTAATTGAAAAAAGATTAGAAGAAGAAAACATCAAATTGCCGAAAATTAAAAGCATTGTATGTGCACTCAAGCTTATAACAGAAAATAATTACTTCACATACAATAATACAATTTATAGACAAATATATGGCGCACCAATGGGATCACCATTATCCGAGCTACTTGCGGAGGTTATTATGCAAGACATCGAAAAGAAAATATTCAATAACAGATCTATTTGTAACTTACCTATACTGTATTTACGATATGTAGATGATGTATTGATTTTCTGGCCACACTCAGAAAAAGATATGGAGATCTTCATAAGCAAATTCAATAATGTGTACGCAACTATTCAAGTAACATATGAAAAAGAAATTGACAACAAACTTAATTTTATTGACATTTCTTTATTTAGGCATCAAAATAAAATAGAATTTGGTGTATATCGAAAACCTTCTTACGTTCCTGCTATAATTCCCAATGAATCCTGTCACCCATGGAGATATAAAATTTCAGCGTTCAGATCATTTATAAATAGAGCTATAACACATTCATCAAAGAAAATTGCACTAATTGAGGAAATAAAATGGATTAAAGACACTGCTAAATGTTATGGATATCCGGTTGGCTTGATAGATTCACTATATCGTAAAATAAGAAGAGCTGATATGCAAAAACACAACAATGGATTAACAAAAAGAAATACGTTATTCTACGGAAGTATACCATATATGCCTCCACTAAGCAATATTATAAGAAAAGAATGCCAGAATTACAATATTGAAATTGCAGAAATAGTTACTGATAATTCTAAATTACTGACAAACAGTGGTTACAATAAAAATCCACTAAATAAGGCAGGTGTATACATGATTCCTACAATAGACCCAAAGGAAAATAAGCAAGACAAATATTACATCGACAGTACTAAAAGAAGGTTTAAAACGAGGTTGAATGAGCACTATGATAATTGGATTAAAAAAGAAGAAAAAACATCACTTATACAACATTGTATGATAAATGAATTAATAACAAATTGGGAAAATAGTAAAATCTTAACTTCCCACAATAAACATAATCAAATTTTGTGGTCTGAGGCTATAACAATTGAGAAAACCCAGAAATCCAATTGCAATACGTCTACTCCTAAAGATATCCCGTACCCATGGAAATATCTAATACAACAAGAAAATAATACGAAATATAACAACAAAAAGGAAAATAAAAGAAATAACATATACTTACGAAATAAAAACAGTGACAGCAATTCCGGAATTAACCCAATAGATGGCGTGGATGTGACTCACACATGAATACACGTATATGTAACGATGACGGAAAACGTCGACGTAGAACAACTATAGCAGAGGTGATGCCGAGGTGACCTAGATATATAACAACTTTGAACATTGATCCAGGATGCATACCATTGATAATGGCCGAAAGTCAGTCGAGCCGAAACATGTCTGGTGGTTTACGTGGAGTTGTGTGCGTGTTACAAAGATTATCTGGCATTGTTCAATAATGGACAAGAGTTTTATTTGAGGACTGTTTGTAAGGTCATTGATTTTATCCATTCATTCTTTTAAAGATTGACAACACCTGTTGATGGTATAGATTTTTAATTTTTTAATTACATTGTATATAATTCTTTCACACTCTCTTTGTATGATATCCATAGTTGAATTTAAACCCAGGTCACAAATTTCAATTGGACCTAGTGGCAATATGATGATTCTACGTGGCTAATGACACGCTAGACACACATGTTTCTTAATTGCATTGTATATAGTCCTTTCACAATCTCTTTGTATGATATCCATAGTCGTGTTTTATTTGAATTTAAACCTTGGTCGCAAATTTCAATTAGGCCTATTTTTAATACGATGATTCTACGTGGCTAATGGCACGCTAGATAAACATATTGTTAAAGATACAAGAGGAAGCTTACTAAGCTGGAATGCCGATACAAGGTGAGTCCTTGATAATATAATAATTAAAACTTATAATATTATTCCTATTCATATGATATATAAATGCCAGGATGATTTTGCTGCAAATGTGCACACAACGCATAGAACGTATATAACGTGTGAAACAGTAGTGAATATAGTATATAGCTATTATTCTATTATATAATACCACGTATTTTATTTTTGGTTATTTTACTAACCAAAATCAATTAAGACATAAACCTGTATCACATGACCAGAATTTTTCTTGACACAAACTCGCCCAGTAAGTAACACATCTCTCCAGCACACAAATGGCTCCTAAGTCTCTTATGCTACAGGTCAGAATAAGAACTATTACACTTTCCTGAACAGCCATTCAGGAGCTTTTTGAGAACCCATCTCTTCAGTAAAATCTTCCTGAGGCAGCTATGACTTTCAAAGATGAATTCACTTGCCTACTAATTTTGCCATCTAATGTTTTCAGGGATCATAGCATACTTCTGGGAAATTTTAGGTAGGAATTTTAGGACTTTTTAGAAAAATTTTAGGAAAATTTTAGGAGTGTATTTCAATAAAAACTAGATGTATATTTGTATACATCTAGTAAAACAACTTTGTATACATTGTAAAGAGTTTGCTTCACACCCTTCAACCATATATATTTGATAGACTGCGCATGACATCAAAATTTCTGGCTCCAACATAAAATCACATGACAACAGTCAAAAAGATGGGTTACACCTGCTGTGCTTATGGTTGCTCTGAGCGATATAGTAAAGGAAGTTCTATGATTTTTCATGGGTAAGAAACGATTTAAATACCTAAGTCAATAAAGTTCAATTACTTAACCAGAAACTTGCAGCTATTTATATAAAAATATAGTAACTTAAGAAAAAAATGGAATGCATGTTCCAAATTCTTCGCAAATGTTCATCACATTATAAATCACAAAATGTAAACAACCCGATCATGCATGTATATAGCTCATAAGTAAACTTACCTGAAGAGTTTTCATTATATATGAGGCGCATTCACATAATACACCGAAAACACTGAAGTTCTGCAGTGAAAATTAGTAATCATAACAGCATTTTTACACGAAATTTGGAGTCTGATGATGACGTGCCCAATGTTTGAGCCATGGCGGCTTTGATGCAGCTATTGCCAATGCGCAGTCCATTAGTATATATGGTCGAAGTTCACACCCAAATTTTTTGCATAACGTCTAATGTCCAAAGTTTAAGTATGATTTACTTCTAATGTTCAGTTCTTATCTTTTCACGTGTTATTATCATATTCAAGAATATTTACCACATTCAAGTTTCACTTTGAACATTAATATGCTGTTGAACCAGAAGCAATTCACGATTTTCACAGTAAAGTTTTCAGGTTTCACATTAAATTATAATATCCTAAAAAGGTAATTGAAAACCAAGAACTATGTACAATTGTTCACTGAATTACTTTTTTCATATTATTGTTTTAACCTTTTCCTGATTAGCCTATCTTTTTCTGCTTCCACCACAACTAATTTACTTTCAGTTTTCTTTATTTCAGCTGAACCTTGTATGATCAAGTTAGAGGCAACTGCTATTTCAACAGTATTTTGTTTTTCTACAGCTTTTCTCATTCTTTCTGTTCCCTCTTGAATTACTGCTAGGGAGGTTTCTTTATCTTTTTTAAGCCTATTTATTTCTGCATCATTTTCTTTTATTTTGTCATCAAACTCAGCTTTTTTTTTTTTTTTCTCTAGCTGCTTTTCCTTATTTTCCCTCTCTTTCTGCTTCCTTTCTTTTACCTTTTTTGATTCTTCTTCCTTCAGCTTATCAACATACTCTTTATGAAATTTATGTGAATCACAAACACTATTTAAAAAATTTCTTGTTATGGGAACTCTACTTACACATCCATAGTGTTTAATGGCTCCTTTAACTATTCTTAATGATGTTATAGTTGAGTCTTTTAAGTTAGCCTTGTCCTTCCTTAACAGAGCAGTGTTAACCGAAAATCCCCTTTCTGCATCAGCATTACCATGAGGTAAAACTAAAATTGACTTGATGAGTTTAGCAAGATTTGAGTATTTTTCTTTTCTGCTACAGTCTTTAATACTAAATATATTACGCCAGTAATGATCAATCCGCACTGGAATATGCCCTTCCTCTGAAAATTTCACTAGTTCATCTAGAGTTGGCTTATCGCAATTTAAAAGTTTCCACTCTTCTCTTACTCTATCAATTTGTTCCTCAGAAAGATGCAAAACACTTGAAATTCTGATTATTTCCGAAAGTCCTTCAGTGACTGAAAGTTGAGTTGACTCTTTCTTTGGTTCTTTTACCTTTAAAACTTCTATGTCTCTTAGCTTTTGATTGCAGAATGGCAAATTTGACTTTAAATATTTTGTGGTTGCAATTAGTGATGATCTTACATCTAAGAGAAATAATTTCTGCCTGGTCTCCTGAACATTCCTGAGGAGATTTTTTGTCTTCATACCAACTTCTAACTCCCCTGGTTTTTTCCATGAATTTTTGTTTTCAAAATCTACATTCTTTAGGTCTTCTCCAAATTTCCCTGCAGTAACATCATCTTGGATAAACTGAGCCATAACATTCCTCATTAAAGTATTTAAATCAGAATATAACTGGTGTATTTTTGGTTCTTCACTCTGATAACATAATGAAAACTTTTCAAAATTTTGGTGTGAAAATGAAATTAATGCTAAATAGCAAGGAGTTAGCTCATTTTTCAGGAAACAGTGAATTCTTTTATAACCTTGCTGAATTGCGTAGTTGTTTTTCAAATATTTTTTGAGATGGCAAGAAGTTTAAAAAATATTCTGTAATATTTAGCCATTGATCCAAGAGCCTCTGGGCTACAGAACCAACGGTTAACCATCTGTTGCTGACATGACGCAAAAGAAATTTGGCAGTGACCAATGTTATATCCTCGACAGATTTATAATCCTCTCGTCTTGCAGCACTACTCTTTAAAAAGTAATGCATATCAGTAGCAAATTCGTCAAAATCTATATTTAAGCTTGTCAAAAAAATTTTAAATGCATTACTAACAACATGCAGGTTGCAAAAACCTAGTTCCAAAGATTTCTGGCCTGTTTCTTGTTTTACAACTTCATTGAATTTGCGTAAAAAGCACTTATTTACATTTGGGCTGTCCATGGATACACAAATAATTCTGTTCAACGAAATATTGAAGGATGATAACACATCAAGAATTTCTTTTAGCAAAATATCTGCTGTTGCATGACCCAGAAAAACGCTTGTTAGGTATCGGCAAGAAACTGAATTTATTTCTGAAGACCAGTACCTGAGATACACATCCAACTGCAGTTTCACTTGTGTATTTGTAGTTTCATCAAATGCTATAGTAACCTTTCCTGGGCTACTAGATGCAATGTCTTTTTTCAAATCCTCTTCAAAATATTTTGACAATCCATGTGATATCACATAAGCAACTTTTTTTCTTTAAGTTGCATTTTGGCTGCAATAGCAGAATCAGGAAACATTTCTTTGAAAAGTTCAACTGTTTCAGTGCATGAAACAAAAGACATATTGTCCTTTGCAACTTTCATGGCCCATAATGCTTCGGCTTTAGCCAACTGTAAATCATGACTCAGTACTTCACTAATATTTGTTTTGGGCTGAAGATCCCGTCCTCCAAAGACTTTCAGGATGGACTTATTTTGAAATTTACTTTGAAATTTCTGCAAATGTTTTTTTCCTTTATGATGCGCTTTTACTTGTGAAAAGCCACTATTAGAAATGTTGAAAATTTCTGAACACAATATACACTTAGCAGAAAATATTGTTTCAGTTGCAGAACACCATTCTTTCAACTTCACTCCGTCCAATTCTTTGGCGAGCCACGCATCTTGAAATTTTGTTTTGGATTTAGGCATCTTAAACACTTGTATTACTAACCAGAAAATTAAAGGGAAGTACAAAAACACGTTCCAATATTGCAAAACCAGACAACTTCCCGAAATTTGGCTGCGAGGATGTCAGAAGATAGAAAAAAAAAAAAAAAGCAGGTCACCACTAGAGAACTGAACCTGCACACAGCACAGAGAACACCATAAAAGACGCAAAACCAGAAACTATCATACGCATCTCACGCAAGTTCAGTCAAAGCGAGTCGGAGCCGAGACATATTGCGCATCGAAGGTCGCTGTTGCCGACGCACGATCGAAGGTCAATGAACACGTGCTCTACTGCCTGCCACGATAACACTCAGCTACCATCCCATCGTCATTACCGGAGGTTACGGAAGGAGACAACATGTTTCCTCTTTGGTTCCACCCACCTGCGGTTTACAATAACAAAACATCAGCAGAAAGAGGAGGTTCCACAAGGCATGGACAAAAATAAAGTACGATCTTCTGCGTGCCACGGAGTTCGTCTGCAAAGCGCAAACCAGGGGTGAAAATGACCCCTCCCCTTTTCCCTTAGATCTCTTGTTACTCTCGAAAACTGTCCGAAGGCAAAAAGTGGAGCGCCCGCCCCGAAGAAAGTGCATCTCGATGGCGTCATTTTCCCTCCCTTCAGCAGCACAGCATATAGGCTGTGTTTCTACAATAACATGTCTTTTTACCTTACCGTAATGGTAAATTTATTGGCGTAAATAACGGTTGTATTTTTAATAAATAAGCTTATGAAAATTTTAGGAAGAATAGCAAATTTTAGGTATAATTTTAGGAATTTAAGGAGGGTCACAAAATATTAGGAATTTTAGGAGGAATGCGATCCCTGTGTTTTCTTTGTCAAAATTGATTCCTAAATACATATATACATACACACATCACTAAGCTGTTCTCTGATATTCCGAGGTTAGCTCCACACAGAAAGAACCCATTGTTGCTGTATCAGGCGTCTCCAATCACAGCAATCTCGGCCCACAGCTTGAGCTTTATTGACATCCATCACACGCAGCACACAAGACCTTTTGTACTTCATTGAGCGAAGCAAGGCCGAAGGCCAAGCAGAGCTTTCTTTACGAGATTCGAGACAGTTAGTAGTTCGGGCAAAGGTACGAGATGACAAATCCGATTACTGCGATTTTTTTGCATGCGATTGGGCGTCGTCTATGGTCAGGTTTTGACGCCTTCGGATTCCCAAAATGCCATGTCATTGAGGAGTAATCATCCAAAAAATTGCATTTTCAGGGGGGTTCCGGGTTTTGAGAAGGGGTCGTTTGTTACCTATCTCCTCCAAAGATATTCAGCCGATTGCGGTGATGCTTGCCACAGAGAAAGGGAAGGTCATGGTGACTGCCATGGGGTTGGTATCATGCTGATTGGTCGTGTCATATAAAAATAATGACCATTAAAAACTGACCAATTTTAATAATAATTGAAAAAATCCGCTCTCTATACAAGACTCGGGACAATCAGTTGTTCGAGTATAGCTACGACACAACACATCCGATCACCGTGATTTTTGGCATGCGATTGGACATCGTCTATGGTCGATGCCTTCCGATTCACAAAATTCTGTCATTGAGGAATTTCAATTAAAACTAGATGGCCTTTTACTTGAACCATTTCACGAAAGTCCGCTCACTAACATTAATTAAAAAAAAATCGTTTGAATTGAAAAACGAAGAAATGGAAAGGCTCCGTCTATTAGCTTAACACTTGCTTAATCTATAATAATAAAAGTAAGTTTCTGTGTGTCTTTCGCGATACAAAATGAAAAACGTAGTTCCCAATCTGAGTGTCTTTCCGCTTTGTTTACAAGCATCCTGAAGGTGTGAAGGAAAGTAGTTCATGATAAATTTTAGGCATTTCGTTTTTAGAATGTTTTGTACTTTTGTTCTGGAAGTCAAATTTTATGCGTTTTTTTAGAATTTGTTGTAATAGGCAACTTAATGAGCTTAGATTTTGCAATAGCTTCACTCAAAATTTGCCAACTGTACCCAAGTTATCGGTTACCGTTGGCGGCTTGTCCTAGTACTCATAATCTTTTTCTCATGCAGACATTCCTGAATCTCATCCTCCCACGATTTCTTTGGCCTTCCTCTACCTTTCTTTCCCGCCCACTTGGGCTGAATAAATTCTCTCAGTAAGCATCTCATCACTCATTCTTTCAACACGGCCAAACCACCGGGTGATCAAATTTTGTTTGATCACCCGCCAAAAATTATTGGAGCTTGGGTGGGATGTGTTGCCACACTCGGCATACTCGCCTGACCTTGCACCGTCAGACTTCCACTTGTTTCGCTCTCTTCAACAGTCCTTTCGTGGTATAACGTTCAATTCAGATGAAGCTGTAAATCAGCACCTTGTACAGTTTTTTGCCAGGGAAGACACGTTCTCCTATGAGCGAGGCATTCTGCAGCTCACTGAACGATGGAAAAAGTTAATTGAACAAAACGGGCATTATATCATTGATTGATCTTTGTTCTTTCTATCAATAAATGACCTTTGCAAAACATGGCTAAAATATGTCATGACTTTTCCGACAACCCAACAATATTGAAACTAATTTATGCGTTTTGTTATTACTTAGTATGCTTTATCAGATGAACTCACTTGTCAGAAAAATCAGCAGGAGAAAGAAGCATTACAAGAATGATCCACACTTAGGTGGAGAATAAACTACACCACATTTAACCAATCCTTGGAGTCTGGAAATCATCATGTCGCTGGAACCGTAGGAAGTTGTTCTTGCACATCTCCGCATTGGTCATTGTCACTTCACTCAATGCTATTTGCTGTGCAGTACCCCCTGCTCCGATGCGCGAGACGTGCGACTGCCTACTCACTGTTGCTGATGTTTTATGGAGTTGTGTTCGTTTTCGTCATCATTGCTCTCACCATTTTCATTCTCATTTGCTCGACTATGGTGCAGCTACGCTTCAGAAGCTGTTAGATGACAACTTTGACACTTTCACGGTTTTTCTTTTTTGAAACAAACTGACTTTTTTAAACTTATCTATTTTAAAAAGTTAAAACTACTAACTAGCTTTTACACTTTTTCATCATTCTCTTTTTTAACTTTTACCAAATCAGCGTGCTCTTAACCATCACACCCCTCTTTTAAAAATCTTTATCTGACGGTTCTGTGTCAGGCAGGGGCTCTTTGGCCAAGCCTGACCCTTACGCCATAAAAATCAACAACTATATACACTGAAGTGCCAGAAAAACTGGTACAGACGAGCTTATGCAAAATACATAGCAACGTCACCTATGCGTGTACTCGGTTGCGTCCACCAGTGAGTATATAAAGCGATAGACATCCTTGGCAGCTGTCAGAGCTGTTTTCGGCATGAGAATGACAAGTAATAACAATTTAAGTGATTTTCAACACGGTGTCATAGTTGGCGCTCGTGAGATGGGCCATAGTATTTCGGAGGTAGAAACGAAGTTCGGATTTTCACGGACGACCATTGCAAGGGTGTACCGTAACTACAAGAATTCCGGAAAAACCTCTAACCTTCGATACCTGTGTGGCCGTAGAAAGACATTGGGTGAACGTGACCATCGTCGGCTGTCAAGAATCGTTTCACGCGACACTCTCACAGGTAGCATCAGAATTCAATGCTGGAGCCTCAACAAGCATCAGCGTCCGGACTCTGCAACGTACCCTGAACGATATGGGCTTTGGGAGCCGACGCCCAACTCGAGTCCCCTTGATGGGTGCACGACACAGAGCTATGCGCCTCGCTTGGGCACGTCAACACAGCCACTGGACACTTGATGACTGGAAACAAGTAGCCTGGTCTGACGATTCGCGTTTTCAACTGTGTTGGGCAGATGGAAGGATTCGTGTATGGCGCAAACCCCATGAAGCCATAGATCCTGCCTCTCAGCAGGGAACTGTACTGGCTGGTGGGGGTCCGTAATGGACTTCACTGGGACCCCTGGTAAGTCTACAAAACGTCTGTGACAGGCTAACGCAATGTGCACATTCTTTCTAACGAGGTACACCCGTTCATGTCCTGCATTCATGCTGATGGGTTGGGCCTATTCCAACAGAACAATGCACCTCTACACAAGTGTCGGGGTGCCACATTATGGTTAGAGGAGCATTCATCTCAGTTTGGGGTGTTGCCATCCCCACCCAAGTCCCCAGATCTGAATGTGATAGAACACATTTGGGATGCCATGCAACGCGCTATCGGACACAGGAATCGGATACCTCGGAATACACCTGAATTGTGGAACGCTGTGCAGGAAGTATGGTGTCCATTGCCTACAGCATATTTCCAGAAGCTAGTGGAGTCCATGCCCTGTCGTATTTCTGCAGTCCTGCGCTCCCGTGTGGGACCTACCAAGTATTAGACCGGTGTACCAGTTTTTCTGGCAGTTCAGTGTATATACAACAATGGAATTATAATTTAGACAAACTTTTGACAAAAAATGTAAAGTTCGTTAAGAAGGCAATATGTTAAATGTTTACTCCATACCTTTTTCCTTTCACTTTGCCTTTTCTTTTTCTCTTCTTCTGAGCTCAGTTGAGCTTGAACTTTGAATAATCTTTGAGCATGCCTGATCTAAAAAACAAACAACAACGGCATTAAAAAAACACACTTGAAAATTATATGTTCATTAACGTTTACCATATTTTTCAGGCAAGTAAGTAAATGTGCTGAGCAAAGGCAGGTTTGGGAGGGGGTATTTCTGCATATGAAGAGGATGTTCACACATTTTTGGAACTTTTTGATAAGTTACAGAAAAAAAAGTTCAAAGAATTGAATTTCACAGCAGCGTGTTAGATGAACACAAAAGGAACATCTGCTGCAGTTAAATATTGTCTGCTAAGAAAATGGTTCATTTAAACAAGCTGTGGATGGAAGGTTATGTTTTTGCTATTTACGAAGAGAAATGTTCGTATTCTGTACATAAAAATGTGGAAATCATGCAATTAGCATTTCTAAATGTAAAATAAGCAATATTATTAACAACAGAAAGGAAAATCGTCAAGTATTTGTTTTAACAGGGAAAAAAAAAAAAACACCAAACGAATTTCTAAAAAAAGGTAGTACAGGGTGCCCGAGAATTACTGGACACATTACAAAATTACGTAAAAAAAAAAAAAAAACTATGAGCATTGTCTGTTTTTCTATTTCACGTATTACTAACACGGTTTCTATATTTTTGTTTTGCAGAATTGTTATTCCCAGAATCCGATAGATGGCGCTAGGTGTGTTGCCTGATGAGGAATGCGCAATCAGTAGTCATGCCATCCGTACAGCAGAAGGCGATGTGTGTGTTATGGCTCGCAGAATTAAAGTTAAAAGACGGTACCGTTTAGAGTATGGTTGTAATCCTCCGTCAACAAATTGAATTAAGTGGTGGATGAAACAGTTTAAAGAAACTGGCAATGTGGAACATCGTGGAGGAGCCAGTAGGCCTAGCATCAGCGGTGAAATGGTTGACTAAGTTAATGAAAGTTTCCAACGAAATCCCAGGAAATCCATTCGTAGAGCAAGCAGAGAACTGTGCATTCCGAAATCGACAGTTCACGATAACTTGCACAAGGAATTAAAGTTTCATGCTTATAAAATTCAAATAGTGCAAAAGATGCATGTAAATGAGCGCACTCTGCAATACAATTTCGCTGTGGATATACTGAATCAAGTGGAAAATGACGAAAACTTTCTCAGTACTGTAATTTTTAGTGATGAATCCACATTCCATGTATCAGGTATTGTGAATCGTCACAACTGTAGGATATGGGGCAGTGAACCGCCTCATGCTGCTATTGAACTGGAACGTAATTCTCCAAAAGTTAATGTGTGGGGCACCCTATCAAAAAGAGAAGTGATTGGCCCTTTCTTCTGCTGCGAAAAAACCATAAATGGTGACATTTACTTGCATATGCTAGAAAATTTTGCTATACCCCAGATCAAAAGATACGATGTTGTTTTCCAACAAGATGGCGTGCCTCCGCATTGGTCAATGTGTGTACGTAAGTGCCTAAATGAGCGTTTCCCCAACAGATGGATTGGGCGTGGTGGTCCCATTCCGTGGCCTCCTCGCTCTCCAGATCTAACTTCATTGGATTATTTCCTGTGGGGTTATGTGAAGGATCGTGTCTATCGGACGCCTTGTACTGATTTGCAGGAACTGAAGCAGCGTATCACAGCTGCTATTAATTCCATAACTCCTCAGATACTTGCCAATACATGGCATGAAATCGAGTATCGCTTGGACGTACTACGAGCAACCAAAGGATCTCACATCGAAATTTATTAACTTGTGTAGTTACATTGTAAGTTAGTACAGTCAGTTTCTTTCTATCTGTTTAATGTTTTGTTTTATATAATTTTGGAATGTGTCGAATAATTCTCGAACACCCTGTACTTTTATGACAAAAGTAAAATCTCTGGTCTTAAAAAAAAAAATCCACCAACCCAAAGAGCGATTGCTAAGTCATTAAAATTCTATATATCAACTGTAAACAAGGTAATAAACTAAAGATCTGATTCTTAAAAAAACAGAGTTCTCTGCCTTTTTAAGCCTAGGCACATGGCTGAAACAGTGTACATGGTGAAGACATCTTTATTTTTTATGAAAATCACTTAGCCGAAGAGAGATGGAAATTTATCATTACTATTTTGATGAAGCTTGGATCTGCCTAAACAACTGTATCAAAAAATGGTCGATACTATCACAAAAGAGGAAAAACGAGACTTACAAACTTGGTTCCAAGAATCCAAATAAAGTTTCAGTAAAGGATTCATAATTATTGCTGGTTCCTCGTAAAATGAGAAATTAAAGTTAAGAAAAGTTGAAATCAATTTTACATTTTACCAAAATAATGTTTCAACTTCTGTATTTAAAGAGGAAATACCATTGCCAGAGTTGCAGAGTGTAGACGTACGCGTGTACGAGGATAGTTTCCAAATTATTAGCAGATTCTGCAGATAATTTTTGTTCGTAGATCAAAAAAATAAAATTGTTATTAACAATTAAAGCACTTATTCAAAGCTTTACTCCTATTAATAAACTTAATTCTATTTTAACTTGAACTTTAAATTATTTTTCACATGTTCTCAGTTATTTGTTTTTACAGACATATATATATATATTTATCAAGGCCTGTTCTTGAAGTACAGAAACTGTATCAAAAGTTCTGTTTACACAGAAAAAAATAAAATTTTGTTGCCAGGTTTCTCTTGCAGTTGCCAGTTATTGAATTGAAATCTTTTCCAAATGTACTTCATAAGACAACTATTTTTGAATTAAGTTTTTCTAGATATAAAAACTTTCTTTAATTAGTCTTGTTTTTGTGAGGTTATGTAGTCCATTATTTTAATATTTTGCCATAAAGGTCCATTGAACACACATTTCTGCACATTCAATTGTAATGTATTTAATTTGCTCTAATTGGAATGTTTTTTTTGGGGGGGGGGTTGGCCATAACTCACCATGCTGGCCAAGCGGGCCCCCCCCCCCCCAAATGACTCCACAATTTAAATCTTGGCCCTCAGTCTCCGGCAGCTGGAATGTACCTGGCCAAGGCAGCGGCCAGTGCGACATGAAGGCAGAGGGTGCTAAGAATCCCCGGAGGACCGGACTAGGCTGCCATCTGATGCTGACCTTGGCTACGTACAACGGACGCTCCCTATCTTCTGATTCAAGGCTTCTTGAATTGGAAGAGGAACTACAAAGGATCAAGTGGGACATCGTCGGGCTAAGTGAGGTAAGGAGAAAAGGAGAAGATCTCATTGAACTGAAAAGTGGACATCTCTTCTACTATCATGGGACAGATACTGGCAGAACTAGTGGTGTTGGATTTATAATAAACAAGAAACTGAAGGATAAAGTTGTAGAAGTTGAAAGTTCCTCTGACAGAGCTGCACGACTCGTTATCCAACTCTCGAGAAGATACCAGGCTCAGATTATTCAAACTTATGCACCCACCACAAGTCATGCTGAAGAAGAAGAAATTGAAGAATTTTATGAGGAAATTCGTGATCTAAATAATAAAGGTAAGCAGCACTTGAAGATAACTATGGGAGATTTCAATGCAAAAATAGGGCAACGGCAACAGAATGAAACTTCAGTAGGTAAATTCGGTCACGGCAACAGAAACCAGCGTGGAAATACTCTCTTAGAGTTTGCAGAGGCAGAAGGGTTTTTCATCTTGAACTCCTTTTTCAAGAAAAAAGCCACACAGGAAATGGACATGGAGACATCCAAATGGAACGACAAGTGAAATTGATTTTATTATGTGTAACAAAAAATTCGTCATAGAAGACTGCAGTGTGCTAAACAAGTTCAACACAGGCAGTGACCATAGATTGGTGAGATGTAAGATGCACCTCAACACTAAACTCGAACGTAGCAAGCTCATAAGACAAACAAAATGTATTGACATAACCAACCTTAAAAAACACCATAATACCTTCAAATTGGAACTGAAGAACAGATTCTCTGCTTTAGAAGGCCTAACATCGGAAGAAGTGGATATTTCTGAAGTTAACAGAAAAGTAACCAAAGCTCTTATGGAAACAGCAACAAAATTAGCTGGGTCTAAGAACAAATTGCATGTGAACAAATTATCAGGAAAAACCAAAATGTTGATGCAAAAAAGAAGAGTGATGAGGACAACTAAAGAAGATGTGACTTCCAAAGTGGAATATATAGAGCTATGCAAGACAGTAAGGAAAAGTATCACTGAAGACGTAAGAAAATTCAACTGTGAACTAGTGAGGAAAGCAATTGAAAACAACCAAAGCCTAAAGATAGCAAAGGGATATCTCAGTAAGGGAAGAAAACAGATTATGGCACTGAGAAAAGAAGATGGTTCTGTAACAAGAAATAGAGGCGAAATTTTGACAAGAGTGAAAGATTTCTACTCCAAATTATATGAAAGGGATGATACATGTACTTCAGACATCATGAAAGGTACCAGTACCAGAGTTCTTCCAGTCCTTCCAGCAGAAGTTGCACATGCAATCAAGAACATGAAGCGGGGAAAAGCTCCAGGAGAAGATGGAATTACTGTAGATATCATACAAGAAGCAAGTGGAGAAATCAAAACAGTACTCGCCCAAATTTTCACTCGATGCTTTAATGAAGGGAAAATTCCTGAGGATTGGAACAACGCTACAATGATCTTGCTACATAAAAAAGGTGACATTGAGGATCTCGGGAACTACAGACATATCCAGCCTCCTATCAGTGGTTTATAAAATCTTCACTAAAGTTCTTTCACACCGCTTGAAGGTGACACTGGACATGGCTCAACCGAGAGAACAAGCTGGATTCAGGAGTGGGTACAGCACAATAGATCATATCCACGTACTGAGAGAACTAATTGAAAGAGCGAGGGAATATGAGCTTCCATTGTGCATGGCTTTTATCGATTATGAAAAAGCCTTTGATTCGGTGAAACCATCAGCAGTTGCAATGGCTCTGAAATCCTGCGGTATTGAAGATGCATACATTAATATTATTAATAACATCTATGAAAATGCAAGTGCAAAGATTCGGCTGTTTGAAAATACAACACAGATAAAAATTGGAAAAGGAGTGAGACAAGGTGACACCATATCTCCGAAGCTCTTTAATGCCACATTGGAAAATGTCTTTCAATCACTGAACTGGGAAAACAAAGGGATAAAGATTAATGGAGATTATCTAACCCACCTTCGTTTTGCTGATGACATAGTCATTTTTGCAACTACCCCATCAGAGCTACAGAGTATGATCCAGGAACTTGCTGACAAGAGTAAAGAAGTGGGATTAAAAATGAACTTTCAGAAGACAAAAGTGATGTACAATGCTTTTACAAGAAATGAAGATTTATCGATTGATGGAGAAAAGCTGGAGATAACAGACACGTACGTTTATCTTGGACAGCAGATATCAAGTGAAGGTCACATTGGTGAAGAAATTAATCGGCGTACAAAACTTGCCTGGAGAGCTTTTGGAAGAAACAGCATAATTTTCAAGAGCAATATGCCATTATGCCTTAAAAGAAAAGTGTTTGATCAATGCATCCTTCCAGTGCTTACGTATGGTGCAGAGACGTGGACCTTAACTAAAAGAGACATACAAAGGCTGCAGACAACTCAAAGGAAGCATGGAGAGGTGCATGCTTGGTGTAACCAGGAGAGATAAGAAGAGGAACACGTGGATCCGAAAAATGACAAGAGTGGAAGACATCATGATCAGAGTTAAATCCCTGAAATGGCAATGTGCTGGACATACTGCCAGAAGAACAGACCATCGATGGACAGCCGAAATTTTAGATTGGATTCCAAGGGACAGGAAAAGACCCAGAAGAAGACCACATGGAAGATGGGTGGATGAAATTCGAAAGTATGCGGGAGTGACATGGAGGAGACTGGCACAAGACAGACCGTTGTGGAGGAAACTTGGGGAGACCTTCGTCCAGCAGTGGATTGATAATGGTTGACAATGATGATGATGATGATGATGAATTGGAATGTGTAATGTTCTAATAATTATTTATTGTTCAACTAATCTCACTTTAAATTATTTTAGTATATTGTTATCGTGTTTCGCATTTTGCGCAGAAAGGTTTTGTTTTTATAATTGTGTATGCAGATACATTTTATTTTTATACAACTGACCATTGATTTATCCACAGACTCTTCAGAAAAGTAGAACTCCACCAGGATAAGGCTACCAATCATACATCCAGATCTATTCTTTAAAAAGATGATAAAAGAGAAGAGTAACAAGTCTATACCTTTTGCTCATATTCCTTCAAAGTCCCCTGATGTGTTACCAATGGACTATTGTGCCTTCATAATAACTAAAAGCAGCTCACAGACCTAAAACAACGATTGGACTATGAAAAGCAGTGGAAGAGGAGTGGAATAAAATACTACTACCAATTTTAAGAAGTGCCCTGTTATCTTGGAAATCTAAATGTATGTTCATAGACCAGAGAAAGGGCTATCAGTTTTAAAGAAATGTCCTGTTATCTTGGAAATCTAGATGTAGGTTCATATTCCAGAGAAAGGGCTATCAGATTTAAAGAAATGTCCTGTTATCTTGGAAATCTAGATGTAGGTTCATATTCCAGAGAAAGGGCTATCAGATTTAAAGAAATGTCCTGTTATCTTGGAAATCTAGATGTAGGTTCATATTCCAGAGAAAGGGCTATCAGATTTAAAGAAATGTCCTGTTATCTTGGAAATCTAGATGTAGGTTCATATTCCAGAGAAAGGGCTATCAGATTTAAAGAAATGTCCTGTTATCTTGGAAATCTAGATGTAGGTTCATATTCCAGAGAAAGGGCTATCAGATTTAAAGAAATGTCCTGTTATCTTGGAAATCTAGATGTAGGTTCATATTCCAGAGAAAGGGCTATCAGATTTAAAGAAATGTCCTGTTATCTTGGAAATCTAGATGTAGGTTCATATTCCAGAGAAAGGGCTATCAGATTTAAAGAAATGTCCTGTTATCTTGGAAATCTAGATGTAGGTTCATATTCCAGAGAAAGGGCTATCAGATTTAAAGAAATGTCCTGTTATCTTGGAAATCTAGATGTAGGTTCATATTCCAGAGAAAGGGCTATCAGATTTAAAGAAATGTCCTGTTATCTTGGAAATCTAGATGTAGGTTCATATTCCAGAGAAAGGGCTATCAGATTTTAAAGAAATGTCCTGTTATCTTGGAAATCTAGATGTAGGTTCATATTCCAGAGAAAGGGCTATCAGATTTAAAGAAATGTCCTGTTATCTTGGAAATCTAGATGTAGGTTCATAGTCCAGAGAAACGGCTATCAGTTTTAAAGAAATGTCCTGTTATCTTGGAAATCTAGATGTAAGTTCATAGTCCAGTGAAAGGGCTATCGTGTAGAACATTTAAGAAAGAAATAATTTTATTTTAAACATTTATTATAATGCAGGAAAATTGCTCTAAAAATGTGTGAACATCCTCAGTACTCCAGCTGTACTGAGGGTATTTCTCAGGATTTCGACAGGACTCCAATTAGTAAATTACAATGATATACAAACAAAAAATAAAGGGGACATACAAATGCTGTGGGCAACTCATTTTCATCAATTTCTTCATCAATTAGTAAATTACAATGATATACAAACAAAAAGAAAGGGGACATACAAATGCTGTGGGCAACTCATTTTCATCAATTAGTAAATTACAATGATATACAAACAAAAAAGAAAGCGGACATACAAATGCTGTGGGCAACTCAAAGAAGCATGGAGGAATGAATGTTTGGTTTAACCAAAACGGACAGTAAAAGGAGCTCCTGGGTTAAGAAAGTGATAACATTAGGTGTACAAATAAGTTTTAAAGCGGTTTTTTCTGTGACATATACCGCTAATTTACATATCCGACATTCCCTCACGTTGTTTTCATGTGACTGTAACTGGTCCAGAGTACAAAATGTAACACAGAAGTTCACCCCACAGTCAAACGCACTTGCACATCGGTAGGTGAAAGATGGCAAGCATACTGCATTTATTCGACATTGCATTCGTTACGAATTTCATCAAGGAAATAATGCTGCAAAAGCATGTGCATCGATCTGTAGTGTGCTGGGGAGAATATTGTGTTGAAAAGCACGTGTAAGTTTTGGTTTAGATGGTTTAAAGCAGGTGATTTTGATGTTAGTGATCGAGAACGTAGTGGCGCCCCGCAGAAGGTTGCACACGAGGAACTGCAAGCATTGCTGGATGAAGATTCATCTTAAATGCGAAAAGAACTAGCTGAACAACTGGGGGTAACTCAACAAACCAATTCCAATCGTTTACGTGCAATGGGAAAGATTCAGAAGGAAGAAAAATGGGTGTCACATGACCTGAGCCAGAGGAACAAGGATGAGCACGTCATGAAGTGTTTGAATCTGTTGAATAAACAACACAGAAAGTCTTTCCTGTGGAAAATCGTTAAGGGTGATGAAAAGTGGATATGGTATGACAATCCCAAACGCAAAAAAACACTGGGTAGACGCCCGTGACGCAACATTCACTCCAAGAAAGTTCTGCTGTCCATCTGGTGGGA
Organism: Macrothele yani; assembly: GCA_039090855.1. Classification (NCBI taxonomy): domain Eukaryota; kingdom Metazoa; phylum Arthropoda; class Arachnida; order Araneae; family Macrothelidae; genus Macrothele; species Macrothele yani. The sequence goes on along the minus strand of CM077031.1, from coordinate 14,976,225 downwards.
TATGAAGGGTGTGTTCTATTATGATTTATTGGAACAGGGTCAAACTGTTACTGCTGATCGCCACAAGCAACAATTGCTGCGATTGAACCAGAAAATCTGTCAGAAACTTTGATTCACAGGCAAAGGATTGTGTCCTGTAAAATTACTGCATGACAACGTTAGGCCGCATGTCGTGAAATCGGTCAAGGAAACGTTATTGACGCTTGGCTGGTAAGGTTTGCAGCACGCGGCATATAGTCCCGACATAGCCCCTTCAAACTATCATTTGTACCAATTGATGCAACATGGTTTGTCTGTTGTAAGGTTCCGGACATGTGACAAAGTACAAAAATGGGTTGACGACTTTGTCGTGTCACACGACGAAGCATTCTTCATGGTTACAATCCGTCAGCAGCCCGACCGATGGCGAGAGGTAATAAATAATGACTGCACATATTTTGATTCGTAAAGGTATTGTGGGTTTCTCTCAAATTATATGTTGCGCTGTCTTAAAAAATGCTTTAAAACTTATTTGTACACCTAATAGTTAATGACAAAATAAAAATAAGAAAACTTAAGTGACAATGAGCTGGACAAATTGTGAGAACTGACCCCCATTGGACAACTGGAATATTATACTGCAGCATTTCCCAAACACCGTTCTACGAGTTTTTTTCTGACGGTCCGCGAGAAACGAGTGAATTTATTTTTCTTTTGAATCGAAATGGAGTCAAAGAAAGAGGGAAATCTAGAGCTACATTTTTTTTTTTTAAACACCTGTCACGAAACATTAAGGGAAGCTTGGATTGCTAATATCTTTAGAGAAGATCTGAACTCCTGCAGGCTAACTCATGAGGAAAAAGGAAAGTTTTGTTGAATTTCCTTCTGATGCCAATCTGGTATTGATATTCAGATCCAAATCTCTGACTCAGTTTTGGGGTATTATGGAGAAAAAATATTCAAGTCTCAGAGACTAAGCTCTAAAATTATTGATAACTTTTTCGACTATGTATTTATTGAGAGAAAACCTTTATAGCCGTTTCGGAAATTAAAATGAAGTACAGGAACATAAAGGACATTAATGCTGCACTGCGCCTTGCAGAAACGACGCTGGAACCACGGCTCGAGATTATCATGAAGCAGCAGTAACAGATATTGCACCGACCCCAGAAAAAATTATATTAACAGTAAGGAAAATATTGTGGTATACTGATTATGGATTGCACTTATTAATCATTTAAGAATATTAACAGATTAAATGATATCAGCTATGAGTAGGTGACATGGAATAATCTGGTATATAAATTACAGATTGTACGCAGTGTTCATATCATATAGAATATTAAGAGATTAAATTATACTAGCTGTAAGTAGGTGACATGGAATCATCTCGTGTACAAATTACGGATTGTACAGTGTTCATTACCAATAGAATATAACAAGATTAAATTATACTAGCTGTAAGTAGGTGACATGGAATAATCTCGTATACAAATTACGGATTGTATGCAGTGTTCATTATCATATAGAATATTACCAGATTAAATTATACTAGCTGTAAGTAGGTGACATGGAATCATCTCATATACAAATTACGGATTGTATGCAGTGATCATTACGAAATTAAATGATACTAGCTGTAAGTAGGTGACATGGAATCGTCTCGTATACAAATTATGGATTGTATGCAGTGTTCATTATCATATAGAATATTACGAGATTAAATGATACTAGCTGTAAGTAGGTGACATGGAATCATCTCGTATACAAATTACGGATTGTATGCAGTGTTCATTATCATATAGAATAATAAGAGATTAAATTATACTAGCTGTAAGTAGATGACATGGAATCATCTCATATACAAATTACAGACTGTATGCAGTGTTCAGTATCATATAGAATATTACGAGATTAAATGATACTAGCTGTAAGTAGGTGACATGGAATAATCTGGTATATAAATTATGGATTGTAAGCAGTGATCATTATACTGCAATAGAGAATATTATAAGATCAAATGCTCGAAAATGGCCTAAAAGTTTTGTTTCGGCACCACTGGTCCATGAATGCAAAAAGGTTGGGAACAACTGTGATACTGGATACCAATGGACAGAAATGACACAGAAGACCTAAATAGAAACATTACACCACTATGTACTCAGACTTCAAACTACAAAAAAAGTTGTTGCATCACTGCACAAGATACTTTAAGGAAACACTGAGGAATACATGTAAATGTGAATTGCTATTGACAACTTTGTTATATGATAGTAAAAAAAAACTAATACCTTGGGCAACACACATCAAAGAAAAATTTAATAGGGATATAACACTCAGTTGGAGAGCATTTGGGAAAAGCAGAGCACCTGTCAAGAGAAATTTACCATTATATCTTTAAAAAAAGCATTTAATTAATGCACTCTTCCAGTTCTCTCTTATGGATCAAAGACATGGACCTTAACTAAAAAGGACATCCATAGGCTGCAAACTACTGAAAGATGTACAGCGAAGTGCATGCATGCAGGGGTGCAGTCGTGGTGTGGTAGGGCCTGTGACACCAGGCTAATTTTTACCTAACCTAACTGGACTTTTTTTTAATTTATTCAATCGTCACTCACTGAAATTGACATTTTTCTTAATACAAATAATTTTAACTGGGTGGTATTTTTTTCTTTTTTCTCTCTTTATTTACTTTTTTTTTTTATTGTAGCTCTACACAAATCCATATATATATATAATGTATTGACATAACAAACCTTAAAAAACACCATAATACCTAGAAGTTAGAACTGAGGAACAAATTCTCTGCTTTAAAAGGCCTAACATCAGAAGAAGTGGACATTTCTGAAGTTAACAGATAACTCACCAAGGCTCTTATGGAAACAGCAACAAAAATATGTGGTACTAAGAACAAGTTACATATGAAGAAAAAACAAAAATGTTGATGCAAAAGAGAAGGGAGATGAGGACAAATAAAGGCGTAACTTCCAATGTGGAATATATAGAGCTATGCAAGACAGTGCAAAAAGGTATCACTCAAGACATAAGGAAATTCAATTGCGAACTAGTGAGGAAAGCAATTGAAAACAACAAGAGCCGGAAAAGAGCAAAAGAACATCTCAGTAAGGGAAGTAAACAGATTATGGCTCTGAGAAAAGAAGATGGTACTGTAACAAGAAATAGAAGCGAAATTTTGACAAGGGTGAAAGATTTCTATTCAAAACTATATGAAAGGGATGATACATCTATTCCAGACATTACGACAGGTACCAGTGCCAAAGTCCCTCCAATCCTCCCTGCAGAAGTTACATATGCAATTAAGAACATGAAACGGGGAAGAGCTCCCGGAGAAGATGGAATTACCGTGGACATCATACAAGAAGCAAGTGGAGAAATTGAAACACTTGCCCAAGTTTTCACCAGATGTCTTAATGAAGGGAAGATTCCTGAGGATTGGAACAATGTTACAATGATCTTGCTCCATAAAAAGGTAGCATTGAGGATCTCAGGAACTACAAGCCCATCAGCCTCCTTTCAGAGGTTTATAAAATCTTCAGTATGGTTCTTTCACATCGCTTGAAGGTAACACTAGACATGTCCCAACCGAGAGAACAAGCTGGATTCAGGAGTGGCTACAGCACAATAGATCATATCCATGTAGAGAACTAATTGAAAGAACAAGAGAATAGGAACTCCCATTATGCATGGCTTTTATTGACTATGAAAAGGCCTTCGATTCCACGAAACTATCAGCAGTACGAATGGCTTTGAAATCCTGCAATAATGAAGATGCACGCATTAGCATTATTAATAAATAATAATGCTAATATAATAAAAGAACAAGATTCTAAACGATTCAGGGTAGAGATCTGCCCAGAGAATAACTGCTCTGCTCAGACATTGCTGCTGCTCATCCAGAAACATGTTCAACCTGTAAGTACTGTAATGACGGATCAATGGGCTGCGTACCGCAACCTCCCATCCACTGGTTTCCAACATCTGTCAGTTAACAACTCGCTCAATTTCATTGATCCGACCACTGGGGCGCATACTCAAGGTGTTCAGAGCAATTGGCGGCCCCTCAAACGCACACTATCTAATGGAATTTACAAAGACCACTTGGTAGACCACATTCTGGAATATTTATTCCGACGAAATTGTAGTCTTTCCTCTGAACACTGATTTGAGGTGATGATTACTATCATCAAACAGTCTTCCCCAGTAAGTAATGTTTTCCACTTCAATATTTGTGCTAGATAGATAGGTTCTCAATGAGGACGAAACACTTCTTTTTCCGTCCTTATAAATATTTAACAACACCTGAACTACTCACATTCAATAAAGGCCCTTTTCAGAGCCAGCCGTATTACCAAATAAACCCATTCCTTTAAAAAGTAATGGACGCCGCATATTTCGCGCCCTTAACAGTCTCGCGCACAAACCACACACCGATTACGTAATGCACGCAGTGAAGGAGCAAACAATGGCGACGCAGCTGCAGCGCCACCTATCGCGAAACATTTCTCCCGCGATTCCATCCGCGCGTTGGTTGAAGCAGACGACAGGGGCCAAAGTCTAAAGTGCACCTGCACCACGATTTTCCAAAACCAGTCCTTAATGATCTGGTCGTAATGCTGATATTTTAGACTTAGGAAGTAAAATGAAAACCTGACATTGGCATATATCAAAATTTTGCTTTGAAGCTTGTGAAACTTGTAATTAAGACTATATATATATAAAATATATATATATATATATATATACCAAAACAAAGTAAATACAGCACTGACAAGAATGAAAAATAACCATTTTTTTTTCTTTTTTTCAAATTTCAACATTATTAAAGTATAGAAAACTTACAGCTTTTTGATCTTCTTTCAAGCGTTGTTCAATTTGTTCTTTTGACCTGCGCAAACTTTCTTTTAACTGGGATGGAACTTTCAAATGCACTTTTTCATCACTAACATTTGAGGTCCGGAAAAATCTGCAAAACAGAAAGCAAACTGATGCTTTCAAATCACGCTGGTGAGAAATTACACTCGCTGTGATGCGGATTTCAGACACTTGTTCCTTGTGAATAAGAAATCGTAAACTGAACTGATAAAATACAATGCTATTACGCTTTTTACTGTATAAAAATGGTTACTATTTGCAGAGCTGAAAATTACAAATCAGTCCGAAATAGAAAATCAATGAAGTTACACAGATTGATTTTCCATTCAGTTGTTTTTACACAAGTCTCAGGTATAAATTCTGTGGAAGAAATATTCTTCATCTTAATACTTTAAAGTACATCAGAATTATTAATTCGGCAATCAGACATTTCTGAATTGCTCGTATTTACAGGGTTTTTTTTGTTTTTTTTATTGGAGGTTTAACGACCACCGTGAGCAACTCAATGGGCTATAAGCAGTCGCCCGTCCCTAATTTAGGGTCACTGGTTCCAGGGAAGGGAGAGAGCCAGTGCCGTAAGACAAACACAACATCCATGCCTCACCGGGATTCGAACCCGGACCCCTTGTGGAAGAATGATCGGAGGCCAGCGCCTTAGACCACTGCGCCACCGGGGCGGCCCCCGCACGGGGATAACTGGTTTTCCAGTTATTTGGGGAGCGGCGCCCCCACGGCCCGAGCTGACCTTGTGACTGGTCAACATCTGATGTCATGCCACAGCTTGTTTTTTTCTTCTTTTGGTGCTGTTGGTGTTTGCAGGGACGGCTCTTCATCCGGCTGTTGGGGAGTCGCGGCCCCACGATCCCGAGCTGGTCTTGTGTCTCGCTTTTTGTTTTTCTTTATTTTCTCCACTGGCTAGTTGCCCGTGTTGTATTCTACCTAATCGCTACCACATTGTGTACTAACACCCCGGTCTTGTGGTTTTGTTACCCTCCACCACTAACTGATTTATATTAACCGCTCAGTTCGTAGGTTGCTGAGATTCTGTTTAGGTTCCCTGCCAGGATTTGTCTTCTTTGGTTTTCTTTTTTTCCTTTTAGCTGGTTTGGGTGCTAGGCCTGCCTGCATGTTTGCCGCGTGCGGAGACCCGTGAGGCGGAAATGGAATGTCTGGCGGCTGAGGTCGCAGGAGACCGGATAAGTGCCTCCTGTGTACCAACACTCCTCTTCGACCCCGGCTTCGCTGTAAACGGGAGGCTAGAGACTAACCCACCTCTAGTCAGAAGTCTTGTACCAAGTTGTGTGCAGGGCTTTAGCGGCTTTTTTGTCGTATAGCACGGCAGGGTAAGCCCGGGGCTGTGGGATCATGCCAAAGGCGTTGGCATGACGGTACCAGGAGGCCGAAGTGTCCGCCGAGTGCGTGTGATCACAGCCAACGGACTATATCTGCAACGTATAAGCTCCAGAACTGTGTCCAGCGTCGTTTTCTTGGCTTGCGGACCTCCAGTTCTCCCTTGTAGGGCTCGGTGGTGGGTGGAGTAGTCTGCAGACGAATCTTCCTTCTTTTTTCCATGGGTAAACCCAAAAACAAACGCTCCAAATTTAAGACGCCTGAGACAATGATAGTTGCAAATGACTCTCCTTCGTCTTCTCACCTTACCAAGTCTCATAACCTTAAACGGTCTTTAGACCATGACCTGGACCCAGAATGTGGAACTTCTTCTTCGGCAGCTGTACCAGTCGCTCCGAAGCGTCGTCTCCCTCGATTGCTGTGACTTCGCATGCTACACACTTACTTGTAGAATCCATCGATCCGAATGAGAGACTGTCCACCAGATCTCCATTTTTCATTTCTAAAGCTTTGAACGCTGCGGTTGGCCCCTTGAAGTCTGTGAGGAAACTTCGCTCTGGGGACCTGCTTGTCCAAACTTGCAGTGTTTCTCAGAGTAACACTTTTCTGCGCCTTTCTAGTCTTCAAGGCATTCCTGTAAAAGTGACACCTCACCCGTTTCTTAACACCTCTCGGGGTGTTATTTCGGAGTTTGATCTCTTGCCATGCAGTGAGGATGAATTGGTGACTGAACTTGCGGATCAGGGTGTTCTTGCTGCACGTCGTATGATGTTCCGGCGTGATGGCTCTTTGCTTAAATCTAAAAATGTAATCTTGACTTTTGACTCCCCGAAAGTTCCGACAGAAATCAAAGCAGGCTACTTGGTCTGTGGAGTTCGCCCGTACATTCCCAGTCCTCTGCGCTGTTTCAGGTGCCAGAGGTACGGGCATTCTCAACGATTCTGTAAGAGTTCCGCTCGTTGCGCTAATTGTGGCTCCGGTGAACATGACGGGGAAGGTTGCACTTCTGCGGTGAGGCCCATGCAGCTTACTCCCGCAACTGTATGAAATGGAAGGACGAGATGGCGATCCAGCGCCTCAAGACCCTGGAAGGCCACTCGTACCCTGCTGCCAAAGCCAAGTTGGGTATTCCCAACACCCAACAGCGTAGTTTTGCCGCAGTTGTTAAGTCTCTGCCACAACCCGTGCAGCCCTTTGTTCCGCGCCCTGTAGCTCTCGCCGCACTTGCCACGCGATCTACAGTTGAACAAGCGACACAGGTGGATTTCACCGAGCTCCAGCTTATTCGACCAGCTGAGTCTGCGCCTTCTCTTTTGAAGACGCCCGCCTCTTCCGGTTCCCAGCAGACAGCCTGCACGTGCGGAAGACCCGGCCCTCAATCCGCAAAGGTGTGCAGTGTCCATCAAACTGTCTCGGCCTCAGCGAGGTCCCCACCCTCACCCAACATTATAGAAGAACACGGGGGGAGGAGAGTGACAGTTCGTCCCCAGCCTCTACCAGCATTGCAGAGGAACATGGGGGGAGGAGAGTGACAGTTCGTCCCCGCCCTCTGGCAGCATTGCAGAGGAGTGTGGGGGGAGGAGAGTGACGGTTCATCCTTTTCCATTAGTAAATTTATGAATTTTAATAAACTTCATTAACTACCTTTTCTTCACTGCTTTCTTCATACTCTTTTTCAACTTTTACCAAGCCTGTCTGCTTCTACTCATTTTCCACGCTTTTAAGATTCTGTGGCTGATAGTTCTTTGTCTGGCGCTCTTTGGCCAAACCTGGCCCTTGCGCCACTAAAATCCACTAACCAACCAACCAACCACCGGGGCGGCATATTTACTGTTCATCCCGTAACATTAATCACATCAGAAAACTTGAAAATTACATCACCCTGGAACAGGAATTGAACCCACGCCTTTTGAAAAACACAATTGAGCCCACACCTTCTGAAAAACACAATTGAACCCACATCTTCTGATTTCTGTTTGAGAATGATATCTGTTACACTACCTATGATGATGAAGTGCCAAAACTCTGAGAGTAGAATATGAATCTTCTCAGATTTCTGCTAGTGAAAGCTTATTCTGGTGTAACAGATATCATGTTTCAACAGAAATTGGAAGATGTGGATTCGATTGATGCAATTTTCAAGTTTTTTTATGTTACGTGATGAACAAACAGTAAATGCCGGAAATTCAGAAGTGTCTAACTGCTGAGTTAATAATTCTGTTTTTTTTTACACTGATTAATTTTATGATGTTAAACTTTTCAGGATTACCCAGCAGTCAAGTGGTTTGAAGCTCTGGACTCTCTGATTGTTCACATTAAGCTCTTTTCTGCCAGTGGTAGTATTCGAACCTACCCCCCACCCTCCCTCCTTTTTTTTTTCTTTATTGTATATATCTTTTAACTATACAGTTGCAATATTTTGTACTGTTTCACACATTGTATGAGCACTTCGACACCACCCTTGCCACTGTTCCACCGTGATTTTCGCTCTCTTGTTCACGATCATATCAGACGAACATGGCGGGGTCTGTGGGACCAACAGGTGGAGAATAAACTGCACCGTGTTAAACCTATCCTTGGAGTCTGGAAATCATTGTGTCGCCGTAACCATAGGGAGGAAGTTGTTCTTGCGCGTCTCCGCATTGGGCAGCATTGTCACCATTTGCTGTGTGGCGACGCTGCCCCGACGTGCGACTACCTACTCACCGTCTCTCATGTTTTATGTAGTTGTGTTCGTTTTCGTAATCATCGGTTTCACTATTTTCAGTCTTATTTACTGGACAACGGCGCAGCTATGCTTCAGAAGCTTTTGGGCAACCACTGCGACACTTTCCCAGGTTTTTCCTTTTCAAAACAAATTGACTTTTTGAAACTTACTTAGAAAAAAAAAAAAAAAAAAAACTAATTTGCATTTGCACCTTTTCATTATTCTCTTTTTTAACCTTTACCAATTCAGCCTGCTCTTAACCATCACAGCCCTCTTTAAAAAATCTTACTCTGATAGTTCTGTGTCTGGCACTCTTTGGCCAAACCTGGCCCTTGCGCCGTTAAAATCAACTAACTAACCACGTTGTATGAATATCAAAGTGCTCACGGGAAACTCATTCATCTTCGTCTGACATTGAACCATCGCTGTTGAATGCTATGGAATATTTAAAAATCAAGGTAAAGTATTATATAAATGAATAGTTTCTTACATCTTCAATTTCACCTGTAAACATCTGGATATTGCATTATCAGGGTTCCCACTCAACCTGGAAAACAGGGAAAACCTGGAATTCTCAGAGAATTTGAAAATGGTTCCAAAAATCAGGGAAAACTCAGGGAAAATTGCCCTTTTTTGTAAAAGTCAGGGAAAACTCAGGGAAAATTACCATCAATGGATACTTCATTTTGCCAAAAAAAAAAAAAAACTTATTTTTTCAAGATTTCAAACTTTTGCTTTCAATTACTGCCTGCCTAGAATTTGGTAGATCTTACTTTCAGTTATATTAAGTATTTCCTTTATTCTCTAAAAAAAGATGCAAAATTCAATTTTTTAAATTGCCAGTTAAGCTTTTGTTTAATTTCTGCAGGCAGTTGTTATAACATGGAACAATTAGGTGGAATGGCTCCTGCTTGAAGAAACACTTCACAAGAGAACCAACCAAATGATGGATCAAAGTCCTTTGTCTATTGGTTCTCTTGAAACAATTTCTTTGAACGGAGCCATTCCATCATTAAGCTTAGCTGCATTGTGTTATAGAAAAACAAACTATTCAACTGAAAGATTTCTTCTTACATATGACCTGTTTCTATGGGGATGTTTTTAAAATTCCGTGTGGGTAGTATTCACAAAAGTTCACGGAACTTTGGTACAGAAAATAATGTGCACAGTTAGTTGTTATTAATGAAAAGCAGGTAATTTTATAAAGACAAATTACTTAAAGAATTTACAAGTGTGTGCTTTGGTGAGAAAAATGAATGGAATGAAATGTAACAATTCTTTGCAACATGCCACTCAGGAAAACTTAAAAAGACACCTGGAGAACCTGAAAAAGTCAGGGAATTTTTTTATTACTTTTTTTATAAAGACTAATTACGTAAAGAATTTACAAGTGTGTGCTTTGGTGAGAAAAATGAATGGAATGGAATGAAATGTAACAATTCTTTGCAACATGCCACTCTGGAAAACTTTAAAAACCACCTGGAGAACCTGGAAAAGTCAGGGAATTTTTTTATTATTTTTTTATAAAGACAAATTACTTAAGTAATTTACAAGTGTGTGCTTTGGTGAGAAAAATGATTGGAAAGGAATGAAATGTAACAATTCTTTGCAACATGCCACTCTGGAAAACTTTAAAAACCACCTGGAGAACCTGGAAAAGTCAGGGAATTTTTTTATTACTTTTGAGTGGGAACCCTGATTATCTTCTTGTGTTCCTCAAGGTGTTTCACATGTCACAGGCATAAAATTTGCCTTGAAGTCTTCTGTTAAAATTTCTAGCAGTCACTTCATGAAGATACTCAGAATGGGGAGTAGCAATAGGTGGGTAATGTCTTCCCACTCGGGAGCTGGATTATCTCCCAACTGGACTATGCCAGCAAAGCTTATCACTGCAACTTTGCCATTTTTGACTCATGCCTCATCTCAGTGGTACCTCACAATCCACGAAACGGTGATTTTTTCGGCTGTTCCCCGACTTGCTGTAGTTAAAGTGCTGTGATAGTGGACGGAAAGAAGTGCAGAGCGTAACTGGTGGGGGTGTGTATTGGACAGCACTGGCTGCTTTTAATGCTTGTGAAAGAGATGGCTTATAATTAATAACAAGAAACTGTACACCTAAAATAGAATAACTACTAGTAATCCAAATTTCTTGGTGTAGAATATAAATCAAAAATATATATTCTACACAAGAAATTCTAGTAACCTGAATTTCTTGTGTAGAAGATAAATCAGTTTCCAAGCTTTCGCACATCAACCAGATGGCATTTTCAAGAAGGAAGGTACACAGCTAACTGCAAATCAACAGTTTGAAAGCGGTGGCTTGACTAGACAATAAATGAATGGTTGCAAATGTGATCAGTCAATCGCAGAAATGAGGTCACGTTCGTTGGGCATGCGGTGCCGTGGTGGAAAATGCAGCATTATTTGAAGAATTGATTCCAAATGCATGGCAACTCTAGAGAGGCACTATCGCTGCAAGCCTCGCTGGTGGTCAAAATTTCCAAAGTTTCGCGAATGACAGTATATACTTTACACAAGGTTCCCACTCAAAAGTAATAAAAAAATTCCCTGACTTTTCAAGGTTCTCCAGGTGGTTTTTAAAGTTTTCCAGAGTGGCACGTTGCAAAGAATTGTTACATTTCATTCCATTCCATTCATTTTTCTCACCAAAGTACACACTTGTAAATTCTTTACATAATTTGTCTTTATAAAAAAGTAATAAAAAAATTCCCTGACTTTTCCAGGTTCTCCAGGTGGTTTTTAAAGTTTTCCAAACATGTTGCAAAGAATTGTTACATTTCATTTCATTCCATTCATTTTTCTCACCAAAGCACACACTTGTAAATTCTTTACATAATTTGTCTTTATAAAAAAGTAATAAAAAAATTCCCTGACTTTTCCAAGTTCTCCAGGTGGCACACACTTGTAAATTCTTTACATAATTTGTCTTTATAAAAAAGTAATAAAAAATGCCTTGACGTTCTCCAGGTGTCTTTTTAAGTTTTCCTGAGTGACATGTTGCAAAGAATTGTTACATTTCATTCCATTCATTTTTCTCACCAAAGCACACACTTGTAAATTCGTTAAGTAATTTGTCTTTATAAAATTACCTGCTTTTCATTAATAACAACTAACTGTGCACATTATTTTCTGTACCAAAGTTCCGTGAACTTTTGTGAATACTTACCCACACAGAATTTGTAAATACATTCTCATAGAAAAAGGTCATATGTAAGAAAAAATCTGTCAGTTGAATAGTTTCAGTTTTCCTATAACACAATGCAGCTAAGCTTAATGATGGAATGGCTCTGTTCAAAGAAACATGTTTCAAGAGAACCAACAGACAAAGAACTTTGATTTATCATTTGGTTGGTTCTCTTGTGAAATGTTTCTTCAAGCAGGAGCCATTCCACCTAATTGTTCCATGTTATAACAACTGCCTGCAGAAATTGAACAAAAGCTTAAAAACTGGCAATTTTGCATCTTTTTAGAGAATAAAGGAAATACTTAATATAACTGAAAGTAAGATCTACCAAATTCTAGGCATGCATTACTTGCAAGCAAAAGTTTGGAATCTTGAAAAAATAAGTTGTTTTGGCAAAATAAAGTATCCATTGATTTTTACAAAAAAAAAAAAAGTTTAATTTTCCCCGAGTTTTCCCTGATTTTTACAAAAAAGGGTAATTTTCCCCGAGTTTTCCCTGATTTTTGGAACCATTTACAAATTCCCTGAGAATTCCAAGTTTTACCTGTTTTCCAGGTTGAGTGGGAACCCTGTTACAATATGAAAAACTCAAAGAAGAAACTCCTTGAACGTCTTGAACATGTGTTTGTAAACCGCAGTAAGTACTTCTTAGATGCTAACTTCCTCAGATACATAGCAACGAGCAAATAACATTAACAAGCAGGGTTGTGGTTGCAGTTATAGAATGGCTGCTCCTGTGGGCTACTGTTATTCCTACACAACATGACATCATTGAGCTTCAACTGAAATGAGGTGGTAGTGAAACAGCCTAGTAAAAACACAAGTGCTACTCTTCATTTCAGGGGGGGGGGTGGCTCCCCCAATGTTGTTGTTTTTCGTTTGTACCTGCATACATATCACTAAGCTGTTCTCCGAGATACAGAGGTTAGCTCCAAAAAGAAATACAAACTACCAGGTAATTTTTACGTATGTTGCAATATCAAACTTCTCCATTTACAGCGATGTTGACATACAGCTCAGGCTTCACTGACATCCATCACATGCAGTACACAAGACCTTCTACACTTCATACTCATAACCTTTTTCTTATGCAGACACTCCAGAATCTGATCCTCCCATGACTTCCTTGGCCTTCCTTGGCCTTTCCTTCCTGCCACTTGGGCTAAAAAAAAATTCCTAGCAAGCATCTCATCATTCATTCATTCAACATGGCCAAACCACCGAAGCATATTAGTCTCCACCTTGCTAACAACATTTTGCTTCGCATTACACCACACCTGCAACACATCTTCATTTCTAACACGATCAGAACGTGGCTTGCTACCCCCCCCAAGTAATGATATGAATTAGATATATATAGTTCAAATAAGCCTTATTACTTCGGTGAACTAGATTTTACATGGTATAATGATTATTATCTTTACTACATTAGCTGTAGTTATCTTACTGTTACACACGTTCAACAATGTTAAAGTAGTGGCTGGCCGAAACAGTCATGGATATAGGGAAGATGCTGACATACAACAGCAATGTTTCATATTAGACAAATCTGGCATATATTTAATACCAACTATGAATAATGACAACATTAAAGATAAGATATACATAGGAAGTACCAGGAGGCGCTCCCATACTAGATTAAAAGAACATTTATATCATAGGAAGTCAATTTTTCGTGCTGAAGGATATTTAGAACACAGTTTGCCGTACACAATTTTTAAAAAATTACGGTTAAAATGATATATACATTAAAACATGGCAACCACACCATCTGATGACAGGTCCACAGTGGACCTGAAAGTGCTCATGTTTTAATGTATATATCATTTTAACCGTAATTTTTAAATCGTGTAAAGACGGCAAACTGTGTTCTTAATAAATAATAAGAACATTTATATAACTGGAAAATGAAGGATAATAAAACATCTTTGATACAGTATTGCATCGATAACAATTTGCAACCGGACTGGGAAAATGCTAAAGTTATTTCATCTTATATAACAAATAAGCAAATTTTAAACACAGAAGCATTAACCATTGAAAAATTTAAAGACAAATGCTGTAATATCAATCCACCAGTGGATATGCATTTTGCTTGGAGATACTTGATAGATCTTGAAAATAAGAAAGATAAAACCAAAAGAAATAAACATATTTACAATAACAATACGACTGATAACGTAGCAATAGATGGCAGCACAGATCAACGCGAAGCGAATTAAAGTAAGCACAACAGTGACGATGACATATATGACGCTGGCCATGACAGGCAGTGTGCAAGTACAAGCAGAGTCTCATTAGAGCTGCAGAGAATAAGTGGTTTGATAGCCTCAACACTCCATTGATAATGACACAAGCGAGTATTGAAATATGTATGGATGGTGTTGGTCACGATGTTGAGGATTCTCCAATTGTGTTCAAATACTACGGACCCCAATTTTAATGATATAGGTTTTTAGATGGCCAAGTTTGTGCATTTTTTCTTATTTCGATTTCTATTGTTCCATTGGTATGTAAGTTCTAAATATTCATTTTTAACTATGCACTTCGTTTAACTTCGTGCATATTATATCTCGAGAAGATACTCCTGTTTTTGGCTATGTTTTCCAATTGTCATGGCGAAATAGCGATGGTTGTTTTACCAATATATAACTCTGCATTCTATCCATCCGGAGGGTTTGTCAACCAAAAATTGGGTGAGTATGAATGAGACATATTCTTGAATACTTAACCCTAATGTATACTGAAGAGCAATTGAATTAGAGACAGCTGGCGTTATGCAAATGTGGTGCTCTGGGTGGCCCTGTAAGTGGAAACGACATGACGTATGCAGTAATCCGACAATATAAGGAGTGATGCGACGGGAATCAGTAAGAGTCGGACGCAGTATGGGTAAGACGAAGGATCTAAGCGCATTTCATCGTGGGCAAGTTGTCAGGGCCCGACGAATGGGTCACTCCATCTCAGAAGTCGTGCAGGCACTGGGATTTTCACGAGCCACTACCGTGAGTACATCGAATCCGGTAAAACTATCCCTGCAAGGGCCAACTGCCGTGGACAAGAGCGTGTGGATAAGCGGGGTCATCATTGGCAAGCTCGCATTGTAACAGCGGATAGACAGGCCACAGTGTAAGAAATCACTCGGCAATTTAACGCTGGTGCACAAAAACATGTAAGCAGCCACACCATCCAGAACCATCTCCTCGCTATGGGGTACAGAAGCCATCGTCCCCACGAGGGTGTCGCTGCTGACCGCACATCACAGGGTGCAAAGATTAGCATGGGTGCAGGAACATCGCCACTAGACCCTAGACATGTGGGAAAATGTTGCCTGGACTGATTCGAGATTCACGTTGGTACATTCGGATGGTAGGGTACGAGTACGGTGCAAACCACGTGAAGCGATGGATCCTTCTTGCCTGTAGGGTACTCTTCAAGCTGGTGGGGGTGGCATTCTCGTCTGGGGACTGTTTACGTGGACTGAAATGGGACCCCTGGTACGTGTGACATCGTCCCTCACAGGTCAACGTTACCGGGATATCCCGGACGACCATTTGCTCCCGTTTGTGCGTCTTCAACATCCCACTGGGGACCTCATCCTGCAAGAAGACAATGCACCGTGCCATCACTCCCGAATTGTATCCAAATGGTTGGATAAACACTTCACCAACGTGACCTCGCTTCCTTGGCCTGCTAGGTCTCCTGACCTCAATCCCATCGAACACATCTGGGATGCCATCGAGAGAGATGTTCGAGGCTCTGACCCCCTCCCATCAAATCTTCGTGAACCGTGGGAGCTTGTTCAGGGGTCGTGGATCCCTATGGCTTCCCAACACTTCTGGTGTCTTCTCGAGTCCATGCCGAGATGAATGGCCGCCGTCATCAGGGCGAAAGGTGGTGCAACACGTTACTAGACAGGTATCTCTAATTCAATTGCTCTTCAGTGTAGTTCTAAACGAACAGCCACTACTTTAACATTGTTGAACGTGTGTAACAGAAAGATAACTACAGCTAATATAGTAAAGATAATAATATGAAGTTTGCATGAAATTCAAGCTTTTAAATTAAACCAAACTTTCGCATTATGCATGATGATTGAAAAGTAACTGGCTGTTGGTTAGAAAGTTTTTGCTCATCCAATCTATACTTATCCATTTCTTCAATCACCTCATTCACCTTGTCATTTATACCTCTAGTATTCCATACACTGATCTTACACTCACTCAACAGAGATCTTTTTCTCCTTCACCTTTCTCTATTTACATATTGTTTCCGTGGTGGACCATCCTTCTCCAGTGTGGTAGGTCCACCATATCCCACACTTGAGTCCATTTTCACAATTCTTTGTGTCTTTTTAATCAGGTAAGTACACCAGTGTGGGGGATTAGCCCACAACTGACGGTTCCAATTGGTCATTCAACCTAAGAATTCGGAAACAAAACCCAGTGAGTTGGGGTCTTTTTGCCAAAGTCACACAGAATTAGCTGGTCCATCTCCAAGATTCACAGAGGCCTGTCCTTGTTACTCATGGAGTACCCCAAAGAGGCAAACCCATCTCTCATTAAGATTGACACATACAATTTTGTTCTGAGGCAACAAAGTGTGTTGAATTATCTTTATTCTATCAAAAGTCATAGCCAAATAAGAAAACAAAACTGCCTTATGTAACAAGAAGTGGATTTCCTTAACTCAAAATTGACAAAACAGACTGATTGATCTGAGAACCAATAAGGTGCTAGTATGTGTCAACTCACATTTCCAGGTATCAGAGCAAATAATGGAACTCCTATTCAGTTGTGCGAGTGTCGTCAACTTGGTCACTGGTCTTTTTTTCACAATTTTTTTTATTCCTTGATAACTTAGTAAGCAGTGTAATGTAATTTAATAAGATGACAGAGTGAAAAGAGTTGACTGGTCACCTAAAAATCGATGTAAAATACTAACTTTACATGAAGAAGGCTACACTTATGAGGAAATCACAATAAAGGTAGGTGGAAATCTAACCAACAGAAATATTTCTAAGCTGTGCAAGAGGTATCAGCAGACTCAGTCAATTCAAAACCAAACTGGTAAAGGCAGGAAAAGGTGCACAACAGCATGTGGTGATACAAAAATTTAAATATTGTGTTTAAGTGACAGAAGAAAATCATCTGAGTCATTTAAAAATGAATTGTCTTAATGTAGTTTGAAGATAACTGCTAGGACTGTTGGCTGCAGACTCAAAGATTTTGGTTTAAATTCTAGAATTTCTAGGAAAAAGCCATTTCTATCTCCCAAACAAAGCAGGAAGATATTAGAATGCACTAAAAACCATGTTAATTGGTCTGAGAAGCAATTGGACAGAGTCATCTGGAGTGATGAGACCAGAATATCCATATTTGGTAGTGATGGAATAAAGAAGGAAGAGATTAGAATGGGCTAAAAACCATGTTCTGAGGAGCAATAGGACAGAGTCATCTGGAGTGATGAGACCAGAATATTCATATTTGGTAGAGATGGAATAAAGAAGGAAGAGATTAGAATGGGCTAAAAAACATGTTAAATGGTCTGAGGAACAATGGAACAGAGTCATCTGGAGTGATGAGACCAGAATATCCATATCTGGTAATGATGGAATAAAGAAGGAAGAGATTAGAATAGAATGGACTAAAAACCATGTTAATTGGTCTGAGGAACAATGGGACAGAGTCTCTGGAGTGATGAGACCAGAATATCCATACTTGGTAGTGATGGAATAAAGAAGGAAGATATTAGAAGGGGCAAAAACCATGTTAAATGTCTGAGGAAAAATGGGATAGAGTCATCTGGAGTGATGAGACTAGAATATTCACACTTGGTAGTGATGGAATAAAGAAGGAAAATATTAGAATGGGCAAAAACCATGTTCAATGGTCTGAGGAAGAATGGGATAGAGTCATCTGGAGTGATGAGACCAGAATATTCGCACTTGGTAGTGATGGAATAAAGAAGTAAAGATTAGAATGGGCTAAAAACCATGTTAATTGGTCTGAGGAACAATGGGACAGAGCCAGAGGAATCTGGAGTGATGAGACCAGAATATCCACATTTGGTAGCGACGGAATAAAGAAGGAAGAGACTAGAATGGGCTAAAAACCTTAAATGGTCTGAGGAAGAATGGGATAGAGTCATCTGGAGTGATGAGACCAGAATATTCACACTTGGTAGTGATGGAATACAGGAAGAGATTAGAATGAGCTAAAAACCATCTTATTTGGTATGAGGAACAATGGGACAGTCATCTGGAGTAATGAGACCAGAATATCCATATTTGGTAGTGATGGAATAAAGTATGAAAGAAGAAATGGAGATTTGCTGCCTGACTGCATTGCAGCTACAATGAAGCATCCAGTTGGTGTTATGATCTGGGGTTGTGGACAGTAAATGGCATGGACAGAATTTGTGTGATTAATGGCACTTTAAATGGCAAAAAAAAAAAAAAAAAAAAAAAAATAGACATCACTGATATACTTGAGCTAAAACTGAAGCCTTCAACACATAATCTTCTCCAGGGTACTGAAGCCTATATATTTCAACAGGATTAATATCCTTGTCAAGTTGCTGCTGTGTGCAAAAAGTGTTTTCTGGAAAATCATATTACACTGCTAGAATGGTCAGGTAATAGCCCTGACCTGAATCCAACTGAAAATCTGTGGAGCCAATTAAACTTGTTAGTCAGAAGCAACCAAAGAATACAGAACAATTGATAGGAGCAATCATACATACAATCTTGGTTTCACATTATAACACCTGGTGAACTGAAACACTTGATTCACTCCATGGGACATCATTGTAATGCTTTAATTGCAGCAAAAGGTTTCCTAAGTACTAACAGAAATGGTGAGAAGTTATGAAATATGCTTTATCATAACTTCTTTTAAAATGCTATTTTTTTAATAAAGTGTGCTGCATTCCACTCTGCATTAAATTACCTTTCTAATGTTATGTAATTTGATTATATTTTTCCAAAAAAGACAAGCTATGAGACATCAAACCTCAGGAATACAAATTTTCCAGATTTCCACAATTTTTACCACTGTATGCGTGTGTGAGTGAGTGTGAGAGAGAGAGAGAGAGAGAGAGAGACAGAAAGTGTGTGTGTGTGTGTGTGTGTACACGAGAAAGTGAGTGAGAGAGAGAGAAAAGAGTGTGAGTGAATGAGAGAGTGAGTGTGTGTGTATGAGAGAGAGAGAGAGAGTAAAGTACATAGTGAACAATTTATTTTTGTTTCTTATAGGAAAAAAAAACTTTTTCTTAACGTCAAAGAATGGTAAGTTCCACTAAAGCATGTAAATATACGAAGGAACCACATAATTTCTGAACAAAATAATGTCAATTTGCACTATGTTAAAATAAGTTAAAAGATTATAAAAAGGTTTTTACAACACTTTCACATTAGCCAAAGCACTTGTAAAACAACAGGAAATAAAATAATTGTACATTACGTTTGACTTACGGATGTTGTAGAAGGTCAGATACTGAAGGAAGACCATTTTTACAAGCTTCTTTAGTTAAGGTAGCCTCCAAAACAGACCCTAAGTTTGGAAGAAAGCACATGCATGAGAGCTTCAGTGATTAAGCATACTTGAAACAAACATTTAAATGACATTTCTTAGTATTTTTCCAATTAAACAATGCACAAAAAGAAAAAAAAAAAACATGAATATTTTATTTTAGTACTAAGCTATTTTCTGAGATTCAGAGGTTAGCTCCTCAAGGAAAGTCTGCCAGCTTAAAGTTTAAAACTGATAGAACAAGATTTTACTACGGTTGATGTATCAAATGTCTCCATTTGCAGCAATCTCAGCATACAACTTGAGCTTAAAAGACACCCATCACACAACTCCCATAAGACCTTTTGTGCATCGTACTTGTTATCTTCTTCTCATGCAGACATTTCTGAATCTGGTCCTCCCATATTCTTCCTCTACCTTTCTTTCCTGGCACTGGGACTGAAAAAATTATCTTAATAAGTATCTCATCACTCATTCTTTCAACATGGCCAAACCATTTAAGAATATTAGTCTCGACCTTATTAACAACATTTGTCTCACATTACACATGTGCAACAGACCTGAGTTTGGGCTCAATGTTAAGCGCCCGAGCCCGAAAACTATGAACCATTATTTGAATGAACATTATTATGAGTTGAACCATTATTTGAATGGATTTTGACTAAAGAAGAATACGGAAACTATGATTAACCTGTTTAGACATTAAAAAAAATCCTCTTCCAGACTTCCACCTAACCGATGTCTTTCTCAACTGCTCAACTACGGAGTGGGGAAGGGATGTCAATATATTTTTATAGCTTTTTTTACCATTGATTTCTTCATAAAATGTTTTACATAGGGAAGGGAGGCGGCATCGGGAAAATCGGGAGGCAGAACAATCTACGCCGTACGTTGCTCAGAAGAGTTAGCAGGGAGCTCTCCCATTGAGGTAGGGAGCAAAATTTCAGCAGCCTGCTATCTATTGGGTTGTCGGAAAAGTCATGACGAATTTTAACCATGTTTTGCACAGGTCATTTATTGATAGAAAGAACAAAGATCAATCAATGATATAATGCCCATTTTGTTCCATAACCTTTTTCCATCTTTCAGTGAGCTGCGGAATGTCTCGTTCATAGAAAAGCCTGTCTTTCGTGGTGAAAAACTGTACAAGGTGCTGATTTACAGGCTCATCTGAATTGAACGTCATACCATGCAAGGACTGTCGATGAGAGCGAAACAAGTGGAAGTCTGACGGCGCAAGGTCAGACGAGTATGCTGGGCGTGGCAACACATCCCACCCAAGCTCCAATAATTTTTGGCGGGTGATCAAACTTGTGTGTGGTCTCGCGTTGTCGTGATGGAACACAACACCTTTACGAGGAACGAGCTCTGGTTGTTTCTGGATGATGGATTCGTTCAAACTGTCCAATTGCCGACAGTACACATTCGAATTGATTGTTTGGTTCTGTGGTAGGAGCTCGAAAAGCACAACACCTTTAAAATCCCACCACACTGAGACCAGAACCTTCCGCCAATGAATGTCTGCTTTGGATGTCGTTTGAGGCGAAGCAGCACGTCGGGACCAAGACTGTTTGCAGAGCACATTGTTGTACACAATCCACTTTTCGTCACCAGTCATCAGTCGCTTCATAAAAGGATCCTTTTCCTCACGTTTAATGAGCATATCGCAGATGTTTATACGCGCCGTCAATTGAGCTTCTTTGAGTTCATGAGGAACCCACACATCGAGCTTGCTTACGTCTCCCAGCTTCTTCAGGTGGTCGTAAACGCTTGACTGGTGGATGTACAATGTGTCTGCAATCACTCGTGTCATGTAACGTGGGCTTGACTCGATCAATGCCTTGATTTGGTCGTCATCAACCTTGGTCGGCCTCCCGAACAGAGGAGCATTGTTCAGGTCAAAATCACCAGCACGGAATTTTGCAAACCACCGCTGGCACTGACGTTCTTGTAGAGCATTATCACCGTACACTTTACTCAACTTTTCACAAGTTTGCCGCGCGTTTTTCCTGTTACGGAAGTAAAACAGTAAAATATGGCAAATACCATTCTCTCATTCGGTCAAAACTGGATTATGGCTGTATGGTGTATGGCTCTGCGCATCCTTCCGTTCTCCGGCCATTGGATACCATCCACCATCAAGCGCTGCGTCTTTCTACGGGAGCATTTCGCACGTCACCCATTCCCAGCCTTTATGCCGACGCGAACGAACCGTCGCTCCATTTACGCCGTCTGCAGCTGTCTCTTCAATTTTACCTGAAACTTAAATCTCTCTCAGACCATCCTTTATACGATGCAGTTTTTCATCCCCAGCATGCTTGTTTGTTTGAGATCTGTCCCTCGTGCATTCGAACCTTCGGTCTTCGTATGGTGGCTGTAGCTCGTGATGCAGGGCTCGACTTGACACTCTTTGGAGAGACCAGGGGCTTTTTTTTTTTTTTGATTGGAGGTTTAACGACCACCGTGAGCAACTCAATGGGCTATAAGCAATCGTCCGCCCCTAATTTAGGGTCACTGGTTCCAGGGAAGGGAGAGAGCCAGTGCTGTAAGACAAACACAACATCCATGCCTCACCGGGATTCGAACCCGGACCCCTTTCGGACGAATGATCAGAGGCCATCGCTTAGACCACTGCGGCACCGGGGTGGCCCAGGGGCTTTGAGGATCCCCTATGGCACCCTCTTGGCGTCATGGTTGATACCAGCTTTACATCTTTTGACAAGTCCTCAACCCCTGCGTCAGTGTACCAGCAGCTCTTCGCTGAACACCGTTACGTCAATGCAGACTTTATTCCTGTTTTCACCGATGGATCTAAGGCGGCTGGTGTTGTTGGATCCGCCGCCGTCTGCATTGACGAAGTTTCTGTTGCCCGCATTCCTACAAAGGCCACGGTGTTTTCGGCGGAGATGCATGCTGTGTATCTTGCGCTTGTTCACGTGCAGTCGAGCTATCATGAGAGTGCTATTGTGTACACTGATTCGTTGAGTGTTGTGCAATCATTGTCATCTTTGGATTTCTCTGGCCACCCACTTCTTTTTACCGTTCGGAGACTTCTTCGTTCTTTGCTCGAGCCTGATGTCCAGATTCGGTTTTGCTGGATTCCTGGGCATGTTGGGATCCCAGGGAACGAGTCTGCCGATGCTGCTGCTAGATCTGCCTCCTCTTTGGTCGTCACACCCTTGCCACTGTTTCACCGTGATTTTCGCTTTCTTGTTCACGATCATATCAGAGGAACGTGGCGGAGTCTGTGGGACCAACAGGTGGAGAATAAACTGCACCGTGTTAAACCCATCCTTGGAGTCTGAAAATCATCGTGTCGCCGGAACCGTAGGGAAGAAGTTGTTCTTGCGCGTCTCCGCATTGGGCATTGTCGCTTCACGCATAGCTATTTGCTGTGTGGCGACGCTGCCCCAATGTGTGAGGCGTGCGACTCTTTACTCACCATCTCTCATGTTTTATGTAGTTGTGTCCGTTTTTGTAATCATCGGTTTCACTATTTTCAGTCTCATCTGCTGGACGGCGGCGCAGCTACGCTTCAAAAGCTTTTGGGCGACCACTGCGACACTTTCGCAGTATTTTCCTTTTTAAAACAGATTGACGTTTTAAAACTTATTTAAAAAAAAAAGGTTATGATAATAATAGTAAATAAATAAATAATAAATAATTAAATATATATATACACTGGCGGAAAGTGAAAAAAGAACACCAAGAAGGAGACGTCTGATACCAACGAAATTTATACAGCATAATAACGGAATACAGAGGATTACGTGATCAAAACATTATGGCAAAACACAGCTGTATTTGCTGGTAAACTAAAAAATAACATTTCCATGTAACATGGTTATTACAAGGTTGAACTGCCATGAACTGCGTCACACTGTGCAATTCTGGCATGGAGTCTGTCGTACAGATGTTGGATGTAAGTTTGGGGTATTGAGTTAAAATCTCGTACTACTGTATCAAAGGTGTACTATGACTGGATTAACCATGCACAGACATATAGCAGAAGGGCTCACATTGGTCAGCCATGCACAGTTGATGCTAGAGGTGAGTGTCACTACTGTAACAAGAGTGTACCAGGACTGGATTAACCATCCACAGCTCACACTGGTCAGCCACACTTGTTGGTTGCTCCCGTACTACTGTTTCAAGGGTGTACCAGGATTGGATTAGCCATGCACAGACATCCACCAGAAGGGTTCACATTGGTCAGCCATGCACAGTTGATCCTAGAGGTGAGTGTCACTACTGTAACAAGAGTGTACCAGGACTGGATTAACCATGCACAGACATCAAGCAGAAAGGCTCACACTGGTCAGCCACACTTGTTGGCTGCTCCTGTACTACTGTTTCAAAAGTGTACCAGAATTCGATTAACCATGCACAGACATCCACGGGCGGTCGTAGTG
Source organism: Macrothele yani (assembly GCA_039090855.1). NCBI lineage: Eukaryota > Metazoa > Arthropoda > Arachnida > Araneae > Macrothelidae > Macrothele > Macrothele yani. Next base: position 14,952,144 of record CM077031.1, on the reverse strand, counting down.
AGCGATGGGTTTGCCTCCTCGGGCGCTCCATGGTAACAATGGCACACACAACAGCAACTAGGGCCTCTGTGAATCTTGGAGAGGTGCAAGCTAGTTCTGTGTGACATTGGCGAAAAGACCCCAACTCACTGGGTTTTGTTCCAGAATCCTTAGGTTGAATGACCAACTGGAACCCTCAGCTGTGGGCTAATCCCCCACACTGATGTACTTACCTGATTAAAAAGACAAAAAGAAATCAATATCCGGACTCAAGTGTGGGATATGGTGGACCTACCACACTTGAGAAGGACGGTCCACCACGGAATTGACCTGGACTTTCTAAACGGCGTATGAGAAAGCGATCTCGGCTGAGTGAATGTAAGATTGGTGTATGGAATACTAGAGGTACAAATGGCAAGATGAGTGAGGTGATTGAGGAAATGAATAAGTATAGACTGGATGTGCTGTGTGTAAGTGAAACCAAAAAGAAGGAAATTGGGGTAGAAGTGAATGGCACGGTGAGTGTGTGGTCTGGAGTATTAGATAATATGAGAGGACAGGCTGGTGTAGGTGTGTTTTTAAGTGAAAAGATATGCAATAATTGATTTTGGTTAATAAAATAACCAAAAATAGAATACGTGGTATTATATAATAGAATAATAGCTATATACTATATTCATTACTGTTTCACACGTTATATACGTTCTGTGCGTTGTGTGCACATTTGCAGCAAAATCAACCTGGCATTTATATATCATATGAATAGGAATAATATTATAAGTTTTAATTATTATATTATCAAGGACTCACCTTGTATCGGTATTCCAGCTTAGTAAGCTTCCTCTTGTATCATGAACAATATGTTTATCTAGCGTGTCATTAGCCACGTAGAATCATCGTATTAAAAATTGGCCTAATTGAAATTCGCGACCAGGGTCTAAATTCAAATACAACACGATTATGGATATCATACAAAGAGATTGTGAAACCACCGGACATGTTTCTGCTCGACTGACTTTCGGCCATTATCAACGGTATGCATCCTGGATCAATGTTCAAAGTTGCTATATATCTAGGTCACCTCGGCATCACCTCTGCTATAGTTGTTCTACGTCGACATTTTCCGTCATCGTTACATATACGTGTATTCACGTGTGAGTCACATTCACGCCATCTATTGGGTTAATTCCGGAATTGCTGTCGCTGTTTTTATTTCGTAAGTATGTGTTATTTCTTTTATTTTCCTTTTTGTTGTTATATTTCGTATTATTTTCTTGTTGTATTAGATATTTCCATGGGTACGGGATATCTTTAGGAGTAGACGTATTGCAATTGGATTTTTGGGTTTTTTCAATTTTTATAGCCTCAGACCACAAAATTTGATTATGTTTATTGTGGGAAGTTAAGATTTTACTATTTTCCCAATCTGGTATTAATTCATTTATCATACAATGTTGTATAAGTGATGTTTTTCTTCTTTTTTAATCCAATTATCATAGTGCTCATTCAACCTCGTTTTAAACCTTTTTGTACTACCGATGTAATATTTGTCTTGCTTATTTTCCTTTGGGTCTATTGTAGGAATCCTGTATACACCTGCCTTATTTAGTGGATTAAATATACACCTGCCTTATTTAGTGGATAAGGATGCTATCATTGTTCCCTTGTATAAGGGAAAAGGTGATCAGACTGAATGCAAGAACTATCGTGGTATTAGCCTACTGAGTGTGCCAGGGAAAGTGTTTGGTAAGGTTGTTATTGAAAAAATGCGGGGTCTTACATCAGAGAAAGTGTGGGATGTTCAGAGTGGTTTTATGCCTGGTAAAGGCTGCACTAACCAGATTTCTGCATTACGCATGATGATTGAAAAGTATCTGGCTGTTGGGAAGAAAGTTTTTACTGCCTTCATAGATTTAGAGAAAGCTTACGACCGAGTCAATAGGACACTTTTGTGGAAGGTATTGAATAAATATGGTGTTACTGGGAATCTACTTAATAGTGTAAAAGCCATGTATGCTGGTAGTAGAGCTTGTGTACAAGTGAATGGTGTTTTATCAAAATGGTTTTCCATTGGTGCAGGAGTTAGACAAGGTTGTGTAATGTCACCATGGCTGTTTAATATATTTATGGACGCATGCATGCATGAGGCCAAAATAGATAATAGTGGTTTATGTCTTGGTGATATCCGTGTGTGCAGATTGCTGTATGCTGATGACACTGTCCTGTTGGCAGAGAGCAAAAGTGAGTTGCAGAGTATGTTGACTCGGATGCACGAAGTTTGCATGAAATTCAAACTGAGTATAAATAAGGGAAAAATCAAAGTTATGGTGTTTGAGAGAGAAATGGGTAGCACTGAATGTAATGTAAGTATAAATGGCAATGTGATTGGCCAGGTGAGTGAGTTTGTGTATTTAGGAAGCATGTTTGACAGAGAGAACAAGTTGGATGGTGAAATCAGTAGGCGAGTGAATTCTTCTTTGAAAGTCATAGCTGCTCTGGGAGGTTTTCGCAGGAATGATGGGTTCTCTAGAGAGTCCCGCATGGCTGTGTATGAAACAGTAATTGTTCCTACTCTGATGTATGGCAGTGAAACCTGGGTACTGCAGAAGAAACATAGGAGTCGTTTGTGTGCTGGAGAAATGCGTTACTTATGTGGGGTTTGTGGCAAGACACGATCTGATTGTGTGAGGAATGAAAATGTATTGCAGTTGTGTGATGTGAAGCAAAATGTTGTTAGCAAGGTGGAGACCAATATGCTTCAGTGGTTTGGCCATGTTGAAAGAATGAGTGATGAAATGCTTACTAAGAAAATATTTTCAGCCCAAGTGGCAGGAAGGAAAGGCAGAGGAAGGCCAAGGAAGACATGGGTGGATCAGATTCAGGAGTGTCTGCATGAGAAAGGGATTATGAGTATGAAGTATAAAAGATCTTGTGTACGGCGTGTGATGGATGTCAGTGAAGCACGAGTTGTATGTCGGGATCGCTGTAAATGGCGAAGTTTGATACGACAACAGTAAGTAAAAATATCTGGAAGTTTGTATTTCTTTTTGGAGCTAACCTCTGAATCTCAGAGAACAGCTTAGTGATATATTTATTTATTTTATTATATGCACAGACATCCAGCAGAAGGGCTCACACTGGTCAGGCATGAATCTTCTTTTGATGCTGCCCATGTATATTATTTACTGTTCTTTATTCCTTTTATTTGGATCATTTTCGTTACTGCAGATAGGAATGCCGTACACTCCAACTTTATTCAGGATTGATGTATTGTCATTATTAGTACTTATTAGTTCCTGCTTTCTAGAGATTCAATTTTAGGTAATAGATGGTCTTTGTCATTTTTTTGCATTGTAGGTTTTGGCTCTTTGAGAGTCTAACAATTCTTTTAAGACATCATTCAGGTTCCTTAAAATATTCAATCCCATTTAATTGTCTTCATTCAAGATGTTTTTAAACCTTAGTGGTAGCAAAAACAACATTTATATCATCATTTTGATTTTTTATGAGCACCTCAATGACCTAGCCTATTAGCCAAACATCTTTGAACATGAGAAACAACCCCATTTCGATCTTTAATGAGATTTGAACGAGGTGAACATTTCTTCAAGAATAGGTTTTTCCAGGCACAACATCATTTAGCTGGTCATGAGACTGAGACCTGTGCATGGAAAAGGTAAGAACTGCAATAGCCTATGAAGAATTTATAAGAATATGCTAATAATATACACCATTTTTATGTTATTTTTTCAGGTAGAACCATTTAATGATGGTTTTAACTGCTGTAACTTTTTACATGTTATGTTTCCTTTGAGTGGAAAGCAATTTCTCGGTTGGAAGTTATTAATACTCGCTAAGAATTTATATCATGGTTATCGAATGTGATTCAAGGAAAAATCTTTCACGTACCTCTCGGTTATAGGTGGTCGATGTTCAAATCCTTGCACTGTTGTTCTCATCAAGTTCTTGGGTGTAGGCTTTTTAAAAAGACGAACTTCAAAAAGTCCGCACGTTTCTTGAGTAGGATATACTTTTTTATTTGAACTACGGGAGGCACGTGGAGACAAAGGAGATGTGAAAATTACGTTGGAACACTTGAAAAACGGAAAACTGAATCACTCGAAAAATATTTGCATGAGGAATTGCAATCACCAAAAAACTTCGTCAGACTTCTTGGATGTATTGTCCGATGCATTTCGGCAGATCTGTCTGCCATCTTCTGGGACCTCTGGTCGTCTGTTCTCTCTGCAGTTTACATTGAATATGTGACGTGCTCAGTTTGGGAATCTTTGTGACGTCATTGGATGTGTTGCGTTGCCACTTCAGTGGTTTGAAGACTCTATAATTTTTTTTTTTTTTTTCTGCGTGTTTGCATTGTTTCTGTTCTGTTTGTCTTACCATTTTTTGTTCTCTTCTTCTATCAGTATCTTCCATGGAATTGGCATTTCTACTCCACTACTAATGTTGCAGTTTTTTTTTTTTTTTTTTTTGGTTTTTTCAATTACGATTGCTTTGGCGAAACGGGTGGTCTTTTTGGTTGGTTGTTTACAAATAATTTCAATATTTTCAAATTCTGGTATTGTGTTATTTTTTATACAATATTGTACAAGTGCTGTTTTTTCCTCCTTTTTTTCCCCGGTTCTTCATATGTTGTGCCAATCTTGTTTTTAATTTGTTTCTTGTGCTTCCTATGTATTTCACTCTATTGTTGTTGTTGGTTGGCTTAATTGGAATGCTATATACTCCTGCACTGTCCAATATAGTTTTGTTTTTCTCTGTTATTGGTTATTATATTCTTGTAGTCTTTTACTCAAATTCCAATATCTAGATGTTGTTTTCTGCATTCTTTTTATTACATTTGTAACCTGTTTTATGTATTGCATCAGCATGAATGCACGACATGAACAGGTGTACCTGGTCAGAAAGGATGCGCACATGGAAAACATGTTTTTTAAATCTCGATACATCGAGAAATACGTGTGTACCATTTTTATATGCAAGATTCTGTACTCCCATGTGGCTAAAACAACTCTAACATGTGAAACAGTAAATTATACATGGTCAAGTCACATTATTGTGACCCCCAGAAAATATCCAGAGTAACCGCCGTGTGCAGCATGGACAGCAGCTAGACAGGCTGGGAGTCACTCAATAAGGTGCGGGAAGGTGTTCACAGGCATGTGGAGCCATACTGATTGCAGTGTATCTGACAGCTGCTGGAGGTCCATAGAGCGAACAACAAAATCGAGGTGGTCCTGCTAGTTGGGTTTGAGTCTGGGAAATTAGATGCTCAATTGGGTTTGAGTCTGGGGAATTAGATGCTCAATTGGGTTTGAGTCTGGGGAATTAGATGCTCAATTGGGTTTGAGTCTGGGGAATTAGATGCTCAATTAGGTTTGAGTCTGGGGAATTAGGAAGCCAGGGAAGTACTTTGAAGTCTTCATCATGCTCTACCAACCACTCTTGGACATTTCTAGCTGTGTGATGTTTTAATGTTATGCTGGAAGATCCCATCCACCCCAGGGAAGACAATCAGCACGTACGGGTGTATGTGGTCTGCAAGGATGGATTCATAACGAATTCGGTTCATAGTGCTTTCCACAGGTATGAGTGGACCCAGAGAATGCCATTAGAACATTCCCTAGACCATAACGCTGCCCTCACCAGCATGTGTTCTACCAGCAATGGTTGAAGAGCATTTGTTCTCCAATGTTTTTCGCCTTATACACCGTTAATTCGTCTGATGAAGCAGAAAACGTGACTAATCGGAGAAGGCAATCTTTTGCCAATCGGCGCAGGTCTAATTCTTATGCTGCTGCGCAAATGTATGCCTTTCCTGCCAATGCACCTTTGTTAGTATAGGTGCAGTGACCATCCATCTGCATTGAAGCCAAATACGCAGCAGTGTTCGCTGAACTGTCGTTTTAGACACACTTCTGGTAAACACCCTAGTTCATTCAGCCAGTGAGTTGCTCCACTGTAGCATGTCGATTGGCCCTCACGCATCTTTGAAGCCAATGTTCACCTCTCACATCAATGACACGTGGTGTTATGCAGTTTACACATCGCTTACTCGCAATGGTACCATTTCTCCAATCACGATACACTTTGACCACAGCTAAATGCGAACAGTTCACAAACTGCGCTGTTTCAGAAATACTGCCACCCTTGGCCCGAAAGCCGATAATCATCCCTTTTTGCAAACCCGATAAATTGCTCCTTTTATCCATCACAGCAACGAGTAATATGTTTTCAGAATGCCTACAGCACACTTTATATACCCTCCAAGCCAGCTCACGACACGTGCCTTCTTTTATTGGCTACATGCTGTTGACGTCAAAAGTAGGAGGTGGTCACAATAATGTGACTCCACTGTGTAGAATAGCAATGTTGTATATATCTGATACAGTGGGAACATAATAACATGCAATGTAAACTTCAAATAATTACAAAGAAAAAACGTAATGTTTCAGTTAATCTTACTTAATTCAGGTGATGAGTTGAAGGGAAGAGTGTCACAGTTGGGACTTTGAAGAGGGCTCCCAAAAGCCATCTCATACAATAAGTGACCAAAGCAATACACATCTATATTTTCTACAGTCTGAAAACAAAACAAAATTATGTTAACAATGTTGGCATCAGCTTATGCAGCATTAACAATTGTGATTTGCAAAAATAGGTGTTCTAAATTTTATGGAACAACTTTCACATCAAGCTGGAGACAGCTTCTAAAAACCATTATCCATTCTGTTTCTCTTATGTGACATTCTATCTTGAATAGCATATACACACACACTGAAGTGCCAGAAAAACTGGTACACCAGTCTAATACTTGGTAGGTACCCCACGGGAGCGCAGGACTGCAGAAATACGATGGGGCATGGACTCCACTAGCTTATGGAAATATGCTGTAAGCAATGCACACCATACTTCCTACAGAGCATTCCACAACTCAGGTGAATTCCAAGGTCTCGATTCCTGTGTTCGATAGCGCGTTGAATGGCATCCCAAATGTGTTCTATTACGTTCAGATCTGGGGACTTGGGTGGGAATGGCAACACCCCAAACTCAGATTAATGCTCCTCTAACCATAATGTGGCATCCCGACACTTGTGTGGAGGTGCATTGTCCTGCTGGAACAAGCCCAACCCATCAGCATGAATGCAGGACATGAACGGGTGTACCTCGTCAGAAAAAATGTGCACATAGCGTTGGCCGGTTACAGACGTTTGTACACATACCAGGGGTCCCAGTGAAGTCCAGCTAAACATACACCATACCATTACGAACCCCCTACCAGCCGGTACAGTTCCCTGTTGACAGGCGGGATACGTGGCTTCATGGGGTTTGCGCCACACACAAATCCTTCCATCTGCCCGATACAGTTGGAAACTTGACTCGTCAGACAAGGCTACTTGTTTCTAGTCATCAAGTGTCCAGTGGCAGTGTTGCCGTGTCCAAGCGAGGCGCGTAGCTCTGTGTCGTGCACCCATCAAGGGGACTCAAGTTTGGCATCAACTCCCAAAGCCCATATTGTGCAGGGTACGTTGCACAGTATGGACGCTGATGCTTGTTGAGGCTCCAGCATTGAATTCTGATGATACCTGCGAGAGTGTCGCGTGAAACGATTATTGACAGCCGACGATGGTCACGCTCACCCAATGTCTTTTTTTACAGCCACACTGGTATTGTTGGTTGGAGGTTTTGCCGGAATTCTTGTAGTCACGGTACACCCTTGCAATGGTCATCCGTGGAAATCCGAACTTTGTTTCTACCTTCGAAATACTATGGCCCATCTCACGAGCACCAACTATGACACAGTGTTGAAAATCGCTTAAATCGTTATTGCTTGTCATACTCATGCCGAAAACATCTCTGACAGCTGGCAAGGATGTATATCGCTTTATATACGCACTGGCGAATGCAACCGAGTACGCATATGGGCGACGTTGCTATGTATTTTGCATAAGCTCGTCTGTACCAGTTTTTCTGGCACTTCAGTGTATGTAAATGAGACTAATATATTGGGTGTGCATAAAGAAATGTCGCAGCAAGAATATAGATATAGCTCACCAATATCAATAGGAAATGAATCTCCTTGAAGAAATATTTTTTCACAAACACATGAAAAGGTTACAAACAGTTTTCATTATTGGCACAGTGTGTGTTAAAGAGATGCCGTTTGGAATGCTAATTTTCAAGTACTCCCTTCAGAATACTTCAAAATTACATCGCCTCAGAGTGGGGAATCAACCCCTCAGTTCCTGACTTTGACTAGCTCCAATCTGAACAGTATTCAGATTTCTAAGCTACATCTGCTTAGCTTCAGTTGTTTGGAACTCCCTTGTCCTGGCTGGTGTAACAGTAGCATGCTTAAATGAAAATCTGAACACTATTCAGATTTCTAAGATGCATCTGCTTAGCTTCAGTTGTTTGGAACTTCATTGTCCTGGCTGGTGTAACAGTAGCATGCTTAAATAGAAATCTGAACAGTATTAAGATTTCTAAGCTACATCTGCTTAGTTTCAGTTGCTTGAAACTTCATTGTCCTGTGCGGTATAACAGTAGCATGCTTAAAGGAAAATCTGAACAGTATTCAGATTTCTAAACTACATCTGCTTTGCTTCAGTTGCTTGGAACTTCATTGTCCTGAGTTTGGTTATGGCAACATGCTTGAATGTCAATCAGATGCTGGTTTGTTGGTCAATTTTTATGGCGCAAGGGCCATGTTTGGCCAAAGAGCGCCAGACACAAGACAAACAAACAGTATTAAAAACGTGGTAAAAAGCTTAAAATCTGGCTGATCAAGTAAAACTGAAAAAAAAAATGAGAACGATGGAAGGGCTGAAAGAGAATGAAACAAACAGTATTAAAAACATGATACAATGATTAAAATCTAGCTGATTCAGTAAAACTGAGAAATGAGGATGATGATAAGGCTAAAATCTAGATACGTTTAAAATAGTCAATTTCTTTAAAAAATGAAAACACGGCAACAGTATCACAGTGGTCATTGAGGAGCCGCTGCAGTGTAGTGGCGTCCTCGGTCAACAAATGAGAATGAAAGAAATGAAAACGTACATCACGAAAACGAACACAGCTACACAGAAGATGAGTGACGGTGAGTCGGCAATTGCACGTCTCACACTTCGGCGCAGTGTCACCACACAGCAAAAAGCGGTGAGTGAAACGACAATGTCCAATGCGGAGACGCGCAAGCACCACTTCCTCCCTACGGTTCCGACGATATGAGGATTTCCAAATTTCAAGATTAGGTTTAATACGATGCAGAGATGCTGGTTTGCTTTCCACTCCAGGAACATGCAGTTTTCATGTATTCTGAAGGGATGCTGCCCAAGAAACAGTGAAAATAATAATTTGCTATTAACACACAAAAACTAAAATAACACAAACATATGAATATAATAAATACACATTTTATCAATTACTGGATGTCGACTAAAAGAGACCACTTTGCTGCTAGCAGAACAAGTAGTAACTTCAGCAGCTTTCAACATTCTTTCTCTGGGTGTAAATAGTATGAATGGTGAACACAGGCAAGTTCAACGCACGTACAATGTCCTTATTTCATTCCAATAATCGAAACAATTACATCCAGTTTTAAGCTAAGCCTAACACACTTACGAACTCTCTCAGGCTTTTCTGATACATTTGCACACATCTTGCTAATGGTTGTGCAAAATAAATCAAGATAAAGCACAGATGCTCACAGACATATTTCAAAACAACAAGAACATAACAAAGGGTGTCCGAGAATTATTGGACACATTACAAAATTATGTACAAAAACTATGAGCATTGTCTGTTTTTCTATGTCACGTTTACTAACACTGTTTAGATATTTTTGTTTTGCAGAATTGTTATTCCCAGAATCCGATAGATGGCGCTAGGTTTGGCCTGATGAGGAATGTAAGAGAAATGTGCAATCAGTAGTCATGTCATCCGTACAGCAGAAGGCGATGTGTGTGTGTTACGGCTTGCAGAATTAAAGTCTGTCATTAAAGTTAAAAGATGGTACTGTTTAGAGTATGGTTGTAATCCTGCATCAACGAATTCAATTAAGCAGTGGATGAAACAGTTTAAAGAAACTGGCAATGTGGAGGAGCCGGTTGACCAAGTTAACGCAAGTTTCCGACGAAGCCCCAGGAAACCTGATCGTAAAGCAAGCAGAGAACTGTGCATTCAGAAATCGACAGTTCACGATATCTTGCACAAGAAATTAAAGTTTCATGCTTATAAAATTCAAATAGTGCAAAAGATGCATGTAAATGATCACACTCTGCGATACGTTCCCTGTGGGTATGCTGAATCGAGTGGAAAACGACGAAAACTTTCTCAGTACTGTAATTTTTAGTGATGAATCCACATTTCATGTATCAGGTATTGTGAATCGTCACAACTGTAGGATATGGGGCAATGAACCGCCTCATGCTGCTATTGAACTGGAACATGATTCTCCAAAAGTTAATGTGTGGTGTGTGCCCTATCAAAAAGAGAAGTGATTGGCCTTTTCTTCTGCTGCGAAAAAACCATAAATGGTAACATTTACTTGGATATGCTAGAAAATTTTGCTATACCCCAGATCAAAAGATATGTTTACCAACAAGATGGCGCACCTCCGCATTGGTCAACATGTGTACGTAAGTGCCTAAATGAGCATTTCCCCAACAGATGGATTGGGCGTGGTGGTCCCATTGTGGCCTCCTCGCTCTTCAGATCTAACTCCATTGGATTATTTCATGTGGGATTATGTGAAGGATGGTGTCCATCAGATGCCTTGTACTGATTTGCAGGAACTGAAGCAGCGTATCACAGCTGCTATTAATTCCATAACTCCTCAGATGCTTGCCAATACATGGCATGAAATCGAGTATCGCTTGGACGTACTACGAGCAACCAAGGGATCTCATATCGAAATTTATTAACTTGTGTGGTTGCATTGTAAGTTAGTACAGTCAGTTTCTTTCTATCCGTTTAATGTTTTGTTTTATATAATTTTGTAATGTGTCCAATAATTCTCGGACACCCTGTATATAAAAAATAAATAAATAGATGGCACCACAATATGGAACACTACTAACAGAAAAGATGCGCAAACACCCTTGCCCCTCATCACACTTGGTCAGACCCCAAAGCATGGACTCGCAACTAGCAAGCTTTTGGGCAAGATAGCATAGGAGTCTCTTCTGAAGATCATGGAATATGGTAGAAAAACTTCAAGTACGGAAACAGGAAGACTCATGAATACCATTTCAGCATGTCACTGTGTCATGGTAAAGTGAATTATAAGTGTTTTAATTACTTCTGGTTTAAAACGAATAAGTGTTTTAATTATTTCTGGTTTAAAACGAATAAGTGTTTTAATTACTTCTGGTTTAAAACGAATAAGTGTTTTAATTACTTCTGGTTTAAAACGAATAAGTATTTTAATTACTTCTGGTTTAAAACGAATAAGTGTTTTATTTACTTCTGGTTTAAAACGAATAAGTGTTTTAATTACTTCTGGTTTAAAACGAATAAGTGTTTTAATTACTTCTGGTTTAAAACGAATAAGTGTTTTAATTACTTCTGGTTTAAAACGAATAAGTGTTTTAATTACTTCTGGTTTAAAACGAATAAGTGTTTTAATTACTTCTGGTTTAAAACGAATAAGTGTTTTAATTACTTCTGGTTTAAAACGAATAAGTGTTTTAATTACTTCTGGTTTAAAACGAATAAGTGTTTTAATTACTTCTGGCTTAAAACGAATAAGTGTTTTAATTACTTCTGGTTTAAAACGAATAAGTGTTTTAATTACTTCTGGTTTAAAACGAATTTTCAATCAGTGGTGTAACCACTCAGAATAATACAGTAAAGTGAACTTATCCTATGCAATGGAGGATTTTAAAGATGAGCTTTTACGGTGGACTGTGTTTTAAACGGAGTGTTTTTAAATGTACTGTGTTCAAAGTTTAAAGTGGACTTTTAAAAGAATTGACCTCCTAGAGTGAGAAAAAAATGATAATGCAGTAAATATAATTGTACCATATATAGGTGCAGATTAGTACTCGCCACTTGCCAGATGGCAATTAACTGGTAACTTTGCCGATTAAATTTATTTTAGTGGTTGCCAGTTAGGCCATTTTTTATTTTTAGTGCCAATTTACAAAGGTATAATAATTCAGAAGTAAAAGGACCTAAAAAAACAGTCCTAACTAGGGATGGTCAAAATTTGAACATCGAAATTTTGCCACTGATAATTGAAGTTCAAAACTTCGATGTTGCAGAAGCTGATACATTGAAAAAAGTCAAGGTTTCATGACCGATGTTTGAAACTGGTAAGTAATTTTTTCTATGTAGTAAATTAATTTTTTTTTTGTTGCGTTCTTGCAAAGAGGAAGGGAATATCGTCTTTGACCTAAAACCAGTCCTAACTAGGAATGGTCAAAATTTGAACATCGAAATTTTGCCACTGATAATCGAAGTTCAAAACTTCGACATTGCAGAAGCAGATACATTGAAAAAAAGTAAAGGTTTTTTCATGACCGATGTTTGAAACTGGTAAGTAATTTTTTCTACGTAGTAAATGAATTTCTTTTTGTTGCATTCTTGCATAGAGGAAGGGAATATCGTCTTTGACCTAAAACCAGTCCTAACTAGGGATGGTCAAAATTTGAACATCGAAATTTTGCCACTGATAATCGAAGTTTAAAACTTCGATGTTGCAGAAGCCGACACATTGAAAAAACGTCAAGGTTTCATGATCGATGCTTGAAACTGGTAAGTAATTTTTTCTACGTAGTAAATGAATTTTTTTTTTTTTTGTTGCATTCTTGCAAAGAGGAAGGGAATATCGTCTTTGACCTAAAACCAGTCTTAACTAGGAATGGTCAAAATTTGAACATCGAAATTTTGCCACTGATAATTGAAGTTTAAAACTTCGACATTGCAGAAGCCGATACATTGAAAAAAACGTCAAAGTTTTTTCATGACCGATGTTTGAAACTGGTTAAGTAATTTTTTCTACGTAGTAAATGAATTTCTTTTTGTTGCATTCTTGCAAAGAGGAAGGGAATATCGTCTTTCTATGTTGTGAATCGGCTGTGTTTGTTTCGTTGGTGAAATAGAGTTCCTTTTCTCGACTCTACAAGAACCGATACATTGAAAAAACATCGAGGTTTCCACCAATACATCGAGCATTTTTAACAAATATTATTGGTTACTCAATTGCGAATTGGTGAGCAATCACTATTACACTGAGCAGATATTTTACCCACCAATGTGCCCATTTATTGCTGCAGATGGAAAAGTACAAATTCTTTGGCTTAGTAAAAGCATCGAAACATCAAGGTTTTCACCGATGTATCAAACATTTCGATGTTTTGGAACGAGTAACCACTGATGTCCAACATCCATGTTTTTCACGGGGGTGCCCTTCCCTAGTCCTAAATGACTTGAATTGGAGACTTCTTTTTGGCCATCAAGATTTATAAACTTACCAGCCAGTTTTATTTTATTTTATTTTTGGCCACTAACTTTTGTTGACTTATCGGCCACTTAGCTAACAGTCCAGTCTGCAGCTATAGTGTATTTTATTTTTTGGCCACTAACTTTTGTTGACTTACTGGCCACTGGCCACTTAGCTAACATTCCAGTCTGCAGCTATAGTGTATTTTATTTTTTGGCCACTAACTTTTGTTGACTTACCGGCCACTTAGCTAACATTCCAGTCTGCAGCTATAGTGTATTTTATTTTTTGGCCACTAACTTTTGTTGATTTACCAGCCACTGGCCACTTAGCTAACATTCCAGTCTGCAGCTATAGTGTATTTTATTTTTTGGCCACTAACTTTTGTTGACTTACCGGCCACTGGCCACTTAGCTAACATTCCAGTCTGCAACTATAGTGTATTTTATTTTTTGGCTAATAACTTTTGTTGACTTCCGGCCACTGGCCACTTAGCTAACATTCCAGTCTGCAGCTATAGTGTATTTTATTTTTTGGCTAATAACTTTTGTTGACTTCCCGGCCACTGGCCACTTAGCTAACATTCCAGTCTGCAGCTATAGTGTATTTTATTTTTTGGCCACTAACTTTTGTTGACTTACCGGCCACTGGCCACTTGCCACTTAGCTAACATTCCAGTCTGCAGTTATAGTACCATAGTGCGAGAAGTAGGACCTACAGACACTACTTCAACATGTCATCATCTTTAGGTAAGAAGAATTATAACTGTGTAAATGAAACTATATATAGGTTTTAAATATTGTGTTTCACAAGACTGTTTTTAAAAAGGATTATGTTTAGTCATTAAAGGAAATGACTTTGTACATAAAGAAAAGTGATAAATGCAGTAAATTAAATTGTACCATAGTGTGAAACCTAGTCCAATAATAAACGTATATGAACTAAAGGAATATACAATACTGTATTTATAGATTTTTGTGGACATGTCTGAAATTTGGGTTCAAATGAGGGTACCAGAATACTCACACCAAAAATGTGCAGAGAGTCAACTATGAATTATAGGCATGCTCCTTATATCAAATCATCCCGCACGGGGATAACTGGTTTTCCAGTTATTTGGGGAGCGGCGCCCCCACGGCCCGAGCTGACCTTGTGACGGTTTTTTTGCTTTTTTGTATTTGCGCTTATACGTTTCCGCAGGGACAGCTGTTCATCCAGCTGATGGGGAGTAGCGACCCCACGGCCCCAGCCGACTTGTTCTGTTTGATTCTTCCCGTTACAACTTTGTGTTGCCACCACCTTGACAGCACCCGCCTCAGTTGTTGGTTGCTGAGGTTGTGATTATGCGCCAGCCCTTTCCTTTCCTCTAGCTTTCCTCTCCCTTTCCTGTTTTTACTTTCTTCTCCACTACCTGTTCTTCTTTTCTACTCCATTTTCTACTCGACTTTCTTCTCCATTTTCTGTTTCTCTCTTGTTTTTCCGGGCTGGTTTGGTAGACCTACCTGCACGTTTGCCGTGTGCGGTGACCCGTAAGGTGGAAAAGAGGATGCTGGAGGCTGAGGTTTCTGGTGTCCAGGTTGTTGTTGTCGCCAGTCGCCAACACTCCTCTTTGCCCCCTGCTTCACCCTAAACGGGCGGCTAGGGAACTAACCCACTCCTAGTCAATCGGCTTGTTGTTTCGTACAACAGGGTGAGTTTGGGGATAGTGCGGGCATGCCAAAGGGGTGTTACCGAGAACTGGGAAAGTCTCGGTACTCGCTGAGCGCATGTCTGCACTGTCAACATGCTATATCCGTTGCTTAACCCTAGAGTCGTGTCCTGCGTCCAATTGGGCTTGCGGACCTCCTCGGCTCTCCCCTGTTGGGCTCGGCTGTGGGGCGGGGAAATCGGCGGACGAACTTTTCACTTCTATTCATGGCTAACCAAAAAATTTCCCAAGAACTTCAAACAAAGCGGCCCATTGAGGAAGGGTCACCCCCTCCCAACAAGAAACCTACACCTGATTCTGCCAATGTTCGGTTCTTTTGCATCCACTCCTTGGACGCTTTAAACCCATTAAACACCAGAAGCCCCTTCTGGATAAATAAAGCATTGCAATCAATTGCCAGCTCTCCTAAGAGCGTTAAGAAGCTCCAATCTGGAGATCTTCTTGTCGAGATGTCGAGTCCCAAATATGCTACAGTGCTTTTAAACACCACCTCTTTTTTAGATTGTCCTGTAAAAGTTACCCCTCACGGCTACCTCAATTCCTCACGAGGTGTTATCTCTTCTCAAGACCTTCTGGAGTGCAGTGACCAAGAACTTCTGGAGGAACTGAAAGACCAACAAGTGAGTGGAGTCCGGCGCATCCTATTTCGGCGAAATGGCCAATCTGTCCCATCTCGAAACATCATACTGACTTTTAACACCCCATCCCTGCCAACTTCAATCAAGGCAGGGTATCTACACCTTGAAGTGCGCCCCTTCATACCAAGTCATCTACGATGCTTCAAATGCCAAGCATATGGTCACTCCCCAGCAGTCTTGCAGGAGCACTGCTCGGTGTGGGCGTTGTACTGCAACCGACCATACTTTGCAAGATTGCCATGCCGGAGCCGAGCTGTGCTTCAACTGCAAGGGATCTCATGCAGCATCATCGAGAGACTGTCCAAAGTGGAAAGAGGAAAAAGAGATCCAACGCATTAAGACCGTTGAGGGAATCTCCTACCCAGAGGCCAGAAGAAAGGTCGCTCCAAACCAACCAAATCGGCGATCCTATGCATCAGCGGTTGTTGCAAGGACTACAGTCGGTACCCAGACTGATAGCCAAATCCCAGTGAACTGTCCCTACAAGCTAGACGACAACATAGCTGCTGGTCTGGCAGCACTACAATCCCGAGCTAGGGACGCGAAAGCTCCAACAACCACTGTGCCTAAACCTGCTGCAACTAACACCAGCACCACCGGGACTTCAACAACCCCGGGAGGAAAGAGAAAGGAAAAAAGAAAAGGAGAAGAAATCTCCAAACTCCCATCATAAGAACCAGGATCGGGCAAGATCATCTGCGACACAGGAACCAAAATACCGCCCCATTTTACCACCAGAGACTACAGGGCGTCGGACAAAACAGTCCCAAGCGCAAATGGACATTGCAGACGAAATGATGGAATCGGACAACTTTTAGTTGTCCCAGTTTTTTCTCGGGTTTTGTTTTTCGTTTTTTCTTTTTCTCATTCACCACAATTCAAACCATGGATAAAATCGTTCAGTGGAACTGTCGAGGCTTTCGGACAAGACATGACGACGTGAAACATCTGCTTTCGTCATACTCTCCGGTGTGCCTTTGCCTCCAGGAGACAAAACTTAAACCATCAGACCTCCTTTCAGTTCGAGGCTACAGTGCATTTCGGAAAGATAATGTTTCAGGAGATATAGCTTGCGGGGGAGTTGCCATCCTTGTCCCCCACAGTGTTCCAGTTTCTCCCGTTGCGGTCTCAACATCTTTACAAGCCGTTGCGGTGCGTATCTCCATGCCTGTGCCTCTAACTGTTTGCAGCGTCTATCTGCCGCCGGATGAGGACGTGAGCGTGTCCGTTCTTGAGAGCTTAGTTGGGCAGCTGCCGTCACCTGCTCTTCTTCTGGGTGACTTCAATGCTCATAATCCATTGTGGGGTAGTGTCAGAACAGACACATGAGGCCGTAGGATCGAATCTCTTCTTTCCTCGACCTCTTTGTGCCTGTTTAACACCGGTGCTGACACTTACTTCCACGAGCCTACACGAAGTTTCAGTGCAATCGATTTATCTTTGGGTCAACCATCGGTTATGGCCGACTGGTCGTGGACGGTGTGTGACGACCTCCATGGAAGCGACCATTTCCCAATTGTACTTAGGTATAATGTGAGCGTACCATCTTCTGCCTCCCGTCCTCCTCGTTGGAGGATGGATCGTGCCAAGTGGGAGGTCTTCACACCGTCCGCAATGATATCTTTTGCCATGGTGACCCGGGGTCAATTGACGCAGCTGTTACTGATGTCACAACGTGTATCATTCAGGCAGCAGATCTCTCTATCTCAAAAACATCAATGACGCTCCCAAGACGTCCGAAGCCTTGGTGGAACCCAGATTGCGCAGCGGCTAGGAGAGTTCAACATAAGGCCTGGTGTACTTTTCGGCGTTATCCGACCGATGCTAATCTTGTTAAATTTAAAAGAGCAAAATCTTACGCTCGGTTGGTGCGCCGACGAAGCAAGAGGGAGTCTTGGATGAAGTACGTTTCATCTATCAATTCACGTGCCAGTTCAAAAACTGTTTGGGAAAAAATTCATAAGATCCGGGGAAACTATAGTTCCCGCCAAATTTCAATTCTTGAGAATAACGGCTGCACGTATGCTGAAGTTGGGGAGATTGTGGATTGCTTGGGCGAAGCGTTTGCTTCAGTTTCTAGTTCTCAGGCGTATCTCCCGTCCTTTCAGAGGATTAAAACAACCGCGGAACGCCAGAAAATCTCCTTTGCGCCTTTTTATAACACTGAGTATAACTCCCCCTTCAGCATGGTTGAACTACGGGTGGCTCTGCATCGGTCCGGCGCAACCATCTGTCAGCCCTGACGGCATCCACTATGACATGATTCGTCATCTCTTGCAGTCGTCTCTCGAGAATCTGTTAGTGCTTTTCAACCGTATTTGGTTGGAGCACAGTTTCCGGATTCTTGGCGAAGAGCTTTTGTTTTACCTTTTCCCAAGCCTGGCAAAGACCCCAGGTCTCCCTCTAGTTATCGGCCAATTGCCCTCACTAGCTGTCTGTGCAAAATCCTTGAACGAATGGTTAATTCCCGGCTAATTTATTTTCTTGAAGAACATCGAATACTGTCTCCATCACAAAGCAGCTTCCGTCGTCATCGTTCAGCTCCTGACCATCTCCTGCTCCTTGAGACGTCTGTTCGTGAGGCGTTCGTACATAGGCAGCACCTGGTGTCTGTATTTTTTGACATCGAAAAGCTTACGATAGAGCGTGGCGTCACGGTATCCTCCGTGACCTCCACGAGAGTGGGTTGCGGGGAAACCTGCCAACCTTCATTGCCAACTTTCTTCGTAACCGTGTGTTCCAGGTGCGCCTGGGTACAACGCTGTCCGCCTTTTTCCATCAAGAACAAGGCGTTCCTCAAGGCAGCATTCTTTCGGTGACTCTGTTCATCCTCCGCATTAATTGTTTACTCAAAAATCTTCCTCCTACGGTTTCTGCTACCATTTATGTTGACGACCTTCACATCTTCTGTTTGTCATCCAGCATGCATTTCGTTGAAAGGCAGCTCCAGTCTGCAATTACCCAGATTGTTAAAGCCGCTAACAATAATGGGTTTGTTCTTTCTCCCGACAAGACAGCCTGTGTCCATTTCTGCCGGAGGCGTGGCCTCCATCCTGATCCAGAGCTCTATTTGGACCGTGCAGTCATTCCAGTTTTGCCGGAAACCAAGTTCCTTGGTTTGACCGTTGACCGTGCTCTCACCTTTCGCTCGCACGTTCGACGGCTAAGGACTTCCTGTCTGAGAGCCTTGTCAATCCTTAAGATCCTTGCCTCAGTCTCCTGGGGTGCAGACAGGACTTCTTTGTTCCGTATTTACCATTCTCTCATTCGGTCTAAGCTGAATTATGGCTGTATGGTGTATGGCTCTGCGCGTCCTACCGTTCTCCGGCCGTTGGATACCATCCACCATCAAGCGCTGCGTCTTTGTACGGGAGCCTTTCGTACGTCACCCATTCCCAGCCTTTATGCCGACGCGAATGAACAGTCGCTTCATTTACGCCGTCTGCAGCTGTCTCTTCAATTTTACCTGAAACTTAAATCACTCACAGATCATCCTTTATACGATGCAGTTTTTCATCCCCAGCATGCTCGTTTGTTCGAGATCCGTCCCTCGTGCATTCGAACCTTTGGTCTTCGTATGGCGGCCGTAGCTCGTGATGCAGGGCTCGACTTGTCACTCGTTGGAGAGACCAGGGGCTTTGAGGATTCTCCATGGCATCCTCTTGGTGTCATGGTCGATACCAGCTTTACATCTTTTGACAAGTCCTCAACCCCTGCGTTAGTGTACCAGCAGCTCTTCGCTGAACACCGTTACGTCAATGCAGACTTTATTCCTGTTTTCACCGATGGATCTAAGGCGGCTGGTGTTGTTGGATCCGCCGCCGTCTGCGTTGACGAAGTTTCTGTTGCCCGCATTCCTCCTGAGGCCACGGTTTTTTCGGCGGAGATGCATGCTGTGTATCTTGCACTTGTTCACGTGCAGTCGAGCTCTCATCAGCGTGCTATTGTGTACACTGATTCGTTGAGTGTTGTGCAATCATTGTCATCTTTGGATTTCACTGGCCACCCACTTCTTTTTGCCGTTCGGAGACTTCTTCGTTCTTTGCTCGAGGCTGATGTCCAGATTCGGTTCTGCTGGATTCCTGGGCATGTTGGGATCCCAGGGAACGAGTCTGCCGATGCTGCTGCTAGATCTGCCTCTTCTTTGGTCGTCACACCCTTGCCACTGTTTCACCGCGATTTTCGCTTTCTTGTTCACGATCATATCAGACGAACGTGGCGAAGTCTGTGGGACCAACAGGTGGAGAATAAACTGCACCGTATAAAACCTAACCTTGGAATCTGGAAATCATCGTGTCGCCGGAACCGTAGGGAAGAAGTTGTTCTTGCGCGTCTCCGCATTGGGCATTGTCGCTTCACGCATAGCTATTTGCTGTGTGGCGACGCTGCCCCAATGTGTGAGGCGTGCGACTGTTTACTCACCATCTCTCATGTTTTATGTAGTTGTGTTCGTTTTGTAATCATCGGTTTCACTATTTTCAGTCTCATCTACTGGATGACGGCGCAGCTACACTGCAGAAGCTTTTGGGCGACCACTGCTACACTTTCGCAGTGTTTTCGTTCTTAAAGCAGATAGACTTTTTAAAACTTATTTAAAAAAAAAAAAAAAAAAAAAATGATAATAATAATAATAATAATTATTTATAATGATTATAACAGTGAATTGGTGAATTTATTTATTTATTTATAAACCTAATTGACTAACTAGTCTTCACAGCTTTTATCATTCTCTTTTCTAACTTTTGCCAAGCCTGTCTGCTTTTAATCATTTCACCCCGCTTTTAAATATCTTTAACTGATAGTTCTTTGTCTGGCGCTCTTTGGCCAAACCTGGCCCTTGCGCCACTAAAATCAATTAACTAACTAACTAACTAACTATATCAAATCATATGTTGGCACTTTAAAATTTAGACATTTCAAAACTATGGCGAATCGATGCTGAGCCTACCTGGGGAAGGAACTTGGCAGCGTGACACTTGCTGCTTGGGGCACAAACTGCCTTTATAATGACTCGCTGCAAAACAAACACTGAACACTATTTTTGCTCTTTGCCTTTTTTAACAAAAGTGAAAATCCTCTTCAGATTTCTTTAATGGTGTAAAGCGAACTTTCAGAAAACAAGGGGTACCTCTTCTAGATTGGATATCAAGGGTGAAGGAAAGACCACATCGGAGATGGATTGAAGACATTAAAAAAAGTGTGTTAGAATGACACAAAGATGAATGGCTCAAGACAGTTGTGGAAGAGACTGGGTGGGGGTGGGTGACTTCATTCAACTGTTGACTGATAATGATTTATGATGATGAACTTCATCCAGCTGTTGACTGATAATGATTGATGATGATGATGGACTTCATCCAGCTGTTGACTGATAAGGATTGATGATGATGGACTTCATCCAGCTGTTGACTGATAATGATTGATGATGATGAAGGATTTCATCCAGTTGTTAACTGATAATGGTTGATGATTATCATTAAGGTATACCTGTACTAGATTGGATACCAAGGGACAAGAAAAGGCCAGAAGACCACATCAGAAATGTGTTGATATTTAAAAAAGCATGATTGAATGACACACAAAGATGACTGGCTCAAGACACTTGTGGAAGAGACTGGGGGGGGGGACTTCATCCAGCTGTTGACTGATAATGGTTGATGACAAAGGTATTTACCTGTTACGTGAAAATCTGAAACTTATAAAATGTTTTGCACCTAGTAACTTCCCAAATTAACACAGAAAATAAATTAAAGACATGTAAACAAGATAAGCTTTTAAATACCTGGACTTTCTTTAACTGTACAATATACGGCCTCAATATACATGGTACTCCCAATACACTGTTAGTTACTTCTAATAATTTACAAGCTCCATTGACTATCACAATATTACCGGAATGTAGATGCCCTAGAAATGAAAAAAAATATGTACAAGTCAAATAAAGCATGATTACTAAGACAGAGTGTCTACCAAATTTGGGAAACACAATTTCATGACCAGTAAGAAATTTTCATGACCACTTTTAAAAGATGCCAGTATAGAGGGTGTCCGAGAATTACTGGACACATTACAAAATTACGTACAAAAAAATCTATGAGGATTATCTGTTTTTCTATGTCACGTATTACTATCATGGTTTCTATATTTTTGTTTTGCAGAATTGGTATTCCTAGAATCCGATAGATGGCGCTAGTTGTGGCCTGATGAGGAATGTATGAGAAATGCGCAATCAGTAGTCATGTCATCTGTACAGCAGAAGGCGATGTGTGTGTGTTATGGCTTGCGGAATTAAAGTCTGTCATTAAAGTTAAAAGACGGTACCGTTTAGAGTATGGTTGTAATCCTCTGTCAACGAATTCAATTAAGTGGTGGATGAAACAGTTTAAAGAAACTGGCAATGTGGAACATCGTGGAGGAGCCGGTAGGCCTAGCGTCAGCGGTGAGGTGGTTGACAAAGTTAATGAAAGTTTCCGACGAAGCCCCAGGAAATCCGTTCATAAAGCAAGCGGAGAACTGTGCATTCCGAAATGGACAGTTCACGATATCTTGCACAAGAAATTAAAGCTTCATGCTTATAAAATTCAAATAGTGCAAAAGATGCATGTAAATGATCACACTCCGTGATACAGTTTCGCTGTGGATATGCTGAATCGAGCGGTATCACAGCTGCTATTAATACCATAACTCCTCAGATGCTTGCCAATACATGGCATGAAATCGAGTATCGCTTGGACGTACTACGAGCAACCAAGGGATCACACATCGAAATTTATTAACTTGTGTAGTTACATTATAAGTTAGTACAGTCAGTTTCTTTCTATCTGTTTAATGTTTTGTTTTATATAATTTTGGAATGTGTCCAATAATTCTCGGACACCCTGTATATGCACTCCGGACACTGGTATATGCACATGTACAAACACACACCCACACACAGACATTAAAGAGGAGGAACACTATGCCCCCTCTTTTTTTTTTCTGCAGAAAAAGTGCCCCCTACTGTTCTGCTAGCAACAAAAATCCACTCATCATACTTTGAGTGCACTTAAAAGTAAGTTGAAATTCCATTTCACTACAAGATTTCATTACACATCCTTCTTTAACATTTAGAACTGAATCGTGACTCCATTAATAGCATAACGTTAATTGCTAAATTGATTTCAAAATTTTGTAAACAACATTGTGTATAAATATTTCTATGCTAAGACAGTTTTTTTTTCAATCAGTTTTCTTTTTGAGGAAGGAAACAAATGCCTCATTTTTGAGACTTAAATTGTTAGATGGATTGTGGCTTATATAGTCAGTGCATGGAGAATTACCTAAGATTTTTGCCAGAGAATGAAAAATTACTAAAAATTAAAAGAAATTCATGACCCCAAAACAAAATTAGTGACTTTTTCTTGACCTTTTTTTCTGAATTCGTGACTTTTTCCTGACTTTCGTGATTTTCATGACCCAGTAGACAAGAACTATCTATGCTACTGTTTGTGAAAATTGCAATGCCCTGAACTGCTGCTGGAATTAGCTTGAAACTTACAGGATATGTAGAACAAGGTAAGAACATATGCAAATGATTAAAATGTCAATGAAAATGCATATGCAGTTTTGGAGCTGCACCCTCTGAACTATCCGGTCTTGGGTATAAAGAGCTGGCTCAAATGAGGCAATCAGTGAAGAGCTGACATTGAGACGAAAGGGTGTTCAGTCTGACATTGAGATGAAAGGGTGTTTCTTGTGTCTCACTATGCCCCGTCATCGAAGAAGGTCTCATTATTAACACCCAATGGACTTTGAACAAGGAAGGATTGTTTAGATGAGAGAAGCTGGATTTTCCTCCACAAAATTGCCACCTGTATGGGATAAAACGCCAGTACAGTGATGCAAATGTGGCATCAGTGGACAGACAAGACTCGGACACACAGAAACCTGGGATATAGACCACAAAATCGCACGAATGCATGGGATAATGGATACCTCTACCACATGGCAATGGCCGATCACACAGTGTTAGTGCAGCAGTGGAGCACCGTCACAGTTCAGGCTTTGTCCTCTAGCATAGCTCAACATCATCTGCTTCACAGAGGACTGGTTGCTAGCAGCCTATTACTTGTGCATTCCTTTGACCACAAACACCTCAGGCTGCAATGGGGTCTTAAGCGCAGACATTGGCCTACTGATTGGGGCTTATATAGTCAGTGCATGGATAATTACCTAAGATTTTTGCCAGGTCATATTTTCTGATGAGTCACGATTCAACTTTTTTTTTTTATTGGAGGTTTAACGACCACTGTGAGCAATTCAATGGGCTATAAGCAGTCGCCCGTCCCTAATTTAGGGTAACTGGTTCCAGGGAAGGGAGAGAGCCAGTGCCGTAAGACAAACACAACATCCATGCCTCACCGGGATTCGAAGCCGGACCCCTTTCGGATGAAGGATCAGAGGCCATCGCTTAGACCACTGCACCACCGGGGCAGCCGATTCAACTTGATGCACCATGGTGGTTGCCATGGCATTTTGCAGTGTCATGCTGACCCAGCGTCAAGAGTCATGATTTGAGACACCATTAGGTTCAGTTTGCGATCTTGCCCGACATGAATTGAGGGAACCCTCAATAGCCAGTGATACATCAGGGATGTTTTAGAGGTAGAGATAATACCCTTCCTTCAGCGTTGTCCGAGCGCTATATTGCAGCAGGACAATGCTTAGCCACATGTGGCCTAGAATGCCAAGACTCTTCTATGCACGGCAGAGACCACTTCTTCCCTGGCCTGCAGGCTTGCTGGATATGTCTTGGATTGAACATTTCTGGGACGTGGTGGCTAAGCGACTGGCCTGTCAAGCGCCGATGTGAATCATCACAAATTACTTTGGTCTGGCATAGAGAAGCAGCCTGGCAGGCTAATCCCCAGGATGATATCGAAAACAGGGTTCCTACCATTTTCTATGGGCTTTCTAAGGACCTACACTCCAATTGATATTTTGCGTTATTGAAATGTCACCAGGTGTGTGTGTGTGTGTGTGTGTGTGTGTGTGTGTGTGTGTGTGTGTGTGTGTGTGTATGTATGTATGTATGTATGTATATAATACATATGTAGGGGATTAAACAGTGCTAGTGGCCATTTACAAGGTATTTTGCCCCTAAATATAAACTACTTTGCCTGCAAGAAACAAAATTTAATACACGCCCAAAAAAAAAAAAAAAAAAAGGACAAGGAAAAGACACAGCAACAATGAGGCAAAGTGAGTTGAATAGAGTAGAGCAGTAGACGCTAGATAGATCAGACCACATGACACAACTGACACCATTAATTGTGAAATGGTCAAACATGAGACAACTGACACCATAAAAATTGTGAAATGGTCAAACATGAGACAACTGACACCATAAAAATTGTGAAATGGTCAAACATGAGACAACTGACACCATAAATTGTGAAATGGCCAAACATGAGACAACTGACACCGTAAATTGTGAAATGGCCAAACATGAGACAACTACACCGTAAACTGTGAAATGGTCAAACATGAGACAACTGACACCATAAATTGTGAAATGGTCAAGCATGAGACAACTGACACCATAAATTGTGAAATGGTCAAACATGAGACAACTGACACCGTAAATTGTGAAATGGTCAAACATGAGACAACTGATACCATAAATTGTGAAAAGGTCAAACATGAGACAAGTGACACCATAAATTATGAAATGGTCAAGCATGAGACATCTGACACTGTAAATTGTGAAATGGTCAAACATGAGACAACTGACACCATAAATTGTGAAATGGCCAAACATGAGACAACTGACACCATAAATTGTGAAATAGTCAAACATGAGACAACTGACACCATAAATTGAGAAATGGTCAAACATGAGACAACTGACACCATAAATTGTGAAGAAGTCAAACAGAACTTCCTCCCCACCTTTGACCTTTGCTTTGACCCCTGAAAAGACACACAACACAGATGTTGATCCCACTAGTAAGGTCAAGCAAGGTAAGTCATGCCGGCGACAATGGGAAAAGTGGGGGAGGGGTGTTGAACGAAGATCATTTCTAAGAACATTCCAGGGGATTATCTCTCTTCAATGAGCTAAAAGAAAGATCCCCTGGTGAATGGGTTAGCATACTTACAGACACAAAAACGTAAGCCGGGTTGTCATACCCATTACTGAAGTGCAAAAACAAGATTGGGGGCGGGGGATAAGCACTTGTTTTAAAAAATAAGGACTTTTAAGGGCCTTAGAAACGGAAATAAAAAATAAGGAGTTCTTAAGGACTTTTAAGGACCATACGAACCTTGAAAAAGTTCTATTCAATGTTGCACCATGCAGAGGCTGTAATTGTTGATCAAGGTGGCTTCGTGATACTGAGTTTTGAAGCAAAAAGCCTTGTATAGCTCTATGAAATGTAATCAGTTACCTCTGATAACAGGAAGGATCTGTGATATAGATTTCATTTGAATGGCACGATTCTTTCTTAGTACCGAGATTTTCACAAACAGTAGTATCAGGGCGCGCAAAACCGCCCGTCTGTGGCAGTCAAGAATTCATTGTGGAATTGTGGACAATTAATTTCCCGACCACGACGTCTGCGCGGACGGCCCTTTTCCCCGCAAGCTTGCAGAATGATTGTGATTAGAACATTTTTATTTTACATTTTTATTATTATTATTTTTTTGCCAACTTAAAATTTCCACATGTCAAGTGCCACAGTTTTACGAAATTACACATTCTCTTAAGCGATAAGCCGTTCTTTGTTTTGGCGAAATAGTTCCGCGGCGACACCCTCCCTTCCAAAACTTTAACGCACTAAGCCAATGTGCTGCTTTCTCATTCCCTCTTAAAGTTTTCCTGTGTGAATTTTACGCCTGAAGCGGGAGGTGTAACGACTTCGCAATTGCTGTTGTTTTTTCTCTTCCTTTCTCTCCCATCTACTTCCGCCCCCCCCCCCAGTCATCCCTTGTTTAGTTTCATTTGTTAATACTGGAGTGACCCAGTTTTAACCAATGCAACTAAACAACAGGTGCTTCTTCCCTTCACATGTGACCTTGACATCTCGCACGTGTGATGCCCGCCGTAGTATTGGCTTCCCGTGCATTACCGTTTTCCGCATGTTTCTGGCGTCTTTGACGACGATCGTACCTAAAGCCGCACACATCTCTCATCTTTTGCCATTTTGCAGTTGCAAATTCTAGATTCCGTGTAACAAGCTTTTTGCTATGAAAGCAGAAATGTATTTATTTTCTGTATGTATATATATAAAAAAAAAAAATCAGTAAAGTGACGATATTTAATACGCACGTATTTCTCAGCGTACCGAGATTAAAAAACATGTTTTATATACGTTATTCTTTTTCAGTTAAATCCATTCAATAGTGGTTTAACTGTTGGAACTTTTTACATGCTATAGTTCCTTTGTGTAAAATGCAATTTCCAGTTGGAAATCATTAGTATTTACTGCGAACAAATACCTCGGTAATCAAATGTAATTCACTATCATAAAACTCAAGCTATAAACTAATAAAAATAAGAGTAAGGAGGGCGCCATAATTTTCCATTTATGAGGTATGAACTCATCAGCTTCATGTTAGCTTACCTATAAAATAAATTTATTATTAGCAATTCCCCCTATATTGAGCTATGACATTCTAATCGAATTGCTGTCACCCACCTCAAAAACTTCATCTTGCTAAGAATAACACTCTTACCCACCGATCCCCCCTCCTTCCACGCTAGTGCTCAGTTGTAAGTGGCCGGTGTTCGAATCTTTGTATGGCTGTTCTCATCAGGCTCTTGAGTTTAGACTTTTAAGAATTTAATCGGCACATTGTCTTCACGGGTACCGAAATTGGATAGACAAATTCATCGTATAAATTAATTTGTCTATTCAATTTCGGAACCCATGAAGAAAATGTGCTGATTAAATTCTTAAAAGTCTAAACTCAAGAGCCTGATGAGAACAGCCATACAAAGATTCGAACATCAACCACTTACAACTGAGAGGTACGTGAAAAGCTTTTCCTTGAATTACATTTGATTACCGAGGTATTTCTTCGCATTAAATACTAATAATTTTCAACTGAGATATTGCATTTCACACAAAGGAACTATAGCATGTAAAAAGTTCCAACAGTTAAGCCACTATTGAATGGAAAACTGAAAAAGAATGACGATATTTAAATTCTACGTAGTTATGGTATTTATACGAGTCTGACAGGTTACTTTCAAAGGAGGACTGGTACATTTTTAGACAAACCATCCTCGAGGACGGGTAAAATTTCCGAGATTTTTCGTGCCCTGAGTAATATCATACCAATTGCAATTCTGTATCCCAATATCACTGATTATTTATTTGGGTAAGGAAATGACATGGTGTGTAAAAGTTACAAGACTAATGAGATGCAGACTGCATTATTTTCTTGTTTTGCAGATGCATACATAGCATATTTTTCAAACAATGTGTGTGCAGATTGCTGTACACTCATGATGGAGTCTTTGTTGGCAGAGAGCAATAGTGAGTTGCAGAGTGTGTTGTCCCGGATGTATGAAGTTCACATGAAATTCAAACTGAGTACAAATAAAGGAAAACCCAAGGTTATGGTTTTCGAGCAGGGAACGAATGCAAGATAAGTCTAAATGGCACAATGATTGATCAGGTGAATGACTGTGTATTTAAGAAGCATGTTTGACAGAGAGAACAAGTTAGACGGTGAAATTAGTAGGAGACTGAATTCTTTTCTGCGAGCAAATTTTTGCTGAAAGTTGTAGCTGCTTTAGGAGGATTTCACAGGAGTAATGGGTTCTCAAGAAAGTTCTGATGGCTGTATATGAAAAACCCGTCAGATCTGTTATTGCACTTTATAGTTTTTATAATTCCAATGGAAGGTGAAAAAAAAATGGCGACTTCAGATGGCATTTGGTGAAAAAAAAACGAATGGGTTGGTGAAAACTTGAAAAAAGGCAGAGCAACTGCTGACTGCTCCCATAATCTTTTGGAGTTTCTTGCAGCAATCAAGCTGCCAGGCGTGATGATGATGCGGTGATTGATAGTCATCTATCAGAGATACCATTTTACCAGGGAAAGAGAACCGTTTATAACAACGTGCAAAACAGTTTACAGCAATGTGTGTTGACGTGTGGCAGCACATCTCCCCAGAGTGCTCCACGTGTTCTGTGGGATTTAAGTCAGAAGAACATACTGGCCAATTCATCCACTGAATGTCTTAAGTTTCCAACAGCTCATCAGCAGCCACCGCATTATGGGGTGTGGCATTATTGCCCATTATCACAAACTATAGGCCAATGGCATTTCGGAACAGATGAACATGGGGAAGGATTACCTCATTACAGAAGTGCGCACTACTTACAGTACTTCCTTCCAGTATCTAGAGCTCCACATGTCCAATGATCAGAAAGCCTCCCCATATGAGAACGCTGCAGCAGCCATATTCCCTTTCATTGATGTTTTCAGGGTGACACTGAGCGCTTACCTCACTCACGATTAGCTGACATCCAGAACCACTAGAGACTGCATCTACTCTCATCAGTAAAGAGTACTGTACCCAACTGTTCTGCTGTCCAGTCCTTATGTTCTCTGGACCAATGTAAATAGTATCTACTGAACGATTGTTACTGGAGCACAACATACTCGTAGTCTGACAAACAGCCCACTTTTGTGTAGTTGTCTGGCCACTCTAAACTGTGCATCCTGTGCTCATGCTAAGTTGTTTTGCAGGGTTACTTGCTCTCTGCTGTCAATCCCTCTTGGCCTGTAAGAGCAGACAACGGTCCCCACTGGGGGGGTTCATTTTTGGTGGACGACCGCCAACAGTCTTTTGTACAGTTGTATGCGTAATCCTAAATGCCCATCACGCTCGTGATATGATGTCTTTCGTACAGTTGTATGTGTAATCTTAAATGCCCATCACGCTCGTGATATGATGTCTTTCATACAGTTGTATGTGTAATCTTAAATGCCCACCACGCTCGTGATATGATGTCTTTCGTACAGTTGTATGCGTAATCTTAAATGCCCATCACGCTCGTGATATGATGTCTTTCGTACAGTTGTATGTGTAATCTTAAATGCCCATCACGCTCGTGATATGATGTCTTTCGTACAGTTGTATGCGTAATCTTAAATGCCCATCACGCTCGTGATATGATGTCTTTCGTACAGTTGTATGTGTAATCTTAAATGCCCATCACGCTCGTGATATGATGTCTTTCGTACAGTTGTATGTGTAATCTTAAATGCCCATCACGCTCGTGATATGATGTCTTTCGTACAGTTGTATGTGTAATCTTAAATGCCCATCACGCTCGTGATATGATGTCTTTCGTACAGTTGTATGTGTAATCTTAAATGCCCATCACGCTCGTGATATGATGTCTTTCGTACAGTTGTATGTGTAATCTTAAATGCCCATCACGCTCGTGATATGATGTCTTTCGTACAGTTGTATGTGTAATCTTAAATGCCCATCACGCTCGTGATATGATGTCTTTCGTACAGTTGTATGTGTAATCTTAAATGCCCATCACGCTCGTGATATGATGTCTTTCGTACAGTTGTATGTGTAATCTTAAATGCCCATCACGCTCGTGATATGATGTCTTTCGTACAGTTGTATGTGTAATCTTAAATGCCCATCACGCTCGTGATATGATGTCTTTCGTACAGTTGTATGTGTAATCTTAAATGCCCATCACGCTCGTGATATGATGTCTTTCGTACAGTTGTATGTGTAATCTTAAATGCCCATCACGCTCGTGATATGATGTCTTTCGTACAGTTGTATGTGTAATCTTAAATGCCCATCACGCTCGTGATATGATGTCTTTCGTACAGTTGTATGTGTAATCTTAAATGCCCATCACGCTCGTGATATGATGTCTTTCGTACAGTTGTATGTGTAATCTTAAATGCCCATCACGCTCGTGATATGATGTCTTTCGTACAGTTGTATGTGTAATCTTAAATGCCCATCACGCTCGTGATATGATGTCTTTCGTACAGTTGTATGTGTAATCTTAAATGCCCATCACGCTCGTGATATGATGTCTTTCGTACAGTTGTATGTGTAATCTTAAATGCCCATCACGCTCGTGATATGATGTCTTTCGTACAGTTGTATGTGTAATCTTAAATGCCCATCACGCTCGTGATATGATGTCTTTCGTACAGTTGTATGTGTAATCTTAAATGCCCATCACGCTCGTGATATGATGTCTTTCGTACAGTTGTATGTGTAATCTTAAATGCCCATCACGCTCGTGATATGATGTCTTTCGTACAGTTGTATGTGTAATCTTAAATGCCCATCACGCTCGTGATATGATGTCTTTCGTACAGTTGTATGTGTAATCTTAAATGCCCATCACGCTTTCGTGATATGATGTCTTTTCGTACAGTTGTATGTGTAATCTTAAATGCCCATCACGCTCGTGATATGATGTCTTTCGTACAGTTGTATGTGTAATCTTAAATGCCCCATCACGCTTTCGTGATATGATGTCTTTCGTACAGTTGTATGTGTAATCTTAAATGCCCATCACGCTCGTGATATGATGTCTTTCGTACAGTTGTGTATGTGTAATCCTAAATGCCCACCACGCTCGTGATATGATGTCTACAATAACAAAACATCAGCAGAAAGAGGAGGTTCCACAAGGCATGTCCAAAAAATAAAGTACGATCTTCTGCGTGCCATGGAGTTTGTCTGCAAAGCGCAAACCAGGGGTGAAAATGACCCCTCTCCTTTTCCCTTAGATCTCTTGTTACTCTCGAAAACTGTCCGAAGGCACAAAGTGGAGCGCCCGCCCGAAGCAAGTGCATCTCGATGGCGTCATTTTCCCTCCTTCAGCAGCACAGCATATAGGCTGTGTTTCTACAATAACAGGTCTTTTTACCTTACCGCAATGGTAAATTTATTAGCTTACGAAAATTTTAGGAAGAATAGCAAATTTTAGGTATAATTTTAGGAATTTAAGGAGGGTCACAAAATATTAGGAATTTTAGGTACAATTTTAGGTAAGGAATGCGATCCCTGTTAATATACAAATGAACTCCCTAAAACACAATCTAATTAAAACTTTAATCAATAAAAACCTATTTACACATTTCCTAAAATGTCAAAGTTAAAAAGCTGTAACCCAAAATTATTTACAATTGCACATCAGTGCCAAATTAAAAATAAACCCAAATAGTTCTATCAGTTAGTAAATTCTAGTTCTATCAGTTAAATGTGTATGTAGCACATGGTCTTTCTTTAGGGAGCCAACCTCTGAATCTCAGAGAACAGCTTAATGATATGTATGTACGCAGGAGACACTCGGTGGGCTATAAGCACTTGCCCGTCCCTAATTTAGAGCCACTGGTTCCAGGGACGGGAGGGAGCCAGTGCTGTAAAACAAAGACAACATCCATGCCTCACAGGGATTGAAACCCGGTCCCATCTCAGACAAAATTGATCAGAGGCCATTGCTTAGACCACTGCACCACCGGGGCGGCAGTAAACAGCTTAAATATTATTCCTCACATGTATCTCTTTTATGTTACACAGAGAAAAAGACAGAAACGAATGAGAAAACATGCATGTTGTTATGGAAATTCATTAAAAAATATGTATGTGAAGCTGCTGTTCTGTACTCTACAATGTTATTTACTCCCACACCTCCCCACACATACAAATTCATAAAACTGAAAAAAAGAAACTTCACATAACAAAGTTTGGTTCCCGTCAAAGTGAATAAAGCAATGAATGCGACTTACCGTGATGAAGTCCTCGATCCTGCAAGAACTTTAAGGCTATCAATATTTGGCGACCAAACGACTGAATTTTTTGGCAATCTAAGGTTGTGTAAGACTTTGGTTTGCCATATTTCTTCAGGTAATGCATTCTAGGCTTCGCCTAAAAAAATTTTAAGAGGCGGTTCACCATAAATATTTGTTATGTAGAACAAAAAATTTTATTAAAGCGTTATATCATATTCAAAATACACAGTGAAGAAATTTGAAAACAAGACTGATTTTATGTGACAACAGGTGGTGCTGCTGTCGATCATTTGAGAACAGGAAACTGAAAGAATGGTTCTCCCTCACCACCTGCCATCAAAATCGTCTCTCTGGGTAGCCATTTTAGAACATGGGGTGGGTGAAACTGCACTTGTTGCGTTACCTAGTCGAAATAGTATTAGGTGCTTGAATTAATTCCCACTGTTTTTTTCCACACAAACACCTGTGTGTTTCCACAGAACGGTACAGGATAGTCAATTCAAAGTAGTGTCTCTTGGCAGCTACGACCCTTTCCCACCGTAGGGGTAACAAATGGATTCCGCGGTAGAAAAATGCAAGTTCTTTCGAGGCGAACCATTCATCGAGCCATTTCTGGATATCTGCGGCAGAAAGGAAGTGCTGCTCTGACAGGCCATGTTGTAGCGACCGGAACAAACGGAAGTCCGAGAGAGCAATGTCTGGGGAATAAGGCGGGTGGGGTAAGAAGTCCCAGCCAAGTGCTTCCAAGAGTTCCTTCACAGATTTGGCGACATGAGGTCTAGCGTTGTCATGGAGAAGAACAACCTTGTCATGCGGGATCCAGTTTCCGAGCTTCTGGATCATTCCCATTGCCTTTAAACGTTTGCTAACCGTTGACTCATCAACCCGTGGTGTTTCAGACAACTCGTGGAGCGTCTGACATGAATCCTCGTCCAATAAGGCCTCCACAATGCGCCATCTTCGAACTTTTTCGGCTGCCAAGGGTGCTCTTTGTCCTTCAAGTCATATTCGTTGGCTTTGAAGCGCCGGAACCACTCTCTGCATGTTGTTTCCGATAGGGCATGTTCCCCATAGGCCTGCATTAGCAAACGATGACTTTCCGCTGCAGATTTCTTGAGATGAAAGCAGAAGAGTAATGCTTCCTTGCAAATGCTCCTTTTTCGGTACGAAACTCGACATCGTGAATGTGATACAAACTCGTGTTCTGTGCCCTCCGATCGTGTGTCACACACACTGCTTCGCCCAGACTATGGAGGTACGTGCATGTGCAAGGCAGGTCATGTGTGGTCCGGGTCACAGCGCACCACTGCTGCGCTCTATTGGGCAATAGCAGAAATTAATTCAAGCACCTAATAGAATGGAGCAAAGAGCAAATATTAAGTAAGTAATACAGAGCCTGCTTAACAAGTGTTAGAACTTGAAAATATGGAAATAAACTTTACACAGATGTTTAATATTATTATTTTACTGAGATTTTCGATTTCCATAGCATACTCAATGCTTCCCATAGGCAACTGACGATTTCCATAATAACGACGTAAAATTCGTAATACTTGGAGTCTCTTAATCTTTCTTACCACCGCATGGTCTTACTCTGCATCAAATTGAATGGTGCACATGAGGAATCAGAAAACAGAACGGCATGCCGAAGACCCGACAATGACTATGGGCTATGGTGGTTCTGGCGCACAATGGCACGAAATCTGCCTTTTGTAGCAAGATGGCACAAGATTTTAGTTTGGGCACATATTGGCGTAGAATTCCCATCACTGTGGATGTAACGTCAAAAACCAGTACTTCAACTTTCCAAACCACTGACTGTCTTACTACCATCGCAGGGCTCACGATCTTGGTGTTTAAAGTGCCATGGATTAGCAAAAAAACATGTCTCCATTTATTACCAACTGCCACAGCCAGCATTGACGCTGGAGAAAAATTATGGCAGATATCATTAATAAGGAAAAAAATACCATACATAATAAATAAATAAAAATAATAAGAAAACCACAAAACCTGATTTTTTGCAGAAAAATCGAATTTCCGGAAAGTATTTTCAAAATCGGACGAAATCCAGGTAAACCAGGACACTTGGCAGCTCTGCAATGCTCCTTGCCTTCTACGATAGCAAAGAAATTGTGCATAAGGAATTCATGCCCCGTGGGCAACTGTTACTGCTGTGATTTACATGGACGTTCTTAAAAGTTTGCTGCAAAGGATCCATCGTGTGAGGCCAGAGTA
The DNA here is from genome assembly GCA_039090855.1 of Macrothele yani. Lineage (NCBI taxonomy): Eukaryota > Metazoa > Arthropoda > Arachnida > Araneae > Macrothelidae > Macrothele > Macrothele yani. The sequence continues at coordinate 14,917,329 of CM077031.1, read as the reverse complement.
ACAAAAAGAGTGCAGCTGGTTTCTTTTTCATGACAATGCCCCTTCTCACAATGCAATCAGCATTCGAGTTTTTGGCAAAAAAAAAAAAAAACAGTTCTGCATGCTGTCACACACCCCTTATTTGCAGGACTTAGCTCTGTATGACTATTTCCTATTTCCCAAACTTAAAGCACCACTGAAAGGGTGCTATTTTGATGATGTACACACCATCCAGAAAACTGTGGCGACGGTTTTTAACAGCGTTCCTTAACTGCTTCCCAGCAGTGAGGCCAGAGTATCAAACATTCCATGCACTTCGTGTGCATAAACCATGGTATAGATGCCAGAGGAAGCTACTGCGAATAAATGAAAGTTGGTAATTTACTATAGTGATTATTTTTATTTAGCATTAGTCCAGGGTTCCCACTCAACCTGGAAAACAGGGAAAACCTGGAATTCTCAGGGAATTTGAAAATGGTGCCAAAAATCAGGGAAAACTCAGGGAAAATTACCCTTTTTTTGTAAAAATCAATGGATACTTTATTTTGCCAAGAAAACTTATTTTTCAAGATTTCAAACTTTTGCTTGCAATTACTGCAGTTGTCTAGAATTTGGTAGATCTTACTTTCAGTTATATTAAGTATTTCCTTTATTCTCTGAAAAAATATGCAAAATTGAATTTTTAAAATTGCCAGTTATTAAGCTTTTGTTCAATTTCTGCAGGCAATTGTTATAACATGGAACAATTAGGCACAATGGCTCCTGCTTGAAGAAACACTTCACAAGAGAACCAACCAAATGATGGATCAAAGTCCTTTGTCTGTTGGCTCTCTTGAAACATATTTCTTTGAACAGAGCCATTCCATCATTAAGCTTAGCTGCATTGTGTTATAGAAAAACTGAAACTATTCAACTGACAGATTTTTTTGTACATGTGACCTGTTTCAATGGGAATGTATTTACAAATTCTGTGTGGGTAGTATTCACAAAAGTTCACAGAACTCTGGTACAGAAAATAATGTGCACAGTTAGTTGTTATTAATGAAAAACAGGTAATTTTATAAAGACAAATTATGTAAAGAATTTACAAGCGTGTGCTTTGGTGAAAAAAATGAATGGAATGGAATGTAACAATTCTTTGCAACATGCCACTCTGGAAAATTTTAAAAACCACCTGGAGAACCTGGAAAAGTCAGGGAAATTTTTTATTACTTTTGAGTGGGAACCATGTAGTCTCATTTACAAATTCCCACACTGTGTGTTAAAGGAAAATTTGGGCAAGAGGAAATATGGTTTGGGAAAAAGGCAAGCTATTAAAATTTTTTATCTAGCATTAGTCTCATTGTGTCCTTGCTCGCCCATTATCGCGAATGTTCGAAGCAACACAAAACCTTTCTGTCACGTATTGCTACTGGAGATGAAATGTGGTGCCTGTATGTGAATTTCAGATACCGGAGGGAATGGTTAAGCTCAAACAAGATGTCCATACCACGTCTAAAACATGACCTTCATCCTGCGAAGGTCATGTTGTGTGTCTGGTGGGACATGGAAGGCATTATTCACTGGGAAATGCTGCCGAGGAATCGGACCATCAACTCTGCACTCTATTGTGAGCAACTCCTCCGTGTGGAGGGAGCAATTCAGCAGAAATGGCCACATCTGCGCCATGGTGTCCTTCTCCAACATGATAACGCTTGGCGTTACAATGCGAACATGACCAAAATGGTCATTCAGGACATGAAATGGGAGATCTTTCCACATCTGGCCCATGAGGGGGTATCAAAAAGTTCATACAATCACCAAGAAATAAACAAGCTAGAAATAAAATATTTTTATTCAGGTACTTGGTCCTTCTCTACATAGGCACCACCCAGTGCCACACATTTCTCCGACCTTTCCTTGACCTCCTTTGTTCCCTCAACGTAGAACAGCTCAGATTGTGCCTGAAACCACTGGTTTACCTCAAAAATGACGTCATCAGTGTCATCAAATCGCCTCCCACGTAGTGGACGTTTCATCTCGGGGAACAAGAAAAAGTTACTTGGTGCCATATCAGAAGAATATGGCGGATGACGCAACACATTGTATTTAAGACAACTCGCAGTGACGATGGTGTTGACTGCTGAATGAGCTGGTGCATTGTTGTGCAACAAATGGACCCTTTTTGTGATCATTCCGCTTCTTTTGCTTTTAAATTTGCTCTCTTAATTTGGTCAGTAGGTTTCAATAGTAGTCAGAGGTAATAGTTTGACCCTTCTGAAAGTAGTCTGTTGAAATAATACCCCTTTTATCCCAGAAAACAGACAGCATCACTTTGGCGGCAGACTTTTGCACTTTTGGCTTTTTTTGGGGGGTGGTGAAGAGAGATGTTTCCATTGCTTGCTCATTTCTTTGGTTACTGGATCATAGAGGTATAACCAACACTCATCCATAGTAATCAAATGGTCAAAAAAAAAACTTCGGAATTCGTGTTAAAAAGATCCAACATTTTTTACACGGGTTGTGCCCAAGCTTTCTTTTGGAATGGGAAGAGAAGTCTAGGTGCTCAATGTGCTGAGACCTTGGACATGTTGAATTGGTCATCTATGACTGTCCACACTGATCCATAGCTTAGATGAACTTCTTGACAAAGCATTTCAACAGTTGTGCGCTTATCTTCAAGGATTAACTTCTCCACTTTGGTCACAACTGTCTGGTCACCTGTCGAAGACGGCCGTTCGGACCTTGGTTCGTCACAAATGGTCACATGACCACTTTGAAAATTTCTTTTCCACTTTGCCACAGTCTCGTATGCTGGACTCTTATTTCCATATATATTTAACATTTCTTGATGGATTTTTTTAGCTGACTTTCCTTGAAAATGAAGGAACTTTATCACACTGCAAAATTCCACTTTCTCCATGATCATGGACTTTTCGCTTCCTGAAAAAAACAAAAATGGGTTTGCAAAATATTATTTATATTGTACAGTATACTGAATGTATATATAACAAAATAAAATAAAAATGGTTTCCATAGCTTTAATAATTTTGGTTGATTGCACAAACTTTTTAATACCCCCTCGTATTCCCCAGATGTCGCCCCTTCAGACTATCAACCTGTTCAGATCTCTGCCGAATGCACTCCTTGGCAGAACATTCAACAATGATGTTGATCACCAGAATTTCCTGGATGATTTCTTCACAGCAAAACCTGCATGTTTTTTTTTAAGAATGGCATTGCAGACCTATCCAAACGTTGGGACACCATCGTAAATAATAGGGGGATAATAGGTGATTGTAATACATTCGTTCCTGTAGTGTGGTGAAAAAAAACAGCATGAACTTATACATCAACCCAATAAAAAAAACTCCTTTATTGAATAAAAGCAATAAAAAAAACTCAGAGTACAACTACAGTTCAAACTTTTAATTAAGAACTTTAGTTCGAGCACAACAATTTTAGAGAAAATTAAATTTTCTGACTCAAGTTTTGCTTTGTTTCAAAACTCAATTCAGTGAATGAGTTCAATGTCATTTGGTAAATCAAAATAGGTTTTGGGTTTCACTCATATAAAAAACTTTACACCAGAACATAAACTACATTAAAATCACATTACCTTACACAAAAGATCACGCAGAGTTCCATTCTCTAAGAAATCATAAATGACTAGAGTTCCCTTCTCACTTGCACATGCGAAAGTAACAGGATATATATAAGGATGCTAAGAAGATAAAAACACATTTGATTAGTGATGTGTTTTTATTACATGAAATTCAACAACATATACCATTTACATCATTTAGCACAGTGTAATTGCTACAGTTCATTAAAAAAATCTAGAAATTCAAGGGATGTTCATTCATTTTTAGAACAATTTTCCAGCAATATAATTGTCTAAATGTTTAAAATAAAACTACACAAAATCCGTTTGAATCGACGGTAAGTTTTTTTTTTTTTTTTTTTTAAATAATAAACTCATATGAAACAACAAATGTAAACTTTATTAGATTGACAAATTCATTCAACTTACTTCAGTAAAGACAATAACCCAGGTTCGCGATTTTTTTTTTTCTTGGCTGAAGGTTTAACGACCACCGTGAGCAACTCAATGGGCTATAAACAGTCGCCCATCCCTAATTTAGGGTCAGTGGTTCCAGGGAAGGGAAAGAGCCAGTGGCGTAAGACAAACACAACATCCATGCCTCACCGAGATTCGAACCCGGACCCATCACAAACGAATGATCATAAGCCAATGCTTGGGCTATAAGCAGTCGCCTGTCCCTAATTTAGAGTCACTAGTTTCAGGGAAGGGAGAGAGCCAGTGGCATAAGACAAACAACATCCATGCCTCACCGGGATTCGAACCCGAGACCCTTCTCGAACGAATGATCATAAGCCAACGCTTGGGCTATGTGCAGTCGCCCGTCCTTAATTTAGGGTCACTGGTTCCAGGGAAGGGAAGGGAGAGAGAGAGAGAGAGAGAGAGACAGAGAGCCAGTGGCGTAAGAAAAACAACATCCATGCCTCACCGGGATTCGAACCCGGACCCTTTACGAACAAATGATCATAAGCCAACTCTTGGACTATAAGCAGCTGCCCGTCCCTAATTTGGGGTCACTGGTTTCAGGGAAGAAAGAGAGCCAGTGCCATAAGACAAACACAACATCCATGCCTCACTGGGATTCCAACCCGGTGTAGACAAAACCCGTCGGAATCGACAAACAGTTTTTTTTTTTTTTTTAAGGAATAAACTCATATGAAACGTTTATTAACATCTTTACATAATGGGAAATGTCTTACCTACGTGAATAAACTGGATCGGATGAATGTTAAATTGTATATATACATCACACAGTCCAATGGCACAACGCTATCAGGTCTTCGAGTGTTAGCTGTTCTGAAAAGAACTTTCAAACAAATTCCTGCTAGCGTTGTTTTGCACAACGGTTCACTGAGAAGAGAGACTTTGGACTATCCGAGTCCCTCCATACTTCCACCTTCAACAGCGCGTGAGTCAACCGCAGGCGATCGGATGCCAACCGCATGCTTCTCCCATTGACTTTACATGGGAACTTTGCCACTCCACAACTCCCGAACCGTTGCCCCAATCTCATTTTTCTCTTCGACTGGCACATCTACATGGTAGACCTTTATTTTGATAGCTCAACCATATGTTTACATTCCATTCAGCCATTCTCTCACAACTGGTCTTACAGTAAAAAACCATATAGAATTAATATATAGATTATTTCTAAAAAAATTCTCTGGACTATGAACCTACATCTAAAGTCGCGCCCAAAAGCCCTCCCTACACCAGTAGACCGAAAGTCAATTTTTGATGTTTGAAGTCAACTTATACAGCGTAATGGTAAAGTCAGGAATACATATTATACATCATTTTAAAGGGAAATTCTATGCTGAATTCAAATAACAGAAGTGAAGTTACAAGCAAAAATCTGCAAGTGAGGAAACACAAATCTAGTTCTGAAAAAGTGTTCGCGCCCCAAAGACCCGAAAAATTGGTCTTGCCTTTTCAAACCGGGGCAAAAATTATTACTTTGCATGAACTTGGATTCAGTAGTCTTAAAATTGCTGTTAAATGTGGCTGTGATCATTCCACTGTCTTGCCCACCATTAAAAGAGTTGCAGAAACTGGATGTGTGGGAAACAGAAAAAGAACAGGTCGGCCAAGGCTATGTACTGAACGTGATGATCGCATGTTGATTCGTCGTTCCTCAAAATCAAGGTTTAAAACAGCCACTGATTTAAGAAATGAGTGGGAGAATGAAGTAGGCATTATTGCATCTGCGCATACAGTTCGCCGTAGGCTACAAGAAAATGGACTGACTGCACGAAAACCTTTCCTTACTGAACAACGGCTCAAGAGAATTGCTTGGGCCAAGACACACAAGAATTGGACTGTTGAACAGAATTTTTTGCAGTGATGAAACAACTGTTATTATTTTCGCTAATAATGGAAATAATTATTTATGTCGGCGGGCTGGTGAAAGATATAAGGCATGCTGCACCCATCCAACAATCAAGCACCCACATTCGGTGATCTTATGGTCCTGTATTTCAGCCAGTAGTGTTGGCTGTCCACATTGTTGATGGCACATTGAATGGATCGAAATATGTGGACATTTTGGAGTCCAAACAGCTACCACCTGCACAAGACATGAATTTGCGGAATTTTATCTTTCAGGACGATAATGCGCCATGTCACCAAATTGGTTGACGAGTGGTTTAATCGAAAAGTTATAAGAAAACTTCAGTGGCCGGCAGAGTCACCGGATCTTAATCCCATAGAGAATCTGTGGATGAGATTAAAGCAAAAGATCCGTCAACAATGACCCACATCTAAAACAGCATTAAATGAGTGTGTAAGGGCCGTATAGCACCGTGTTATCACTAATGGGCAAATAGAGAAGCCCATTAGTTCCCTGCCAAGAAGGTGCACTTTGTTACTAAGAAACCGTGGTTATCCAATTAAATATTAAAGCGTATTTTGCTTGCTGGTAAGTTCTTTCAAGTGTCCTGCAAGTTTCAATAATGTACTGTACAGTAATTTCACAAATTCCACTATTTGTTGCTATTTATGATTGTATCCTGTACTTTTGCTTGTAACTTCACTTCTATTACTGGTAATAACATTCTGTAAAAATATTTGAATTCAGCATAAGATTTCCTTTAAAATGATGTATAATATGTATTCCTAACTTTACCATTACATTGCATAAGTTGACTTCAAACATCAAAAATTGATTTTCGGTCTGCTGGTGCAGAGGACTTTTGGCCACGATTGTAGATTTTCAAAATCAGGTCTTGAAAAATATCTGAAAAGTTACATGCCCAGCAGGGCATGTGCAGAAATTATTTTACCGGTACAGGTAGAAAAAAGCTGGATGCCCAGGAAAACTTATCTTTTAAGGTAACAAATCAGAACCCTCTTTTTTACTTTATTTTTTTATTAAGTTAAAAAATATGTACAATACTCTAGAGGACAATGCTTACCTTGGCATTCCTTGCTAGCAATGCAGCACATTTCACACACGTGTTTTCCGGTCTTTGTTGATGTTATTGTCCTAAAGACCGTTGTACACGATGAATAGTTTTACTTCACGCACTTTTCGCTGGGTATACTCATTGGATCTCCACTTTAGGATTCAAACACATCAATTTTTACCGTTCTTTATACTCGAAATTTTCGCCTATACTCTGGGCATCCTCAGGAGCGTGGCAACTTTTCCACCGATGTTCGTGGTTGACTTCGTGCTAATGGAGGCCGATACTCCTTGTTGCCATTCGTCAGATATACTTTCTTGGATATATTCCGTTATCAAGCCCTGCTAGCGCCATTTATTTTTCATTTAAAAAAACATTTTTTATATATATATATATATATATTTTTTTTTTTTTTTTTCCTATCCCGGTTTTAATAAGACAAGAAAAAGAACAACAAAAGAAAAACCGACAAAAAAGACATGAAAACCGGGATAGGGAAAGAAATTAAAAAAAAAAAAAAAGTTTTTTTAATGAAACACAGATGGCGCTAGCAGGGCTTGATAACGAAATATATCCAAGAAAGTATATCCGACTAATGGCAACAACGAGTATCGGACTCCATTAGCGCGAAGTCAACCACGAACATCGGTGGAAAAGTCGCCACGCTCCTGAGGATGCCCAGAGTATGGGCGAAAATTTCGAGTATAAAGAACGGTAAAAATTGATGTGTTTGAATCCTAAAGCGGAGAATGAGTATACCCAGCGAAAAGTGTGTGAAGTAAAGCTATTTCATCGCATACAACGGACTTTAGGACAATAACATCAACAAAGACCGGAAAACACGTGTGTGAAATGTGCTGCATCGCTAGCAAGGAATGCCATGGTAAGCATTGTCCTCTAAAGTATTGTACAAGTTTTTTTTAATATTTCACGTAAAAGAGAATAGTAGAATGATTAGAGCTATCTAATAGTCAGAATTTGAACTACTAATAGGAATTAAGTTAAAAAATATGATTAGCTTTTTCTACATATTTTGTATTTCCATTTTAAGGTCTGTGTTCAAAATGTTCAATGCACAAATGCGTGTATATCAAGTTTTAAGATGATGCTGAAATTGGTATAGAATGGTATGATGATGAAATTGGTATTTGAGAAATTTAGTGATTCTGCCAAGTTCCTTTCATTGAAGTTTTCGCCCTCTATCACTAAACACCGGAGGCTGGTTCCATCACAGGTATGCATTTCATAGCTGACTATAAACGACATTTAAAGCAAAACTACATATGGTTTCAATTTCTGGACCTAGAGCATAATATAGTTAAAGAAGTGATTTCTTCTCTCCTTGGCACTCTGTAACAATAATACAACTTCCGGTGATCAGCAGGGAAATGAAACGCGACATGCAACGACTGTCCTTTTTTCTTGTATTAGAAAATTTAACGCCAAACTTTATTATTTTTAAATTTATCTGTCTGGACCAGGCAACTAGATTTTTTTATTTACCTGCCCCAGGCATCTCAGGTGCATTATTTTTCAAGCCCTGAATAAAATAAATCAAGAATTACAAGGGATGTTCTCACACTTTTAGAACAATTTTCCAGCAATATAATTAATGCTTCAAATATAATTATTTATTTCTTAAATGTTCTATCTGATAGCACTTTCTTTGGACTACGAACCTACATCTAGATTTCCAAGATAACAGGGCATTTCTTAAAATTGGTACTTTATTCTACTCCTCTTCCATTGCATTCCATACTCCAATCACTGTTTTAGGTCTGCTTTTAGAAAGTGTTGTCTTTTTAGCAGTCCGAAGGCACAATAGTCAATTGGCAACACATCCGGGGGCTTTGAAGGAATATGAACAAAAGGTATAAACTTGTTACACATTTCATTTTTTTATTTTTTCAAGAAACAGAGTTTCTTGTATCATATAGATATCCTGTCATTTAGATTTCCAAGATAACAGGACATTTCTTAAACAGGGTTCCCACTCAAAAGTAATAAAAAAATTCCCTGACTTTTCCAGGTTCTCCAGGTGGTTTTTAAAGTTTTCCAGAGTGGCATGTTGCAAAGAATTGTTACATTTCATTCCATTCCATTCATTTTTCTCACCAAAGCACACACTTGTAAATTCTTTAAGTAATTTATCTTTATAAAATTACCTGCTTTTCATAAATAACAACTAGCTGTGCACATTATTTTCTGTACCAAAGTTTCGTGAACTTTTGTGAATACTACCCACATGGAATTTGTAAATAAATTCCCATTGAAACAGGTCACATGTACAAAAAAATCTGTCAGTTGAATAGTTTCAGTTTTTCTATAACACAATGCAGCTAAGCTTAATGATGGAATGGCTCTGTTCAAAGAAACATTGTTTCAAGAGAACCAACAGACAAAGGACTTTAATCCATCATTTGGTTGTTTCTCTTGTGAAGTGTTTCTTCAAGCAGGAGCCATTGAGCCTAATTGTTTCATGTTATAACAACTGCCTGCAGAAATTGAACAAAAGTTTAATAACTGGCAATTTTAAAAATTCAATTTTGCATCTTTTTTTAGAGAATAAAGGAAATACTTAATATAACTGAAAGTAAGATCTACCAAATTCTAGGCAGGCAGTAATTGTAAGCAAAAGTTTGAAATCTTGAAAAAATAAGTTTTTTTTGGCAAAATAAAGTATCCATTGATTTTTACAAATAAAAAAAAAGGGGGTAATTTTCCGAGTTTTCCCTGATTCTTGGAACCATTTTCAAATTCCCTGAGAATTCCAGGTTTTCCCTGTTTTCCAGGTTGAGTGGGAACCCTGTTAAAATTGGTACTTTATTCTACTCCACTTCCATTGCATTCCATACTCCAATCACTGTTTTAGGTCTGCATTTAGAAAGCGCTCTTTTTAGCAGTTCGAAGGCACAATAGTCTATAGGCAACACATCAGGGGACTTTGAAGAAATATGAGCAAAACATATAAAACGTGTTACCCATCTCATCTTTGATTTTTTTCAAGAAACAGTGTCTCACATTAACGATGACTATAAAAATCAGTTCAAGAAATAGAATTTTTCAGACATTGTTAGTGCAACACGCCGATCAGACTAGACTCCAAACAACTGGCCATGGCACAAAAGGCACTGCACTGACAAGTGTTCTCTCGGCAGGTACAAGTGCGGTACGTCCCAAGGTCACAGTCTGCTAAATGGCATTCTGCTCTGCCATTCCATATAACAGTTATGCACGCAATCTCCATACTTTTTGATGACTAGACTACAAACAACTGGCAACGGCCCCTAAAGCGCAGTGTGGACAGTGTTTTCACGGCAGGCACTATGTACAGAAAGTTCCAAGGTCACAGCCTGCCAAATGGCATTCTGATCTGCCATTCCATTTAACAGCTATGCACACAGTCTCAGTACTTTTTGATTACTAGATCCCAAACAACTGGCCATGGCACAAAAGGCACTGTGCCAACAGCGTTCTCTTGGCAGGCACATGTGCAGTAGGTTCCAAGGTCACAGCCTGCCAAATGGCATTCTGCTCTGCCATTCCATTTAACAGTTATGCATGCAGTCTCAATACTCTTTGATCACTAGACTCCTGGACTGCAATCAACACCAATCAGACTAGACTCCAAACTGGCCCCAGTACAAAAGGCACTGTGCCAACAGGTTTCTCTCAGCATGCGCAGTAAGTTCCAAGGCCACAGCCTGCCAAATGGCATTCTGCTCCGCTGCTCCATTTAGCAGTTATGCTCGCAGTCTTGATACTTTTTATCATTAGACTCCAGAATTCCAAACAACACCGATCATACTAGACTCCAAACTGGAGACGGTACAAAAGGCACTGCGCCAACAGCGTTCTCTTGGCAGGTGCATGTGCAGTTGGTTCCGAGGTCACAGCCTGCTGAATGGCATTCTGCTCCATTTAAAAGTTATGCACACAGTCTCGGTACTTTTTGAGCACTCCTCATATGTACATAAGAAAAATATGAAGTTTAATGTGTTTGTGAATATCCAAGCTTTAACTTTAAAAGTTTTAACTACATGAGTAAAGTTTGATGTTCTAATTTTTTTAACAACTTTTGTAATTCTTTGAAAAAAGCTCATGTTGAAAATTGACTTCCTAGTTCCGTAATTCAATTACTTAATCAAACTTATAATATGGAAATTTTCTATTATGAAATACTTTACTTTAATTGCAAATTTTCAGAGAAAACTCTTCTTCTTCAGGAAGTCTTTTGTTGCCACTTTTTCCCCATCACTATTGTGGTTATGGTTATTTTCACCAAATCCTGTCAGATGTTAGGCATGGACAAACCTCTGCAGTCATTGATGATGGAATTCTGATTCTTCTCAATTTCTATTCCTTTTTTTAATTTTCTTTTCTGAAAGTTGCTTTGGAAACTGATGACTATAAGGGAATTCCAGTCCATGTTGTGACCAGTTTCTCAAACATGCCTATCTATACCTGTCTTGATGGAGCAATTTTTTATAGCTGCAACAGCAACAAATAAAATCCACTAGAAAAATTACTTATCACAAAGGTTTATTCAAATATTTAAAGATAATTAGCAAGAAGTATAATATAAGACTAGCTTTAAGTTTAGAGAACAAAGTTAAAAAAAATCCCCTAAGATAAGTCAAAGAAAAAAATATATTTTAAAAATGCAAGGAGTGGTCTAGTGAAATGTAGTTGTGGACTACCTTACATAGGTGAGACAGGTCACAGAGTAGAAACTGGAATAGCAGAACATAAAGCAACTATAAAAAATTGCTCCAACAAGACAGGATTAGATAAGTGTGTTATAGAAACCAGACACAACATGGGCTGGCATGCCTATAAAGTAATCAGTTTCCAAAGCAATTTTCAAAAAAGAAAACTAAAAGAAGGAATAGAAATTGAGGAGAATCAGAATTCCATCATCAATGACTGCAGAGGTTTGTCCCTGCCTAACCATCTGGTAGAATTGGGTGAAAAATAACTAACTGTCAAGGTTAACCGCAACCATGATAGTGACTGTTAAAAGTGACAACAAAAGACTGCCTGAAGAAGAGTATTCTCTGAAAATTTGTGATTAAAATATTTTCTAGCAGAAAATTCCCACATCAGAAGTTTGATTAAGCAATTAACGTTTGTAATGTTAGGAGGACATGGGTGCAGGATACAGATACAACCAAAAACATGTGATATCAGGAAAAATTTTCATTAAGTGATCACTGAAATGCATAAATTTAAGTGCAATCTAATCTACTGTTGTGATTTAAAACTTTTGATACATGGCACAGGAAAAAGTTAAAGCCACAATTATAGTACTTGAACGATTTAGAGATGTACTGTATTTAAAAAGTTATTCTCTGAGACAGTGCTCCCTCACTACACATGATTTCACTGAGCAAGTAAGCTTCCAAGAACTGTTGTGTTTCGAATTTCAGAATAAACGCAGTGTCCCCAGTGGGGTCACCCCATAATGAAACATTAATACCACAGCAAAAACATATGAATGCTCATACTAAATGGGATTAATAAAGACTACAAATACTACTAGTTTTTTTAAAGAGTAATATATTGATAAATGAATTAATGGGATAATTATAGACCATAAATACTCAATGACATTTTATTTTCAAGAAAAACATTCTTTAGCATCCTTAAAATCTGTTGATGCTCTCTCAGCAGCCGTTGTTAATGTTTTTCTAGGAACACAGCACCAGTACAGAGCTGTTTCATTAGCATTGTAACTTTATTCAAGACTAAGGTTTTCATCAGATATTATTTTGGCAAATTCGTCGGTGTAATTTTCAGCTGCTTCATGGTCAGCAGAAGCTTTTTCACCACAGATTTTAAGAAATTTTACACCATTACACTTCTTAAATTTCTGCAACCAACCTCCTGAATATTGACACTAAGCTTCAATTTTCAATTTCTCATGGTATATTCTAGCTTGTTTCATGACAAACAAACCAGTCAATGGCATATGTTCAATTCGTTGTCAAATCCACTCCATTAGCACACAGTCAAGATCTTCGTTTTTTGCCCTATGTAGTGTTTTCCAATTTTTTACTAGTTTTTGGTCATCACTAGGGTGCGGATATTTATGACCTAAAAATGTCAAAAATATGCAGGCATATATGACCTTGAAGTCATTTAAATATGACCAATTAAACCGAAAATATGACTTCATAAGTTTTATGAAATTATCACCCAATTTTTAAAACTCAGTGCTTATGGCACATATAAATTGTAGTTTTTAACTAAAAGGTTTATTCTTCATCCCTTCTACAACTTGATGACTTCTATTTAATTAAACAATTAGTACTAATCAGTGCAAGTGCACTGATTAGTACTAATGTTTAATTAATAAAATGTTCATTTGAAGGAATCAAATGAACATTTTGAGAGTAAAATAATGGCCATACCTGGATTGGTTTTCGTCAATTATTAAATTGCACTGGATGATTACGTGCATCTTCAGGTTATCAAACTCAAAACTCCTATTGCTTGTCACTATGTTCTTGTACCTAGAAAACTCCACTCGACATCACATGTGGTTACAGAGGCAAATTTGAATAACGCTAACTCATCTCAAGAAAATTCTGGCTCGAAGTTATCAAAGTTTGCTTTACTTACACAAAGAATGTCACTTACTTTGCAAAGTGTTGAATAACTGGATTACATTGCAGCACTCTTTGCAGTTTGTCACAAACTTTTTCAACTACCCTTTACTTGCTTTAAATCACCCACAGTTTGCTTCACAATTTCTGGTTCATTGCTAAGTTTCATTCCTACAGTTTCAAGGCGAGTGAAAGCCCTAGATATTCCACTGAAGTTACATTTTATATATGCCAAGTTTCCAGCCAAGGTATCAGAAAAGGAATCTTGCACAATTTTGATGGAAGAAGAATCACAACAGCCAAATTCTTAAACTGTCATGTCTAAGGAATCATAATTTGTGCAACAATACAAAACCACATCCATCCAGGTCCCCCACCATGTTAGGACAGGTTGGGGAGGAAGTACCAAATTAGGAGCAATTACTTTGAACTTCCGCACGCAAAGCAGAGCTTTTATGAACATTTTTCCCCATTTGAAATTAGCTTATCTACATCAGGATAGTTACTTCAAATCTCTTCGGCCACTGTAAAACATGTGGAAGGCATGTGATATGGACCATTTTCAGATAAAAGTAGTTTCAGTCCCTTTGCTGCCTTAGTCATGTACGGAGTGGCATCTGTTATAAACAAGAGGATGTTTTCTTTTTGTACATCATCTGGCCAGAGTAATTTCATTGAATCGTCGAAGAGCATAGCAATAGTGGAATTGTTTACTTTTTGCAGATTTTCGCATGTTAGAAGAAATACTTCACCAGGCTCGTCACATTTCACACTACCAATAAGAACATTAGCTATGTATCTTCCATCTACATCCCTTGTTTCATCTATTGAAACCCATATCTTATTGTTGGCAACAGCAGATCTTATCTTACCTAAAACATCTTCATAGCAGGCAGGGATATAGTTTTTTCTAAGAGTTGACTCATTTGGAATCGGATGACTGGTGTACTTCTCCAAAAATTCTCTGAGGCTACCACTACTTAATTTCCTTAAGAGAATATTAGAAGTAATCATCATTTTACAGAGGTCCTTACAATATTCTAACTGTGTGTGTTTGATGAACCTGCAGTTGAAAATGTCTTGAAAAGGAGACGCTGCCTGTTCTCAGCAGAGGAAACTCTTGCTAAACACCTATGTTTTGCGGTAGCACAGTGCTGTTGAACATTAAACCGCTTTTGAGCCAATACTTTGACTTCATACAATTTACAAAAGAAAATATCACCATCGCTACTGAAAATCCGCTCCCCAAACTCTTGAACAAAATGCCATAATTTCACATTCATCGAACACCCGCTTTTGGATATGCTGAGATTAAACTGTAGTTGAGATTGGAGTTTTACTTTTAGCTTGGGTATAGTAAACCAAACATTAAAGAGAATTAAGCGCTGGTTTACAAGCACTCGTGAAGACACCAGCAAGCTAGGCTAGCATGCAATTTGTTTCCCTTTCATGTCTGTTTCTTGGCCTGACATTTCGAATGGCCTGACTTTCCCACGGGAAAGTCAGGCCGTTCGAAATGCTTCGGTTACGAGTCGTGGAGTCCTTATAATGTCATTTCGCACATTTGCATAGCCAACGATTGGCTAAAATATGACCAAATATACTGTTTATTACGAAATTAGTCAAACTATGACATAACATTTTCAGAAGATCAAAATATGTCTTTCTAGGATAAAATATGACATGTCATAGAAACCCGCACCCTAGTCATCACCATCACTATAATACAGTAACTTGTCTTTCTGTTTCTTTAAATCATAAACAGTGGTAGTTCCAACACCATATTCTTCAGTAAGATGCCATACTGACACAGCACGTTCAAAATTCTGCAATAACTCTACTTTCTGCAATGTTATTGATAACGTCAAGATGCTTCCTTTTCTTTTTCTCACTGTTACCCATAAGGGTATCTGCAGCTGTTATCGACATTTTCAGTGAATTAAACACATTCAGAAAAATAAAAATAAAAAAACAAAATATCAGCGAACAGCAGATGCACATGTGACCAGTGCCACTCTGGCTGTCAGTCCTGGGTCACACCTTGAATTACGTGTGAAAGGGGGAGGAGTTGCTTCAGCTGTTCAAGTGCCAAACACACCTTGTTATGAGGAGATGACCGACGCTCCACACTCAAGGAAGCAACTTTGGTTTTCAGAATTTTGGATGCGGGATTGTGGACCTATAGAGGGTGATTCAGAACTCGTGGGACAAACTTTAAGGGGTGGTAGAGCACACTGCAACAAAAAAATTTTGAATAAGACTGTATGGGCGCAAGTGACGTGTTGAGGCACAAACACAAGAAACAGACATGAAAGGAAACAAATTGTATACTTACAGCATCGTTGACAAGTGCTTCTTTACAGCAATGTTTACAATAATTGCTCAAAATTGCGTACACCAACAGTAACACATGCGTGGCAGCATCGACGTACAGTTTCAAAGATGCCAGGTATTTCTCGCACACGTGCAGCCACGACGGATATTCGAGCGACGAGGTCCTCGACAGAGTCAAACTGGAGTCTCGTAAACGAGGGCCTTCAGATGTCCCCATAAGAAGTAATTGAGGCTCGATAAATCGGGCGACCGGGGTGGCCAACGGACTGGTCCACCGCGGAAAATCCATTGCGCCCCAAAAGTGGCATCCAGGTAATTGCGCACATTAATGCTGAAATGGGCTGGCGCCCCATCATGCTGACACCACAGTCCTTGTCGGATGGCCAGTGGTACATCTCGGAGTAATTCTGGTAAAACCTCTTCCAGAAAAATACGAGTCGCGTTGGTAGTAGATATGGGCCAACAAGCAGGAAGTTGTTCACAATACCCGTCCACACATTCACAGAGAATTGTTCTTGGTACGCATGTGGACGTGTAGCGTGTGGGTTAGAGGTTGCCCACACATGACAATAGTGCACATTGAAAACACCTTCGTGTGTAAACATTGCCTCATCTGTGAATAGCACATGAGCTGGGAATTTCTTGTGTTTGTGCCTCAACGCGTCACTTGCGCCCATACATTCTCGTAACTAAAATGTTTGTTGCAGTGTGCTCTACCACCCCTTAAAGTCTGTCCCATGAGTTCTGCATCACCCTGTATACACTAGAAGTCAAATTTCTACAAGCCTTGACACCAAAAACGTTATGTAATTATTATGAATAATATCACTTCTCAAGATAACTTCTTAGAAGATGTATTAAACCGAATGATTGTAAAAACTTAGAATTTCATTCAAATTGAGCATATTTTTGCTCATGATGCAAAACATTAGGATGGACTTACATTTTTAACAGTATGTGCATAAAATGTATGAAAACATTGTTAAAATCACATAAAACAATGTACCACTAAATTTCCTGCATTAAGATCTGTTAATGAGTTCACATCGTGAAATAATTGCATTAGTAAATCACCCAAGATTATAGCAAATGAAACATTTTTGTACTACATTACCTGAATGCCAGCAAGTAACTTGACTGCAGAATTTAAATCTTTGTCTTCAAGATATTTATCAGGACCAAATGACATCTAAAGATTAAACAGAGAAATTATACATGCTTTATCAAAATTTAATTGCACATAAAAAGTAAAATGGTTATTTATAAAATACAATACTTCACAGTATTTTCAAATTTTTAAGAATCAAAATCCAAAATTGCATGCAAATTTTGTAAAAGTGATTTTTTTTTTAATTTTTGCTGATAAATGCATGGCAATATCTGTAATGTAACATTGTTATATAAGGGACCAGAGTAGTTAATTTTGCAGGCCAACCTTTGGTTATATTTATTGTGGCATTTCTTTTCTCTGTTTCTAATCTATCAACTTTCCTTCTAAAAAGTCTGGCTTAAGACTGAAAATTTTTGAGGAACAATTTTATTTCATTCAGTGTTAGAACAGCTATAGCATATGCCATAACTGTTCGTAATTTATGTGCATACAATTATAATCGTAATAGGTTGCTTACCTTATGTACACATTTCCCTGCACGTTTTATTCTTTTGGTTGTCTAGCTTGGTTCAAGCCTCTGGTGCAATGGTCCTTTTTCATCTTTGGGTTCATTCAATGCCTGGTGAATGTATAAGTCCTTGAAGTGTACTGCATTAATGACTAATGCAGTACACTTCAAGGACTTATACATTCACAAGGCATTGAATGATGACTAATGCAGTACACTTCAAAGACTTATACATTAATGACTAATGCAGTACACTTCAAGGACTTATACATTCACAAGGCATTGAATGATGACTAATGCAGTACACTTCAAGGACTTATACATTCACCAGGCATTGAATGAACCTGAAGACAAAAAAGGACCACCGCACCAAAGGCTTGAACTAAGCTAGACAACCAAAAGAATAAAACATGCAGGGAAATGTGTACAAAAGGTAAGCTACCTATTAAGATTAATTTTATTTCATTATTTTTGGAACCAGTCCCTTACCTTACTTGTAACTTATTCTCTCAAGACTTTCCAAAAACATTCTTGCAGTGTAAATTTTTTTCCAACAAATTTAATTTTACATCCATTCACTTTTTAAAGGAAACATAAGGTAGAGAGAGCTGTGTTGTAACTAAGATTAATTTTAGCAACTTCTCGAGTGGATGTTTTTATTATTATTATTATTGTTGTGTAGATTTAAGAGCACTTATTTTTTTTAAAAACTGAAAAACTTTAAATCTTGTGTATAACAGACGACCAAAATTTAAATCCAATATCTTATTTGTACTGGTGAGTTTTTAGTATATACAATGATGAGCCATTACATTATGACCATCCCTCGTCTAGAGAAACGAGCGTGCTGGAGACCGAACGGGTGGCACAGGTGAAGTTCACAGAGCAGTATATATACAACCCGAGAACCAGCTTTCGATTAGTAGGGTATTCGGAGTGAGAATGGGAAAAGCTTCCGATTTATCGGAGTTTGATAAAGGACAAATTGTGATGGCACTGCGCCTCGGAACTACGATCTCGGAAACGGCGCTGCCGTAGTGACTACTTATCAAAAGAGGTGCACAGATGGCCAAACGACGAACCGTTGTCCAGTGTTTGTCGTCCGCAGCTCATTGATGCCTGAGGGGAGCAGAGACTGTTGCGCGTTGTTCACAGTGACCGCGTGGCCACGGTGCGACAAATTGCCCACAGCTACAACGGTGGTGATCAGAGCAATGTGTCAAAGCACACAGTTCATCGCAGCCTTCTGTGCTTGGGCCTGCATAGCTGAAAACCCAGCCGAGCCCCCATGCTCACTGCACATCATTGCCAACAACGCCTGAAATGGGCCCAAGGCCATCGAGATTGGACCGTGGATGATTGGAAGAAAGTGGCCTGGTCTGACGAATCAAGATTCCTGGTGCATCACGTAGATGGTCGCGCATGGATATGGAGGCTATGGCACCAGGATACACTCTTGGGTGGAAACAGGCCGGTGGCACCGGTGTTATGCTGTGGGCGATGTTTTCTTGGGACACTTTAGGCCCTATTATCCCAATAGCACAAGCAGTCAGGTATCTGAACATTCTGACAACTGTCAGGGCCCTATTATCCTAATAGCACAAGCTGTTAGGTATCTAAACATTCTGACAGCTGTCAGGGTCCTATTATCCCAATAGCACAAGCTGTTAGGTAACTGAACATTCTGACAGCTGTCAGGGCCCTATTATCATAATAGCACAAGCTGTTAGGTATCTGAACATTCTGACAGCTGTCAGGGCCCTATTATCCCAATAGCACAAGCTGTTAGGTATCTGAACATTCTGACAGCTGCCAGGGCCCTATTATCATAATAGCACAAGCAGTCAGGTATCTGAACATTCTGACAGCTGTCAGGGCCCTATTATCCTAATAGCACAAGCTGTTAGGTATCTGAACATTCTGACAGCTGTCAGGGCCCTATTATCCCAATAGCACAAGCAGCCAGGTAACTGAACATTCTGACAGCTGCCAGGGCCCTATTATCCTAATAGCACAAGCTGTTAGGTATCTGAACATTCTGACAGCTGTCAGGGCCCTATTATCCTAATAGCACAAGCTGTTAGGTATCTGAACATTCTGACAGCTGCCAAGGCCCTATTATCCTAACAGCACAAGCTGTTAGGTATCTGAACATTCTGACAACTGTCAGGGCCCTATTATCCTAATAGCACAAGCAGTCAGGTATCTGAACATTCTGACAACTGTCAGGGACCTATTATCCTAATAGCACAAGCTGTTAGGTATCTGAACATTCTGACAGCTGTCAGGGCCCTATTATCCTAACAGCACAAGTAGTGAAGTATCTGAACATTCTGACAGCTTTAAGGACCCTATTATCCTAAAATAGCACAAGCTGTTAGGTATTCGGACATTGTTGCGGACCAAGTTCACCCATTCATGGCACCTGTGTTCCCTGCAGGTGATGGCCATTACCAACAGGATAATGAGCCATGCCACACTGCCAGAGTGGTTTGAGGAACAGGCTGGTGACTTTCTGTTAATGCCCTGGCCTCCAAATTCACCTGACACGAATCCAATCAAATATTTATGGTTCGACTTGGAAAAGCGGGTTTGCACTAAATCACCACCACCTCGAAATGTACGGGAACTGGAGGACCCTGCTGTTGACATTATGGTACCAGATACCCCAGGATACCTATCGCCACCTCGTCGAATTGATGCCTCGCCAAATGGCCACTGTTTTGTGGGCTAAAGAGGGTCCTACAACCTCCCTGCCCGTTGCAAATGCTAACTGCCTTTTCTTACCCATTCCCTTCTCAGTTGTCTGACCTTCGAACTCCCTATTCGTAACAGACCTACCAGTGATCATCCATTTTTTCCTGTGCGGTACTGCACTTATTTTTTTTTAGCTGAATTAGAATTAGGAGTACACCCGAGACTCTCTAGCTGGCAGTTTCTTTGAGAACAGTGGAGAGAAAATTAAAAAAAAAGGGAAGGGAATGGGGGGAGTAACATTGATTTCCTAAAAGGAATTTAAATAAGTACTAATTTCAAAGATTTTCAAGACAGCTTTAAAAAACAAAAACAACACACCATTTTTTCAGGATATTCCAAGGCCTTGAAAATGTAATCATGATTTTCAAGGACTTTCCAGGTTTTTCAAGCACCCACATGTGTGTGAATATCTTGCTTTTCCACACACATGAAGAAAAAATGGGCAGAGGAATGTGCAGTGGTGGTACATAAAAGAAATAATTTTACCAAACTCCTAAACTACAACACAATAAAAAAAAATATTAAACATCATCTTACCCAAGATAAAATAAACTTTTGTTGTTTGGGGTCACTTTTGGATTTTATTAAGAAATACTGCTTCCTTATCCTCCAACCTAAAAGAAAAATTAAACAGATTAACAATTGTATGTCCAAAATTAAGAGAAAAAAAATTGCATAACGAAAAAAACATGGCGAACACTTTTTTCTATTCAATATTTTGATAAAAATTTGAAAAAAAACCAACAAAAATCATCACAACATAATTGATAAAAATTTGAAAAAAACAACAACTCATCTGCAACATAATGCAGAGAAGGTTGAGAGCAAACTTCCATGAAATAAATACACTGCCTGACAGAGAAAATGCCACACCATGAAGGAATGCTACCAAATTGCACACACAGATAGCCAATTAGGTCCTGAACAAATGATTTAATTGTCACATACAGACTACGCTTCAGTGGCTGAATATACAGGATGATCAATAAGGAGTGTGGCCCCCATTTTGGATGATACAGTGTGAATCTGATGTGGCATCGAGGCAATGAGAGTCCAAATAGAGTCCTGGGGTATCGTGGGCCATGAGGTGTTGATCCGAGTCCACAGTTCATCTCCATTTTGCGGGGAGGGGAGGGTACTCAACCGATGTCACGTAAAGCATTCAGCCTGATCCGAGCAGTATGTGGCCGGGTGTCATCCTGTTGGAAAATGGCATTTGGAATGCCGTGCAGATACGGTAGTGCCACTGGCCGCAGCACCTCGACAACATAGTGGCGTACCATCAATGTGCACCGGCGGTGAGCGGCTGTTGGTGCTGATAGCACCCCACTCCAGGATTCCACATTGCCGAGCCGTGTGGCACTCCACAATGGCAGAAGAATACACCCATTGGCCACGTCTCCTCTAGAGTCCCACACGGCAATCATCCGTGGCGAGAGAGAACCACGATTCGTCACTGAACACCACACTGTTCCATTCAGCACCCCACGCAGCTCTGGAGCGACGCCAAGCGGTGATGACGATGGCTCGCTGTTAAGGGTAGCCTTCGCAACTGACGGCTGGACAGCAAACCAGATGCAGCCAATCGGCGTGACACTGTCCGTGTCAATATTGAAGCATCCAAACCTACCCATACACTCCGCAAAATGTCGCCTGTGGGTCCGCTACGGCATGACGTCAGATGCAACGATCGGTACGCTCGGACGTCCGTCTCAGTGCTCCAGTCCCCCTACGACGGTGCAAAGATCTTTCCTGGGACCACTGTCTCCAAATGCGACCGACGATTGTGGCACCACGTTGCGTTTCTTCCACAATATGACACAAGTACCATCCAGCGGTACGAAGGCCTATGACGACACCTCTCGTGAGCTCATCCGTTTGACGAAATCGCATACGACGGCATATTTACGGCATTGGCACCCCTTGTTCATTCTCCAGACATGGTTACAGTAAAACCACTCACTTCTAGTGGCTGTGGCGATGTCTCGACTTATGGCCTGACGGACTGGTTGTCCGCTTATATCCCGTGCGCCGTTCGTGCGATTGGCCTGCAAATGCAATCATTTGCATAACTTGTACGTGTGCACCCACCCTGCAATTTGCATGCACGTCTTCATGGTGTGGTATTTTCTCTGTCAGGCAATCAGTCATTGGTCGAAGTGGCACAGAGCTACTGCCGGTATGATGTCGACCATAGATCCACATAGTATAAATAGGAGGTTTCGAAACAAATGCATACCATTCCACATAATTTGTTTGTTTGTTTTTTTTTATTAAAAAATTAATGTATATAATATTAAAAAATGAATGTAATAATTAAATAAAAACCTTCATTGAAGGGTTTGTGGTCTCTTTCAGTCTCACCTGCTATCAATTTATCCGTTAAAAATGTAATTTGCCGATTTTTGCATTAAAATGTCTGCTTTCACCCAAATTTCTTCACGTAGTTTGCGATGGGTTTATAATTTATTACATATCGGTATGGTAAATAATGTTTTTTTAACTGCCGGTATACTCACTTCCATTTTTGTTAACTACCACTATGCCATACCACCCCACTTTGAACACTGCAGGCAGTATAGTTCAGAACTTAAATGTGGGCTATGCACAAAGGTCGAAAAATGCAGTCACCTGGTCACCCAGGGCAACCAAAAAAAATTATCCGGGCCATCACAGAAAAATATGCAATTCAAAAATGTGTGAGCCCTGGAAAAAATAATAAGTATCATTTTTGGCTTTTTTTCCAGGGAGAGAAGGCTGAGGGGGTAAAACAAAAGTGTATGCGGCTTTGACATCATATTAGGGCATACCTGCCAACATTGGCAAGAGCCTTGTCAGTAGTAATTAGTATTATTGTGAGGCATACATAAATGCATGAGAGTGGGAATATCGCAGGAGGGGGAGGGCTTCACGGGAGAAATGTTTGCTCCATCTGACTTCAGGTTTTGGAATTTTCCCCGTATTTTCAAACTGAAATAAAAATACTTATGCAGTAAAATGTTGTTTAACAATAATACTGGACAGAACAAACAATGCGAGAAAAAGGAAATTACTATTACGGAAAAAATCTGAACTCCGTGGACCTTCGGTTTTCGAAAGTTTCGTAAAATGGAATCCGTGTTCCGAACACCCTCCCCCGTCACCATCAGCCCCCCCCACTCCCTAGTTTCTGTTCACTTGAGCGCCAGACGTGTGAATGATAAAAATAATAATGAAAAAGGCGGAATTCCTCGAATTCGCAGAAGAATCTTGTGCCTGAAGATTACGGGGAAATTTTTGAGGCATCTCACTTCTGTTTTTGCAAATTGTTGCCTACAGTTTCAAGCTAAAATGCAAACATTTATACAATAAAATTATGTTTAACAAAAATACTGGAAACAAAGGCAAAATCGGGAGAGAAAAAAATTATGATGATGGCAAAAAAATTTACTCTCTTTATCTACCATTTTTGAAAGCTTTGAAAAGGTGAAATACCGTTCCCAGATGGAAAACTAACACCCCCTACCAAAGTCTCTTCAGTTTTGCATCAATCTCAAGATTGATCTAAATGATACAAAAAACAAAAACGTAATTTTGCTAATCAGCTTAAAAATCTCATGTAAAATAATAGCAAAAAAAAAAAAGTTTTAGTGAAAATTCGTAGAATCCGTACGTGTTTTTTGTATATATGACTTTCATACTAGTTTTTGAAATGAAAAAAAAAAAATTTGATTTTTGTGTGTAATATGCCATTTCGTAGATGCTGACTTGCATTTTGCTGGTGTATATTTCATTTGATTAATTAATTGTGTTCTATCGCATTATTACTTTAGAAAGAAATAAACAAAAATTGGAAATCCGTGTTCTTTTACATCACTACTGGAAACAGAACTTTAAAGCGGCAGCAGAAGCAAAGAAAATATGCAAAGTGGAACGCAAAGGTGTTGTTTCAATTCAGAAGTGGTTCAAAAAGTTCAAAGACAGCGAGATGAGTCTCAAAGATCAGCCACACTCTGGTTGCCCTGAGACGGTAAATTCTGAAGTCATTCGCAAAGCCGTAGAGGCGAATCCATCAACCAGCACTTGCCGATTGTCTGATGAACTCCACATTGCACGGACATCAGTTGTTTGGCATCTTCACCTGCTTAGCACGGTCAACAAATGCTGTCGTGAAGTTCCACGTGAACCGACACGTCAGATCTAGCTGAGCAGCGTGTCAACTTTTGTCGTCAACTGCTGCAGAATCCTCGTGACGAGTGTTTCATCCACCCAATTGTAACCTGCGTTGAAAAGTGGGTTTATTTGCTCTAACCTTGACAAAGGAAATCAATGGTTGGACCCTGGCCAAGTGGCGGAACCTGTGGCCAAACGAGACAGAATCTCCCGGAAGGCTGTGTTTGGTGGAATTTCAAGGGCATCATCCACTTTGAGATTGTTCTAAACAACCAAGCCATCAATGCCGAACTGTATTCTGCCCAACTTCAGCGAATGTATGTGGAACTGAGGCAAAAATACCAGGCTTTGGTCAACAGACACTGCATCCTCCTGCAGCAGGATAATGCTTCTTTGCACACCACCAGGCAGGCGAAGGCCAAGCTCCAAGAACTCGCCGCCATTGAACTTTTGTTACATCCTGCATACAGCCTCGACCTTGCGTCATCTGATTTTCAGCTTTTTTGGGTTGTGGCACATTTCTTGCGTAGGCGCAACTTCTGAATTTTAGACGATGTTGAGACGAGGTGCTGCGAGTTTTGCCGCCAAAGACAAGGCGTGGCACAGCTGTAGAATCAAACAACTCACCAAAAGATGGATTAGAAGCATTGATTCCAATGGTCTTTACTTCAAAGAATATTTATTTGTTGTTTTTATATTTACATTTTCATTTTAAATTAAAAAAAGAAATACACAAACTTATGGACCATCCCAGTACACTCCCTCTGCCCCCACAGGTCCTATGCTTTGATTCTCACCACTAAAAAATTTTACTGGCCATCAGATTTCAGAATATTTTTCTATTCCTGGTTATGCACAAGAGATAGCTTTCAAAAAATTTAAAAATATATATACACTGTCATTTTATAACATATGTTAATAATCATGTAGCATGCACTAATTCTTATAAATTTTCCAACTTCCTCACTTCTGTTTTCAGAAAAATTTCTATATCTTATCAAGCTTAAATTCAAGCTTTTATGAGTGAAAATAACATTCAACAACACAAGGAAACGGGAACATCACCGAGCCGTCCCGCCCTAGTTACGCCTCTGAGAGAGAGTCATTACAGCTAATCGACGGAGTACTGCACAAGACCTCAGTGTACAGGTGAGTAACAATGCTGGAACCTCGGTATGTACACATACCTTTCGCAGAGAACTTTATTCCATGGGTTACTGTGGTCGTGCGGCTGCTCATATGCCTTTCATCTCCACTCGGAATGCTACTCGTCTTTTAGCATGGTGTAAAGAACATTTATCATAGACTGTAGGTCAATGGAAACGGATCCTATGGACTGATGAATCCAGATACACGATCCATCAGTCTGATGGCCGTGCGTTGGTATGGCAGCAGGCAGGGGAATGCTATTTACCACAGTGTTCTGTTCCTATGGTCAATTTTGGAGCTGGAAGTTTACTCATGTGGGGGGTGTTTTTCATGGTATGGTCCCGGCCCACTGGTTTTCGTGGACAAACCTGTTAACTAGCACGTCTACCGCAATATTCTGGATAATTATGTCCTACCAAATCTGTGGCAATACTATGGAACCAAGCCTAGTTGGTACCAGAAGAATAATGCCCCGAGCCATAAAGCAAGGACTGTTACGGCATGGTTTGATGATAATTCCATATCATGTGTGGATTGGCCAGCAAAGAGCCTTTATCTTAATCCCATAGAGCACCTATGGGATGAATTAGAGCACAGCATAAGAAGTTTGGAACCAAGGCCTACTGTTAAGCCAGTTAGCAGCATTATATACTGAATGGAAGTGCATACCTATTGCTGTGTTCCAAAACCTTGTCGAAATCATGCCTCGAAGAGTCAGTGCATGCATTAAGGCCAAAGGTTGACCAACACAGTACTAATGTATGTCAATAAATACTATGTTGTGTTTCTCTTCTAGGTGTCTGGTGACTATGTCAATATAGTGTATGTAATGAGCAAGATGGAGTTATGACTAATTTATTTATGTAAATATTTAACTAGAGCACACAATTGTATTCACAACATAAATTTTCTTTTTACTGAATTCAAAACAAAATAAAATGGTTTTAAAAGACATTACTTGAAACACAGTTTTTTTTAACTTGTTTTGTTGTACTACTAGAACATCAGCTAAAGTTTCCTTTTGCAAGCAAGCTTTGCTTATTCCACAGCCATATTTGCCTTGCGTTGACTCTGCAGCTGCACAGCATCCATTGTTTTTTCGTTTTGTTTTTCCTGCTGATATATTTCCCTTCTAATTTCTTCATTGTCACTTTTCTTTTTCTTTTTGCCCACAGATAATTTTTCATACTGAAAGAACTTTCAACCTGAGGCACATGGACACATGACACCAACGCTTTCCCTACTTTAAATAAGTAGTGTAACTTTGAGAATATGAATACTTTTGAAAACCATGCATTAGTTTTTATCAATTTTCCAACTTCTTTATTCCAACCCTCCCTTTATCAATTTTAACCCACTCTTAATTCTCTGATGGTCCTGTGTCTAGCACTCTTTGGCCAAACCTGGCCCTTGTGCCATAGAAATCAACTAACCAACCAACCTTATCAAGTTCAATTGCAAACATTTATGGGGGATAATAAGGAAACATTGTGTGCGTGTGTGTGGGGGGGGGGAGATTACAGTTACAGAGGAAATAAGAAATCTTTGCTTCATCCATCTTTCATTTTGGGGAAAAAAATGTTACCCCCATTTTCTAGCTGAAATGCAAATATTTATGGAATAAAATGATATCTCAAAACAACATCTAGCAGAAGGAACATCGAAAATAAGTTAACATGGTAAATTTGGAAACAAGCACAAAACTTAAATGCAATACAAAATAAAGAACATCATTTTTCTCCATTTTGTATACAAATTGAAATTCATAATTATTCAGTAAAGCTAAAAGAATCCACCAAGCTGCTATGCAGTATCAAACCTCATTAAAAGCTTGGAGAAATCTCAACAATAGTCAGTAAAACTGTAATGGATGAAAAATTAATTACTGTACAGGTGTAGGCAACAAATTATGTTTATTAAAATGCCAACATGAGATTGGGAAATAGAAATTTGTTTCACTAATTCTATTTATATTTTAAAACTAAGTGATAATTTCTAGACTTGGATAACCTATAGAGTGAAAACTTGATTGCATGTAAAATACCATACCTAAATCAGGTAAGGGTTCCACAATTTCCCACTTTGATTCTGAACGAAACACCATGGACACATGTTGAAGAGATGATTCTGAAATAAAATATCAATATATTCAATAAACAGTAAAGAAACAAATTTTGTGTGAAGAATTTTGCATATAAGTTTCTAAAGAATTAATGAGCATGCACATAATACATGTCATTAAAAAATTATTTGCAACACTGCTAAGGGGTTTAACAGGAATTTCACATGGGGGGGGGGGGGGGGAATGCTGAAAAATTTCTGGGGTAGGGATGTTGGATGAAAGGAAATTTAAAAAATTATTTGTGATACTGCTAAAGAGTTTATCAAGAAATTTCACATGAGGGGGTGTTGAAAAACTTTCGTGAAGATGTTGGATGAAAGAAAATTTTTCAAAGGGTGAAAATTTTTACATTTAAATAATTAGGTTTTAATCCTATCACAAAAAATGTCAACCGTTATGTGAGTGAGCAATGAGCAGTCAGCTAGGAAATAATGGTGAAACAAAAATGGGAATGATAAGTTTAACTTTCTTTCTTCTGCCTTCACGTGTTCGAAAACTAATTCCCAATAAGAAAATTAATGTTGAGAATTAATAAGGGTCAACCGTTATGTGAGTGAGCAGTCAGCTAAAAAATAATGGTGAAACTTTGGAATGGGAATGATACGTTTAACTTACTGCCACCTTCACGAGTTCGGAAAGGAATTCCCAATAAGAAAAGTAATGTTGAGAATTAATAAAGCATCAACCATTATGTGTGTGAGCAATCAGCAGTCAGTTAGGAAATAATGGTGAAACTTAAGAATGGGAATGATACGTTTAACTTTCTTACGACTTCAGAAACAAATTCCCAATAAGAAAAGTAATGTTGAGAATTAATAAGTGCCAACTATTATGTGAAAGAGCAATCAGCAGTCAGTTAGGAAATAATGGTGAAACTTAAGTATGGGAATGATACGTTTAACTTTCTTCTGCCTTCATGAGTTCAGAAACAAATTCCTAATAAGAAAAGTAATGTCAAGAATTAATAAGCATCAACCATTATGTGTGTGAGCAATCAGTAGCCAGCTAGGAAATAATGGTGAAACTTAAGAATGGGAGAGAATGAAAGGTGAATGCCATTCATTTAAATGGTGTGAGTGAATTGCTCGCAATGA
The DNA here is from genome assembly GCA_039090855.1 of Macrothele yani. Lineage (NCBI taxonomy): Eukaryota > Metazoa > Arthropoda > Arachnida > Araneae > Macrothelidae > Macrothele > Macrothele yani. The sequence goes on along the minus strand of CM077031.1, from coordinate 14,888,528 downwards.
GCAGAGATTCACTTGCAAGAAAATGATGAATGGAGCTCCTAAGCTCGTGCTCTTTTGGGCAAAATGATGAATGGGGCTCCTAAGCTTGTGCTCTTTAGGGCAAAATGATGGAGCTCCTAAGCTTGTGCTCTTTTGGACGAAATGATGAATGGAGCTCCTAAGCTTGTGCTCTTTTGGACAAAATGATGAATGGAGCTCCTAAGCTTGTGCTCTTTTGCACAAATGATGAATGGGGCTCCTAAGCTTGTGCTCTTTTGGGCAAAATGATGAATGGGGCTCCTAAGCTCCTGCTCTTTTGGGCAAATAATGAATTGGGCTCCTAAGGTCGTTCTTTTTTTGGGCAAAATGATCGATGGGGCTCCTAAGCTTGTGCTCTTTCGGGCAAATGATGAGTGGGGTGCCTAAGCTTGTGCTCTTTTGGGCAAAATGATGAATGGGGCTCTTAAGCTCGTGCTCTTTTAAGCAGTCAGCCAAAACCATCTGTGAATGTGCTTGTTTGCCACAACTATTTCAGTTGTGAATGGTGATCACCTGCTCTTTTGGGCAGTTTTCTGATTTTGTGATACATGCACCACTCATGATTCCCCGCACGGGGATAACTGGTTTTCCAGTTATTTGGGGAGCGGCGCCCCCACGGCCCGAGCTGACCTTGTGACGGTTTTTTGCTTTTTTGTTTTTGCGCTTATACGTTACCGCAGGGACAGCTGTTCATCCAGCTGATGGGGAGTAGCGACCCCACGGCCCTAGCCGACTTGTTATGTTTGATTCTTCCCGTTACAACTTTGTGTTGCCACTCACCTTGACAGCACCCGCCCTCAGTTGTTGGTTGCTGAGGTTGTGATTATGCGCCAGCCCTTTCCTTTCCTCTGGCTTTCCTCTCCTTTCCTGTTTTTACTTTCTTCTCCACTACCTGTTCTTCTTTTCTACTCCATTTTCTACTCGACTTGCTTCTCCATTTTCTGTTCCTCTCTTGTTTTTCCGGGCTGGTTTGCTAGACCTACCTGCACGTTTGCCGTGTGCGGTGACCCGTAAGGTGGAAAAGGGGATGCTGGAGGCTGAGGTTTCTGGTGGCCAGGTTGTTGTTGTCGCCAGTCGCCAACACTCCCCTTTGCCCCCTGCTTTCACCCTAAACGGGTGGCTAGGAACTAACCCACTCCTAGTCAATCGGCTTGTTGTTTCGTACAACAGGGTGAGTTTGGGGATAGTGCGGACATGCCAAAGGGTGTTACCGAGACCTGAGAAAGTCTCGGTACTCGCTGAGCGCATGTCTGCACTATCAACATGCTATATCCGTTGCTTAACCCTAGAGTCGTGTCCTGCGTCCAATTGGGCTTGCGGACCTCCGGCTCTCCCCTGTAGGGCTCGGTTGTGGGCGGGAAATCGGCGGACGAACTTTTCACTTCTCTTCATGGCTAACCAAAAAATTTCCCAAGAACTTCAAACAAAGCGGCTCATTGAGGAAGGGTCACCCCCTCCCCAACAAGAAACCTACACCTGATTCTGCCAATGTTCGGTTCTTTTGCATCCACTCCTTGGACGCTTCAAACCCATTAAACACCAGAAGCCCCTTCTGGATAAATAAAGCATTGCAATCAATTGCCAGCTCTCCTAAGAGCGTTAAGAAGCTCCAATCTGGAGATCTTCTTGTCGAGATGTCGAGTCCCAGATATGCTACAGTGCTTTTAAACACCACCTCTTTTTTAGATTGTCCAGTAAAAGTTACCCCTCACGGCTACCTCAATTCCTCACGAGGTGTTATCTCTTCTCAAGACCTTCTGGAGTGCAGTGACCAAGAACTTCTGGAGGAACTGAAAGACCAACAAGTGAGTGGAGTCCGGCGCATCCTATTTCGGCGAAATGGCCAATCTGTCCCATCTCGAAACATCATACTGACCTTTAACACCCCATCCCTGCCAACTTCAATCAAGGCAGGGTATCTACACCTTGAAGTGCGCCCCTTCATACCAAGTCCTCTACGATGCTTCAAATGCCAAGCATATGGTCACTCCCAGCAGTCTTGCAGGAGCACTGCTCGGTGTGGGCGTTGTACTGCAACCGACCATACTTTGCAAGATTGCCATGCCGAAGCCGAGCTGTGCTTCAACTGCAAGGGATCTCATGCAGCATCATCGAGAGACTGTCCAAAGTGGAAAGAGGAAAAGAGATCCAACGCATTAAGACCGTTGAGGGAATCTCCTACCCAGAGGCCAGAAGAAAGGTCGCTCCAAACCAATCAAATCGGCGATCATATGCATCAGCGGTTGTTGCAAGGACTACAGTCGGTACCCAGACTGATAGCCAAATCCCAGTGAATTGTCCCTACAAGCTAGACGACATCATAGCTGCTGGTCTGGCAGCACTACAATCCCGAGCTAGGGACGCGAAAGCTCCAACAACCACTGTGCCTAAACCTGCTGCAACTAACACCAGCACCACCGGGACTTCAACAACCCCGGGAGGAAAGAGAAAGGAAAAAGAAAAGGAGAAGAAATCTCCAAACTCCCATCATAAGAACCAGGATCGGGCAAGATCATCTGCGACACAGGAACCAAAATACCGCCCCATTTTACCACCAGAGACTACAGGACGTCGGACAAAACAGTCCCAAGCGCAAATGGACATTGCAGACGAAATGATGGAATCGGACAACTTTTAGTTGTCCCAGTTTTTCTCGGGTTTTGTTTTTCGTTTTTCTTTTTCTCATTCACCACAATTCAAACCATAGATAAAATCGTTCAGTGGAACTGTCGAGGCTTTCGAACAAGACATGACGACGTGAAACATCTGCTCGTCATACTCTCCGGTGTGCCTTTGCCTCCAGGAAACAAAACTTAAACCATCAGACCTCCTTTCAGTTCGAGGCTACAGTGCATTTCGGAAAGATAAAGTTTCAGGAGATATAGCTTGCGGGGAAGTTGCCATCCTTGTCCCCCACAGTGTTCCAGTTTCTCCCGTTGCGGTCTCAACATCTTTACAAGCCGTTGCGGTGCGTATCTCCATGCCTGTGCCTCTAACTGTTTGCAGCGTCTATCTGCCGCCGGATGAGGACGTGAGCGTGTCCGTTCTTGAGAGCTTAGTTAGGGCAGCTGCCGTCACCTGCTCTTCTTCTGGGTGACTTCAATGCTCATAATCCATTGTGGGGTAGTGTCAGAACAGACACACGAGGCCGTAGGATCGAATATCTTCTTTCCTCGACCTCTTTGTGCCTGTTTAACACCGGTGCTGACACTTACTTCCACGAGCCTACACACGGTTTCAGTGCAATCGATTTATCTTTGGGTCAACCATCGGTTATGGCCGACTGGTCGTGGGACGGTGTGTGACGACCTCCATGGAAGCGACCACTTCCCAATTGTACTTAGGTATAATGTGAGCGTACCATCTTCTGCCTCCCGCCCTCCTCGTTGGAGGATGGATCGTGCCAAGTGGGAGGTCTTCACACCGTCCGCAATGATATCTTTTGCCATGGTGACCCGGGGGTCAATTGACGCAGCTGTTACTGATGTCACAACGTGTATCATTCAGGCAGCAGATCTCTCTATCCCAAAAACATCAACGACGCTCCCAAGACGTCCGAAGCCTTGGTGGAACCCTGATTGCGCAGCGGCTAGGAGAGTTCAACATAAGGCCTGGTGTGCTTTTCGGCGTTATCCGACCGATGCTAATCTTGTTAAATTTAAAAGAGCAAAATCTTACGCTCGGTTGGTGCGTCGACGAAGCAAGAGGAGTCTTGGATGAAGTACGTTTCATCTATCAATTCACGTGCCAGTTCAAAAACTGTTTGGGAAAAATTCGTAAGATCCGGGGAAACTATAGTTCCCGCCAAATTTCAATTCTTGAGAATAACGGCTGCACGTATGCTGAAGTTGGGGAGATTGTGGATTGCTTGGGCGAAGCGTTTGCCTCAGTTTCTAGTTCTCAGGCGTATCTCCCGTCCTTTCAGAGGATTAAAACAACCGCGGAACGCCAGAAAATCTCCTTTGCGCCTTTTTATAACACTGAGTATAACTCCCCTTCAGCATGGTTGAACTACGGGTGGCTCTGCATCGGTCTGGCGCAACATCTGTCGGCCCTGACGGCATCCACTATGACATGATCCGTCATCTCTCGCAGTCGTCTCTCGAGAATCTATTAGTGCTTTTCAACCGTATTTGGTTGGAGCACAGTTTCCCGGACTCTTGGCGAAGAGCTTTTTGTTTTACCTTTTCCCAAGCCTGGCAAAGACCCCAAGTCTCCCTCTAGTTATCGGCCAATTGCCCTCACTAGCTGTCTGTGCAAAATCCTTGAACGAATGGTTAATTCCCGGCTAATTTATTTTCTTGAAGAACATCGAATACTGTCTCCATCACAAAGCGGCTTCCGTCGTCATCGTTCAGCTCCTGACCATCTCCTGCTCCTTGAGACGTCTGTTCGTGAGGCGTTCGTACGTAGGCAGCACCTGGTGTCTGTATTTTTTGACATCGAAAAAGCTTACGATAGAGCGTGGCGTCACGGTATCCTCCGTGACCTCCACGAGAGTGGGTTGCGGGGAAACCTGCCAACCTTCATTGCCAACTTTCTTTGTAACCGTGTGTTCCAGGTGCGCCTGGGTACAACGCTGTCCACCTTTTTCCATCAAGAACAAGGCGTTCCTCAAGGCAGCATTCTTTCGGTGACTCTGTTCATCCTCCGCATTAATTGTTTACTCAAAAATCTTCCTCCTACGGTTTCGGCTACCATTTATGTTGACGACCTTCACATCTTCTGTTCGTCATCCAGCATGCGTTTCGTTGAAAGGCAGTTGCAGTCTGCAATTACCCAGATTGTTAAAGCCGCTAACAATAATGGGTTTGTTCTTTCTCCCGACAAGACAGCCTGTGTCCATTTCTGCCGGAGGCGTGGCCTCCATCCTGATCCAGAGCTCTATTTGGACCGTGCAGCCATTCCAGTTTTGCCGGAAACCAAGTTCCTTGGTTTGACCGTTGACCGTGCTCTCACCTTTCGCTCGCACGTTCGACGGCTAAGGACTTCCTGTCTGAGAGCCTTGTCAATCCTTAAGATCCTTGCCTCAGTCTCCTGGGGTGCAGACAGGACTTCTTTGTTCCGTATTTACCATTCTCTCATTCGGTCTAAGCTGGATTATGGCTGTATGGTGTATGGCTCTGCGCGTCCTACCGTTCTCCGGCCGTTGGATACCATCCACCATCAAGCGCTGCGTCTTTGTACGGGAGCCTTTCGTACGTCACCCATTCCCAGCCTTTATGCCGACGCGAACGAACCGTCGCTTCATTTACGCCGTCTGCAGCTGTCTCTTCAGTTTTACCTGAAACTTAAATCACTCACAGACCATCCTTTATGCGATGCAGTTTTTCATCCCCAGCATGCTCGTTTGTTCGAGATCCGTCCCTCGTGCATTCGAACCTTCGGTCTTCGTATGGCGGCCGTAGCTCGTGATGCAGGGCTCGACTTGTCACTCGTTGGAGAGACCAGGGGCTTTGAGGATCCCCCATGGCATCCTCTTGGTGTCATGGTTGATACCAGCTTTACATCTTTTGACAAGTCCTCAACCCCTGCGTCAGTGTACCAGCAGCTCTTCGCTGAACACCGTTACGTCAATGCAGACTTTATTCCTGTTTTCACCGATGGATCTAAGGCGGCTGGTGTAGTTGGATCCGCCGCCGTCTGCGTTGACGAAGTTTCTGTTGCCCGCATTCCTCCTGAGGCCACGGTGTTTTCGGCGGAGATGCATGCTGTGTATCTTGCACTTGTTCACGTGCAGTCGAGCTCTCATCAGCGTGCTATTGTGTACACTGATTCGTTGAGTGTTGTGCAATCATTGTCATCTTTGGATTTCACTGGCCACCCCTTCTTTTACCGTACGGAGACTTCTTCGTTCTTTGTTCGAGGCTGATGTCCAGATTCGGTTCTGCTGGATTCCTGGGCATGTTGGGATCCCAGGGAACGAGTCTGCTGATGCTGCTGCTAGATCTGCCTCCTCTTTGGTTGTCACACCGTTGCCACTGTTCCACCGTGATTTTCGCTTTCTTGTTCACGATCATATCAGACGAACGTGGCGGGGTCTGTGGGACCAACAGGTGGAGAATAAACTGCACCGTGTTAAACCCATCCTTGGAGTCTGGAAATCATCGTGTCGCCGGAACCGTAGGGAAGAAGTTGTTCTTGCGCGTCTCCGCATTGGGCATTGTCGCTTCACGCATAGCTATTTGCTGTGTGGCGACGCTGCCCCAATGTGTGAGGCGTGCGACTGTTTACTCACCATCTCTCATGTTTTATGTAGTTGTGTTCGGTTTTGTAATAATCGGTTTCACTATTTTCAATCTCATCTGCTGGACGAGGACGCAGCTACGCTTCAAAAACTTTTGGGCGACCACTGCGACACTTTCGCAGTATTTTCCTTTTTAAAACAGATTAACTTTTAAAACTTATTTAAAAAAAAAAAAAAAGTTATATAATAAATATAATAGTAAACTAATAAAGTTATATATAAACCTAATTAACTAACTAGTCTTCACATCTTTCATCATCCTCTTTTCTAACTTTTACTAAGCCCGTCTGCTCTTAATCATTCTCCACGCTTTTAAAAATCTTTAGCTGATAGTTCTGTGTCTGGCGCTCTTTGGCCAAACCTGGCCCTTGCGCCACTAAAATCAATTAACTAACTAACTAACCACTCATGATTTAATTGGGACTTGAACCAAGCCAGGCTTGGATGATTAGCCAGAAACCAGTGCCTCTCACCCACTTGACCCTGCTAACAGGTGCACCTTTTTACTGTTCACCTCCCATGCTGACATTTCTTTCCACCAAATAGACTACTCACAATTTTGGAATTGTGTATATGATTTTTTTTTCCAATGGCCAATAACGATAAGGTGTTAACTATCTTTTCTGTTTCTCATTGTTATCAGTTATTTCTACATACTGTAATTTAGGAATTAATACAAAACTATCTTTTAAGGACACTTCTGTCTTATGGCCAAAAACAAATATCTTGAGAGTAACCCTAAATGATAGGTTTTACTGTATTAGAACATGGCGTGAAAAAATATCTATATCACACACTAAGAGGGAAAATAATTATCAGCAAGATAGTACCAAATGTGACTTAAGAGTTAAGCCTTGTTATGGTGATTTAACTAAAACAATCTTATTACAATACACTGAAAGCACAATTTATTATATACCACTCACCACAAATCTGCCCTACCACACCAGACAATGAAGCCACCCAGAAACCCCTACAGACTACAAATAGGTAAAATATCTACCTGTTGTATAGCTCACCTGCAATTGTGATTATGGGTAGTTTACACATGGCAACTTAATTATGTTTTAACTTGAAGAACTTTCTTTAAATCTTCCCTTCTTCTGAGTTCTTTTGGTTTTACAGATGTTTCTGGCATCTAGATTTTTGTCAAGGCCTGTTCTCAATGTATAGAAGCATTATCAAAATTTTGTTTATACCTGAAGAATTCAAATTTTGTTGCCAGGTTCCACTTGCTGTTCCATTTATTAAACTGAAATGTTTTGGTTTTACAGACATTTCCAGCCTTTGGATTTTTGTCAAGGCCTGTTCTCATTGTATAGAAGTACTGGGTGATCCGTTTAAACCAGCACCATGTGATTGACTTATAACTTCTTTATAAATAACAACAAAATCATACAGTAAGTTGAGAATTATACATGTGGTATTGGAGAATCATTTTATCAAAGCAAATGTTGGAATTGCCCTCCATTTTCTTGTAAACACAGTTGAACACGTCGCACCATATTCAGTGATGTCTCATGTAGAGTACGAGCAGTAACATTGCCAATTTCAGTCATGATTGTTTCACGCAATGCATCCAATGTTTTTGGATGGGTTTTGTAAACTCTATCCTTTAAGTAGCCCCATAAAAAAAAGTCAGGGGAAGTTAAGTCCGTAAACCATGTGATGGAAAAAATATCAGATCGCAAATTAAGCAAATTTTGAAACCATTTGCAGAAACTTATTCTCTTTCCCTTGTCCGGTTCCTGCAGCTGATGGATTACGTGCACTTTAAATGGTCAAATATTCGCTTTTTTTGCTGCCCTTTGGCAAGTTCTGTATGAATATCCTGTCTGTTGGCTTAATCTGTGCAACGATTTTGTCGGAGAGTAAACGTTGCCGAACATCGTCCACACGTGTTTGGGGCATCGGAGGGTGATGTATACCGCTACCGCTGAGAAGAGAACCGGTTTGCTCCAGTTTTTTTGCCATCGACAGAATTGTTGACTTGCTTGGCACTGTTCGAACTCCAAACTCTCTTCGAAATGCTCGTTGCGTTTTGATGACAGAATTGGTTACCCAATACAATTTCACTAAAAAAAACATGCTCTGGAACAGAGTACTGCATGTTTCCGAATGCACGCAAGTGAATGACAACGCAACAACAAACAAATCACGAGCCGAGTTACGGTCAACAATCTTCTTCACGGTAGCGGTTTTCATTCTCCAGGAGTTGCTGCTTCTATTGAAAAAAGAAGAAGTTCCTTGCACGATCCCTTGCAAAAATGTAAGTTTTTTTTCAGGGTACTGGTTTAAATGGATCACCCTGTATTATCAAAAGTTTTTGTTTATACCTGAAAAATTCAAATTTTGTTGCCAGGTTTCACTTGCTGTTACCAGTTATTAAACTGAAATGTTTTGGTTTTACAGACATTTCCAGCCTCTGGATTTTTGTCAAGGCCTGTTCTCATTGTATAAAAGTATTATCAAAAGTTTTTGTTTATATCTGAAGAATTCAAATTTTGTTGCCAGGTTCCACTTGCTGTTACCAGTTATTAAACTGAAATGTTTTGGGTTTTACAGATGTTTCTGGCCTTTGGATTTTTGTCAAGGCCTGTTCTCGTCGTATAGATGTATTATTATCAAAAGTTTTGTTTATACCTGATGAATTCAAATTTTGTTGCCAGGTTCCACTTGTTGTTACCAGTTATTAGACTGAAATCTTTTCATTATGTATTTTGTAATTCTATTGTTTTTTAATTAAGTAGTTCAAAATGCTATTTATAAGTTTTGAAGGTTTATTGATGGAACTGTTTTTTTGGATGTAAAAACTTTCTTTAATCAGTCTCTTGTTTTTACAAGATTCATAGTCCAATATCTCAATTTTTTTCCCCATAAAAGGTTCACATTTGCGTAACTGTATGTGACTCGCCAATACACTATTTTGATCTTTGTTATCAATAACCATTTAATGCTCCTTAATTCCGATTTCCAATATTTGAGACTTTTGTCCAATTGGAGTGTCACGATATGGGTATGGGGTAGGATCCAAAAATCCGGAGACAGCGCCTACCCGTGACAATGCAAGCATGTAGTTAAAGTTACGGCATCTGAAATACATCCCTCCCCTTCATAGCCAGAATAGCTTGGCCCATGCAAAGTGATTGGAAAGGTGCGCACAGACGTTTGCTGCTGCGGTTAGTCGTCTGTCTTCTGCAATGTGAGAAACGTGGCTTTTGAAGAGCAACACCGGAACATTAAATTTTGTCAGCTTTTGCATAAAACAGCTGAAGAGACCTTAGAAATGCTTTCGAAGGTGTATGATCGCTCTACAATGGAGAGATCGAAGGTGAACTAGCGTATCGGTGCTTCAAAGAGGGCCCAGAATCCATCGCAGATAATGAACGCAGTGGTCGACCTGTGACTGCACGGAGTGTGGAAATAGCGCAGTGTGTTCATCAGGATCGTCGCCGAACCATTGACGAAATCCCTAACGCAACTAACTTATCGGGGACCACGTGCCAGCCCATTTTGATGGAGGATCTTAACATGAACCACCTGTGTTAGCACATTGTTCCTTGCCTTTTGACCTCCGAACAAAAGGATGAACGGATGCCGATATTGGGCGAATTAATCGACAAAGCCGACGGCGATCCTACGTTTTTGGATAACATCAACACAGGTGATGAAACAGGGTGCTACTTGTTTGATATTCAGCCAAAGCCTGCTTCTTCAACATGGAAATCACAGTCTTCCCCACGATCAAAGAAATGCAGGCAGGATCGCAGCAAAGGGAAAGTCATGCTGGAGGTGTTTTTTGATCCTCACGACATTATCCATTTCGAATTTTTTCCCGAGGGCACAGCAGCTAACAAGGAATGTTATCCGGACATTTTTCGTCACTTAAGGGAGTCAATCCGTAGTGAACAACCAGAGATGTGAAGTGACACCTTCTCCATGACAATGCACCTGCACATCGGTCCCTATTGATCACAGAATTTCACGCCAGAAATCGTACTAATGTGCTTCCACATCCCCCCACAATCACCTGACTTAGCCGCCTGCGATTTTTACCTCTCTCCACTGATGAAACAAAATCTGCAGGGATGTCATTTTATGTCAACAAATGAGGTAAAAACAGCAATGCAGGAGGCACTACGAAGGGTTGCAAAACATGGCTTTCAGCAATGCTTCCAGAAGCTTTACGAGCACTGGCAAAGGGGATTATTTTTAAGGTGGTTGCGCATTGATGTTTTAAAGTATTCAAGGTAAGGAACTATACGCCAAGTCCCAAAACTTTTGGATCCTACCTTGTATATGCATTATGAGAAGAATATTTCTTCCACATTGTATATGAAGTAAGCGTTTTAAACACTTACTCCATGTACAATGAATTTAACCTAAGTAACAGTCAGGGCTTGAAATTCCCTTCTGTGAATTTCAAGTCTTGACTATGTTACCGGCTAAATTCTTTTTTTCTGCAAAAGAAAAAAATAGTGAAAAAGCATATCAAAACTCAAGTCTACTAAACTAAGATTTCAAAAAACATATGACATTAAGTTATTAATGTATAAGTCAATTCATAATTCATATAAACCCTTGTATCTCTTAAAAAATTGATGAAAAATATTGCATTTAAAAAAAATGAAATGGAAACCCCAGCATAAATCATAATTCCCAAAATATTTTTTTTTATTATTTTGGGAATTAAAAAACATGGTTTCTTCTTAATTTCTAAGAATCTGTTTCATCCACTGATGAAACAGATTCTTGGAACACTAACTTTTTTTCAACACTGAAATTGTTTTATTACATTGTGTTTTAAATTATGTTTTTAATTTAAAAAATTAATAAATGATACTGAGTAATAAGGAAATATTTCACTGTTGATATGACTATAAATCATTGCTATGTAAAGCAGGGATCATAGCATACTTCTGGAAAATTTTAGGTAGGAATTTTAGGACTTTTTAGAAAAATTTTAGGAAAATTTTAGGAGTGTATTTCAATAAAAACTAGATGTATATTTGTATACATCTAGTAAAACAACTTTGCATACATTGTAAAGAGTTTGCTTCACACCCTTCAACCATATATACTGATAGACTGCGCATGACATCAAAATTTCTGGCTCCAACATAAAATCACATGACAACAGTCAAAAAGATGGGTTACACCTGCTGTGCTTATAGTTGCTCTGAGCGATATAGTAAAGAAAGTTCTATGATTTTTCATGGGTAAGAAACGAATTAAATACCTAAGTCAATAAAGTTCAATTACTTAACCAGAAACTTGCAGCTATTGATATAAAAATATAGTAACTTAAGAAAAAAAAATGGAATGCATGTTCCAAATTCTTCGCAAATGTTCATCACATTATAAATCACAAAATGTAAACAACCCGATCATGCATGTATATAGCTCATAAGTAAACTTACCTGAAGAGTTTTCATTATATATGAGGCGCATTCACATAATACACCGAAAACACTGAAGTTCTGCAGCGTAAATTAGTAATCATAACAGCATTTTTACACGAAATTTGGAGTCTGATGATGACGTGCCCAATGTTTGAGCCATGGCGGCTTTGATGCAGCTATTGCCAATGCGCAGCCCATTAGTATATATGGTCGAAGTTCACACCCAAATTTTTTGCATAACGTCTAATGTCTAAAGTTTAAGTATGATTTACTTCTAATTTTCAGTTCTTATCTTATCACGTGTTATTATCATATTCAAGTATATTTACCACATTCAAGTTTCACTTTGAACATTAATATGCTGTTGAACCAGAAGCAATTCACAATTTTCACAGTAAAGTTTTCAGGTTTCACATTAAATTATAATATCCTAAAAAGGTAATTGAAAACCAAGAACTATGTACAATTGTTCACTGAATTACTTTTTTCATATTATTGTTTTAACCTTTTCCTGATTAGCCTATCTTTTTCTGCTTCCACCACAACTAATTTACTTTCAGTTTTCTTTATTTCAGCTGAACCTTGTATGATCAAGTTAGAAGAAACTGCTATTTCAACAGTATTTTGTTTTTCTACAGCTTTTCTCATTCTTTCTGTTCCCTCTTGAATTACTGCTAGGGAGGCTTCTTTATCTTTTTTAAGCCTATTTATTTCTGCATCATTTTCTTTTATTTTGTCATCAAACTCAGCTTTTCTTTTTTTCTCTAGCTGCTTTTCCTTATTTTCCCTCTCTTTCTGCTTCCTTTCTTTTACCTTTTTTGATTCTTCTTCCTTCAGCTTATCAACATACTCTTTATAAAATTTATGTGAATCACGAACACTATTTAACAAATTTCTTGTTATGGGAACTTTACTTACACATCCATAGTGTTTAATGGCCCCTTTAACTATTCTTAATGATGTTATAGTTGAGTCTTTTAAGTTAGCCTTGTCCTTCCTTAACAGAGTAGTGTTAACCGAAAATCCCCTTTCTGCATCAGCATTACCATGAGGTAAAACTAATATTGACTTGATGAGTTTAGCAAGATTTGAGTATTTTTCTTTTCCGCTAGTCTTTAATACTAAATATATTACGCCAGTAATGATCAATCCGCACTGGAATATGCCCTTCTTCTGAAAATTTCACTAGTTCATCTAGAGTTGGCTTATCGCAATTTAAAAGTTTCCACTCTTCTCTTACTCTATCAATTTGTTCCTCAGAAAGATGCAAAACACTTGAAATTCTGGTTATTTCCGAAAGTCCTTCAGTGACTGAAAGTTGAGTTGACTCTTTCTTTGGTTCTTTTACCTTTAAAACTTTTATGTCTCTTAGCTTTTGATTGCAGAATGGCAAATTTGACTTTAAATATTTTGTGGTTGCAATTAGTGATGATCTTACATCTAAGAGAAATAATTTCTGCCTGGTCTCCTGAACATTCCTGAGGAGATTTTTTGTCTTCATACCAACTTCTAACTCCCCTAGTTTTTTCCATGAATTTTTGTTTTCAAAATCTACATTCTTTAGGCCTTCTCCAAATTTCCCTGCAATAACATCATCTTGGATAAATTGAGCCATAACATTCCTCATTAAAGTATTTAAATCAGAATATAACTGGTGTATTTTTGGTTCTTCACTCTGATAACATAATGAAAACTTTTCAAAATTTTGGTGTGAAAATGAAATTAATGCTAAATAGCAAGGAGTTAGCTCATTTTTCAGGAAACAGTGAATTCTTTTATACCTTGCCGAATTGCGTAGTTGTTTTTCAAAAAATTTTTGAGATGGCAAGAAGTTTAAAAAATATTCTGTAATATTTAGCCATTGATCCAAGAGCTTCTGGGCTACAGAACCAACGGTTAACCATCTGTTGCTGACATGACGCAAAAGAAATTTGGCTGTGACCAATGTTATATCCTGGACAGATTTATAATCCTCTCGTCTTGCAGCACTACTCTTTAAAAAGTAATGCATATCAGTAGCAAATTCGTCAAAATCTATATTTAAGCTTGTCAAAAAAATTTTAAATGCATTAATAACAACATGCAGGTTGCAAAAACCTAGTTCCAAAGATTTCTGGCCTCTTTCTTGTTTTACAACTTCATTGAATTTGCGTAAAAGCACTTATTTACATTTGGGCTGTCCAAGGATACACAAATAATTCTGTTCAACGAAATATTGAAGGATGATAACACATCAAGAATTTCTTTTAGCAAAATATCTGCTGTTATATGACCCAGAAAAACGCTTGTTAGGTATCGGCAAGAAACTGAATTTATTTCTGAAGACCAGTACCTGAGATACACATCCAACTGCCATTTCACTTGTGTATTTGTAGTTTCATCAAATGCTATAGTAACCTTTCCTGGGATACTAGATGCAATGTCTTTTTTCAAATCCTCTTCAAAATATTTTGACAATCCATGTGATATCAAATAAGCAACTTTTTTTTTTCTTTAAGTTGCATTTTGGCTGCAATAGCAGAATCAGGAAACATTTCTTTGAAAAGTTCAACTGTTTCAGTGCATGAAACAAAAGACATATTGTCCTTAGCAACTTTCATGGCCCATAATGCTTCGGCTTTAGCCAACTGTAAATCATGACTCAGTACTTCACTAATATTTGTTTTGGGCTGAAGATCCCGTCCTCCAAAGACTTTCAGGATGGACTTATTTTGAAATTTACTTTGAAATTTCTGCAAATGTTTTTTTTCCTTTATGATGCGCTTTTACTTGTGAAAAGCCACTATTAGAAATGTTGAAAATTTCTGAACACAATATAAACTTAGCAGAAAATATTGTTTCAGTTGCAGAACACCATTCTTTCAACTTCACTCCGTCCAATTCTTTGGCGAGCCACGCATCTTGAAATTTTGTTTTGGATTTAGACATTTTAAACACTTGTATTACTAACCAGAAAATGAAAGGGAAGTACAAAAACACGTTCCAATATTGCAAAACCAGACAACTTCCCGAAATTTGGCTGCGAGAATGTCAGAAGATAGAAAAAAAAAAAAAAAGCAGGTCACCACTAGAGAACTGAACCTGCACACAGCACAGAGAACACCATAAAAGACGCAAAACCAGAAACTATCATACGCATCTCACGCAAGTTCAGTCAAAGCGAGTCGGAGCCGAGATATATTGTGCATCGAAGGTCGCTGTCGCCGACGCACGATCGAAGGTCAATGATCACGTGCTCTACTGCCTGCCACGATAACACTCAGCAACCATCCCATCGTGATTACCGGAGGTTACGGAAGGAGACCACATGTTTCCTCTTTGCTTCCACCCACCTGCGGTTTACAATAACAAAACATCAGCAGAAAGAGGAGGTTCCACAAGGCATGTACAAAAATAAAGTACGATCTTCTGTGTGCCACGGAGTTCGTCTGCAAAGCGCAAACCAGGGGTGAAAATGACCCCTCCCGTTTTCCCTTAGATCTCTTGTTACTCTCGAAAACTGTCCGAAGGCAAAAAAGTGGAGCGCCCGCCCTGAAGCAAGTGCGTCATTTTTCCCTCCCTTCAGCAGCACAGCATATAGGGTGTGTTTCTACAATAACAGGTCTTTTTACCTTACCGTAATGGTAAATTTATTGGCGTTAATAACGGTTGTGTTTTTAATAAATAAGCTTACGAAAATTTTAGGATGAATAGCAAATTTTAGGTATAATTTTAGGAATTTAAGGAGGGTCACAAAATATTAGGAATTTTAGGAGGAATGCGATCCCTGTGTAAAGTGCACTTTTGTGTTTAGTCTAATGTACTTTCCATTTTTGCAACTGTCTCAGCAAAAATACTTCACTGTTGATATGACTATAAATCATTGCTATGTAAAGTGCACTTTTGTGTTTAGTCTAATGTACTTTCCATTTTTGCAACTGTCTCAGCAAAAATACTTCACTGTTGATATGACTATAAATCATTGCTATGTAAAGTGCATTATTGTGTTTTGTCTAACATATTTTCCCTTTTGCCATATTTTTCCATTTTTGACCCTGTCGCAGCAAAAATATCTTTTTGCCGGCAAAATGACCAACCCTGGTCTATGGTTAATGTCATTTGCTTTTTCTCATAGCATTTTATATTGTTTTTTTACCATAGTTTAATCATTTAGCATTATAGTTTTATTACAATGTCGGGACCATCTGTGTCTACAAAGTCGGGCAGAGTCATAGATCATAACCCCCTCTAATCATGATCTAGGAGAAGCACAAAAGTAAAGCGGGCATAAATTGAAGTGGCATAAACTGAGTCCTACCCGCATAATAAATTGTCGTTTTAGTGCACATTTCTCAAACAAAATCAAAACAACATCTAATGCTTTTACATTTTACTGACATTCAAATAAAAACATTACCTAAAAAATTGAATGAATAATGGTCTGGATCCAGAAACTTCCTCACATAAATAGTTGTTGACAATAATGGATGCTTTAAAACAGAATTTATGTAACTCTGAAAAAGAACAGCTTTGAGTCAGATATCACACATGCACTGACATTTTTAACAAAAAACACTAAAAATTTACAGATAACAAAAAACAATGATACTCATTATCAAAATGTGACAATTACAAACTGTACACAGTTCACTATTCTTTTAATTTTGTGTCTAAAAAACCGCGGAAAATTGAACAGAAAATGTTAAAAGCTAGCACAGCTGCCAACTCTTCAAAATAAAAAAACAGTATATTTCGGTGGCACTGCATCCTCCCCTTAAACTATGCATCAAAACTTCTTTTAATTTTAAAGTATATCATCAAATGCAAAAACATCTCATGCATTAACAGTAAAACATGCTTGTAACAAGCCCACCCATATTTAGTGAGATTCCAGATTTAATGAGCAAAACATTAACTTTTGTTTGGTATAATGTTAATGCAAAGGTACTTTGATTATTTTTAATGAACAAATGAAGTCCCCAGATTTAATGAAGGAGAGAAAAGCAAAGAAACAAGCAAAGAAACAAAACTGAATAAAGTTCTCAGATTTAATGAAGGAGAGAAAAGCTAGGATGATCACTTTTAACAAAGCAAAGTAACAAAATTTAATGGTCCTTTGATTTAGTAAGGGAGAGAAAAGCTAAGGTGATCACTTTTAACAAGCAAAGTAACAAAATTTAATGAAGTCCCCAGATTTAACAAGGGAGGAAAAAGCCAAGACAATCACTTTTAACAAGCAAAGAAACAAAATTGAATAAAGTTCACAGATTTAATGAAGGAGAGAAAAGCCAAGATTATAACTTTTAACAAGCAAAGTAACAATTTAATGAAGTCCCCAGATTTGATGAGGGATAGTAAACTTAAGATGCCCACGTTTAACAAGCAAAATAGCAAAATTGAATGAAATTCCATATTTAACAAGGCAGCGTAATGTCCCATGAATGTTTAATATATTTACAGATGCACACATGCGTGATGCCAGAATGGATAATACTGGTTTATGTCTTCGTAATGTCCATGTGTGTAGAATGCTATATGCTGATGACACTGTCCTGTTGGCAGAGAGCAAAAGTGAGCTGCACAATATGTTATCCCAGATGTACGAAGTTTGTGTGAAATTCAAACTGGGTATAAATAACGGAAAAACCAAAGTTACAGTTTTTGAACGAGGAGCTGTTAGTACTGAATACAAGAAAGGTCTTAATGGCACAGAAATTGACCAGGTGAATGAGCTTGTATATTTAGGAAGTATGTTTGACAGAGAGAGAGAACAAATTGGATGGTGAAATTAATAGACGAGTGCAGGGGTGTAGAATATGTCCAAACGCACAAATGAGGTTCGTGGAAAATTAAGGCAGCTCTGGGGAAATGTTTGCCCGGGGGTAAAATAATAATAGTAATAACAATTATAGAACGAAAAATTGACTTATTAACAACGAATATAACGTGAACATCCAGTTCTACGTTTACCCTTTTAATGAAGTATTCAATTCTTGGAATGAACCTCCTGTTCATAAGGATTCACAACTTTTAAAAGAGTCCTTGGACAGGCATTTCCATGGTGGAAGATACCATGTGAAATGGTTTTCTTCAGCATCTCGTCTCAAGGTGTATAAGACATCAAAGGTGATTGGCAGCCTTTACAAAAAGACAGGAAGGCTGCCATTTCTTGGTGACAACTGACGTCACCCATTAATGTAAGATTATTTTTTATTTATTCATTGGAATAAATAATAGTGGTTTTTTTTTTTCAAGTAATAGGCTTTAAGAATAATTCTTAATCATCAACATATACTCTAATAATTGCTTAAACTTCTATGAAAATCTGTTACAGTTTTGGGGGAAATTTCGGATTAAAAAAATTGTGTTCTGGGGAAATATTGGGCCCAGAAAACTTTCTGCACCCCTGAATGAGTGAATTCTTCTTAGAAAGTCATGGCTGCTTTAGGAGGATTTCACAGGAGTGATGGGTTCTCAAGAAAGTCTCAAATGGTTGTATATGAGAGTGCAATTGCTCTTACTCTGATTTACAGCAGTGAAACCTGAGTACTGCAGAAAAGACATAAGAGTCATTTGTGAGTTGGGAAGATGTGTTACTGGGGGGGGGGGCAAAACATGCTCTGATCAAGTGAGAAATGAAGAATTGTGGATGTGTACTGTGAGGCAAAATGTTGTTAGTAAGGTGGAGACTAATATTCTTAGGTGGTTTGGCCATGTTGAAAGAATGAGTAATGAGATGCTTACTAAGAGAATTTATTCAGCCCAAGTGGCAGGAAAGAAAGGTAGAAGAAGGAAGGAAATATGGGAGGACCAGATTCAGGAATGTGCTTGAGAAAAGAATTACAAGTATGAAGTACAAAAGTCTTGTGTGTAGTGTGGTCAATGTCAGTGAAGCTCAGGCTGTGTGCTGAGATTGTTGTACATAGAGATGTTTGATATGGCAACAGTAAGTAAAATCTAGTTCTATCAGTTAAATGTCAGACAGATTATCTTTCTTTGAGGAGCTAACATCTGAATCTCAGAAAACAGCTTAATAATACGTATGTATGTACATTGATTAAAATGCAATCAATGCATTATCTCATCAGCAAGATACCATTAGATTACATACACAGATAAAAATTACATTAGTAGGTTGCAAGATTATTGCAATATTGCAGTAACTTCTCACTTTAACTAAGTGTTTGAACTTCAACTTTTCTGTCAACATGTTAGAATACCTTTTAAAATGCAATTTTTTTTTTTTAATTTCATATGTGAGGCTGATATTTTTAATCTCTATCTCTCTCTCTTTCTCAGAAGTTAATCCTAATGCTACACTGTTTTTACCAGGTTTTTCCTCTAGGGTGCGAGAAGATATGGAAGGAAGTACACATGATCAGGTAAATCAGAATATAAATCTACTGACCATTGCAGTGTTAGAATTAGAAATAAATCTTTTACTGGCCCAGCGGACCACTAGAATTTGCAAACCACTGGTCCACCAAAATGCCCACTGGTCCGTAAAAAAAAAAAAAAAAAAATTAGATACTTAACATATATATAGAAAATAAAGTATCATTTTAATGGAATTATCTCCAGTATTTGTTTTTCAACATATAATTTGAAAGCGCAACTCACAGAACAAAGAATGTTTTCAGAATAAGGTTCCGATAGATTGGTGATATAGCTCAGTAACCAGGTTCTGATAGATCAGTGATATAGCTGAGTAACCAGGTTTCGATCTAGATCAGTGATATAGGTTCCAACAGTCGGCAATATAGCTGAGTAACCAGGTTCCAATAGATCAGTGATATAGGTTCCGGTTCCGAAAGATCGGCGATATAGCTGAATAACCAGGTTCCGATAGATCAGTGATATAGGTTCCGACAGATCGGCGATATAGCCGAGTAACCAGGTTCCGATAGATCAGTGATATAGGTTCCGACAGATCGGCGATATAGCCAAGTAACCAGGTTCCGATAGATCAGTGATATAGGTTCCGACAGATCGGTGATATAGTTGAGTAACAGTTCATTCCCAATCTGTTTTTAAGTAAGAATGGAACGAGATTTCAAGGGTAAAAAAAAAATTCACGTACATTAGCAACCTTTTTTTTAATATGTTTTATTGTTCAGGGTTTAGCTTCATTTTCTTATTTTAGTCTTACTGCTCATCTTTCCTACTTTCCCATAAAGTTAGTTTCAGTCCCTCATTGAACACTGTTTCATGTGAATTGCTCTTTTATAAAAATTACCTTCACGCATTCGATTGGCGTCTTCCGTTAGTGTGTTTTATTGGGACAGAAATCAAGTTTGGTGTCAGTAACTGCTGCATTCACTAGGGTGGGCAAATCCAAGGAAGAGCAAGATACTCATTGTGCTTACTTCTGCTCATTATAAATGGTGGGGACTGAGGTAAAAAAAAAAAAAAAAGCGGCTGTTGCAGTTACGAGACAAGGACCAGGAAACTGCCTTTTTGTATTTGCTGTTTCTTCCACACTTTACAAATCATGAGAGATAAAAAAAAAAAAAACCTGTTATCCAATATCATTTCATGAACCTATCACTATTTTGCAGCCTAAAAAGAAAACCGTACAGCAAGGTGAAAGAAACAGAAATTCATTTTTTAACTTCTGACAACTTAGAAATAAAAAACCTTAATGGCCATCCGGGCCAGTAAAACCAATAGTTCAGTGGTCTGGCTGAAGTTTTACTGGCCAATGGCCAGCAGACCACTGGATAATTCAAACACTGCACTGCACCTACATATTCAATACAAACCATTGCACCAATATGTAGGTGCAATGGTCTTTTCTCCCCTCAAAATTGGGCCAACCTGGGGAAAACAAAACAAAAAAAAAAAAAAAAAAACATGGAGATCTGTAAAACATGTTTTTCATAAAGTAACCAGAAAACAAGCAGAATTTCCATAAATTTTATGGGTAAACCATTGAACTTGGCAAGAATGGTGTATCCTCAGCTTCTTATGGAACATAACCAGGGGTAGAAAAATATTCTGAAATTTGGTGGCAGACACTGGACCGGGGGAGGGGGGAGGTATAATATCAAAGTCATATATGTATGTACACTTCTGTCTAAAAAAATGTTCTACACTCAGCTTATCTCTCCCTGGCAAAAAAAAAAAAAAGGTACTCACATTTTTTTTTTTTGTCTGGGGCTCGAAAATTCTTGAATTACCGTAATTTTCGTCGTTTATCCCAAGACTCTAGAATTTGCACAATTTTTTTTTTATTTTTACCTTCGTATAATCTGCGATGGCGTATAATTCGCAGATTGTGACATTTAGAATTCAGAAAAAAAAAAAAATCGCCATATAATCCGCACATCACAAATGCTGATCCAAAAGTGGAATTTTCGACAGAAAAGTCAGTCAGATAAAGACCCCGGAGTCTGAAGGAAAAAAACAACTATCTTATTAAATAAAGAAATTCATTTTTAAAAGATACTTTTTTAAATATATTTTTATCTTCGGACACAAAAGAAGCTTCGTGGCATAGCATCCATAGAGCACAAAATTTAATCCACGCTGATGCAGCAGCTCCAATTGCATTACACATTGCCAATGATGAAACGCTGATACAGAACAATTCATAGAAATACTGTATATACCAGCGTGCAAGTCGAAAGTTTTTGAAAGAAATTCTGCTTTTAAAGTAGGGGAGTCGGCTAACACACAGGTTAAAAAATAAAAAGGGGGGGGGCTGGACTTCTATGAATTCTCCCGCTGAGTTTACCAAAGGGTTTGTTTACATTTTAGACAGCGGCTTTTGGCGCGTCACTGCATGCTAGTTTTCTGACCTTTTGAAAACTATCGCGTAGTGACACGATCATATCCTCAGCTGTTACCCCACTTTAAGTTTAAATTCGGCAGCGTAACTGAAACGTTTCCTTTTTGAATAACATCATATAGCAGTGAAGGAAAATACCAGCAGCAGACTGGTCAAAACGGCAAAGGGCGAACTATAATACAAGGTACTGCGCACACGAGATCCAGAACATGGAACTTTGAAATGAGGCATGCATGTGTAGGTTCACGCAGCGAGCGCTATGCGTACATTTTTATTGGCCGATTGACGAACAGAGGGCATAATCACAGACAGCGTTTTCTCTTTCCCAACAGTACGAAGACAAAATAACTCCTACCGTACCTCCTTACAACTTTTGCAGTCTTTCATTATGACACCCCTCCTCTCCACTCTGTACAAACTCCTGAACTGAGGAGAATTTTTCCAAGGAAGTTCCTTTTATTCTACCCCCTCTCCTGCACAATTACTCTGAGGATTTTTTTTTTTTTAATCAAATGGCTGAAAAAACATTTTTTTTTTTTTTGAATCGGTGTTTATCCACAGATTATACGCCGAAAGTAACGGTACATGTTTTTCAGTGATGTTTTCCGTGATGGCCCGGACAAATTTTTTGGTCGCCCTGAGAGACCATATTTTTTGACCGTTGAACATAACATTGCATGTTCCTTCACAACTTATATTTATAGCTATTTGTTATTCACGCAGCAGTCAGGCATGACACTGAGTTGCTGTAGTTTACTGTTTCCCGAATAACATCATATCAGAAAACTTGAAAACTACATCATCCTGGAGAAGGATTCAATCCAGCATCTCCCAGTTTCGGTTCAAGCATGCTATGAACTATACCACCCTGGACACCAAAGTTCCAAGTAACTGAAACTAACAGTAGCTGAACTACCAAACATAGTGTGTATAAGTCGAAATTTTTGGAAGAAATCCTGCTTTCAAAGTTGGGAGGCCGGCTTATATGTGGTTCACTAAGAAATGAAAAAAATTATGGAGTATTTTTTCACTCAGAGTAGGATTCCTACAGGAATAGGGGCTGCTAATATAATACATGCAATACCTAACCCTGTTTTAAATTGAGTCCATGGAATTTCTTGCTTCCAAACATAAAGAAATCCACTTATTTTATTTCCCCTGTGGAACTGTGTGCTATGTCACCTCAGCTGTAGAACCAGACACACAGTGAGTCAGACATCAGATACGTCACTCGGCTGTCGAGGAGAACAACCACTCATGCAGGATGCCTTTAGAGCAAATAAAACTGAAGATGTTAAAAAAAAGCAACTGATAGTTATACCTGTTAAAACTGAAGATATTAAAAAAGGCAAAGGAAACAAACAGCATACTGATAGTTATACCTATTAAAACTGAAGATATTAAGAAAAGGCAAAGGAAACTAACAGTATACTGATAGTTATACCTGTTAAAACTGTAGACGTTAAAACTGAAGACATTAAAAAAAGGCAAAGGAAACTATCAGCACACTGATAGTTATACCTGTTAAAACTGAAGATGTTAAAAAAAGGCAAAGGAAACTAACAGCATACTGATAGTTATTACCTGTTAAAACTGAAGATGTTAAAACTGACGATATTAAAAAAAAGGCTAAGGAAACTAACAGTATACTAATAGTTATACGTGTTAAAACTGAAGATGTTAAAAAAAAGGCAAAGGAAACTAACAGTATACTGATAGTTATACCTGTTAAAACTGAAGATATTAAAAAAAGGCAAAGGAAACTAACAGTATACTGATAGTTATACCTGTTAAAACTTAAGATGTTAAAAAAAGACAAAGGAAACTAACAGTATACTGATAGTTATACCTGTTAAAACTGAATACGTTAAAACTGAAGATATTAAAAAGAGGCTAAGGAAACTAACAGCATACTGATAGTTATACCTGTTAAAACTGAAGATGTTAAAAAAAGGCAAAGGAAATTAACAGTATACTGATAGTTATACCTGGTGGTTTAACATCACTTTTGCAACCACTCAGGGGTGCACCCAAGGGGAGTCCCCGGTTCCACTCTGTCTCACAGACAGGAAATCAAATTTTTTTAAAAATGCGTCAATTTTAACAAATTTTCTAACTTCGTCACTCCCGTTTTCGGGAATTTCCCCCATCCCTTATCAGGATTAAATGAACAAATTTATGGAATAGGGGATATTTAACAATGCAGGAGAGTGGGAACATCGTGAGGGTGGGGGTAAGATTACGGGAGAAATCTTTGCTCTGTTTGACTTCTGGTTTTGGAAAATTTCCCTCTATTTTCAAGCTGAAATAAAAAAATTTATACAGCAAAATGTTATTTAACAATAATATTGGACAGAGGCAACATCGCCAGAAAAAGAAATTACGATTACAGAAAAAATCTGAACTCCATCGACCTGTTTTCGAACCTCTCCCCCCCCTTTTTTTGTTCAATTGTGCATCAGTCTGACAAAGGACCAAAATAATAACGAAAATGGCGGAATTTCTCTAATTCGCAGAAGTATCTTATGCCTGAAGATCACCGGGAAATTTTCATGGCGTCTAACTTCAGTTTTCTCAAGTTGTTGCTTACCAGTTTCAAACTGAATTACAAACATTTATGCAGTAAAATGATATCTAACAAGAATACAAGACATAAAAGGCAGCATTGGGAGAAAAAAATTATGATTACGGCAAATTTTTTTAATCCATTTAACAGCCCTTTTCGAAAGTTCTGAAACATGAAATATCGTCCCTCAGATGGAAAACGACACCAACCCCGAAATTCTTTTCAAAAAAGGCGACCAAACCCTGAAATTCTCCCAAAAAAGGCGACCAAACCCTGAAATTCTCCCAAAAAAGGCGACCAAACCCTGAAATTCTCCCAAAAAAGGCAGAATGCTGCAAATCTGCTTAAGAATCTCATATACATATCTAAATAATAGGAAAATAAAAAAAAATTAAATGAAATGAAAATTTGTAAAATTCGTAGTCAGACAACAAAATCCGTAGAAACTACGGACATTCTGCAGTGGTTGGCAGGTATGCAGTAAATGCGGTAATCTCACATATTTTCATATTCCACAATATAGAGGGTAAGTTGAAAATTTTGCAATTATTTGGATCACTTTATGTCTTCATATGTACCTTTATGACAAAAGCTGACTAGCATTCAAAGTATAGGCCACTGTGTTGCACCGTCTTTAGCAATCTGTCTGTCAACTCTTCGATTCCGCGGCGGTACCAGTTCTTGTCCTTCGAGGCAAAAAACTCCTTCACCCCAGCTGCCACTTCCTCCTAGTTCTTGAAGTCCCGCCTACGAAGGAAGTGGGCCATGGACCAGAAAAAGTAATAATCCGACGGGGCAAGATCCGGACTATATGCTGGGTGTGGCATCAGTTTAATGCTCTCAAGTTCCTGGAGTTTTGTCTGGGTCATTCGCACGGTATGAGACTGAGTGTTGTCCTCCTGTAGGAGAGCGCACTTTCTGTTCACCAGTTACGGGCACTTCTCTAAAATGGCATACATCTGCTTCAGCTGCTCACAGTAGGGGTTGGCGTTGATGGTCCGACCATCTGATGCATATTCGTAATGGATTATCCCCTCAAAATTCCACCAGACACAGAGCATCACCTAGTGCTTGAAGCGCCCACATTTGGAAACAGGTTCTAGAAGCTGGCCCGGGCTTAACCACTGCCATTGTGTGTTAGGACTACAGAAATAAACCCACTTTTCACCACACGTAACAATTATCGACGAAACGTACATCACATGGGTTTTCTAGGAGTTTCATTCCACTCTGTGGTTTGTTTCAGCTGGTGTCAGTTTGTGAAGGACAATGAGGCAGCTCCTGTAGACCTTGCTGGGGTCCTGAAGGTGAAGAACCCCGGTGGTCTGCAATATGTTCAGCTTGCCCGATAATCTCAGCGTGCTCGTTGTCAGATTTGCCTCTACAGCCTGACGCATGGCCTCCGAATCCACAGTTAGCGGCCTGCCTGACTTTGGCCGATTGCCGATGTTTCTGTCAGATGAGCGAAATTTCTGGAACCATCTAGTTGCGGTGCTGTGGTCCACGGAACCTTCCCCTTTTGCACGACAAATGTTTCGTGTTGCATGGGCAGCGTTATGGCAGAATTTCCAACTCGTAAAGCAAAAGTTTCCCAATTAGCTGGTTGTGGCTATTCATCTTTTAGGTGTCCCCAGAGTTGTATAAAAATAAAATGTATCTGCAGATCCATCCATTGAAACAGAAAAGTCGCTGCAAACCCGCAAAGCGTGAGCCACAATAATACAATAACACAATAAATAGAAAAATTAATAAAACAATAAGTAAAATATTAAATAATTATTAGAACATTACAGATTCCATATGCAGTAATATGTGTTAAATGGATCAAGGTCTGTTCTCAGTGTATAGTGATTGTATCAAAAATTCTGTTTACATAGAAAAAATTTTAAATTTTATTATGGCAATGTATTAAAATATTGGACTATGAACTTCATAAAAACAAGAGACTAATTAAAGAAAGTATTTAAATCCAGAAACACAGTTCCGTTAATGAACCTAGCATTTTCAACAACTTACTTTAAAATAATACACTTACAAAATACATAAGGAAATGATTTTAATAACTAACAAGTGTAAGAAGAACCTGGTAATAAAATTTAAATTCTTTCTGTTTAAACGAAACTTTTGATACAGTCCCCATAAATTGAGAACAGGCCTTGATAAAATCTAGAGGCGAGAAACGTCTGTAAAAACAAACGAACTCAGAAGATGTGAAAACATAACTGAAAGTTCAAGGTAAAATAGAATAAAATACACTGGTGTTCAAAATTAAAAGAATTTGCACATTTCGTTGATTTTCACGAAAAGTACAGAACCAAAGGTACAAATGATATCGCCGAGTAAGAATGCAAATTTGCAGTGTCAAATATGTAAGCATACATGTGCATGTGGGCAGAGCTGCGACAGCGGAGGACATGAAAAACACGCGTGGCTTTTTCCACGATTAGTTCGCTCATACCCTTCGGCAATGTTCCTTGTGTTTCTTGCAGGAGTTGGTTCAATTTCATAAGCAATCGGGTAAAATGAGTTGCCACGAATATATTGATGACAAAATGAGATGGAAAATCGTCGGTAGATTGGAGGCAGGGCAATCGCTAGTGAAGGTTGGCTACAGAGCTCAATGAAACACCCAGTGCCGTCTGCAATTTGTGGAAACGGTTTAAAGACACCGGATCCATATCGAGAAGGCCTGGGCAAGGTCGTCCAAGAGCCACGACGGCCAATGAAGATTGTTATTTGGCACTTTCAGCGAGGCGCCACAGGACTGCTACAGCTGCACAGCTATCTCGTGAGCTGCATGCTGCCACTGGAACCAGAGTTTCAAGGTTTACTGTTTCCCGAAGGCTTCATGAGAAAGGGCTTTTTGCCAGAAGACCTGCTGTTTGCATCCCGCTCACTTCAGCACACAAGACATCGCATTTAGCATGGTGCAGACAACATCAGCCTTAGACCAGACTTCAGTGGCGTTACGTTCTCTTCGCAGACGAGTTGTGATTTAGCCTGGACACTGATTCTTGACATACTTTCATCTGGAGAGAACCTGGGACCTGATACCTTTCCTCCAAAATCAGAGAACAGGACCGCTATGGCAGCGGAGGTGTCGGGGCCTGGGCAGGCATCATGTTGAACGGCCACACACCTCTCCATGTGTTTGACAGAGGCTCCCTGGCTGCTGAGAGGTATAGGGGTGAGATCTTACAAGCCCTATGCTCGACTTTTCAGGGGCACAGTTGGCCCTCGGTTCCTTTTTATGGATGTCAATGCTCCTCCCCATAGGGCTCACCTGGTCGACGATTATCTTGAAAGTGAGGATATTCGCCGGATGGATTGGCCAGCCAGATCGCCAGACCTAAACCCTATCGAACATGTCTGGGACGCTCTTGGGAGGGCAATTGCAGCTCGCCATCACCCTCCGAGAACCATTCAGGAGACGTACATGCGCACGCCGTACGCGTATAGTTTCCAAATTATTAGCAGATCTCGCAGATAGTTTTTGCTTGTAGATTGGATTTTTTTTTTTTTTTTTTTTTTTTTGGATTGGAGGTTTTGACGACCACAGTGAGCAACTCAATGGGCTATAAGCAGTCGCCCGTCCCTAATTTAGGGTCACTGGTTCCAGGGAAGGGAGAGAGCCAGCGCCGTAAGACAAACGCAACATTCACGCCTCACCGGGATTCGAACCCGGACCCCTTTCGGAAGAATGATCAGAGGCCATCGCTTAGACCACTGCGCCACCGGGGCGGCCGCTTGTAGATTACAAAACAAAATTATTTGCTGGGAGGTAAAAAGCTCTTACTCGATGCTTTAACTCAGATTAATATATTTACTTCTATTTTAACTTTAAGATATTTCAATAATTTTTCACATCTTTTGAGTTCTTTTGTTTTTACAAACATTTCTGGCATCTAAATTTTATTAAGCACTGTTCTCAATGCATAGGAAATGTATCAAAAGTTTTGCTTATGCATAACCAGTTTAGATTTTATTGCCAGGTTCCTTTTGCAGTTGCCAGTTATTAAATTAAAATATTTTTCTTATGTATTTTGTAAGTATACTATTTTTGAATTAAGTTGTTGAAAATGCTATTTATAAGTTTTGAAGGTTCATTAATGGAATTATGTTTTTAAATATAAAAACTTCAATTAGTCTTGTTTTTATGAGGTTCATAATCCAATATTTTACCATAAAGGTCCATTTCATACACATTGCTGAACATTCATTTGTAATGTACTTAATTTTGTCCTCACTGAGATCTGTAATGTTCTAATAATTATTTATTGTTTTATTAATTTTTCTTTAAATTATCTTATTCTTTTTTTTTTTTTATCGTGGAGCAAGTTTTCTGTTGTTTTTTTCGCAGCAAGTTTTCTGTTTCAATGGTTGTGTATACAGATACATTTTATTTTTATACAACTCTGTACAGTACTTAAACAAAATTTGTGTTCTGCTTAGAATATTTTACAAGCTCTGGAAAGAAAAATGCTCACATTATTCCCAACAAGCACTGCCGTTGTGTGTTAGGATTACACACAACGGCTTCATGTAAGGTACAAATGCAAAATGTAAAATTTTACTTACTTGAAGACCAAGCTGCCTTTCTGCAACAAATTCCCTCTCAAGCTTTCCAAACACTTTTTTGGGTGGCAGTGCTTGGTCCATACCAGAACATAACAAGGCGCTGTTCAGAGCATCAAAATCGCTGTATCGCCTTGTGATTTGCCATGTGGATTCAGATGTAGGGCCTCTTTGTACTTTCATAATATACACCTGCACATTAAACTAAATTAAAATCTGATAGAGGAAAATATGGCAACATTTATTTCAAAGCAACCATAAAACTATCAAATTCCAAAAGTATATTGTCCATCATATGCTATTAGGTGTGCAACTTAATTCTCAGCCCGTAACCACAAGTGATCAGAGAACATCGCCAAATGCAAAAAGCTGTGTGCAATAATGGCTGATTGCAGTACCATCCAACAGCTTTCCAGGCAACCATAACCGCTCACAGCTGTAGAGGGACGAAAGTTGACGATGAAAACAATGTCATTCGAGAAGCAACATTTGAGGCACTGCCTCCTGTTCGCGTTTCAGCTGAAAAAAGGGATGCAGAAGCCCAGCAAATGATCTGTGCTGCTTTGGGTGAGGCTGCTGTGTCCTACAGTACGTGTAAGAAGTGGTTCCAGCAGTTTAGGCAGGGAAATTTTGATCTCTGTGATGCAAAACGTCCGGGACAGCCACAGAAAGTTGACGATGAGAAACTGGAACAACTGTTGGAAGCGGATCCCTGTCACACACAGTCGGAGTTCACCCAGGAACTCGGAGTAACACGGCAAGCCATTGCAAAGCGCCATCACAAGCTTGGACGGATTCACAAGGAGGGCCGTTGGGTGCCCCACCAACTCACAGCTGCGAACAAGTCTAGGTGCTACGATGTTGCTGTGTCCTTGCTCTCCACATTCAAGAAGAAGGATTCCCTCCACAAGATTTTGACCTGTGATGAGAAATGGATCCTCTACAATAATCCTAAGCGGCACAAATCGTGGGTTTATCCAGGTCAGCCTACCGCCAAACCGAATATCCATGCCAGGAAGTTGTTGCTGTGCATATGGTGGGATCAGCGCGGTGTCGTACACTATGAGTTGCTCAAACCTGGTGAAACTGTCAATGCTGAGCGTTATTGTCAGCAACTCATTCGTGTGAGTGATGCAATGGAGGCGAAAAGGCCATACACCGGCAAGTGAAGAAGGTTGGTCCTTTTGCTTCAGGATAATGCGCATCCTCACATCACGCGAAAACGACTTTAAACACGATTACCGACCTGGGATGGGAGATTTTGTCCCACTCAGCGTATTCTCCAGACTTCGCCCCGTCGGATTATCACCTCTTTCGCTCCCTGCAACATCACCTGAGTGATACACACTTCACTTCTGTCGAGGAGGTCCACACAAGTATTGATTACTTTATCAACTCGAAACAGCCCTCTTTTTTCAGCAGTGGCATTCGGCAGCTCCCTGACTGATGGCTGAAATGTATTCAACACGACAGGGATTCTTTCCCTGATTAGGTACGTATTCGATTTGCTATAATTTGTTGTCAACGGGTTGTGCCTGTGGCAGAGAATTAAGTTGTACACCTAATAGTAGTAAAGGCTTATACAAGGTGTGTCAAAGTTTGGGGAATGGTATAACAAGTAAAATAGGAATACACAAGCAAACATGTCCGTGATTGTGACCATATTTATTATTAATGATATTAGGTGTGCTAGAACAGTGATTGGAAACTACATTCTACAATAGCAATGCTACTGTAGAATGCTACTTTTAGAATAGCGTGACATGTAGCATCTTCACAAATAGGAAGAAATAATTCTAGCAGTCGGGGTTGAAAAAAATAAAATCTTTTTTTTTTTTTTTACCAGCTCAGTGAGTTTTATTGTGTTTGTTAGAGCTTTTCTGGGTTTTATAATGGGATTTTTTTTTATATTTCATCATAAAATGGTGATATTCATGTATAATTACAGAACTTAATGGCCACTCAGCTATACATTTAAATTATAGTTGTACAGGGTGTCCATAAAATATTTCCCACATTACAAAAATTGATGTAAAAAATGTATTACAAGTACAAGAAAGGGACTGCACAACAATGATAGTGCACAAGTAAAGTTTCTTTTCCAGTGTCAGAACACCTCCACATGGGCGCCATTTACACAACTCATGGGCTACAAGTTTCACAACTGCTGATAGATGGTAGCACATCAGTGCTTACTCATAAATTTTAGAGAGCAGGCTGCAGTTGAAAGTTTAACCTTAAAATTTACTCCCAAGCATAAGGAGAGAATGAAAAATGGCCATTATTTTTTTTTTCAAAACTGTTAAAAAGTTTACTACTGGTTAACAATTAATAACAACACAAGGACATTTGTACAGTAGTTTTCTTTAAATTAAGTAAGATATTTACTCTTACTTAATTTAAAGAAAACTACTGTACAAATGTCCTTGTTTTTTTTTGTTTTTTTTGTTTTGCTGTTTTATTTTGTGTAGCATGCCCTGAGATTTAAAAAACTCTACACTTATGAACACACACACATCCAGAAAAATTAATATTTAAAAATTCAGATGATATGCAAAAAATTTTGCAGTACCAGGAACAGAAATGCCATGTTCAGATTTCCAGAGTCTCAGGAAAGTGCCCCTCTTCCTCTCCACCCTCATATGGGAGCTCACAACCCCTAGACTACATAAGTTCTGCAGAAGAAATATTCTTCTCACTTACCTGAGAAGCTGGTAATTTACTTAATTACGCACAGAGGAAGCAGAGTTTGCATTGATTCGCAAAATTCGGCGAATGCTCTGATTCTTAACATTCAGATACTTGGGATCTGATTTTTTTTTTTAATTAAAGGTTTAACAACCACTGTGAGCAACTTAATGGGCTATAAGCAGTCACCCGTCCCTAATTTAGGGTCACTGGTCCCAGGGAAGGAAGAGAGCCAGTGCCGTAAGACATACACAACGTCCATGCCTTCCTGAGATTCAAACCCAGTCTCCTTCCGAACGAATGGTCATAAGCTGTAAGCCACAGGGGGCGGTGATGTAATTTTAAAGTGTTTTTTTTGTTTGAAGGTTTAACCACTGTGAGCAACTTAATGTGCCATAAGCAGTCACCCGTCCCTAATTTAGGGCCACTGGTTCCAGGGAAGGGAGAGAGAACCAGTGTCGTAAGACAAACAGAACATCTATGCCTCCTGGGATTCTAACCCAGAACCCTTTACGGATGAACGGTCATAAGCCAGCGCTTAGACCACTGCGCCACCAGGGCGGCGATGTAATTTTTGAAGGTTTTTTTTGTTGTTGTTTTGTTTTTTTATTAAATGTTTAATGACCACTGTGAGCAACTTAAGGGCTATCAGCAGTAGTCTGTCCCTAATTTAGGGTCACTGGTTCCAGGGAAGGGAGAGAGCCAGCACTGCAAGACAAACACAATATTCATGCCCAGTCCCATCTCAGATGAATGTTCAGAAACAAGAAGAGATGGAAATGGATCATCAGGTCAATGATTTCATGCAAGTCAAGGTGTTCGTGACCCGATTTTGGCCTGTTTTTATTTTTCTTTCATTTTTTGAAAAGAAAAAAATACCTCAGAGAAAAATATCTACAGTGGAATTTTGTGCTTGGTGCAGGTGCCACGAGAGTGAAAAAAGATTTGTCATACAAAAATATTACCATCTCTTTCTTAAACCTACGAAGATTTCCATCTACCGACGATACGGCATGGATGCTACACTCACCGAAACCATATCACAAAACAATACCTCCTTTGTGTTTGTTTTCAGTGTGATTGTCCGGAGCAAGATACAGGCAAACGTTTGTCTCCTACTTCTCTGGTGATTCATTCTCTCACACTCCACATGTCACACTGTAAAAATGAAAGTTATTTTTCACTAGGAGGATTCTTTTTATTCTCATATCATGCATAAGTTACGTTAAAAATTATAAGTGGTAGGACGCTTCAGTAGTGACTTCTACTTTCATCAGCCATGGAATTTAACATGTGGTATAAGCATCAGTTGTTGCCAGATTTCAAAATCGCTTTCCAAAATGATAGGGATGTTAAAAGGTCAGTGGCGGTTTTTCAGGTGAAGTAGGTGAAGTGCCTCTTCACCTATTTTACTTAAAATAAAGTTTTATTCAGTAAGTTGTATAATTCTTTTTTGTCTCTATTGTGTTACAAAATACTCAAAAATTTGATTAGATATCAATTCACATAGCGCATTCAATGCGGAAAACAAGTCCTCATACGCAAAACAGTGCAAGTGAAGAGCCGAAATGAAAACCCTTGGAAGTCTGCAGCTTTCGACCGAGTTGCTATGGTAACCATGACGTCAACCTTGCCTATCTGTCGCGCAAGTGAAGTGTTTTATCTTTTGGCACCGAAGCTCTGCAGATGGAATCGTGACCTTCGAAGGCGATCACGGTGAAACTCAAATTTGAAACGGGACGGTTTACCCAGGGTATCTTGCAGTGTTGTGGTACATGCTTTCCGAAAGGGATTTGTTTTTTCGTGCTTTGTGATTATTTGTCAATAAGTTTAGCTGTTACTGTAGTTTCATGTACAGTTTAACAGTTAGTGATAATTTTAATTAAAGTATGTATCCTGTGAATGACATTGTTTGTAATTCATTACAAACTCCATTTAATCGGTGGAAAGATTAAGATAAAAGAGACAATTTACTTCAAGGACGACCGACGGATTCACTGACAATTGTTGCCAAAAAAGAAATCAAGAAGAGCGGTAAATCTTACAATATTAATTTTAAAAATTGTTGGTATTGAATATAAATGGCTTTGTAGTACTTCTGTGTTACAAAAATTATTTTGTTGGCCCTGCTTACTTTTTAGTAATAAACATTCGGCGTGGAATAAAGACGGATTCTCAGATTTATTAAATATAACACGCTCACTTCATAAACATGGTGATTCTAGAAAACACCTGAAATGCGAGTTAATGCTAAGGAATTTTGAAAAAAAATCAGAACATCATTGCTGATGCCCTGAGGGAGAATGCTAGGCTTTTCAATGAAAACATTCGTTTAAATAGAATTTTCCTGCAGACAGCGATTGATGCAGTATTATATTTGAGCAAACAAGAACTAGCATTCGGTGGCCATGACGAAAGCATGGACTCGATAAATCGTGAAAATTTCAAGGAATTACTTTCATTGTTGATATCAAGAAGTCCTTTAGAAATTCAAAATCAATACGAAATGATAAAAAATGTCTTCACAGGTGATTCAAAAACCATAGATGCCAACTAGTACGGATTTTCCGTAATTTTACGGATTTTTGGTTGCTGTTAAGGAAGTACGGAAACACCGCTGAAATTACGGAAAATCGCCATTTGATTTAATTTTCTGAGATAGAAAAAGCAAATTTTCATCAACTAAAAAAATTTTGTTGGTTCTTCAAGTTTTTCTGGGGGAAAAAATTAAATGCTAATTCAGGGCTGCCAGAGCTGCGCCAATTGCGCCAGCCCGCGCCAAAACGTCGTTCTTGCGCCATTCTGCTAAAAAATCGCCATTTCGACGAAATCTATGCCAATTTTGCGCCAAAAGATAAAATTTACCGGTCATCGATATTTTAGCGTTATCTTACAACATTCGAAATCGATTCAGCGGTTAATTCGCAAGTGAGATTCTTCGGCGGATTCACGTAGTCCCCTCTGGTTTTTTTTTTTTTTGTTGTTGTTGTTTTTTTGTCATTTTCGTCGAGATCAATGCAAAAGTGAAGAAATTTTCGGGATATTAGTTTTGGGGGGGGGGGTCGTATTCCATCTGGGGACGTTGTTTTGTCTTTTCAAACGTTCGGAAACGGAAGTTAAACAAAGTGCAGATTTTTCCCGTAATCGTATTTTTTTCTCTTGTGATATTGCTTCTATCCAGTATTGTTAAATATAATATCATTGCATAATTTCAGCTTGAAATTGTAGGCAACTATTTCCGAAAACGGAAGTTAGGCCGCCCGAAAAGTTCCCCGTAATCTTCGGCGACAAGATTCTCACGTCGATGCATAGCTGAACTTAAATTTTGGGAGGATTGGTGGCGGCGGCAGGGTGGGGGTCGTTTTCTCCGTCGGAGGACGGAATTTCAACCTTCGAAAACGGAAAGTAGACGGAGGTAAGATTTCTCTGGTAATCATAATTTTTTTTCTTGCGATGTTTCCTCTACCCAGTATTGTTAGATATCATTTTATTCCATAAATATTTGTATTTCAGCTTGAAAATGTTGGATAAATTTCCGAAAACTGAAGGCTTGAAAAACTGTTATTTCAAGCCATGTTTCCCGATTCAGCGATCGCAAAAAAATATTCGTGTGGAAGAACCAAGGCTACTGCACTAATTCAGCACATGGCCAGTGTTTCTACAAGTAACATTGTATCTGAAGTTAAAAAAAATCCTTTTTCTCTATCTACGGACGGAAGTAATGATGCTCAAGCAAATAAACTGTATCCCATTACAATAACATATTTTGACAAAAAAATAGGGAAAAATTCAATTGTTTTGTTATCATTGGTTGAATCAAGTAATAATACAGGTGCAAGAATATCAACGGTTTGAACAATGAGTTTGTTAAAAAATATATCTCATGGAGCAACTGTGTGTCATTTTCTTGTGACAATGCTAACACTATGATAGGTCAAGTAAAAGGTGTTGTTTCTCACATAAAGAAGGTTCAGCCTGCAATCATAGTGCAGCAAAGTTCATGCCATTTAGTAAATTTAGCTGCACAGAAATCTGCTACTCAACTGAAAGGATTTAATGTTGAGCAGTTTCTGATACAGTTGTACTTTTTTTTTTTGGAGAAAATTTCAAAGAGGAAACACAATCTTAAACTGAGTCAAGCTGTTTGTGGTACTAAACCACACAGAATTCTAAAGCATGTCAATACTCGCTGGTTATCACTTTTGGAATCCATTGACATAATTTTAGAACAGTGGGAGGCTCTAGAACATTATTTCAGTGACAATGAAGAAGCTAATTCACAGTATAAGAACCTGGAAAGTATGATTGGAAATCCTTCATCTAAACTTTATTGTCTTTTTTTGCCTGCTACTCTTCCTTTGTTTACATCTGTTAATGTGTTCTTGCAGCAGGAAGCTCCGCTTGTGCATGTATTAAAAAAACTTCATAGTCTGTTATCTGAATTGCTTGTATGATTTATCAAGCCATCAGCTGATGTGACAGCAACATCTCTTGCAGATGGAAATTTTGAAAGAAGGAGAAATAAAAAAGAAAATTGTGATCTCGTAATTGGGTCAAAAGCGAGATCTTATATAGGCGCAACTGCAGATCTGAGTGAAAACACAGTCGCTACTTTTTATTCTGAGGTAAAGGAATTTTACAAGGCAGGCTGCAATTACATTTTAAGAAAATTTCCACTTAATGATGAATTTCTGAGTCATGCTGAAATTGCAGATGTAGCATTAAGTTTCTTTTTGCATCAGTCCAATATATGTGTTCCCTGTTTCCAGTTTTGAAACCAGCAGAATCTGACAAGGTGGAATCTGAATTTGCTCACTACCACTTTGAAAATTTTAACTGTGCTGTTACTTCTGGGAGAATGGATGAAGTGTGGCACAGAATTTCTTTAATGAAAAATGAAAGTGGCCAGTTGAAGTATGAATCATTAAGCAGAATTATGAAAATGATTTTAATAGTCCCTCATAGCAATGCAAGTACAGAAAGAATTTTCAGTATTATGAAAAAAAAACATTAATGAATTCAGACCTAATTTAAGTACTCATGAGCTGTCTTCTTTATTAATAGAAAAAATAAACAGCATTGCACGCAGTGAACTATGCTATCAGAAGAAGTTTTCGCAAATTGAACTAAGGAAGGCCAAAATGGGAACTACAGCCAGTTTATCATAATAATTTGTCCGACATTCCAAGGAATAAATTTTCTTCATGTCTGGAGGTAATTTATTATATTTTTCTGGTAGACAGTATTTTAAATTTTCCCACTAGAAAATTATTTTTATTGTATTATTATTATTATTATTATTTTGTTAATGGTTCTGACAGATTAAAATTTGTTGCAGTGTTAAATACCCAAATTTGCCACTATAGACTGGATTACTGAAAATTACTAAAAAAAATATTTGTTACTGAAAATTACTGAAAAATGAACATGTTTGTAACTGAAAACTACTTTTAGTGGTTGGCATTTATGCAAAAACTATTCAAAATGAATTAATTGAATGTATATCTGAATATGCACCTCTCCATGCTTCTTTGAGTTGTCTGCAGCCTTTGTATGTCTCTTTTAGCTAAGGTCCACGTCTCTGCACCATACGTAAGCACTGGAAGGATGCATTGATAAAATACTTTTCTTTTAAGACATAATGGCATATTGCTCTTGAAAATTATGCTGTTTCTTCCAAAAGCTCTCCAGGCAAGTTTTGTACGCCGATTAATTTCTTCACCAATGTGACCCTCACTTGATATCTGCTGTCCAAGATAAACGTACGTGTCTGTTATCTCCAGCTTTTCTCCATCAATCGATAAATCTTCATTTCTTGTAAAAGCATTGTACATCACTTTTGTCTTCTGAAAGTTCATTTTTAATCCCATTTCTTTACTCTTGTCAGAAAGTTCCTGGATCATACTCTGTAGCTCTGATGGGGTAGTTGCAAAAATGACTATGTCATCAGCAAAACGAAGGTGGGTTAGATAATCTCCATTAATCTTTATCCCTTTGTTTTCCCAGTTCAGTGATTGAAAGACATTTTCCAATGTGGCATTAAAGAGCTTCGGAGATATGGTGTCACCTTATCTCACTCCTTTTCCAATTTTTATGTGTGTTGTATTTTCAAACAGCCGAATCTTTGCACTTGCATTTTCATAGATGTTATTAATAATATTAATGTATGCATCTTCAATACCACAGGATTTCAGAGCCATTGTAACTGCTGATGGTTTCACCGAATCAAAGGCTTTTTCATAATCGATAAAAGCCATGCACAATGGAAGTTCATATTCCCTCGCTCTTTCAATTAGTTCTCTCAGTACGTGGATATGATCTATTGTGCTGTAGCCACTCCTGAATCCAGCTTGTTCTCTCGGTTGAGCCATGTCCAGTGTCACCTTCAAGCGGTGTGAAAGAACTTTAGTGAAGATTTTATAAACCACTGATAGGAGGCTGATAGGTCTGTAGTTCCTGAGATCCTCAATGTCACCTTTTTTATGTAGCAAGATCATTGTAGCGTTGTTCCAATCCTCAGGAATTTTCCCTTCATTAAGGCATCGAGTGAAAATTTGGGCGAGTACTGTTTCGATTTCTCCACTTGCTTCTTGTATGATGTCTACAGTAATTCCATCATCTCCTGGAGCTTTTCCCCGCTTCATGTTCTTGATTGCATGTGCTATCTTTAGGCTTTGGTTGTTTTCAATTGCTTTCCTTACTAGTTCACAGTTGAATTTCCTTACGTCTTCAGTGATACTTTTTCGTACTGTCTTGCATAGCTCTATATATTCCACTTTGGAAGTCACATCTTCTTTAGTTGTCCTCATCACTCTTCTTTTTTGCATCAACATTTTGGTTTTTCCTGATAATTTGTTCACATGCAATTTGTTCTTAGACCCAGCTAATTTTGTTGCTGTTTCCATAAGAGCTTTGGTTACTTTTCTGTTAACTTCAGAAATATCCACTTTTTCCAATGTTAGGCCTTCTAAAGCAGAGAATCTGTTCTTCAGTTCCAATTTGAAGGTATTATGGTGTTTTTTAAGGTTGGTTATGTCAATACATTTTGTTTGTCTTATGAGCTTGCTACGTTCGAGTTTAGTGTTGAGGTGCATCTTACATCTCACCAATCTATGGTCACTGCCTGTGTTGAACTTGTTTAGCACACTGCAGTCTTCTATGACGAATTTTTTGTTGCACATAATAAAATCAATTTCACTTGTCGTCCCATTTGGATGTCTCCATGTCCATTTCCTGTGTGGCTTTTTCTTGAAAAAGGAGTTCAAGATGAAAAACCCTTCTGCCTCTGCAAACTCTACGAGAGTATTTCCACGCTGGTTTCTGTTGCCGTGACCGAATTTACCTACTGAAGTTTCATTCTGTTGCCGTTGCCCTATTTTTGCATTGAAATCTCCCATAATTATTTTCAAGTGCTGCTTACCTTTATTATTTAGATCACGAATTTCCTCATAAAATTCTTCAATTTCTTCTTCAGCATGACTTGTGGTGGGTGCATAAGTTTGAATAATCTGAGCCTGGTATCTTCTCGAGAGTTGGATAACGAGTCGTGCAGCTCTGTCAGAGGAACTTTCAAATTCTACAACTTTATCCTTCAGTTTCTTGTTTATTATAAATCCAACACCACTAGTTCTGCCAGTATCTGTCCCACGATAGTAGAAGAGATTTCCACTTTTCAGTTCAATGAGATCTTCTCCTTTTCTCCTTACCTCACTTAGCCCGACGATGTCCCACAAAGAAGCATGGAGAGGTGCATGCTTGGTGTAACCAGGAGAGATAAGAAGAGGAACTCGTGGATCCGAAAAATGACAAGAGTGGAAGACATCATGATCAGAGTTAAATCCCTGAAATGGCAATGGGCTGGACATACTGCCAGAAGAACAGACCATCGATGGACAGCCGAAATTTTAGATTGGATTCCAAGGGACAGGAAAAGACCCAGAAGAAGACCACATAGAAGATGGGTGGATGAAATTCGAAAGTATGCGGGAGTGACATGGAGGAGACTGGCACAAGACAGACTGTTGTGGAGGAAACTTGGGGAGACCTTCGTCCAGCAGTGGATTGATAATGGTTGACGATGATGATGATGATATCTGAATATATAAATGATCACGTTAAAAATGAAATAAATGAAGTTCAATGCTTTTCTATTCAAGTAGATGACACCACAGACATAAATCAGACTTCTCAGGGCTCTTTAATAATAAGATTTGTTGATTCGGAAGGTGTATTGGCTAAGCAATTTTTGGGTTTCCACGACGTGAGTGGAGATCGAACGTCAGAAGCTTTATACAAAATGCTAGACAAAATTTTGGAACAATTCGATTATCAACACAAATTAATAGGACAATGTTACGATGGGGCAAGTGTAATGTCTGGACACTTGAATGGGCTTCAGAAAAAAAATCAAGGATAAAGCTTCTCAAGCTGTTTTTATTCATTGCTTAGCACATTGTTTGAACTTTGTATTACAGCAGAGTTTTTCTAAAATTTCAAAGTGTCAAATATTTTACGAAGCCTCACTGGAATTCCTTCGTTTTTTCACCACTCAGTGAAGCGATCTTATACACTCACATCTACAACCGCAAGACGCATACCAACCATAGCAGAAACTCAATGGTCCTCCACTTTGAAGTTAGTAAGTGTAATTGCTGAAGATTGGGATAAATTGAAGGAAGTATTCGAATTTCTGACAAATAGTGAGCAATCAGACAAAAAATCAATTCAACTTGCCAAGGGGTTTTTAAACAATATGAACGCTTTTGAATTTACATTTTTGACAATAGTATTTAATGAAATTTTTGGCCCCACGGCGCGATTTCACCGATTAGCAACTAGCAAATAGCTAGTGAAAAATCAAATTTGCTAGTGAAAAAAAATCGCAGTAGCAAATATTGCTAGTAAGGTAATTTTTTTATTTAAAGTAACCAAAAATCATTATTAATCCACGAAGTTTACATAACAGTTTCTATTATCACTTGTTAAAACAGCGACGATCAGCGATTCTCTTTCACCAATTTCCTTTCGACACTTAATACCCATCCTCCCCATATCTTTCATCCCTTCCAAACTGTCGTAGAAGCGCATTGAAACTCCTCTCCATCGTGCCCTCATTGGTCTATTACAGAAACTGAACGTGACGTGGGCAATGGTTGCTGTGGCAACCCAGAGCTCTGGGATGGATCGGTTGTTTGACCACCTGCTCTGCCACCCTCCCTTCTTTTGCCCCACGAACTTTGTCCTCAACTCCTGTCGTACCCTAAGCCAAGCTATCGCCTTTATTGCGTGGCATAGATAGACGCTTTTTAACGAAACGTGTTCGTGTAGGGGGTAAACGATTACGGAAGAAACTTTTGCTTCGTCTGGCTTCTGGTTTTGGAAATTTTCCTTGTATTTTCAAGCTGAAATACAAATATTTATCCAGTAAAATGTTAATGAGCAATAATACATGACAGAGGCAACATCGTGAGAAAAAAAAAAAAAAATTACGGAAAAAATCCGAATTCCGTCGACTTTTCGTTTTTTAGTTTCGTGAAGACGGAATTCCAATAATAACGAAAAAAGCCGGAATTCCTTGAATTCGCGGAAGAATCTCATGCCTGAAGATTACAGAAAAATTTTGCAGCAGCCAACTTCCGTTTTTGCAAATTGTTCTCCACAGTTTCAAGCTAAAATGCAAACATTTATGCAATAAAATGATATTTAACAAGAAAAGTGGACACAAAGACAACATTGGGAGAACAATTTGCGATTACGGCAAAATTTTCTTACTCCGTTTCACTACTGTGTTCGAAAGTTTTGAAGCACGAAATTTCGTCTCCAGATGGAAGACAACCCCCCCCTCTCCCAAATATCGATCTTCAGAAAGATCTAACTGATGACAAAAAAATTAAAAAATAAAGCGGTATTCCGCGAATCCCTGCAAGAATCTCGTGTATATCATAAAAATAATAGCAAAAGAAAAATTTGAAACAAAATGAAAATATGTAGAATCCATAGTTTTGATAGTGAGTTCCCTAGTCAGACAACTAATTCCGTAGAAACTACGGCATTGTGTGGTAGTTGGCAGATATGAAGTGTGCAGAAGTTTAGCAGAAATCTGTGCGATACTTCCACTTAGTACTGCATGTTGTGAGGTGGGATTCAGTTTTTTTAAAAAGAATACAAGGGGATTGGAGGAACAATTTGTCTGTTGAAACTTTAAATGCTCTGATGACAATTGAAATACTGTAGAAGGGCCACAAGAAAAGATTTTTAATCAACGGTCAGCAGTTATAAAGTGGTATGATGACAAAGTCAGGCACCCTGAGCGTAAACCATATGGGAAGAAATCTGAATTAGAATGTCAGTGAAATATATTCATGTGGTATGAGAATTTGTTAGAAATTAATAATAAAGATAGTCACTAAACTTATCTAAGATTCTATTCATTATTCAAAAAGGTAAGTCAAAATATTTATACACATATTTAAATTTCTGTGTAACTTTATTAGAAAATAAGTTACGATGTGATTTAGTTTTACTTGCTAGTCATGCAAATGTTTTGCTAGCAAACTATTTGGTCACTAGCAATATATTGCTAGTGAGAAAAAAAGATGAAATCTTGCCCTGCCCACCGATCTATTATTCGAAATTTTGCAGAAAAAAATCACTAGACATAAACTACTGTGTAACTCAAATTAAAAAAACTCGTGAAATTTTGAGTCATAAAAGGAACGATGAAGTATTTAAAACACTGTTTGGAAAAGCTAGAAAAATCACAGAAATAAGCAGATCTAAACGGGAATATGCTGCTCTTACACAAGAAACAATTTTTCAAAATTATAAACAATTGTATTTTGAAATTTTAGACCACATTCTTATGGAAATGGATATAAGATTTCAAGACTGAAAAACTTCAATTTGTTTGTCTTGCTGACACAACCAAATTCGAACAATTTAATTCAAGCTTTACCTCTTACTCTTTTGAAAATCAACATTTTTAGGGGGAAATATTTACTAAACTTCAGCGCCTTAAAAATGAACTCAGTCTTGTATATGCCAACAAAAAATTAAGGAATATATTGACTCAAGAACTTCGAGTGCTTCATGAAGATAAAGACATTTTTACAGAAGCTTATAAATTGGTTGCCCTCATTTTAACCATTCCATCTACAAGTGTGTCAGTGGAAAAAAGTTTTTCTTGCCTTAAAAGAATACAAACTTACTCAAGAAACACTATTTCTCAAGACAGACTTGCTTCTTTGGCAAATATTTCTATTCAGAAAGATCTTTTATTGATGCTCATGAAGAAACAACCATTCTATGATGACATAATCGACAAATGTGCAGCTTTAAAAGAAAGAAGAACTGATCTAATATACAAAAAATAGGTTAGTCCTCATACAGTGATTTTCATTGAAGACAGTAGATATGTTTTCATATTGCTCTTGTAGCTCTTCACCTATTTTTTTCAACCACGAGCCGCCACTGTAAAAGGTTCTTCTGTATTGCAGGTGTTAGCGGTAAGGTAGATTTCAATGCTTTCGCAGTATCTGAGGGCTAACCGATTGCTGGACAGAGTGATACGTTTACATTTTGCCAATCAGGAATCGCAGACATATCACTGATGGTTAAAATTGAGGGAGGTGGAAGGGT
Source organism: Macrothele yani (assembly GCA_039090855.1). Taxonomy (NCBI): domain Eukaryota; kingdom Metazoa; phylum Arthropoda; class Arachnida; order Araneae; family Macrothelidae; genus Macrothele; species Macrothele yani. Next base: position 14,845,626 of record CM077031.1, on the reverse strand, counting down.
TGCCTTTCTTAACATCTGCGATATGTTCTATCAATCGCCGGTTTATGGTGCGGTAAGTACTACCAATGTAATGGGTAACACCTGTAGAAGTGCTGATAGGAATAGAATAGACACCTTGTAACTTTAGGGGTTTATTGGGATCTCTATCTTTAAGGATAAGGTTGAGAACATGTGAAGGTGGTTTAACTGGAATCCTGTAGCCAAAAGACTTGAAAATAGAGCAAACTTTATGAGTAAAGGACAGGTTAAAGAGCAAAATGCCAACAAACTGATGAGTGGTAGAAAGGTTCAGGCAGTAAATTAGTCTACAGATCTATTTTCTGAATCAAATTTATTAATTAGCCTATGTACTAAGAGGGGCGGAAAGCCATGCAATTTTCCAATGTTGATGATGTTCTGATATTCGTTTTGAAGAGCAGAAGGGCTGTTGCAAATAAGGTTAGCTCTGTGGATGTACGCCTTTAAAACAGCCAATTTGTATTTACCAAATGTGCGGGAATGGTAAGGGAACGATGTTATGGGTGGCAGAAGGTTTCCTGTAAACAGAGAGACCAAGTGAGAAGTCTGGGTTGATGATGTTCTGATATTCGTTTTGAAGAGCAGAAGGGCTGTTGCAAATAAGGTTGGCTCTGTGTATGTACGACTTTATAGCACCTAATTTGTATTTTTCAAAGGTGCAATACAAATAATAAAATATACAACAAAAATGTTATAGCAGTCCAATTCAAATTAGCTGCTATAAAGTCATACATACACAGAGCTAACCTTATTTGCAACAGCTCTTCTGCTCTTCAAAAAGAACAGCAAAGCATCTAATATCCCATTCCATTGCATGTCACGTAAGAATTAATGCCTTACTTGTTAATATGGATGAATTTAACATTAAGGAGATTGAAAAAAGGCATTGAGGCAGACAAATACATTTTTGTTAAAAACAAAAAGAGGAAGAGTGAATGCTGAAGTTCTTTTGTCTCATTAAGAAACCAGAAATATGTTTCATGGCAAAACCAATTTTCACAAGCTTGAGATGAGTTGAAAGTTTCCAAAATAGGAATGTGGATTTCATGAATGTTCTTTCCTTCTGAAGAGTAATGATGAAATCAGCATTGCAGAAACTTTCAACTCATCAAAAGCTAGTGAAAATTGGTGTGGCTGTGAAACATATTCTGAAGTTTGATATGTTATCAAGAAAACAGCAAACACTGAAATTAAACATACAACAAGCTACTTAATTTAAAAACTGACTTTTAGCACCACAAAAATTAAGTGGAACAGTCTTAACATTACTGGGCCAAGGAACTGTTTGACACTCACAAATGTGTTTGAAAACAGGGGTAAAACAGTTAGGTTCTGTGAAGAATGAGTTTCAACACTTTCTGTTAAAATGAGTAAATTATATGTTTCTGTAATACATGAGATTTCTATATAACCTACAATACCCACTGCGAAGAGACTTTTTGAACACCCTGTATATACAGTATATGATCATGTATAATTATAAATTGCAGTTTCAAATCGATAGTTTAAAGCAGATTTGTCCAGGTCAGGTCCGATCGGGTACAATTATGCGACACCTGGAAACAAAATTTTTGACCAGTTTCCAACTGTGGAAGCCAGTGCTTAAACCACAGTGCCATTGGAGAGGCAATTGAAGTTTTCTTATGTGATTACTGTTACATGAACAACAGTAAAGGCAAACAATTCAGACATGTCTGTTGTGGTAACTATTCTGCCCTCGACTTTTTTTTTTTTTTTTTTGTTGTAGGTTTAACGACTACTGTGAGCAACTCAATAGGCTATAAGCAGCAGTCGCCCGTCCCTAATTTAGGGTCACTGGTTCCAAGGAAGGAAGACAGCCAGTGCCGTAAGACAAACACAATATCCAAGCCTCACCGGGATTCGAACCCGGACCCCTTTCGGACGAATGATCAGAGGCCATCGCTTAGACCACTGCACCACCAGGGCGGCGACTATGTTTCTGCATTCAGGTGTGTGTGAAGTCAAAGTCAAGATCTTACCCATCACTCCAGTTATTGGCCACAGGGACAGACCATATTGTTAGCGCCAGTCGATATAAAATAATAAGTAAACTTCTAAGAGCACGACAGCTTCGTATTATTTTTTTTTTTTTTTTTTTGATTGGAGGTTTAACGACCACCGTGAGCAACTCAAATGGGCTATAAGCAGTCGCCCGTCCCTAATTTAGGGTCACTGGTTCCAGGGAAGGGAGAGAGCCAGTGCCGTAAGACAAACACAACATCCATGCCTGACCGGGATTCGAACCCGGACCCCTTACGGACGAATGATCAGAGGCCAACGCCTTAGACCACTGCGCCACCGGGGCGGCGCTTCGTATTATAATAAGAGAGAGATGGAGACACTGAAACACTATGCTGATAAATCTGAAAATTAATGTAACTCAGATTTCTATTTGAATGTTATTTTTTTTTTTTTTTTTGATTGGAGGTTTAACGACCACCGTGAGCAACTCAATGGGCTATAAGCAGTCGCCCGTCCCTAATTTAGGGTCACTGGTTCCAGGGAAGGGAGAGAGCCAGTGCCGTAAGACAAACACAACATCCATGCCTGACCGGGATTCGAACCCGGACCCCTTACGGACGAATGATCAGAGGCTAACGCCTTAGACCACTGCGCCACCGGGGCGGCAATGTTATTTTACATTGCAGTTCGAAGTTCCATGCTTCCACAATATGCCGTATAGGAGCACATTACAGCATTCTGTAAAGCGCAAAGATAGGCTTGTTACGAATGGCTTATTTTAGGAAAAAATGCGAAGACTTAACATATTTATTTGGCCGATATTGATAGGCAAAGTTAAGCGAAAAAAAAAATCATGAAAAGCAAATATGAAAAGACAAACAAACTATGGTTATAATGATTCTTTTAGGAATAAGTGAACTACCGTATGTCCTTGCACATTTTCGGCTGCTTCTATGGTACACCGAAGAGATTGCGTATCATCAATTGGCACCCGACCACCTTCACGACTGTCAAACACCGCCATGATGGGCGTCCATCAAATACAGACGATCAGTCATATCACATGTGTAGATGTTTGATGCCATACCCGAAGAAAAATAAATAATCATACTGATTAAAATACAGACAGTCGCACTAACCAAAAGTTTCTGTTGAAACAAATACGGAAAGAAAAAAGAAAAGCCTCCCCGGTGGCGCAGTGGTCTATGGCGATGGCCTCTGATCATTCGTCCGAAAGGGGTCCGGGTTCGAATCCCTGTGTTGTGTTTGTCTTACGGTACTGGCTCTCTCCCTTCCCTGGAACCAGTGACCCTAAATTAGGGAGGGACGACTGTATTGCCCATTGAGTTGCTCACGGTGGTCGTTAAACCTCGAATCAAAACCAAAAAAAAAAGAGAAAATCATGTTATTCTTTCAGAGTGTTTTCACTTTTTTTTTAAACATTGTAAAGAATTGTAAATCGTATTAAAGACAAGCAATTTTTATTGACGCACTAAGTAAAAAGTGAGTAAATACAGCGGGTCAGTGGTGTAACTAGAAGTTTTTTAGGGTGTCCACGGTTTGGTTCATCCGTGAAATCCCCTGGAAAAAAAAATGTGTTCCAAGCCAAAAAATGAAAAAAACATTACTGAGAAAAAACTTATACATATAATCACCATGTATAAATATAAATTGAGTTTCGAATTTAAGATTAAAGCAGATTAATTTGAACACAAAGATCAATATCCAAAGACAATTTGCGCCCCCAACTACATTAGATGTCTCGGGGGACAGTTATCAAAATTCGAGTAGTGTCCTCAATAATTTTTGTTGTTGTTTTGATTGGAGATATAACGATCACCATGAGCAACTGAATGGGCTATAAGCAGTCACCCGTTCCTAATTTAAGGCCATTGCTTCCAAAGAAGGGAGAGAGCCAGTGCCGTAAGACAAACACAACATCCATGCCTCACCGGGATTCGAACCCGGACCCCTTTCGGACGAATGATCAGAGGCCATCGCTTAGACCACTGCGCCACCGGGGCGGCATCCCTAATTTAGAGCCACTGGTTCCAGGGAAGAAAGAGAGCCAGTGCCGTAAGATAAACACAACATTCTGGCCTCACCGGGATTTTTTTTTTTTTTTTTTTTTATTGGAGGTTTAACGACCACCGTGAGCAACTCAATGGGCTATAAGCAGTCGCCCGTCCCTAATTTAGGGTCACTGGCTCCAGGGAAGGGAGAGAGCCAGTGCCGTAAGACAAACACAACATCCATACCTCACCGGGATTCGAACCCGGACCCCAGACGGACGAATGATCAGAGGCCAGCGCCTTAGACCACTGCGCCACCGGAGCGGCCTCACCGGGATTCGAACCCGGACCCATCTTGGACGAATGATCAGAAGCCATCGCCTAGACCGTTCTGAGGTTTTGTTTTCGTTTAATTCTTCCGTTATTTTGTCATAAAATGTAGACTTCGACATTAGAGTCTTCAGCAGATGTTTTTCAATTGTCATTAAAAAAGTTTGCGCAAACTGTCCTGCCCTTGCGTCCTGCGTAAATGGGTTTCTGTTCTAATAATTTAATAGCACAGAGGTTTTAGTCCCCTCAAGCATTTATCCAACCTAAATTCGTGCGATGCAATCAATGCACAGCTAACGTGCTGCCATCTATTGGTAGATACCATGCATACATGTATATAGATACTGAGTCTTTGGTACATTTGACATTTCTTGATGTCGTCCTCAATTTTAATACTAAGGTGGATTTCGCACTTTTATTTGTCTGAGCTGCTTGTGATAACATAGACAAAATTACTTGGCAGTAAAATATTTAATACCATCAATTGGCGCTGAGCAACGTAATGGGATATAAACGACCACCGTGTCTGTACTGACCTTCAAATGACCTCACAGCTTATTTTATCAGATCATATGTAGAGGATTTTAGAAAGGGAGTATCTGCCCCAGGTCTTAAACAACCCTTAGAAATAGGAAGCTAGCAGATTTGGGCTACAGTGCCCGAAAGGAAAGTGACACGGAAGCAAGGTAGAAAGGGGAGGAAAACGCCCTTATTTATTATCGGGGGCCAGACGACGGCTTAACGGGCCCATCCGACGCACGGCGATTACTTAGTGGTTCGAGCGCTCGCACCTGCCCAGGATCGAATAACCTGAGGTCATCTCCGTGGCAGTCACCAAAGCTGACCACTAGGCACCCGAGGCCTAATTTCATTTTTTTTTATTGGAGGTTTAACGACCACCGTGAGCAACTCAATGGGCTATAAGCAGTCGCCCGTCCCTAATTTAGGGTCACTGGTTCCAGGGAAGGGAGAGAGCCAGTGCCATAAGACAAACACAACATCCATGCCCGACCGGGTTCGAACCCGGACCCCTAACGAATGATCAGAGACCAGCGCCTTAGACCACTGCGCCACCGGGGCGGCCCTAATTTCATAACCAGCAGGACTTCCCGCCGTAGGAAATATACACGTTTCCGTCATGTGACTCTCATCCTATGCCCTGCCTTTACGCAATCACCGAAAAAGCTCCGCCGCCCCGGTGGCGCAGTGGTCAAAGGCGTTGGCCTCTGATCATTCGTCCGTAATGGGTCCGGGTTCGAATCCCGGTGAGGCATGGATGTTGTGTTTTTCTTACGGCACTGGCTCTCTCCCTTCCCTGGAGCCAGTGACCCTAAATTAGGGACGGGAGACTGCTTATAGCCCATTGAGTTGCTCATGGTGGTCGTTAAACCTCCAATCAAAAAAAAAAAAAAAAAGCTCCAACCCAATCGTTTTCTCGAAATGGCCCTAATTTCAATTCCGTATATACACTTGTAAAATATGCTTCCGGGTTCAAATCCCAGTAAGGCACAATTACCTCCTTGGTAAAGTATGGATCTTGTGTTTCTTTTGTGGCGCTGTTCCTTCTCTTTCCTGGAACCAATGACCTTAAATTAGCGACGGGCGACTGCTTTTAGCCCATCGAGTTGCTCACGCTGAGTCGTTAAACCCCCAATAAAAAACAAAAAATGGCGAAACAAAGGGTGGGTCGGGAAAGGTAAATAACCGTCAGATAAACATACTAGGACGTTTAATTAAAAAGCAGAAAGAGAAACAAAAAGTAGGAAGTTGTTGGGAGCTAGGAACGGAGCGACAAGTTAGTTATCGAAGATCATTAATTATTATTTGTTGGCTCTAATTTCAATGTGCAGGGAAGTAAAAGATGCTCAATGATATAAGAGATTTTTGTAGCTCATTGTGATGTATCACAAACATGACTGCTGCAAGCATGATGTTCGTGGTTATTTGCTTAACCGTAAACACTGTAACACTGCCCATCATATTTATGATTATTTTTACATATGATTGGAACTATCTTTCTGCATTCCTTAGATATGAGAAAAACTGCACATTTTTGAGACTGATTTTTGAGTTGTTCCTCTCAGTGCGTTCTCATAGAGATTCTACAGTGTTGCTTACCTGAAATTGCAAGACGATTTTCTTCGTTTCGCTCCCACCACGTGGTAGCAGTGTCGTAAGTGAATTCACCTGAGAGGAACTGATGCTTTCAATAGTTTACATACGGTTAATGGAAGGCCAAAGTTGTGGATCTGTTACACGCTAATAAATAGCTCATTAAACCGAAATTCTAAAAGCTAGTTTGGCAACATATTACTTTGTTGGCAAATGCAAAAACATGGCACTTAAGCGTGAACGCCTTTTTGTGACTGTCACGGACTTGTCCCGTAGGAGTTTTCAATTGCTCCTGTGTTTCAGTTAGTTACATTTCTTTGCTGTGCTCTTGAGCTTCATTCCTAGCTAAGAGAGCGGTTGAAGCAATATATCTGCAATCAGAAGTTGATTTTTGAAGATCCCTGGTTATCGATTGCTCAAGTTTATCAAGATATCCCCGTTGCATTACAGGAAGCCAATGAAGTGCAGCAAAGAGGATTAAAGTTTTCTGGTCCGCCTCTCTCTGCATCTTGGAAATAAATTCCGTGGAGACCGCTAAAGGTACAGTTTGAAGTAGTTGTTTCAAACTTATGTATGTGTGTGCTAATTTTGAGATGTGGTTTACTAATAGGGATTTGTTGAAGTCATAAAGGAATTTGGGAAGTCCGAATTAGGAAACATTCGGATAAATACAGAAACAGTAGTGATTTAATCAAGGAGTAAAATGGGTGGTACGGCTTTCCCGTAAGAACTTAAGGAAATTGTAGACATACATTTGTAAATTTTAAAAATGTGCCGCTTAAATAAATTTTACTGCAAATTTTTGGTAGCTGCACTGAATGGTTTTGTTTTGCTTTCCAGTCAGCCGCTATATTAACAGGTCTGAAAAGGGAGGGGGTGGGATCTTCAACTTTTAGTTGTTGCACAGGCTACTTAAAAAAAATAGTTGTTGCACAGGCTACTTTAAGAAAAAACCAGTTGCACAGGCTACTTTAAGAAAAAAAAACTAGTTGCACAGGATACTTTAAAAAAAACTAGTTGCACAGGCTACTTTAAGAAAAAACTAGTTGCACAGGATACTTTAAAAAAAAAAACTAGTTGTTGCACAGGCTACTTTAAGAAAAAAACTAGTTGTTGCACAGGTACTTTAAAAACAAAAACAAGTCAAATATGATTATTACGCAGTAGGATTAAGTAGAAAAACTGAATGAATTGTAAATATCTTTCAAGAAATGATGACTTCCTAAAAAAAACACTTTGTAATGCTTTTGAATTTTCACTTGAAATGTTAATTCGCTTTTTTGCTTTATGTATGCTAAGTGTTATGCATGTACATACACAGGCATGGCATAAGTAAATACACCTGATTTGTTAATTATTTTCTGTTCACATAAAATGGTAGTTGTAGCTGGATTTAAGATCTGGGAGCCATACCGTTTGCAGTGCATAGGGTTTTCACCCTGTCATGCATTGTAAAAATGAGATCAGCAATGATGCTCTGTGGAATTTAGTCCACGATTCACGCAACAAGGCCAGCAGATGTGCCTTGTTGGTTCGTTTCTGTGGCATCTGTCACAGTTTTCCATCTAATATGGCCCACAGGTGTTCAATTGGAGTGTGTACCAGGGCTCTGGCATCGCCATGACAGTTTCTGGATGGTGTTTTGTTTGTGCCATGTTTGGGTATGTTTTTTCCTATGACATGAAGTGCCCACAGTTGTATAAAAATAAAATGTATCTGCATACACAGCCATTGAAATAGGAAACTTGCTGTGAAGCGTGGACTACAGTAACAATAGAATAATTTAAAAAATAATAATAAAACAATATATTATTAGAACATTACAGATTCCAATCAGAATAAAATAAGGGCTAAACTTCCGTATTCGGCCCCCAAGTAGTTCAAACACTTTTGTGTGACTTCTATCCATCCAAGGGGTTTACCAAAGCATTTGTTTGAGATGATGGCTTTTGTGATTACCACAATGGGTTGTTAATTTTGAGATGAGTTATATCCTCAGGTGTATCGCCTCTCGACAAAACAAGGAAGCTGGAAATATAAATATTTGCTTAATACAATGAAAATTAATAATGATAATTAGAAAAATTAAGATAAACAATTAGATAGCAATTTAGATTAAACAAGGAAGCCGAAAATATAAATATTTACTTTCCAGCTCCCTTGTTTTGTCTTCAGCTGTGAACTACTTGGGGGGGCGAATACGGAAGTTTAACCAAAATAAGTACATTACAACTGAATGTGTAGCAATGTGTGTGAAATGGACCTTTATGGCAAAATATTGAAATATTGGACTATGAACCTCATAAAAATTACAAGAGACTATTTAAGGAAAGTTTTTATATCCAGAGAAAGTTCAATTAATGAACCTTCAAAAATTATAAATAGCATTTTCAAGAAGTTAATTAAAAAATAGTAGACTTACAAAATACATAAGGAAAATATTTTAATATTGTAATTTAATAACTGGCAACTGCAAGAGGAACCTGGCAATAAAATTTGAATTCTTTCTGTGTAAATGAAACTTTTGATACAGTTCCTATACATTGAGAACAGGCCTTGATAAAATCTAGAGGCCAGAAATGTCTGTAAAAACAGAACTGAGAACATGTGAAAAATGATTGAAAGTTCTGCAAGTTAAAACACAATTAAGTACATCAATGTGTGTGAAACCTTGGGTAAGTGTTATCATTGCTCTAAATAACACCTTTTTTTAAATCTACAGACAGAAACTATGCAAAATCTGCTAATAATTTGGAAACTTTCCACATATGTCTACATTCTGCTATTCTGCGAGTGACATAGGAGGATGGGAGTCTAATTTGGCAGTGCCGGTTGAGTTGTGGGAGGGGAGGGGGGGGGGGGTTGCAGATGTGAAATTTAAACCCATGTAAGAAAGTGCAATTTTTTTTATTGTATAAAGGAAAAAGCGCAAACAAAAGTAAATAAGTTTAGATTTCTTAACATTTCTTTAGGCCTAATAATGAATTAGGACAACTACAATACATGAAACACGTAAGTATTCTTATATTGTTTTATTTTAAAATATCTTCAGCAGGCGGAAAACCATTTAGAGCATAAAATCTTTACTTACAAAAATTTACCAAAACAAGATTTGCCTTTTGTTCTCAATTTTAATCCTAAAATGTTTTTTGTCCTTCTTTCATCAAATAAGTGTCAATTTGAGGTCATAATCTACAGTTTTTGCAATTTTACTCTCATAAAATAAAACCACCAAATCTGAAAGCGTTTCTCATTCATAGTTGATCTCAGCCAATTGTTGATTCTCATCATCGTTGAAAATGCTCACTCCCATTTGGCACTATTTGATGGTAGTGTTAAAGCTATGCACATCATCTTGTAAACATTAGGGTAGACTTTTGTAATGTTCACACTAATATCCACACTTTTTGTAATGTTTATGTTTTCAAAGTTATGTTATTTCGGTAAATGTGTACTTTAGCATCCTAAATTATTTCGTCGTAAAAATCTGTGTGGGAAAAGTGCTACGTACAATGTTTAAAGCATGCAAAATAATGGGGAAAGGTGAAAATATATAGTATTTTTACATGAAAGGAAAACTATTTTCCGAAGAACTTACCTGGGAGTACGAAGGTTTGGAAGAGTACGTGCGGTAGGCCTAAGATGTCGGAGCGGCGACAGCGTAAAGGTGGAGGCCGGTGAATAGAAGCGTCGTTGAGAACGGCAAGTTACGTGTGGAAGAATACACAAGGAAGCGGTTCAGCAGTACGTACTCATCAAAGCGGGTTGTAGGAATACGCTGAAGGAAAGAGGTCGGTTTTATACTGCATTGTAATATTTTTTCAAGGGTAGTTTGCAAAATCATAAGTAGAAAATTGCCAAAAAGGCTTAAAATTTCATAATCCCCACAGTTTGACACAGAGCTCTGGGCCTCCCTGCCATAGCACGATTCCTGATTATAAGGAAATTGTTTATTTTCAACAATATCTGTTTCACGGGAGAAAAAAAGGAGACAGACGATGGATGCAATAACAGCTACAAATGAGGTGCTTGAAGAAATCTCCGAAACCGTAGCCAAAACTTGGGGTTCCACCAGACCAATCAATACTTCTTACTCAAAACTTCGGCTGCACATATCATTTTCATTCCTTCATTTAATTACATTCTCAGACATTTTTACAATAAAAACATTTAGCACATTTATTTATTAATAATTAATGAAACACTTCTGAACTACTTCTTTTTGCACACGATTTCACGACGCATCACACTCTTCCGAGACATACACCCCACTCTTGTTGTATTCTTCCGCGCATTCACTACTACCTGCTATTCCCTTCCGACACACGGATCCTTCACTTCGTGGCCGTAAGCATCGCTTTAGCCTCCCGCACCAACTGCTGGAAACCATCGTACTCGCACGCAAGTTCCTCGGAATACATTTTTCCTTTCATGTAAAAATACTATATTTTTTCACCTTTCCCCATTATTTTGCATGCTTGAAACATTGTACGTAGCACTTTTCCCTCTTCTGCTGTTATTCTGTCCATCGTTCGTCCCTTTTTTTCCCTCGTGAAACGGATATTGTTAAAAATAAACGATTTTCTTGTAATCAGAAATCGTACTATGGCAGGGAAGCCCACAGCTTCAAGTCGAATTATGGGGGATGATGAAATTTTAAGCCCTGACCAAATCCGAATTTATATTCAGGACACTATTCACAGACAGAACAATTCTTGGTGATTTGCTACTTACCATTTTGCAAAATTACCCTTGAAAAAATGATATTACAGTGGAGCATAAAACTGAATTCTTTCCTTCAGCGTATTCCTACAACCCACTTCGATGACTACGTACTGCTGAACCGCTTACTTGTGTATTCTTCCGCGTGTAACTTGCCGTTCTCAACGACGCTTCCATTCACTGGAATACACCTTCACGCCGTCGCCGCTCTGCGTCCGTCATCTTAGGTCTACCGCACGTACTCTTCCGAACCTTCGCACTCCAAGGTAAGTTCTTCGGAAAAAGTTTTTCCTTTCATGTAAAAATACTATATTTTTTCACCTTTCCCCATTATTTTGCATGCTTAAAAAATTGTACGTAACACTTTTTCCACGCAGTTAAATTTTTCCAACGAAATAATTTAGGTCGCTTAAGTACACATTTACCATTATTCCTCCCCCCCCCAAATCCTTGAAGGTATCTGGCACCCCTGTAAATCTACCTGTTAGCACCAGCTTCCACTAACAAGGAGGTAGCCTTTGACATCTGACCACTGGAGAATATTGGTAGCAGGCCCCTCTCAAGGATAGTTATGTATTTTTGTGCATTGATGTTGCCTTTGCCTTCTACAAAGACCGAACAACCAGTCATCCGTGCGGGTCTCCATATCATGACAGAAAAACTGCCATGTTTCACAGTTGACTGTAGGTGTTTCAAGCTGAACTTTTCTTGTCAGCCAAGGATGGTTATGTATTTTTGTCATTGATGTTGCCTTTGCCTTCTACAAGGACTGAACAACCAGTCATCCGTGCTGGTCTCCATATCATGACAGAAAAACTGCCATGTTTCACAGTTTGCTGTAGGTGTTTCAAGGTGAATTTTTCTTGTCAGCCAAGGATGGTTATGTATTTTTGTCATTGATGTTGCCTTTGCCTTCTGCAAGGACCGAACAACCAGTCATCCGTGCGGGTCTCCATATCATGACAGAAAAACTGCCATGTTTCAGAGTTTGCTGTAGGTGTTTCAAGCTGAATTTTTCTTGTCAGCCAAGGATGGTTATGTATTTTTGTCATTGATGTTGCCTTTGCCTTCTACAAGGACCGAACAACCAGTCATCCGTGCGGGTCTCCATATCATGACAGAAAAACTGCCATGTTTCAGAGTTTGCTGTAGGTGTTTCAAGCTGAATTTTTCTTGTCAGGCAAGGATGGTTATGTATTTTTGTGCATTGATGTTGCCTTTGCCTTCTGCAAGGACCGAACAACCAGTCATCCGTGGGGGTCTCCATATCATGACAGAAAAACTGCCATGTTTCACAGTTTGCTGTAGGTGTTTCAAGCTGAATTTTTCTTGTCAGCCAAGGATGGTTATGTATTTTTGTCATTGATGTTGCCTTTGCCTTCTACAAGGACCGAACAACCAGTCATCCGTGCTGGTCTCCATATCATGACAGAAAAACTGCCATGTTTCACAGTTGACTGTAGGTGTTTCAAGGTGAATTTTTCTTGTCAGCCAAGGATGGTTATGTATTTTTGTCATTGATGTTGCCTTTGCCTTCTACAAGGACCGAACAACCAGTCATCCGTGCGGGTCTCCATATCATGACAGAAAAACTGCCATGTTTCACAATTTGCTGTAGGTGTTTCAAGCTGAATTTTTCTTGTCAGCCAAGGATGGTTATGTATTTTTGTCATTGATGTTGCCTTTGCCTTCTACAAGGACCGAACAACCAGTCATCCGTGCGGGTCTCCATATCATGACAGAAAAACTGCCATGTTTCAGAGTTTGCTGTAGGTGTTTCAAGCTGAACTTTTCTTGTCAGGCAAGGATGGTTATGTATTTTTGTGCATTGATGTTGCCTTTGCCTTCTACAAGGACCGAACAACCAGTCATCCGTGGGGGTCTCCATATCATGACAGAAAAACTGCCATGTTTCACAGTTTGCTGTAGGTGTTTCAAGCTGAATTTTTCTTGTCAGCCAAGGATGGTTATGTATTTTTGTCATTGATGTTGCCTTTGCCTTCTACAAGGACCGAACAACCAGTCATCCGTGCTGGTCTCCATATCATGACAGAAAAACTGCCATGTTTCACAGTTTGCTGTAGGTGTTTCAAGGTGAATTTTTCTTGTCAGCCAAGGATGGTTATGTATTTTTGTCATTGATGTTGCCTTTGCCTTCTACAAGGACCGAACAACCAGTCATCCGTGGGGGTCTCCATATCATGACAGAAAAACTGCCATGTTTCACAGTTTGCTGTAGGTGTTTCAAGCTGAATTTTTCTTGTCAGCCAAGGATGGTTATGTATTTTTGTCATTGATGTTGCCTTTGCCTTCTACAAGGACCGAACAACCAGTCATCCGTGCTGGTCTCCATATCATGACAGAAAAACTGCCATGTTTCACAGTTTGCTGTAGGTGTTTCAAGGTGAATTTTTCTTGTCAGCCAAGGATGGTTATGTATTTTTGTCATTGATGTTGCTTTTGCCTTCTACAAGGACCGAACAACCAGTCATCCGTGCGGGTTTCCATATCATGACAGAAAAACTGCCATGTTTCACAATTTGCTGTAGGTGTTTCAAGCTGAATTTTTCTTGTCAGCCAAGGATGGTTATGTATTTTTGTCATTGATGTTGCCTTTGCCTTCTACAAGGACCGAACAACCAGTCATCCGTGCGGGTCTCCATATCATGACAGAAAAACTGCCATGTTTCACAATTTGCTGTAGGTGTTTCAAGCTGAATTTTTCTTGTCAGGCAAGGATGGTTATGTATTTTTGTCATTGATGTTGCCTTTGCCTTCTACAAGGACCGAACAACCAGTCATCCGTGCGGGTCTCCATATCATGACAGAAAAACTGCCATGTTTCACAATTTGCTGTAGGTGTTTCAAGCTGAATTTTTCTTGTCAGGCAAGGATGGTTATGTATTTTTGTCATTGATGTTGCCTTTGCCTTCTACAAGGACCGAACAACCAGTCATCCGTGCGGGTCTCCATATCATGACAGAAAAACTGCCATGTTTCACAATTTACTGTAGGTGTTTCAAGCTGAATTTTTCTTGTCAGCCAAGGATGGTTATGTATTTTTGTCATTGATGTTGCCTTTGCCTTCTACAAGGACCGAACAACCAGTCATCCGTGCGGGTCTCCATATCATGACAGAAAAACTGCCATGTTTCACAATTTGCTGTAGGTGTTTCAAGCTGAATTTTTCTTGTCAGCCAAGGATGGTTATGTATTTTTGTCATTGATGTTGCCTTTGCCTTCTGCAAGGACTGAACAACCAGTCATCCGTGCGGGTCTCCATATCATGACAGAAAAACTGCCATGTTTCACAGTTTGCTGTAGGTGTTTCAAGCTGAATTTTTCTTGTCAGCCAAGGATGGTTATGTATTTTTGTCATTGATGTTGCCTTTGCCTTCTACAAGGACCGAACAACCAGTCATCCGTGCGGGTCTCCATATCATGACAGAAAAACTGCCATGTTTCACAGTTTGCTGTAGGTGTTTCAAGGTGAATTTTTCTTGTCAGCCAAGGATGGTTATGTATTTTTGCGCTTGATGTTGCCTTTGCCTTCTACAAGGACCGAACAACCAGTCATCCGTGCGGGTCTCCATATCATGACAGAAAAACTGCCATGTTTCACAGTTTGCTGTAGGTGTTTCAAGGTGAATTTTTCTTGTCAGCCAAGGATGGTTATGTATTTTTGTCATTGATGTTGCCTTTGCCTTCTACAAGGACCGAACAACCAGTCATCCGTGCGGGTCTCCATATCATGACAGAAAAACTGCCATGTTTCACAATTTGCTGTAGGTGTTTCAAGCTGAATTTTTCTTGTCAGCCAAGGATGGTTATGTATTTTTGTCATTGATGTTGCCTTTGCCTTCTGCAAGGACTGAACAACCAGTCATCCGTGCGGGTCTCCATATCATGACAGAAAAACTGCCATGTTTCAGAGTTTGCTGTAGGTGTTTCAAGCTGAATTTTTCTTGTCAGCCAAGGATGGTTATGTATTTTTGTGCATTGATGTTGCCTTTGCCTTCTACAAGGACCGAACAACCAGTCATCCGTGCGGGTCTCCATATCATGACAGAAAAACTGCCATGTTTCACAATTTGCTGTAGGTGTTTCAAGCTGAATTTTTCTTGTCAGCCAAGGATGGTTATGTATTTTTGTCATTGATGTTGCCTTTGCCTTCTACAAGGACCGAACAACCAGTCATCCGTGCGGGTCTCCATATCATGACAGAAAAACTGCCATGTTTCAGAGTTTGCTGTAGGTGTTTCAAGCTGAATTTTTCTTCTCAGCCAAGGATGGTTATGTATTTTTGTGCATTGATGTTGCCTTTGCCTTCTACAAGGACCGAACAACCAGTCATCCGTGCGGGTCTCCATATCATGACGGAAAAACTGCCATGTTTCACAGTTGGCTGAGGTGTTTCAAGCTGAATTTTATTATGTAAAGTCCCTAATTTGATCGATTACAAAAACAATTATTTATTATAAATTGGTTAAATATATATTTGAATCATGAATAATTTTTGTTACTTATGAAAACACATGCACGTTACTTTTAAACAACCTTTTCACATACACTAAAGTGCCAGAAAAACTGGTACAGACAAGCGTATGCAAAATACATAGCAACGCCACCTATGCGCGTACTCGGTTGCGTCCACCAGTGCGTATATAAAGTGATAGACATCCTTTCCAGCTGTCAGAGCTGTTTTTGGCATGAGAATGACAAGTAATAACGATTTAAGGGATTTTCAACGCGGTGTCATAGTTGGCGCTCGTGAGATGGGCCATAGTATTTCGGAGGTAGAAACGAAGTTCAGATTTTCACGGACGACCATTGCAAGGGTGTAACAAGAATTCCGGCAAAACCTCCAACCTACGATACCAGTGTGGCCGTAAAAAGACATTGAGTGAACGAAACCATCGTCGGCTGTCAAGAATCGTTTCACGCGACACTCTCGCAGGTATCATCGGAATTCAATGCTGGAGCCTCAACAAGCATCAGCGTCCGGACTGTGCAACGTACCCTGCACGATATGGGCTTTGGGAGCCGACACCCAACTAGAGTCCCCTTGACGGGTGCACGACAAAGAGCTATGGGCCTCGCTTGGCACGGCAACACCGCCACTGGACACTTGATGACTGGAAACAAGTAGCCTGGTCTCACGAGTCGCGTTTCCAACTGTATCGGGTAGATGGAAAAATTTGTGTGTGGTGCAAACCCTATGAAGACGTGGATCCCGCCTGTCAACAGGGAACTGTACCGGCTGGTGGGGGATCCGTAATGGTATGGGGTGTGTTTAGCTGGACTTCGCTTGGACCCCTGGTACGTCTACAAACGTCTGTGACCGGCCAACGCTGTGTGTGCATCCTTTCTGACGAGGTACACCCATTCATGTCGTGCATTCATGCTGATGGGTTGGGCCTGTTCCAACAGGACAATGTACCTCCACACAAGTGCCATAATTCCACATTATGGTTAGAGGACCATTCATCTGAGTTTGGGGTGTTGCCATTCCCACCCAACTCCCCAGATCTGAACGTGATACAATACATTTGAGATGCCATGCAACGCGCTACCGAACACAGGAATCCGAGACCTCGGAATACACCCGAATTGTGGAACGCTCTGCAGGAAGTATGGTGTGCATTGCTTACAGCATATTTCTAGAAGTTAGTGGAGTCCACGCCCCGTTGTATTTCTGCAGTGTTGCGCTCCCGTGAAGGACCTACCAAGTATTAGACTGGTGTACCAGTTTTTCTGGCACTTCAGTGTATGTATAGCATATTTAAATAGCTTTTTATATGCACATAAAGATGCTATATAAAAAATGTACAATTGGGATTCATTGGAGCTAGAACACTTTGGCCCAATTAAGCAGTACTCTAGTGCTCTAGCTCCAATATAACCCAATTGTACATCTTTTCTATAACATTTTTGTGTGTATTTCTATTGGTGCAGAAGTCGGGCAAGGTTGTGTAATGTCACCTGTTTAATATATTTATGGAATTGCATGCGGGATGCCAAGATAAACAATACTGGTTTATGTCTTGGTAATATCTGTGTGTGCAGATTGTTGTATGCCGATGACACTGTCCTGTTGGCAGAGAGCAAAAGTGAGTTGCAGAGCATATTTTCCCAGATGTACGAAGTTAGTATGAAACCTAAACTGAGTATAAATAAGGAAAACCCAAAGTTATGGTTTTTGAGAGAGGAACTGGTAGTACTGAATGTAATATAAGTCTAAATGGCACAGTGATTGACCAGGTGAATGAGTTTGTGTATTTAGGAAGCATGTTTGACAGAGAGAACAAATTGGATGGTGAAATTAGTAGGCGAGTGAATTCTTCACTGAAAGTCATAGCTACTTTGGGAGGGTTTCACAGGAATGATGGGTTCTCAAGAGAGTCCCACATGGCTGTTTATGAGAGTGTAATCGTCCCTACTCTGATGTATGGCAGTGAAACCTGGGTACTGCAGAAGAAACATATGAGTCGTTAGTGTGCTGGAGAAATGCATTACTTACGGGGGGGGGGGTGTTGTTGTTGTGGCAAGACATGCTCTGATTGTGTGAGGAATGAAGATGTGTTGCTTGCAGTTGTGTAATTTGAGACATAATGGTGTCAGTAAGGGGTAGACTAATATTCTTAGGTTAATATTCTACTGTATTGCCAATTAATATTCATTTAATTAGTCAACAGAGCTCATATTGGGCCCATTCGAAAGCTTATTGCATGAGCTATGACAATAACTGTAGACCTAATTGGTCAACAGAGCTCATATTAAGCCCATTTGAAAGCTTATTGCATTAGCTATGACAATAACTGTAGACATAATTAGTCAACAGAGCTCATATTCGGCCCATTTGAAAGCTTATTACATGAGCTATGATAATAACTGTAGACGTAACTGGTCAACAGAGCTCATATTGTGCCCATTTGAAAGCCGAGCTTTCTTTTGAGATAATATCACACAATCATATTATGGGTAATTTAGGTTTCAAGGTCTATTTTGACCTTAAATTTCTCAAAAAAAAACCCTCATTAATTCTATTTAATAAGCCAGCGAGCATGGCCTCTGAGCAGGGTTGTCTACCCACCTACCCGCCCAAAAAACCCCGTGCTGGTTTAAAAAATAAATAAATAAATAAAACCCACTTTGTAGTGGGTTTTATAGGGTTTTTTTAAAAACTGGAGTGTCCTTTGGAGTTTTACTGCAATTTTGGGATATTTTCTTCAAAGAGTTTTAAAAGCAACATTTTAAAATGGGAAAGCCCGGTGCTCAACTTTTTTTTATTATTATACCTATTTTGCTTTTATTATTACATAGATGCATTATACCTGTTTGTTAAACACCCAAATGATCTGGAAATTCCCCCAAACAATTAAAATTCTACAGAATGTAATCATTTACAAAGATGCAGTACACATGCTAAAACAGCTAAAAGAGGTTAGTAGAGTACTAGACATTCTCCAGGCTGAACAAACATTTCTGAGGCAGTGGAACTGTGGCAAGATCTTGTGGAAAATGCAGATCTTGAACCATATACACCGGTGATATGTTAAAAAAAAAAAAAAAAAAAAAGGATGAATCAAGCACTTCAGCCTTGCCACTACTTGGCAACCTTAATGAATCCAAAATGGCCAGGGAAAGAGAATGAGCCCTGAGCAACAAAAAAATTGCTGATAACTGGGTGTTAGAAAAGAAACCTGAATGGATAATTTTTGTGATGGGTTTTAAAATATGTGACACAAAGTACTATCCAAAGTCTATGTTTGTAAATAATGTTGTGCAAAACTTCAGTGCTGCCAAATGGTGGCAGCTGATGGAGCAACATGCAAGTGTGACCAAAGCTGGAACCCTGAAAGATTTCTGCTCTTACATGTCAAGTTTTTGTGGTTTCCCAGCTAGTTCATCTCCAGTGGAAAGGATGTTTTCTACTTGCGGACTAGTCTGATCAAAACTTCGCAGTTACTGCTTAAGTGTTGATAAAGCACAGAAGCTTGTCATGATCCACAAATATTTAAAAAACAAACAGTAAATTTTTCACAAAAAAAATATTGAAATTTGTGGTTTTACCCAAATTTTATTAAACATCTCAGAAATGTTTGATGAGGGCTTAGAGTTTGAACAAATACTAGTTTATAGATTGCAGTGAATGATGTGTAAAGTATCTTAACCTTTGTGTAGATTTAAATAAAATTCTTTCAAGATTACATAAAAAGGAGATTTTTGTTAACCAATAGGTAAGTTGCATGAATTTTTCATTAATAATATTTAATCATTTTAAATTTTAATGAAAGGATATGAAAACCAAATAGAACCCCCAAACCCTGTCGAAAACCCAAAAAAGCCCGGGGTTTTTTCAACCCTGCCTCTGAGTAGTAAGAAAATTGACTGGGAAATAAAAAAAAAATAATTAATAACAAGGAACTGTACACCAACTATACTTAAAATAGCGTAACTATACCAGTAATTCTAATTTCTCGGCATAGAATAGAAATAAAAGTTTCCAAGTTTTTGCAAATCGACCAGATGGTTTTTTCAAGAAAGGTAGATGGCAAACTCAATAAAAGAACACCTCAACATTTTGAACATGATGACTTGACTAGACAATAAAGGAATAGATGTGAATGTAATTATTCGTTCAAAGAAATAAGGTGTCATGTTGGTTGGACACACAGTACTGTGAAAGGAAAAACAACATCTGAAGAACTGGTTCCAAATTCGTACCAGTTCTTTAGATAGAGACACTATCATTGCAAGCCTCGGAGTTGGCAATGATCTCTAAGGTTTTGTCAATGGCAGTAGATTTATTAGGGGTGGAGTAGGAAGCTAATTTCTTTAGATCATCCCTCACTGGATCAGCAAAGTTGAACTTGACTTCTCTGGATAGGGCAGTGGTTACCTTTCTGTCCCTTGTCTGTTTTATGTTCATCGATTCTAAATGGACGTTTGGTCATTCTTATGTAATATTGCTTGGAGCTGCCCAGATATTGTAGAGAGACAGCACAAACACCTACCTCACTGGAAAGAGGGGCTTGTCAGTATTTCTCTGGAGCTACTGCCATTTGCGAAACCTTTGAGATCATTGCCAACAGTGAGGCTTGCAACGATAGCATCTCTCTAGAGTTGCCATGAATTTGTAACCAGTTCTTTAAATAATGAATGTCTTTTGTTTTTCTTCCAGGATACTGTGTACCAAACCAACATGATTCCTCATTTCTTTGAATGAATAATTACATTCGCATTTATTTCTTTATTGTTTAGTAAAGTTGCCACATTTAAATTTTTAAAGTGTCCTAATATTCAGTTTGCTGTTTACTTTCCTTGAAAAAGCACTTCATCTGGTTGATGTGCAAAAGCTTGGAAACTTTTATTTCTACTTTGATTTCTAAGTCTAGTTACATTATTAAAAAAAAAATTACATTTTTTTTTTAACTTTTTATTTTTACATACCTTATCGGGCATGTATGGGGAAAAAATCCATGCCTTGACAGAATTTTTACTTACCCTGGGCATGTTGGGCTGTATAATTTTTGAGGCCAGCTGGGTACAATTTATCTAGTGTGCATATGTATTTATTAGGTGTGCAACTTAATTCTCGCCCCCAAACCGCAAGCGATCATAGAACGTCGGCAAATGCAAATAGCTGTGTGCTATAATGGCTGATTGCAGCGCCATCCAACAGCTTTCCAGGCAACCGTAACCGCTCACAGCTATAGTGACAGAAGGGACCGAAAGTTGACGGTGAAATCAATGTCGTTCGAGAAGCAACATTTGAGGCACTGCCTCCTGTTCGCGTTTCAGCTGAAAAAAGTGCCTAGCAAATGATCTGTGTTGCTTTGGTGGGTGAGGCTGCTGTGTCCTACAGTACGTGTAAGAAGTGGTTCCAACGGTTTAAGCAGGGAAATTTCGATCTTCGTGTTGCAGAACGTCCATGACGGCCACAGAAAGTTGACGATGAGAAACTGGAACAACTGTTGGACGCGGATCCCTGTCGCACACAGTCAGAGCTCGCCCAGGAACTCGGAGTAACACGGCAAGCCATTGCAAAGCGCCTGCACAAGCTTGGACAGATTCACAAGGAGGGCCGTTGGGTGCCCCACCAACTCGCAGCTGCGAACAAGTCTAGGCGCTACGATGTTGCTGTGTCCTTGCTCTCCAGATTCAAGAAGAAGAATTCCCTCCAAGATTTTGACCTGTGATGAGAAGTGGATCCTCGATGATAATCCTAAGCTGCGCAAATGGTGGGTTTATCCAGGTCAGCCTACCACCAGTACCGCCAAACTGAATATCCATGCCAGAAAGTTGTTGCCGTACATATGGGGGAATCAGCGCGGTGTCGTACACTATGAGTTGCTCAATCCTGGTGAAACCGTCAATGCTGAGCATTATTGTCAGTAACTCTTTCATGTGAGTGACGCAATGGAGGCGAAGAGGCCATATGCCAGCAAGGGCAGAAGGCCACTCCAGTTGCTTCAGCATAATGCGCGCCCTCACACCGTGAAAACGACTTTAAACATGATCGCCGACCTGGGATGGAAGATTTTGTCCCACTCACTGTATTCTCCAGACTTCGCCCCGTCGTATTATCACCTCTTTCACTCCCTGCAACATCAATGACACGCACTTCACTTCCGTCGAGGAGGTCCACACAAGTATTGATGACTTTATCAACTCGAAACAGCCCCCTTTTTTTCTGCAGTGGCATTCGGCAGCTCCCTGACTGATCGCTCAAATGTATCCAACACGACGGGGATTATTTCCCTGATTAGGTACGTATTAGATTTGCTATAATTTGCTGTCAACGTGTCGTGCCTGTGCCCGAGAATTAAGTTGCACACCGAATACATGTTTTTGATATTGATTCTGTCTAATGTGAAATTGCAATCAATTGTTTACTGTTATAATGTGCATGTTCGAATTTGTGATAATTGTTATTGTTGTAGATGGAATCTCAGGAATCGGATGTCCTCTCAGAAAATGGCAATCAAGGGACTGATCACATTTCAGACAGCTCGGGTCACGATTCTCCAACCTTGGACACAGTCTCAGGCTTCTCAACGTGCTCTTCTCCTATTCCACCTGAACCATTTAAGCCACTAATGTCTGTGAAGTTCACTGGTGCTGTGGAGAAGGATGGCGACGTTGTGAAGTACACCATCAAATCCGAAAGGGTAATATTTGCTATCTTCAGAGGTGTACAATTTAGTACTGCTATCTGTTTTATGAAGCATGATAAAGTAAAACCCATTTGCTCCACATCGTGTGGTCTGGTGTATGCACAGAGTTGAATAAAAATAAAATATATCTGCGTACACAACCATAGAAACAGAAAACTTGCTGCAAGCACGAATATAATAGAATAAGATAATTTAAAGATCAATTAATAAAGCAATAAATAATTATTAGAACGTTACAGATTCCAATGAGGACAAAATACATAGCAATATCCAGCTGCCTATGCACAATAAACACAAATGAAATTGTATCACAAATTAAAAATATTTGTGTTTATCGCGCATAGATGGCTGAATATTTCTATATGTGACTCATGGCACGAAATGTTTTGTATTGAGGACAAAATAAGCACATTATAATTGAATGTGCAACAATGTGTGTGAAATAGACCTTTATCGCAAAATATTAAAGTATTGGACTATGAACCTCATAAAAACAAGAGACTAATTAAAGAAAGCTTCTATATCCAAAAAAAACAGTTCCACTAATGAACCTTAAATATCTTTAAATTGCATTTTCAACAACTTAATTTAAAAATAGTAGACTTACAAAACATGTAAGGGAAAGATTTGAATTTAATGACTGGCAACTGCAAGAGGAACCTGGCAATAATAAAATTTAAGTTCTTTTTGTGTAAACGGAATTTTTGATACAGTTCCTAAACACTGAGAACAGATCTTGATAAAATCTAGAGTCCAAAAACTGGTAGGTAAAAACAAAGGAACTTTGAAGATGTGGAAAATAAGTGAAAGTTCTTCAAGTTAAAATAGAATTAAGTTTATCAATCTGAGTAAAGCGTTGAGTAAGTGTTTTAATTGCTGTAGATAAGAAACATTTCCATTTTTTTTTTTTTAAATCTACAAGCAAAAACTATCTGCAAAATCTACTAATAACTTGGAAACTATTCACGTACACGTGTACATCTACATTCTGCAACTCTGTGTATGCATACCTGCCAACATTGGGTAGAGCCTTGTCAGTAGTAACCAGTATTATTGCGCGGCATACATACACGCTTTTTTACAAAATGATCCATCTCTTTGTAAAAAACAAATGCGCACCGCAACAAAAACATTACAACAAACAAAGACTCTAATGAAACAAACTCAACATGGACGAAACACAAAGCTGATTCCCATGGTGAGAGAGCATGATAGGTAACATTGTGAGATTTAATTTCGAAACTTCCACCCGTAAAAATCAGTCAGATGTGTTCAGACTTTCATACTTGACAGATGGGAAATCCAAGCAAGTGAATGCAGTGCACAAACCTCCATTTACCATATGATCATACTGCCTCTGGCTTTGCAGTTTATGACAAGATGGGACCAAAGAAGGAAAAAAAGCAATAGTTTAACTGGGTGAAAAATCAAAACACACAGCAAGAATGCGGACGACTGTCAGTTTGTCTTTTGTTGACTCTGTAGTTGCACGGCATCCATTGCTTAATTTTTCTTTCTGCCTATTTCTCTATTGTCACTTTTTTTTCTTTCTTTCCTTTTTTTTTTTTTTTTTTTTATGCCCTCTGATAACAATAATTTCATCCATCGTGCTGATACAGCTTTCAGTCTGAGGACCATGAATGAGTGCATGATATCAAAGCTTTAACTATTTTAGATAAATGGTGTAACTTTGAGAATATTAATACTTTTGTACACCATGCATCGATTTTTATAAATATTCCAATTTTGTCACTTCCGTTTTGGGAAATTTCTTTACTCCGCTATCAAGCTTGAATACAAAAACTTATAGGACAGGGGGATATTTAACAACGCAGGAGAGAGGGAATACCGCACATGGGAGAAATCATTGCTCTGTCCGACTTCCGGTTTTAAAAATTTCCCCCCTACTTTGAAGCTGAAATACAAATACTGGAGAAATTATGATTACAGAAAAAATTTGAACTCCGTCAAACTTCCATTTTCGTTTTCGAAAGTTTCGTAAAAAGGAATTCCGTCGCCCCAACGAACAAACCCCTGCCCCTGTCGCCACCAACTCCCCAAAAATTTCTGTTCACTTCTGCATTGATCTCACAGATGACCAAAATAATAACGAAAAAGGCGGAATTTCTCAAATTCGCGAAAGAAGATCACGAGGGAATTTTTGCGGTGTGTAACTTCCATTTTCACAAATTGTTGCCTACAGTTTCAAGATGTAATACGAACATTTTTTGCAATAAAATGATATTTAACAAGGCTACTGGACACAAGGGTAACATCGGGAGAGAAAAATTACGATTATGGCAAAAAATTTTACTCCGTTTAACTACTGTTTTCCGAAGCTTTGAAACACGAAATACCGCCATCAGAGGAAAAACGACCCCCCCCTTCTCTTCAGTTTTAGACTGTTTTAAAATGACATTTGACAAGAATAGTGGAAACAAACGCTGCATTGAGAGAGAAAAATTACGATCACTGCAAAAATTTTTTGCTCCGTTTAACTACCGTTTTCGGAAGCTTTGAAACACGAAATACCCTCATGAGAAGAAAAACGACCCCCATCCATTCTCCTCAGTTTTAGGCCGATTTAAAATGACATTTAACAAGAATAGTGGCAACAAACGCTACATCGAGAGAAAAAAATTACGATCACAGCAAAAAATTTTACTCCGTTTAACTACCGTTTTCGGAAGTTTTGAAACATGAAATACCGTCCTCAGTCGGTATATCGTGTTATTTTGTAATAGCAAAGTAAACAAAAAAATTAAACAAAATGAAAATTTGTAGAATCTGTAGTTTTGACAGTGAGTTTTGTAGTCAAACACCTAAATCCATAGAAACTGCGTACATTCCATAGTAGTTGATAGGTATGTGTATGTGAAATGTGCTCACTTGGTGTGTGTGGCATGATAGTCGCATTGTATAGCAGAACCGAGAATGGGTTGGTTATGTTCACAGCATGCTTGTAGGTTCCAGACACCTGTAAACATGGCTGGTGTTATTCATAATCCATCCATAGGTGACCAGTAGGCTATGTGGTGATCCAATTTTTTGACAGTGGAAGAGTATAAACCAGTTGAAATCCAACGAAGAATGCATATGGTTTATGGTGAGAAATGTGTGTCAAAAACAGTTCCTGGTTGGGCACGAAGATTTCGGGAAGGATGTGAAGAAATGAAAGATTTGCTGCGTGCTGGTCGAGCGCATAATTACTCACATTGAAAGTTGTATGATTACTTCAGTGATTGTTCATTAAAAGTAAAAAAACTGTTCCAGAGTAATCATCACACACTTCCTGTGTTTCGAAAAATGAAAACCGTTCTGGTGTTCTGAGCTGACTTAAAATGCATTGTCTTTGTGTAGTTCCATTATGATAAAATTTAGTTGAAAATGATGATTGAGGGAAGCAAGGTCGAGCGGAGCTCTCTTTACGAGACTCGAGACAATTAGTTGTTCAGGCATAGGTACGAGATGACACATTCGATCACCATGATTTTTTGCATGTGATTGGACATCGTCCATGGTCAGGTTTTGATGCCTTCTGATTCCCTAAATTCCATGTCATTGAGGAATAATCGTTCAAAAACTTGCATTTTTAGGGTTTTTTCCAGGTTTTGAGAATGGGTTGTTTGTTATCTATCTCCTACAAAAAAGATCTACAGCCGATCGCGGTGACACTTGCCACAGAGAAAGGGAAGGACATGGTGAGTGACATGGGGCTGGTATCATTGTGAATGGTCGTGTCATATAAAAATAATGACCTTTAAAAAAACTGACCAATTTTAACAACTGAAAAAATCCGCTCTCTATACGAGACTTGGGACAATTAGTTCAGGCGTAGCTACAGCATGACACATCCGATCACCGTAATTTTTGGCATGCAATTGGACATCATAAATGGTCAGGTCTTGATGCCTTCCAATTCTCGAAATTCCATGTCATCGAGGAATTTCAATTAAAACTAGATGGCCTTTTACTTGAACTGTTTCACAAAAATCGACTCTCTAACATTAATTTTAAAAAAAATAATTTGAATTGAAAAACAAAGAAATGGAAAGACACGGTCTGTTAGCTCAGCACTTGCTTAATCTATAATTATAAAAGGAAGTATGTGTGTGTGTGTCCATCTTTCGCGATACAAAATGAAAAACGTCTGTTCTCAATGTGAGTGTGTCTTTCCGTTTTGTTGACATGCAACCTGATCACAACCAACGTGAAGGTGTGAAGGAAAGTAGTTCATGATAAATTTTAGGCATTTTTTTAGAATGTTTTGTACTTTTGTTCTGGAAGTCATAAATTTTACGCGATAGTTTTTTTAGAATTTGTTGTAACAGACGCCTTAATAAGTTTAGATTTTGCAATAGCTTTGCTCAAAATTTACCAACTGTACCCGAGTTATCGGTTACTGTTGGCGACTTGTTCTAGTATTTAATTCTGTCAGTGCTTGATTTTTTTTAAAGATTGCTTTCGAAGAGCATAAATTAAAGTGTCTAACAATGTACATTACATTTATTTTTCATTTGCTTATGTATCAGTATTCATTACCTCTAGACTTTTTGACTTTTTAAAAGGATCCAGAATTTCTCACTAAGTACCCACTTTTTAGAAATCTGGTCCCTAGGACTCAGTTTGATAACAATGCAATGGCAACTCTAGGCTGTGTTTGGACCATTTTGCATGAGAGGTTAGGATGTCAAAGGTCTGTGCCAAATGGGTTGCATGAGAGGTTAGGGATGTCAAAGGTCTGTTCCAAATGGGTTGCATGAGAGGTTAGGGACGTCAAAGGTCCATTTTGCATGAGAGGTTAGGGATGTCAAATATATGTGCCAAATGGGTTGCATGAAAGGTTACGGATGTCAGAGGTTTGTGCCAAATGGGTTGCATGAGAGGTTAGGAGTGTCAAAGGTCTACCACATGTGTTGCATGAGAGGTTAGGGATGTCAAAGGTCTGTGCCAAATGAATTGCATGAGAGGTTAGGGATGTCAAATTTGTGTGCCAAATGGGTTGCATGAGAGGTTAGGGATGTCAAAGGTCTGTGCCACAAATGGGTTGCATGAAAGGTTAGGGATGTCAATGGGCTGTGCCAAATGGGTTACATGAAAGTTTAGGGATGTCAAAGGTCTGTGCAAATGGATTCCTCGAATGTTGACACCTAAGATGAAGAATGATCATGTTGAAACAAGTCGGGTTCAACTTAACTGCATTAACCATGATCCAGATAACTTCTATTCCTGCATTGTGACTGGTGATGAGACTTGTCTTCACCATTGGGACCCTGACACTGAACAAGAGAGCATGCACTAGAAGCATCATTGATCACCACCACCAAAATAGTTCAGAACATTCAAAACACAACCATTTGCAGGAAAAACTATGGCCACCAATTTTCAGGGCTAAGAAGGGTTCCTGTATTTACTTGTCTCATAAAAAGGCTATGAATGCTGCCTGTTATGTCTTGCTATTACGACAATTATGTGAAGCCATCAAAAGTAAATGGCGAAAAAACTTGCAACAGGGTTTTATGCTTCACCAGAACAAGGATCCAATCCACACCACCGGTGTTTTCATGCAAGCTGGGATAGAATGTGGCTTCCAAAAGCTTTCCCACCCACCCTACTCACCCGACCTCACCCCTAGTGACTTCTTCCCCTTCAAGAATCTGAAAAAAGATCTGTGGAGTAGATGTCTTGCAGATGATTCTGAAGGAGGCAACAAGAAGTGTTTGCCAACTCTATGATTGGTACACAAGCGTATCCAAGTCACAGAAGACTGTGGAAAAATAAAGGTGCATTAAAAAAAATGCATGTTAAGCTTTTAATGGAGATTATTTAACTCTCCTTTGTTTTGCTGATGACGTAGTCATTTTTGCAACTGCCCCTTCAGTAGTATGATCCAGGAATTTCCTGACAAGAATAAAGAAGTGGGACTAAAATTGAACTTTCAGAAGACAAAACTGATGTACAATGCTTCTACAAGAAATGAAGATTGATCAATTGATGGTGGAGAAAAGCTGGAGATATTCGATACTTACATTTGCCTTGGACAGCAGATATCAAGCAAAGGTCACATTGATGAAGAAATTAATCGACGTATAAAACTTGGTTGAAGAGCTTTGGAAGAAACAATTTTTAAGAGCAATATGCTATTATGTCTTAAAAGTGTTTAATCAATGCATCCTTGCAATGCTTATGTACAGAGCAAAGACATGGACCTTAACTAAAAAAAGACATGCAAAGACTGCAGACAACTGAAAAAAAAAAAACACGGAGAGATGCATGCGAGGTGTCACCAGGAGAGGTAAGAAGAGGAACTCGTGGAAAAGGAAAATGACAAGAGTGGAAGACATCACGATCAGAGTAAAATCCTGAAATGGCAATGGGCTACACATGTTGCCAGAAGAACGGACCACCGATGGACAGCCGAAATTCTGGACTGGATTCCAAAGGACAGGAAAAGACCCAGAAGAAGACCATATGGGTGGATGAAATTTGAGAGCATGCAGGAGTGACATGGAGGAAGAGACTAGCACAAGAGAGACCATTGTGGAAGAAACTTGGGGAGACCTTCATCCAGCAGTGGATTAATACTGGTTGATAATGGTGGTGATGATGTTCAGCTTTGAACTTTCTGAATGCCCTGCATACGTTTTCCTGGCATCAGTCTCATTTTCCAATTCCCACACTGTATTTTTGAACTTTAAACAAAGCTTCTGATTCATTCATTGCCTCAAAAGACAAATCTTCCTGGTCGTCCAGCTTTTATCACATGAGTTGGCAAATTTTTTCTTCACATGCCCTTGCAATTTCTCAAATGTTTTTCAAACCCTGATCATGTATGGAACCATTTTACTTTTAGCACTTTCTCTCATTGTTTCCTTGCAGGTAGTTGTGCATGTGTGTATTTAATCCATGAATGTAGCTGCCAGGGTCGGTTTGTCATTAGGGGCCAGAGGGGCCAGGCCCCACCTAAAAATTTCTATTTTCAGAAATAATTTTTTTTTTTTTTGCCCTGATTCTTATTCTCTCTCTTAACTACATGGTGATAAACCTTTCCCTTCAAAAACCATTACCTAAGGGAAAAGTTTCCTTCTAAAACGAAAAACTATTCCCCGAGGAAAGAGATCACGTTCAGAGTGTGAGGTTATTGGGGCCAGCTCCAACAGGCCCCAGTAACATCACTACGCAAGCGAAGAGGAGACTATTTCCTCCCCATCTCATTCAGTATGATGACCTACATACAACACTGCCTTAACGCGTGTGCAAAAAGCTGTGATCTGGCCCCGCACTAATTTTATTAGCCAGGAGAGTATTCATTTCCTTAACGCCGTGGGTTGACAGAGAAGCTTACCCCGACCAAGCTCAAGGGTTTCAAATGTCATAGCAAAGTTCAGTTAGTTGTTTTTTCTGTGTGTGTTTCCCTCAGTGATGTGTTGTTCCTTTGTGTTGTGACTTTTTTGCTTGTCTATTACAATGAATGGAGTGGATATTTTGTTAAAATCTCCGTTCTTTGCTTTAAATCTGGAAGAAAAGCCTCACTTAAAAAAACTCAGTGCTTATCACCCCAAGAATTTGAGTCGAAAAGCTTCACTTAAAAAAACTCTGTGCTTATCAGCCCAAGAATTTGAGTTTCCAAGAGTATGAAGTTTACAAAGCACTTTGCAGAACTAATTTCAGTTTTAACTAAGAGGATTTTCTATGTTAAAAATAAATAAATAAATGAGAAAACCAGTAAGTATAATTTGCACATGAGTACATATATATTTTTAGGTTTCACAAGTTCTTTAAAAAAAAAAAAAAGGTTAAACCTTTCAAATAATGCAAATGGTAGTATGGCACTCATTCTATATGGGATGAAATTCATGAAACATTCCCTCTGCATATATTTAGAGTTATTATTTTTTCACTACATTTTTTTATTCTGTGAATCCTGTGATTATTCCTCAGTTGAGAAATCTGAAGAAACACAAAGCACAACTAACATAAATGAATGCTCATATGTTTTAAGGTAAAAATTCTATTTAAGGAGTTTTAACATTTTTCTGTTAATAGTTATGCATTCTATTCTGAGGAAATTTTTTTCGTGTGCAATACAATAGTTGACACATTCCTACCTGATTTGGACATTATTGTGAGTCAAGGGGGTAAACAGAGGCAGAGTAAAGGAATCTTGGGGGTAGGGTGGGGGTCTGAATAGTTGGCCTAATAATGACAGTTTTTTTTTATTTCATTGTTTGACTTCGGCTACTGGCCCCACCTGTTTCAGTTGCCACGAGCCGCCACTGGTAGCTGCCATCTAGCATGTTTGTATTTCTTAGTATTTATGTACTGTTTGTTTTGTTCTATATTGAAAATTAAAAAAAAAATCTTAGTCTTTCTTTTACTTTCTAACAGACAGATGATCACAATCAGGAGTGTGTTGTCAAGAGGCAGTACGAAGACTTTGAATGGCTGGAGCATTGCCTGATAACATCTAATCCAACACCAGGATTAATAGTAAGTTGGCGACATGGATGTTGTTTCATGTTGGGGAAACCCCAGTGATTGAAGAGCTCTTTTTAAAAGTAGCTAGCTACAGCTACTTTTTCAGAAATTTAGCTACTTTCACTACCTTTTTTATGTTTGAATGCAAATAAAATGCTAACACGCCTCAAAAAGTATGTAAAACTCTGGCTGTCAGCAAACTCTGGAAGTCAACTCTGATGGTGAGTGAACAGTTTTTAAGCCCTGGTGATGTATACCTTTTGCTATAGCCTTGCATTATTAAGCCCCAGTGTCATAAATATATGTTCCCAGTCTTTTCTTCACCTGTCTGGATCTATATATTTACATCAGGGTGCGCACGCGTGCTTGAAAACCTGGAAAGTCCTGGAAAATCATGATTACGTTTTCAAGGCCTGGAATATCCTGGAAAAACGGTATTTTTTTAATGCTGTCTTGAAAAGCCTTGAAATTTGAAATTAGTGCTTAAAAAAAATGCCCTTTTAGGAAATCGTGTTACTGACTGTTACCCCTTAATTTTTTTAAGTTCCTCTCCTCTGTTCTCAAAGAAACCGCCGGCTACAGTGGTGTTTCGGATGTGCCCAAATCCTAATTTGGCTGGGGGGGGGAAGCACTACTTCCAGTGCAATAAAATTGGATGATTACTAGCAGGTCTGTTAGGGAAGGGAAGCTTGATGCATTCTCTAGCCCTGAGCTTGATGTCCGTCCGACAACTACTGAGAACAACAGAAGGGGAAAGAAGAGACATTTAGCATTTGCAGGGGGGTCGCGTGTTTACCAAGTCAGCTGGCATCCACCAGTGAAGAGTATGCCTGAACAACACATTCATCTGCTCCTTGTTTATTGCATTAAGACGCTTGCTTCCGGCCCACCCCTCAAGAGACTTCGGCTACTTATGATAAAAAATAAGAAAACTATCTTTGCGAATTTTTTTCACAAAAGTGGCTGAAATTTTTACATTTACTATAATTGGATTACAGAAGCTCACTCCCCAAAATTCCATTTGAATCGGTTTAAAACTCAAAAAGTTAGCATTGGAAATTTTTATTATGTGTGCCTCTTTAGACAGTGAGCCTTGAGCAGAAAGGGTGTTACCATAGCAACGGTTGATTGACAGCTGGGAGCGCTGATCCGAAGCCCTTGGTTGGGAAGAAAGCAAACACCTGTTTATCACTTCCACGGCTCAAAAGGACTAAGAGATATTTTCAGAAATCCATTTTCCGGAATTTTGAAAAGAACACAGTAAAATTTTTACAGTGGTTAAAATACATCACAATAAAGTTCTAGTGCAAATTTCGCCGAATTCCGTTTGAAACTTTAGCAGATGCAAAAAAAAAAAAAAAAATCTTCCGTTGCAAAATCGGATTCAAAAAAAGAAACGGCAATTATAAATTACGGGAAAAGCAAGCAAATTATTTTTTTTTAGATGCCATGGTTTATTTAAACAGAGTGATCCTTAAATTTTGTTTCTGTGATGATATGGACTCTATTTTAATTACAAACATACATTTTTATTCAGATGTCTGAGTTACTGTTTTAATAAAAAATCTATAATTAAAAAGTTTTCAATGGATTTAGGGCGAAATTCAGCAGATAAACGTATTTTAGTAAATTGCAACGTTATGACGTAAATTTGGTCATTTTGTCTAAAATTGGGCAGCATTTTTTTTTTACGTTTTCTCCTATAGTTAGGGTGAAGGAGGAAGACACTTCAGTGAGCTGCAGGTGGTGATTTATGGCGATGTGCCAAATGAAAAGAAGCCGTTCCATCAGGACATTCCAGAGGTTGAGTGTGCGTGGACGCGTGCTCCTGCTGTTTGAACTTAATCGGAATGTTTTCGGGAGGGGGAGAAATATCCGTTTCAGCTTTACAGCTTTCAGGCTCCTTTTTTTTTTCTTGGTAATAAATAAAAACCATAGTTGCTGCATTCACCATTGATCCATATTCGCATTTCTTGAATATAAACAGCAGACAATCGGAAACATGGTGTTGGGTGGGTCTTGATGTTCTTCATTTGTATCTGCTGAATTTTGTTCTGTGGGAATACGGAATGAGTTATACTGTGAATACATACAAAACTACATATTTTTTGAGCTGAAAAAATGTCTACTTGTACACAGTAGCTAACGTGTGAACTCAGACGAAGACAATCGGACATATGGACGTCTGATTCCATAAAAAAATCAACCCATTTTATTATACACGACAGGTAAAAAAGAAAAACATTACATGTTTTTAAACATTATAAAGGAAAGCGGATTTTTGAAACACCATGACTTGATGATATTAATTTTTTTTTTTTCGATTTTAATTTCTGAAATCTTTTTTTTTTTTTTTTTTTCAATTACAATACACTGTAACATGATACCTGTGTGTTGTATCCCTTAGTTGTATGGCAGATTTTCAGTTGGCCGATATCCGCGATCGTAAGTGGTAGTTACATTGCTATTGTTGATGATGACAAGATAAATACTGGAGTAATGTAGAATGTTGCATAACGTAAAAAAGAAATCGCCCCCCTTCGAACTTTTATGCGGTTATCATAGCTGATCAACCATTTCATTCCATGAACATCAGCACATTTCAATCATTTGACCATTGGGGGTCTGACGGAATTCAGCAGTGCTTAAGCGCCTAGCGCAACGAGAACATGCTAATTATGGACAGTTCTATTCCCTTCCCCCTATCATCCCTAATCCATTTGCATCTTTCATCATTTTTATTACTTAAAACTGAAATTGCTTTTAAAAACTAATTTGAGCATGATACTGTAAAGCGTAGTAATCATCCTGGAATTTTTTGTATATGGCCTGGAAAAGGCCTGGAAAGTCCTTGAATTTTTTCCCCCAAAAAGAGTACGAACCCTGTTACATTTAGGAAACTATAGTATTGGGTTGTCGGAAAAGTCATGGCGTATTTTAGCCATGTTTTGCAACGGTCATTTATTGATAGAAAGAACAAAGATCAATCAATGATATAATGCCCGTTTTGTTCGATAACCTTTTGCCATCTTTCAGTGAGCTGCAGAATGCCTCGTTCATAGAAGGGCCTGTCTTTCGTGGCGGAAAACTGTACAAGGTGCTGATTTACAGCCTCATCTGAATTGAACGTTATACCACGCAAGGACTGTTGAAGAGAGCGAAACAAGTGGAAGTCTGACGATGCAAGGTCAGGCGAGTGTGCTGGGTGTGGCAACACATCCCACCCAAGCTCCAATTATTTTTGGCGGGTGATCAAACTTGTGTGCGGTCTCGCGTTGTCATGATGGAACACAACGCCTTTACGATGAACGAGCTCTGGACGTTTCTGGATGATGGATTCGTTCAAACTGGCCAATTTCCGACAGTACACATTCGAATTGATTGTTTGGTTCCATGGTAGGAGTTCGAAAAACATGACACCTTTAAAATTCCACCACACTGAGACCAGAACCTTCCGCTGATGAATGTCTGCTTTGGATGTCGTTTGAGGTGAAGCAGCACGTCGGGACCAAGACCGTTTGCGCAGCACATTGTTGTTGTGCACAATCCACTATCGAATTAGTCGCTTCAAAAAAGGATCGTTTTCCTCACGTTTAATGAGCATATCGCAGATGTTTATACGCGCCATCAATGGAGCTTCTTTGAGTTCTTGAGGAACCCACACATCGAGCTTGACAACGTATCCCAGCTTCTTCAGGTGTTCGTGAACGTTTGAATGATGGATGTGCAATGTGTCTGCAATCTCTCACGTCGTGTAACGTGAGTTTGACTCAATCAAAGCTTTGATTTGGTAGTCTTCAACCTCGGTTGGCCTCCCGGACCGAGGAGCATAATTGAGGTCAAAATCGCCAGCACGGAATTTTGCGAACCACCGCTGGCACTGACATTCTTGTAGAGCATTATCACCGTACACTTTACACAACTAATAACAGGTAAAACAGTAAAATATGGCGAAAATGCACAGTTTGGTCTTCCATCTTCAACTTGATGTCAAATCTCCGCAAATCAACCAAATCGCTCACTATTCCTTTTAGACTGCAGCTATAACTGGCACCTGTCGAATGCCATAGCGATAACAGAGCTGCGCATGCGTCTAGTACTTCCACAACCGCCCAACCGCCATCGGGTGCCAACGACAACCCAATAGATGGCACTGTTTGTTCAAGGTTGAAGCTGCAGTTAAAGGAAATGTAAGACCAAGACCAGCTTACATAGATATGACCTGCCCATTTAGTGGCTCCCTTCCTGAAACTGTGCTGCCCCTGTAGCATTTATTTGTCACCAGATGGCGGTACCTTTCATCGTATCATATTGTGTACTTGTATGTTAGTGAAGCTAGTGGTTGATCTATGTCCAAAACGATAAAACAAAAAAAATAAATAAACTACAATTGGACCTAACTAGACCAACTTATCAATTGTAATATTTGTGCTTTGGGCAAAGGCAGGTACTTTTCAAATATACTATGAGACCAGTTTTCTAATCGAGTTACGGCAGAAAGCTGGTAATGTTTACTGGTCTTGTTTTTACAACTTTGTCTTGAAGCACAGGATAAGTCCCCCCCCCCTTAGTTCTGTTTCTATTTTTGAAAGTAGGGTGTGCTATTTGAAAATTAATATAACAAAAATTTCAAGTCGACACTGACCTCAGGACACTTTCCAAGGAAATTACTTGTGATGTACATCATATTGGTAAGGCTTTTCGGTAAATGTGTAGATTAGCGTCCTAAATTATTTCGTTGGGAAAATGTTAGTACCTGGAAAAAGTGCAACGTACAGATTTTAGAGTATGGAAATTAATAGCAAATGGTGCATGAATTTCATATTTTGAATGTTTTTTTAAGGATTTTTTCTGTAATATTTACCTGTAAGTGCGATGCTTTGAAGAGATGCTGCGGTAAACCTAACGCATTGCTACCTCGACGATGTCAAGCTTTGCCCCGTTGAAAGGAAGATTCGTAGCGGCATGTGATTCACGTGCAGATGACTACAAGTTTGGCCGCGTTCGTTTTTGCCAGGACAGCGAAGCATTGTTCACTCATGTGGTACAGGATATAGTTCGGTCATGTTTTGTCAATGTTTTTAAAGCAGATGTTGAGAAATGTTTCGTTCTTTCACACATGATTCCCCGATTCCAAATAGAAAGTATGAATATGCCTTTCTGTGTTGTACAGAAAACTGGGGAAGTATAACTTTTGGTTTTGCTTTGAAGGGCTTTCATTCGTAGCTGATTTGTTGTGGCACTGTACTTTGGTTCTCCTGTTAATAAAGATTATCAGTGAGATAGAAACTGACATCGTACTTTGTTCGCATGTCAGTTTCTATCTCACTGATACGTATCTTTTGCAAATCTAAGAGGTTTTCCCGGTTTTCCATGCCAACAATGTGCAGGATACAACAAAATAAAGGGTGGATAATATGGACCTATTTTCTGTAGCATATTATCACCACAAGATTTATTGCTCTCCTGCCAACAACATAACCGCTTTCTATTGTACTTTTCTGCCCGTCATTTCCGTACAGCAATGAACCTTCCTTTTAATGGAGCAAAGCTTCACATCATCGTCGCAGCAATGCGTTAGACCTACCTCAGGGTCTCTTCACAGCATCGCACTTACAGGTAAATATTACAGTAATTTTTTTTAAAAGACATTTAAAATAGGAAGTTTCTGCACCATTTGCCATTAATTTCCATACTCTAAAATATGTATGTCTCACTTTTTCCAGGTACTAACATTCTTCCAACGAAATAATTTAGGATGCTATTCTACACATTTACCTGCTTTTCACCTGAATGAACAAGCATATGCCTTTAAAGATGACTTTTCTGAGCAAATTGCTTAGAGCACAAGTCACATTGACAAGGCTTTTAACCTGTGGGCATACCCATATGCTGGGAAAGATCACTTTTTCGAGAAAATTGCTGGGAACATACATCACATTGGTAAGGCTTTTCACCTGTGTGCATAAGCATATGCTGTGAAAGATGACTTTTTCGAGCAAATTGTTTGGAACATGCATCAAATTGGTAAAGCTTTTCACCTGTGTGCATAAGCATGTTCTGAACGATGACTTTTCCGAGTTTCTATTAGAATTTTTTCCTCTGTTAGCACAACAAAATATACTGTTCAGTGTCATTCTGTCAATCAAAATGGGAAATTAAGCTGGTCATGATTGCAGGAATATCTGTGAAAAGAAATTGGAATGTCCTTAACATTCTTTTTTTCCATTTGATTTACAAAATGGCACTGAACAGTATGACATTTTGCTGTGCTAACAGTTGAAAAAAAGCTAACAGAAATTGATATAAACTAATGTTTAATGCTTTATAGAATAAAGCTCATACCGTCTAGGCACGTTAGAAATATTTTATCTTTTGCTAAAACACACTAGCGCTTTCGAAACTATTATATCGTTTCATCATCAGGTGTACAAAATAAGATGCAGATTCTTTCAAATACACACTATTCAAAAATACCTCTTGGTTATAACGGCAAGTAATACTTGTATTTATGTGATGGTTATGATCAGGAACACTGAGGCGCATGTCCCCGCACGGGGATAACTGGTTTTCCAGTTATTTGGGGAGTGGCGCCCCCACGGCCCGAGCTGACCTTGTGACGGTTTTTTGCTTTTTTGTATTTGTGCTTTCACGTTACCGCAGGGACAGCTGTTCTTCCAGCTGGATGGGGAGTAGCGACCCCACGGCCCCAGCCGACATGTTATGTTTGATTCTTCCCATTACAACTTTGTGTTGCCACCACCTTGACAGCACCCGCCTCAGTTGTTGGTTGCTGAGGTTGTGATTATGCGCCAGCCCTTTCCTTTCCTCTGGCTTTCCTCTCCCTTTCCTGTTTTTACTTTCTTCTCCACTACCTGTTCTTCTTTTCTACTCTATTTTCTACTCGACTTGCTTCTCCATTTTCTGTTCCTCTCTTGTTTTTCCGGGCTGGTTTGCTAGACCTACCTGCACGTTTGCCGTGTGCGGTGACCCGTAAGGTGGAAAAGGGTATGCTGGAGGCTGAGGTTTCTGGTGGCCAGGTTGTTGTTGTCGCCAGTCGCCAACACTCCTCTTTGCCCCCTGCTTCACCCTAAACGGGCGGCTAGGAACTAACCCACTCCTAGTCAATCGGCTTGTTGTTTCGTACAACAGGGTGAGTTTGGGGATAGTGCGGGCATGCCAAAGGCGTGTTGCCGAGACCTGGGAAAGTCTCGGTACTCGCTGAGCGCATGTCTGACCTATCAACATGCTATATCCGTTGCTTAACCCTAGAGTCGTGTCCTGCGTCCAATTAGGCTTGCGGACCTCCGGCTCTCCCCTGTTGGGATCGGTTGTGGGCGGGGAAATCGGCGGACGAACTTTTCACTTCTGTTCATGGATAACAAAAAAATTTCCCAAGAACTTCAAACAAAGCGACCCATTGAGGAAGGGTCACCCCCTCCCAACAAGAAACCTACACCTGATTCTGCCAATGTTCGGTTCTTTTGCATCCACTCTTTGGACGCTTCAAACCCATTAAACACCAGAAGCCCCTTCTGGATAAATAAAGCATTGCAATCAATTGCCAGCTCTCCTAAGAGCATTAAGAAGCTCCAATCTGGAGATCTTCTTGTCGAGATGTCGAGTCCCAGATATGCTACAGTGCTTTTAAACACTACCTCTTTTTTAGATTGTCCAGTAAAAGTTACCCCTCATGGCTTCCTCAATTCCTCACGAGGTGTTATCTCTTCTCAAGACCTTCTGGAGTGCAGTGACCAAGAACTTCTGGAGGAACTGAAAGACCAACAAGTGAGTGGAGTCCGGCGCATCCTATTTCGGCGAAATGGCCAATCTGTCCCATCTCGAAACATCATACTGACCTTTAACACCCCATCCCTGCCAACATCAATCAAGGCAGGGTATTTACACCTTGAAGTGCGCCCCTTCATACCAAGTCCTCTACGGTGCTTCAAATGCCAAGCATATGGTCACTCCCAGCAGTCTTGCAGGAGCACTGCTCGGTGTGGGTGTTGTACAGCAACAGACCATACTTTGCAAGATTGCCATGCCGAAGCCGAGCTGTGCTTCAACTGCAAGGGATCTCATGCAGCATCATCGAGAGACTGTCCAAAGTGGAAAGAGGAAAAGAGATCCAACGCATTAAGACCGTTGAGGGAATCTCCTACCCAGAGGCCAGAAGAAAGGTCACTCCAAATCAATCAAATCGGCGATCCTATGCATCAGCGGTTGTTGCAAGGACTACAGTCGGTACACAGACTGATAGCCAAATCCCAGTAAATTGTCCCTACAAGCTAGACGACATCATAGCTGCTGGTCTGGCAGCACTGCAATCCCGAGCCAGGGACGCGAAAGCTCCAACAACTACTGTGCCTAAACCTGCTGCAACTAACACCAGCACCACCGGGACTTCAACAACCCCGGGAGGAAAGAGAAAGGAAAAGGAGAAGAAATCTCCAAACTCCCATCATAAGAACCAGGATCGGGCAAGATCATCTGCGACACAGGAACCAAAATACCGCCCCATTTTACCACCAGAGACTACAGGGCGTTGGACAAAACAGTCCCAAGCGCAAATGGACATTGCTGACGAAATGATGGAATCGGACAACTATTAGTTGTCCCAGTCTTTCTTGGGTTTTGTTTTTCGTTTTTTCTTTTTCTCATTCACCACAATTCAAACCATGGGTCAAATCGTTCAGTGGAACTGTCGAGGCTTTCGGACAAGACATGACGACGTGAAGCATCTGCTTTCGTCATACTCTCCGGTGTGCCTTTGCCTCCAGGAGACAAAACTTAAACCATCGGACCTCCTTTCAGTTCGAGGCTACAGTGCATTTCGGAAAGATAATGTTTCAGGAGATATAGCTTGCTGGGGAGTTGCCATCCTTGTCCCCCACAATGTTCCAGTTTCTCCCGTTGCGGTCTCAACATCTTTACAAGCCGTTGCGGTGCGTATCTCCATGCCTGTGCCTCTAACTGTTTGCAGCGTCTATCTGCCGCCGGATGAGAGATTAGTTGAGCAGCTGCCGTCACCTACTCTTCTTCTGGGTGACTTCAATGCTCATAATCCATTGTGGGGTAGTGTCAGAACAGACACACGAGGCCGTAGGATCGAATCTCTTCTTTCCTCGACCTCTTTGTGCCTGTTTAACACCGGTGCTGACACTTACTTCCACGAGCCTACACGAAGTTTCAGTGCAATCGATTTATCTTTGGGTCAACCATCGGTTATGGCCGACTGGTCGTGGACGGTGTGTGATGACCTCCATGGAAGCGACCACTTCCCAATTGTACTTAGGTATAATGTGAGCGCGCCATCTTCTGCCTCTCGCCCTCCTCGTTTTAGGATGGATCGTGCCAAGTGGGAGGTCTTCACATCGTCCGCAGTGATATCTTTTGCCATGGTGACCCGGGGGTCAATTGACGCAGCTGTTACTGATGTCACAATGTGTATCATTCAGGCAGCAGATCTCTCTATCCCAAAAACCTCAACGACGCTCCCAAGACGTCCGAAGCCTTGGTGGAACCCTGATTGCGCAGCGGCTAGGAGAGTTCAACATAAGGCCTGGTGTACTTTTCGGCGTTATCCGACCGATCCTAATCTTGTTAAATTTAAAAGAGCAAAATCTTACGCTCGGTTGGTGCGTCGACGAAGCAAGAGGGAGTCTTGGATGAAGTACGTTTCATCTATCAATTCACGTGCCAGTTCAAAAACTGTTTGGGAAAAAATTCGTAAGATCCGGGGAAACTTTAGTTCCCGCCAAATTTCAATCCTTGAGAATAACGGCTGCACGTATGCTGAAGTTGGGGAGATTGTGGATTGCTTGGGCGAAGCGTTTGCCTCAGTTTCTAGTTCTCAGGCGTATCTCCCGCCCTTTCAGAGGATTAAAACAACCGCGGAACGCCAGAAAATCTCCTTTGCGCCTTTTTATAACACTGAGTATAACTCCCCCTTAAGCATGGTTGAACTACGGGTGGCTCTGCATCGGTCCGGCGCAACATCTGTCGGTCCCGACGGCATCCACTATTACATGATCCATCATCTCTCGCAGTCGTCTCTCGAGAATCTGTTAGTGCTTTTCAACCACATTTGGTTGGAGCACAGTTTCCCGGACTCTTGGCGAAGAGCTTTTGTTTTACCTTTTCCCAAGCCTGGCAAAGACCCCAAGTCTCCCTCTAGTTATCGACCAATTGCCCTCACTAGCTGTCTGTGCAAAATCCTTGAACAAATGGTTAATTCCCGGCTAATTTATTTTCTTGAAGAACATCGAATACTGTCTCCATCACAAAGCGGCTTCCGTCGTCATCGTTCAGCTCCTGACCATCTCCTGCTCCTTGAGACGTCTGTTCGTGAGGCGTTCGTACGTAGGCAGCACCTGGTGTCTGTATTTTTTGACATCGAAAAAGCTTACGATAGAGCATGGCGTCACGGTATCCTCCGTGACCTTCACGAGAGTGGGTTGCGGGGAGACCTGCTAACCTTCATTGCCAACTTTCTTCGTAACCGTGTTCCAGGTGCGCCTGGGTACAACGCTCTCTGCCTTTTTCCATCAAGAACAAGGTGTTCCTCAAGGCAGCATTCTTTCGGTGACTCTGTTCATCCTCCACATTAATTGTTTGCTCAAAAATCTTTCTCCTACGATTTCGGCTACCATTTATGTTGACTACCTTCACATCTTCTGTTCGTCATCCAGCATGCATTTCGTTGAAAGGCAGCTGCAGTCTACAATTACCCAGATTGTTAATGCGGCTAACAATAATGGGTTTGTTCTTTCTCCCGACAAGACAGCCTGTGTCCATTTCTGCCGGATCCAGAGCTCTATTTGGATCCATCCTGATCCAGAGCTTTATTTGGACCGTGCAGCCATTCCAGTTTTGCCGGAAACCAAGTTCCTTGGTTTGACCGTTGACCGTGCTCTCACCTTTCGCTCGCACGTTCGACGGCTAAGGACTTCCTGTCAGAGAGCCTTGTCAATCCTTAAGATCCTTGCCTCAGTCTCCTGGGGTGCAGACAGGACTTCTTTGTTCCGTATTTACCATTCTCTCATTCGGTCTAAGCTGGATTATGGCTGTATGGTGTATGGCTCTGCGCGTCCTACCGTTCTCCGACCGTTGGATACCATCCACCATCAAGCGCTGCATCTTTGTACGGGAGCATTTCGCACGTCACCCATTCCCAGCCTTTACGCTGACGCGAACGAACCGTCGCTTCATTTACGCCGTCTGCAGCTGTCTCTTCAATTTTACCTGAAACTTAAATCTCTCTGACCATCCTTTATACGATGCAGTTTTTCATCCCCAGCATGCTCGTTTGTTCGAGATCCGTCCCTCGTGCATTCGAACCTTCGGTCTTCGTATGGCGGCCGTAGCTCGTGATGCAGGGCTCGACTTGTCACTCGTTGGAGAGACCAGGGG
The DNA here is from genome assembly GCA_039090855.1 of Macrothele yani. NCBI lineage: Eukaryota > Metazoa > Arthropoda > Arachnida > Araneae > Macrothelidae > Macrothele > Macrothele yani. The sequence goes on along the minus strand of CM077031.1, from coordinate 14,803,376 downwards.
CTTTGAGGATCCCCCATGGCATCCTCTTGGTGTCATGGTTGATACCAGCTTTACATCTTTTGACAAGTCCTCAACCCCTGCGTCAGTGTACCAGCAGCTCTTCGCTGAACACCGTTACGTCAATGCAGACTTTATTCCTGTTTTCACCGATGGATCTAAGGCGGCTGGTGTTGTTGGATCCGCCGCCGTCTGCGTTGACGAAGTTTCTGTTGCCCGCATTCCTCCTGAGGCCACGGTGTTTTCGGCGGAGATGCATGCTGTGTATCTTGCACTTGTTCACGTGCAGTCGAGCTCTCATCAGCGTGCTATTGTGTACACTGATTCGTTGAGTGTTGTGCAATCATTGTCATCTTTGGATTTCTCTGGCCACCCACTTCTTTTTACCGTTCGGAGACTTCTTCGTTCTTTGCTGGAGGCTGATTTCCAGATTCGGTTCTGCTGGATTCCTGGGCATGTTGGGATCCCAGGGAACGAGTCTGCCGATGCTGCTGCTAGATCTGCCTCCTCTTTGGTCGTCACACCCTTGCCACTGTTTCACCGTGATTTTTGCTTTCTTGTTCACGATCATATCAGACGAACGTGGCGGGGTCTGTGGGACCAACAGGTGGAGAATAATCTGCACCGTGTTAAACCTTTCCTTGGAGTCTGGAAATCATTGTGTCGTTGGAACCGTAGGGAAGAAGTTCTTGCGCGTCTCCGCATTGGGCATTGTCGCTTCACGCATAGCTATTTGCTGTGTGGCGACGCTGCCCCAATGTGTGAGGCGTGCGACTGTTTACTCACCGTCTCTCATGTTTTGTGCAGTTGTGTCCGCTTTCGTAATCATCGGTTTCACTATTTTCAGTCTCATCTACTGGATGACGGCGCAGCTACACTGCAGAAGCTTTTGGGCGACCACTGTGATACTTTCGCAGTATTTTCATTCTTAAAGCAGATTGACTTTTTAAAACTTATTTTAAAAAAAATAATAATTAATAACCGTGAATTAATAAATTTATATATAAAGCTATTTAACTAACTAGTCTTCACAGCTTTCATCATTCTCTTTTCTAACTTTTACCAAGCCTGTCTGCTCTTAATCATTTCACCCTTCTTTTAAAAATCTTTAACTGATAGTTCTGTGTCTGGCGCTCTTTGGCCAAACCTGGCCCTTGCGCCACTAAAATCAATTAACTAACTAACTGAGGCGCATGTTTGATTTAAATATTAAATTGTTGTGGAAGTTAGCTATAAAAGAGCAGTTGCGGTTTTTGACGAAGATGAGATATTTAACATAGCATCACGTTATAGTTTTTGCTAAGATTTCTTAGTCAGTTTATGAAAAGCAGTCTCTTCGTCAATAAGGTGTCTCCAAGGATGGGGTACAATAATAGGGGTTCTTCATTGCAGCAAGCGTTTGTAAATCTATATATTAGAACTGTTTCGCCATATTGAAGAGACCAAACATTAGTGTATCCAGTTATAATGGATATGTCATCCCATAACTGATAGAATTGTTAATACAGACATTTGACGTGTACTAGAAACATCAAACAGAGGTCATCGTTCGTCCGTGCAGGCTCTAGCTAATGCTGTCGAGCGACAATTGTCAGTAATTGTTTGTTTGCGTTTATGCACTAGAATCGTGGAACACAAACGTTTATGCACTAGAATCGTGGAACACAAACTAACAATTGCTAACAATTGTCGCTCAACAACATTAGCTAGAGCCTGCACAGATGAACTATGACCTCTTTTTGATGTTTCTAGTACACGTCAAATGTCTGTATTAACAATTCTATCCGTTATGGGATGACATATCCATTATAACTGGATACTTTAATGTTTGGTCTCTTCGATATGGCAAAACAGTCATAATACATAGATTTACAAATGCTTGCTGTAATGAAGAACTCCTTATTATTCTACCCCATCTTTGGAGACACCTTACTGACGAAGAGACTAGTTTTCGTGAACTGACTAAGAAATCTTAGCAAAAACTATAACATGATACTATGTTAAATATCTCATCTTCATCAAAAACCACAACTGCTCTTTATAGCTAACTTCCACAACAATTTAATATTTAAATCAAACATGCGCCTCAGTGTTCCTGATCATAACCATCACATAAATACAAGTATTGCGTGCCATTATAACATCAAGTAGTATTTTTGAATGGTGTGTATTTGAAAGGATCTGTATCTTATTTTGTACACCTGATGATGAAATGATATAATAGTTTAGAAAGCGCTAGTGTGTTTCAGTGAAAAATAAAATATTTCTAACGTGCCTAGACGGTATGAACTTTATTCTATAAACATAAACCGGTACGTAATCAATATTGCCAAGTGTCTGACTTTGTAAAATCATCACGTCTTACAAAGTGCATCACTTGGGAATATTTAACATTTAATTCACATGCGAGCTTCTTAGAACCGCTGAAATGCAGCGCCATCTAGGGGCAAATTTATTCAAAAGGGCGGTCTTGGAGCTGTGTGAAATGGGCAGGTCATATATGTGTAAGCTGGTCTTGTGTAAGACGGTTCAAAGAGTTATACAAGTCAGTTCAGCATCATAGTAGGACATTGTTTTCTCTTTAGAAGGAAGTATTTTGTTTTCTTTTTGCCAACATTAGGCAAAAAGTAAACAAAATGTAGACTTCCTTTGCAAACAATATCCTACTATGATGCTGAACTGACTCGTATAACTATTTTACTTATATTGTACTTTTATATCAGTTTGTCCTATTTGCTTGTGAAATATGTCTGGTGGTGATTCAGCACAATAAAGAAAAGGTTGCAGTGCTTTTTTCAGGTGCTGACTGCTGAATAAAACTTAATATAGTAATTAAATAAGTAATTCACAGTGTAGAGGAATTTAGAAGGCAGTGTCTGACGTCTGGTGTTAAACAGTACTTAGAAATATTAAGCTAGGAGATTAGGGTTAGGGTATATTATAGTGTTGTGGCGGAAATCTCAGCCACGTTATGTAAGGAGATTATAATAGCTAGCCAAAAGTAAACCTGAAGGAAAATTTTGAATTTAGACTAAAATTTCACTTCGGGAGATGAGTAGAGGCATTTCGGAACCCAAAGTGTTTTTATGGTGGCTATATTCTTGTTACTTTGAGTTGACAATTGTGTGTGAGGTTTTCACTTGTAGGTGAGCTTGTGTGTACACAGATACAATTTTGTTTTCACCACCTGTACTATTTCTATATGTTATAACATCACACTGTATTCATGTTACACGTGTATAAATGTGTCAACACTGGAAAAATCAGTAATTTTGGAACTCGTGTATATAAGCATCAAAAGGAATGGTCATGTAATCATCACTTCATTTTACTAAATAGACATTGGTATATATTGTGTCACAACCCAGATTCTTGTCCTAGGCCAACGTCAAAGCGTTGGTTGATGAGTGCGATGGCTCAGAAACTGTGAGACACACCTAAAAAATCGAATGCCAACTTATACCATAATTTGGTTTTTGAAAGGCTAATGCCTGTATTTATTTTTACAACAATAACAACATGCACAAATGGGAAAGATATTAATATTGCTATGAGAGATTTAATACATTTTCAATTTAGCACTTCGCTAAGGCTTCACTGGCCCACTCATTTGTGAAGTCAGTAATTCAAATGATCGATCTTATATAATCATGGCAGAGTCCACGTGAATAATGTCACTTATTAACACAGCGTGAACGTTAATTTACATTTGTGGCTGGCTTACATGTTATCCAAACAAATTGTATCTTCTCTGAACAAATATCAAAACTCTGGATCCAATATTTATTAGTGTATATCTATATAGGTATATATATAGGTGTAGATTAAGATTACTTATATCGTTCTCTCTATTAACAAAACTCCAAATAAAATTCTTAAGGCAGGTATGCACAGGTGAACTGAAGTGTTAACATTTTAACATGAAAATTCCCGCCTTGAAGAGCGAGTAAACTATCGCGATTTACAATCATATTTGTGAGTTTAACTTTTTCCTTTTTCTTTTTATATGTTTACTACATTTGTGAGATAATGTCACGTACAGTTCCCTCTTTCTTTCCTGATGAATCTTAACTGGATAACCTCCGACATGCAGACGGAAAGTACTTTTTTTTTCTTTTAGAGCATACTGGTAATCTGATTACGGTAGTGCCGACTTCGGCTCTACGAAAGGGCCAAAAATAGAATTAGTGTATACAACTTACCCCTTGATGAGGGGGAACCAGTGTTGAAATTCACAAATAGGTCGGAACACCACGTCTTAGGCTGACATCTGAATGGAGGTCGAAATCTTTGACCGCGCTCACTGACGAAGTGCACCTGGTACGTTAGGATGCTTCCTTCCCAGAGCCGTCATTGACCATCATGGATTGCATAGATGGGAGTGAGTTATTGGACTTTGCAGTTATCGGATGCCAAGTCTCGCCTGGGGTTGAGATTCAAGCGTCGGTTGACCTCTTCACGGCCCGGCAAATAGACGAACCCCGTTTTTTTTTTAAGGCCTAACTGCCTGGTGGTGGTGGTGCCCTTCGGCCCGGGTCCCTTCATACTCTGGAGTCGCTTTAGAGCTGCTGTTTGCTAAAAAAAAATTCCTTTCGCGGGGATCAGGGATGAGGTCTTTATCTTTTTTTTTCTCTGGCTGGTGGCGGGTAACCGCCTAAGATGATGACTATCTCCCAATTGACCTCCATTCTTTCTTTCCTCCTTTCACCTCCAACTACTCTTTTTGAGAGCTTTCTTCTCTAGACTCAAAACGACGCTCCCTCGCAGAAGAACACAGAGAGCCAATCAGCGCCATCCACGAGGGACGCTTTGCTCCCATTGGTCAGCCGGTCAAAACCACGCAATGGTTTCGTGCTTGCCCACGTGACATTCCTCTTACCACCAGAGGAAGGTAGGGTGGGGGAAAAAGCAAAAACACAGGAACTCTCAGCGACCAGGCACATGTGCAATTTGATATGACCCTTTTTTGCCTTCCTGGAGGGAAACACATAAATTTTTATGCACGCCTGTTTTCATGCCGCTTAGAGCTTGACAGCTCGTACTATAACTCTTCAGGATTAAGCCCTCTTTGCCAGCCCACGTGAACCCAGCTGGGAAATTTCTCGGAGTAGTGTTTCTGTTCTGAGAATTTCACCACAGCGTTGTAGAGAGGGAAAAATGTCTCTTTGTGTAAATAACGGCTCACTTTTTGGGTGGGCGACCTCCTAACAATTTCAAACAGCACTCCCCTTTTCTTGGAATGAGCTTGGGAAAAAAAAATGACCGTTGGACGAAGAAAGGAACTGCATTTGACTTACAGAAAATATAAATACATACATCACATACCAAAAAAAACTACATTTTTTTTTTCACTAACTATTTTGAGCATAGACCAGCTTTCTTTTTCTTGCATTCCCTTTTTTTTTTTTTTTTTAATACTCAACAAAAAAAAACATCACTTATGAAATTGCTTGCCCCGGCAAAAGATTATTCTTTTTCCTTTTTTTTTTTCTTCCTAATTTGGATTACATTTATTCTTGTTATCAGGCCCACTTATCAAGTCCATCCCAGCCTTACCTCACCAACTTCATAATTTCAAAGATAAAATTATAATACATCCTACTAACTTCTGAATTGTCCTACTCATAGATTAGATAATGAATAATACAAATGCTACACTTTTGTTCACACAACAAAGGTAAAAGAAAGAGAAAAAAATTATTTACACCACTCTTCATTCAGAATATTACATCCCTTCCCTTCCCTTTTTTTTTTTTTTTTTTTTTTGATGTGCACTGTTATTTCCCTCCTGCTGGGCTGAGTAATTTTGAAAGCAATCACTTACTCTTTATTACGCAATTTATATGCTTAACCTTGGAACTTAACCAAAAATCCATAGGCTAGCCCCAGAGCGATGATAAATACTGAATTGGAGGGAGGGTAGCCCTTTGCCACTCTCCTATCCCTTAACAAAGTAAAAACACTCATTTTGTACATTAAGCAGAGAAGAGGGAGAAAAAAAAACAACGATGAGAAAATAGAATTTTCTGTAACTTTTTCTTGACTTTCTCTCTGGATCCAAAAATCGAACCCAGGGGAGGTGAAATCTGAATTTACGAAAAGTTTAACAGCAAATCACTCCAGGGAAGAATCGTCACCCTTTCCTGAACTGACCACTATTATCCCTTCGAGTTATTTATTTTTCTTTCAAGAAAAACGTGGATAATGTTGATGAAAATCTGAAAACATTGATCAGGTGTACACAGATTTTCAGCAACATATCAATAGGAAATAAAAATGTTAGATAGTAAAGCTTAACTGCAGAGTTATCTGGCCACACTTCATAAAGCAGGAACACACAGGGACAAAACCAAGTGACATCATCACCCAGATGGCAAAATTCAGATAATTTTTTTTCCTTTTTCTTTCGTATACTCCGCAGACAGTGACATTCAGGAAAAAATATCGCCTTATAATCGGCACATCATAGATGTTGAACCGGAAGTGGAGTTTCCGACAGAAAAGTCTGTCACATAATGACCCAGGAGTCCAAAGAAACAAGGAAAAAAACGATTTTATTAAATGAAGAAATTCATTTTTAAAGGTGACTTTTTCATATTTTTATCTCCGGACAGCTAAAGGGCGTAGCATCCATAGATCCCACCAATGCAGCTCCAGAGTACTGCATTACATCTTGCCAATGACGAAAGGCTGATACAGAACAAGTCATAGAAATACTGTAAGTACCCGCTTATAAGCCGAAAGTTTTTGGAGGAAATCCCGTCAGAGTTGGGAGATCGCCTTATATGTGGGCCAATGGAAAACTTTCGTGAATTCTCCCGCGGAATTTACAGACGGATTTGTTTACGTTTTAAACTGCGGCACAGTGACTTTCTGCATGTTACTGCGCGATTGTTTTCTGACCTCAAAACTATCGCGCAGTGACACGATCATATCCTCAATTGTGTCCACCACTTTAAGTTTAAATTCGGCAGTGTAACTGAAACATTTCCTTTTCAAAGACATCGTGAATAGCAGTGAAGGAAAATAGCAGCAACGACATTGGTCAAAATGGTGAAAGACAAACTAAACACAAGGCAGCGCACATGAGATCCGAAAGGAGGAACGCATAGGTTTGTGCAGCAAGCGCAGTGGGTGCATTCATTGACAAAAACAGAGATGGCACAACAGTCAGAGTTTTCCTTCTCAATGATTCAAAATGGCCCTCCACTGTCTCTCCCCACAAACAACTTGCCAGATCTTTCGTTATGACATTCCTCCCTGTTCCGTACTGACCGCACAAACTCCTGAACTGAGGAAATTTTTTTTGAGGGAATTCCTTTTCCAATTATACCCCTCCCCTGCACAGTTACGCTGCAGATTTTTTTTTTTTTAATCGAAGGGCTGTAAAAGCTGTTGTGGATAATACGCCGATTTAAAAAAAACATCGGCATATAATCCACAAAACTTATGTTTAAACTTATTTAGCAGATAATCTGCGAATTATACAATGGAAATCACATTAATTTTCTGATGTTATTAATGTTACGTGAGAAACAGTATTTAAGCTGGAATTTTTTCTCTTGTAGCAAAAGGCTATGCATCAATGAGCCAAAGTTACAGTTCTATTTTCTGCTATATTTATGTATGAAACTATAAGAACAATGCATTGGCTTAATAAAATGTTATACTTTAAATAGAAATCAAGACTGAAAACAAATAGGCTTTTTTACACTTCTAATTTTAATAAAAATACTTGCATTTGCTGGTGCATGCAGTTTGCTAAAATATGTACAAAGACCAGGACTTAGCAAAGCCACGAACGGCACACTGACCGACCATTTAACCTTGAATTGAAACAGCATGTGCTGCTCCTATGGTTGCAGCAAACCACCAAATAAACAAATGAAATACTTCTTCCCTTATCCATCACAGCAATGCACTTGTGGAAAGGTTCTCTGGAGGCTCACCAGTGTTTTTTTGCAATAGGAGAAAAGACAATGGGAATGTAAAAGCAACAATAGGGCAAAGTAAGAGTCCGACAGCAAATACAAAAAGAAAAAATGGCGGGAAAGGATACCAAGTTGGCAGGGCAAGGCAGAGAAGATGGAACGAAAAAATGACAGGGATAAAAAAAAAAGGAAGGACAAAGCAGGGGTGTGCAGGATGGAGGAAAAAGTATGATGGAGATGAAAAACAGCACGGGGATGAAGCAGGGTGTGCAGGGAAGGATACCAGGTCAGCAGGGTTGAAACAGATATGACAGAACAAAAAGATGACGTGGATGAAAAACAACACAGAAATTAGCGGGATGACAAAATATATTTTTTTGTTTTTTTGCAAACATTCACTTTTTGGTAATTCAGTGCTGACTTTTTGTTGCAAAATTACAGTCTTTATCGCGCTTTGGCGAAAATGCAAGCAACAGCTTTAACACTGGTGAAAAACAGTAAAATAATTGCAATTCAAAGATGTCTGACTTCTGTTTTAAAAATTTATAAGAATTTGTGTTCAGTTTTTGTAGCAAAGAAAATTTTTGAATCAAAATGATTTATTATGGAATGTATTTGTAGATTTTAAGGTGATGCAGATTTTTGATGGGTGTAAAGTGTTGTTTAGATAATGCTTGTCCTTTTTATTTATTTGTTTTTTAACTGTGTTATCAGGTTCCTCCACTTCCTCCTAAACCTGCCATTACATCAGAGATGGCCGAAGCTAAGTCAAAGAAACAGCTTGGCAGTGATACAAAGACCCTCATTGGTGACCAGTTTCAGAAAGATTGTCAACAGTTAGAGCAGTAAGTAATGTGATTTAAATCTGTACCTCTTGCAGAACAAATAGCCATCTAGATCAAAGTCATTGATGCATACATTAATATTACTGACAAATTTACTGACAAAGATTAAGCATTGTGACTGGTGATGAGAGTTGGGTTCACCATAATGACCCAGAAATGAAAAATTAGTCGCTGGAATGCTGACACCCATCTTCTCATCAAGTGAAAAAATTCAAAGCTTGAATTTCTGCTGGTAAGTGGATGCTAGATCAAAATACGCCTGACTGTGTGCAATCAAGAAGCGCTTATAGCATAGTAAAATACTCCTGACTGTGCGCAATCAAGAAGTGCTTATAGCGTAGTAAAATAACCTGACTGCACAATTATGAAGTGCTTATAGTGTAGTAAAATACACGACTGTGCACAATCAAGAAGTGCTTATAGCATAGTAAAAATACTCCTGACTGTGCACAATCAAGAAGTGCTTGTGGTGTAGTAAAATACACCTCACTGCACAATCATGAAGTGCTTATAGCGTAGTAAAATACTCCTGAGTGTGCACAATCAAGAAGTTCTTATAGCGTAGTAAAATACACCTGACTGCACAATCATGAAGTGCTTATAGCATAGTAAAACACACCTGATTTCACAATCATTAAGTGCTTATAATGTAAAATACTAAGTGCTTATAATGTGCACAATCAAGAAGTGCTTATAACGTAGTAAAATACACCTGACTGTACACAATCAAGAAGCGCTTATAGCGTAGTAAAATACACCTGACTACGCACAATCAAGAAGCAGTTATAGCGCATTAAAATCTGTTTATTTACTGGTATAATATGCGTATAGATTCGCCAAGCTTTCACTCTCCACTGCGAGGCTTTTTTAAAGCAGTGGTAGACATAAAATGCATGGAATTAAAACACGTCAGAAACAAAGACTATTTTTTTAAAACATCACTAGCAGTATTGCATGAATTTTTGTCACACAATTATACTGTGATGTGTTTCCATCCTTTAATAACGCATGCCAAACCATTGGTAGTTCAATAGAGACCCTATCATTTCATGCTAGTTTGCTGGAGAGAATTTCAACTGTTTCCCTGAAGGCAGTCTATTTAAAGCTCGTGTAAGAGGCAATTCTTCTAATATTATTCCACATAGGAGTGATCGAGCAATGCATGACTTTTCTTGAAAGGGCTGTATTCTGCATGCCCTGGTTGACATTCTGCATGTGTCCTTTACATCTAGTGTCTGAGGATCGCTTTGCCATTCCGATATACACTCATTGTCAGAAAAATCTGCGCACCAAGAAGGAGGCGTCGGATTGAAATCAGATATTAGTAGTGAGATGGTACATACCCAGGACAGAAGTGATTACAATATCACAGCAGCAGGATAATTTCCTGGGGACATAAGTTACACATTCCGGTCAGCGTTAGTACTGCATCAGACTGCCTCATGCTTGGATACATGCAGTGATACGGTCCGGCATGGAGTCAAAAAGACACCATGTGTTATCCTGGGGCATATTGGCCCACACTTCTTCCAACTGACACTCTAAATCATAAGCACTGGAACATGGAGAAAAGTGGTGTCCCATCCGGTCCCACGCGTTCTCGATAGGCGAGAGATCAGGCGATCTGGCAGGTCATGGAAGCATCGAAGCATGACATAGACAGTCCTGGGAAACCCGAGCCATGTGAGAATGGGCGTTGTCTTGTTGGAAAATGGCTCCAGGCCACCCCGCCAGGAAAGGCAACACGTGGGGCCGCAGGATCTCGTGTACGTAGCACTGGGCCGTCAACGTCTCTCGGATCACTGCGAGGGAAGTCCGGCTGTTGTAGGCGATGACTCCCCAGGCCATTATGCCGGCAGTTTGGGACGTGTACCACTGTACAGTGAGGTTGGGATTGTAGCGCTCACCTGCAGTCCTCCACACTCTGACACGGTGGTCGTCTGTTCCCATAAAAAGCGGGACTCGTCGCTGAACACTATATGTTGTCAGTCCGTAGCATTCCACGTTGCTTGCTGCTGACACCACTGCAATTGACGTCGACAATGGTCAGGTGTTAATGGCAGAAAATGTAAGGGTCATCGAGAGTGCAGATTTGCCTCCGCCAGGCGTCTGGAAATGGTTCTGGCGGAAGCAGACGTTCCTTGTACAGCCACCAAATGTCCTGGATTTTGGACAAAGACGTTGTTGCATCTGTGCGTATTGCTACCACGATCCCACAGTCCTCTCAGCTAGTAGTGTGTTTGGGTCATCCAGAGTCAGTTCGCCGTGTCCGTTGCCTCCAACACGATCACACCGTACTGTTTGACCGGCCCAAATAGTGGCCGGTTCGGTGCACCAGCCACCCTGCTTCATCCTGATGATACGGCCACTTTCAAACTCCGTTGGTTGCCCGTACGCACATCAACAGCAGCTCCTCAAGATGTCTATCACTCAGGCATCTCACCTGACTCTTACTATGCACTTCGGCATGAATGTGGAGTCCCGTGTGCGGCGCCCTAGAAGCCCCCAAGGATTGCGATTGCAGGGCCGGTCTTGGACGCGTGGGCATGCGGAATTGCACGGAACTTTAATCATTAGCAAGTCTGCCCTCTCTGTTGCTATTCGCTCTATCCAAGAGCCCTCAAGTAACTACAGATTCAGGAAGATTTTGAAGACGACGTCCGATGGTGTTCCATCCAAGAGCCCTCAAGTAACTACAGATTCAGGAAGATTTTGAAGACGACGGCCGATGGTGTTCCATCCAAGAGCCCTCATAGTAACTATGGACCCATGAAGTTTTCAAAGACATTGACAACCATGTAAAGTGGGAAATTTAACAGCAAGCAATGGTATGTGATGAAAACTTTATTTAATCAGATTTGTAAAAATTAATACCAGTTTATTTATATCACAGTAACTTGTGGCTGCATATTCTAATATTAAATGTGAGTAACAGAATTATCAATCGTGAGACAACCTTGAGTTATTTCACAAAATATAGGTTATTAATTATACCGCATGAAAATAGTATATATTATTGTAACAATGTTACAATCAGTGGTACTAAACATCTAATAAAAATGTTTTTTCATGATGGAATTTATGAGGTGTTCCTCTGTAGGTATGTGTGTTTTTATAATGGACCGCAAAACTAAAATTCCCGGCCATCCCAAACTGCCCCTGGACAATGCTTTCGATGTCAAAAAAGATAGTCAATGTGACTTTCACGTTTGACCTGACTTTTCACACTTTTTTTTAGTCTTGGTGAGCTTTTTCCAACCCACTGTAAAGACTACTTTTTCTTCTTGACATTGTAGTCACAAACCTACTCTCATCACCAGTGATTCTTTTCATGAAATTTTTGTACTTGTTGGCGCAATCCAAAAGTTCTTGAAAGACTGCAACACGATCGTCTTTCTGATCCCGAATCAGCACACGTGGGACAACCTGTGGGTGCTTTGGAAATACGTTTTCTCGGTGCATTTCTAATTTTTCAGTCATTTTGTGATGACACAATCCAATTAAAAATCTTGGAATCGTCTGCGATTTCTCGAACAGACGATCGACTATTTGAGTGCATGATTTCGCAAAACTGTGCCACATGTGTCATCAGTTGACGTCAAGGGCCACCCTGAATGGGGATCATCATCAGTTTACTGTCTACCATCTATAAAGCGCTTAAACCAGAGGTTCCGGGGCTCGCTGGTCTTGGTCCGGGGCGTTGCGACTATAAGGAGACACATAATTTATAGTGAAACGCAAACTGCAAACACACAGATTTTGGAGCACCTATCTCAACTCAACGTTCAATTTGACAAATGTTTTCCTCCACAAAGAGATGAACATAAGTGGGTTACAGACCCGTTTACAGCAGATCCACCATCAACTTTCACTACTGCTGAGCAGGAACAGTTAATAGACATTTCTTCATACTCTACACTGAAAATGGCATTCTGTTCCGAAACTCTGTCACAGTTTTGAAACAGTTTGGCAAAGGAGTACCCAGAATTGAGGAAGAAGGCCATGAGAGTGATTCTCCCCTTTTGCCGCATTCCACCTTTGCAAGGCAGGATTTTCAGCTCTGACGGTAATAAAATCCAGATATAGAAAGTGACGTACCTGCCAGCAGGACGCACACGACATAAAGGCACATAGCAATCAGAATAAACGTCCGCGTAGCTCAATTGGTAGAGTGACTTATTCCGGAATGAGGGGGATCCGGGTTCGAATCCTGGCATGGACAGAAATGACTGAGAAATTTACTTCATTATAAGAAGTAAAGATCCAGACTCACGGTCGCCAGGTCGCCACAGGCGAACTTCATCGTCGTGGCGACTAAAAATGTTTGACTAAATCGCCAATTCTGGTGACCTGTACGGGGAAAAACATTTATTTTATTTAACTTGTATTGTACGGAATTTTTTTAACTTGTACGGAACTTGCACGTTTTTGAAAAATTTTACTCCAAATGTATGGAAATGGTACGAAATGGCACAAAATTTGAGTTGTACGGAAGTCGGCCATCACCTTTTACATTCTGCTTGAACTGCAGAAAAGAAAAAAAAATTATAAAAAAGGCGAGGGCGTCGTTTTTTCATCACAAAGAATGTGCCAAGGCTGATAGGTCATCGTAGACGAGGTTCGCAAGATTGCGGTGGGAATTAAAGCCGGTGGTGGACAGCTCAACTGTCTGCATTGCAAAAGTCCAACTGGGAGAAATTTTTATTAAAAAAATTCTCCATTTTTTTAAATAACTGAATGCAAATTTTACAGTAACCAAACCACGTCAAAATAAACTACCATGTGAAATTTCGTCCAAATCCGATGAAAACTTTAGAAGTTAGGCATTTTCTTTTTATTATTTTTAATGAATGTTCACTGAAAGCCTGCATAGTCAATAGAAAAATTCTAAAATCCGGAATCGGCATAGTCGGAATCTCCGGACGATTCCGGATTTTCGAGGTTGTACTGTAATAATATTTCCATATCTGCAAACTACTACGGAACGTCCGTAGTTTCTACGGATTTAATTGGCTGACTACGGACCTCGCTATTGAAACTACAGATTCTACGAATTTTGATTTTTTTTTTTTTTTGTATAATGATATGCATGAGATTCTTAAGCGAACTCACGGAATTTCGCGTTTTTTTTTTGTCAACATTTAGATCGTTCTTAGGATCAGTGTAAATTTGAAGACAATTTGCGGAGGGGGGTCCGTCTGGAGATGGTATTTCGTGTCTCAGAACTTTCGAAAACGGTAGTTGAATGGAGTGAAAAAGTTACAGTAATCATAATTTTTTCTCCCGATGTTGCCTTAGTGTAAAGTTTTATTGTTAAATATGATTTCATTGCATAAAAATATTTCAGCTTGAAACTGTAGGCAACAATGTGCGAAAATGGAGGTTAGACACTGCAAAAATTTCCCCGTAATCTCAATCGTCAGATTCTTCTGTGAAAGAATTCCGCCTTTTTCGTTATTATTTTGGTCATTTGCGAGATCAATGAACCAGTGAACACAATTGGGGGGGGGGTGACAGGGGATGTTCGTCGGAGGACGGAATTCCATCTTTATGAAAATTTCGAAAACGGAAGTTCGACGGAGTTCAGATTTTTTCCGCAATCGTAATTCCTTTTTTCTCGCGATGTTGCCTCTGTCTAGTCAGCATAAATATTTATATTTCAGCTTGAAAATAGCGGGAAAATTTCCAAAACCGGAAGTCGGACGGTGCAAAGATTTCTCCCGTAATCACACTCCCCTCCCTGCGCGATGTTTCCACTCTCCTGCATTGTTTTATTACTTCAGTTTCAATTTTAAGAATACTATAACTGAAATATGCAAAATAAAACATACTGATTTATACTAAGCAATTTTATAAAAATAATTTAGTATGAAATATACAATTTGATTTTTTTTTTCAAAGTTTGGCCGCTGGGTTTATTTTTTTTTATGGCCACTAACAGTTTTGGTCTTGGTGGCCAATGTCTACAAGCAAAATTTGTAAGTCTGGATCTTTATATAGAAGCGAAGTTAACGTTGAGAAGGAGATCTGCATAGCTGTATCGAATATTGTCCCCAGATTCGATGTTTTGTGTGACGGAAAACAAAGCACCCCTTTCCCCCCCCCCCCATCCCATTAAGACACTGATACCTCTGTTAGGTAGTTTCTAAAATTACTGTAAAAATGTGAAAGCCAAACGAAGAGTGTTACCATTGTGAAAATATGCCCATCTCATCAATTTCTTTTTACTCAGTTCTATAATTTCATTCTACTTTTATATTTTTATATTAAAAAGAATACAAGCTAGTAATGTAAATGACTATTTTCTTTAAAAAAAATACCACAAACTCGAATTTGGGCAATTTTATTTTTTAATTTTTGGGTACAGGGGCCATCGCACAGGAAATGTGACATCTGAAGGGTGGCACGATCTCAAAAGTTTGGGAACCTATAACGAAGTAAATTTCTCCGTCATTTTTGGTCTACGCCAGGATTCGAACCCGAGGCCGCTTATTCCGGAACAAGTCGCTCTACCAACTGAGCTACGCAGACGTTTTTTCTGATTCCTATCTGCCTTTATGTCGTGTGCGTCCTGCTGGCAGGTACGTCACATCTCTCCCCCCCTCCCCCCGAAAGAGGGCCGGGGGCATGGCCCACGGGTCAGCCGTGACCATGAATCGTTGCAGGCAGCCATCCACTGTAGAACGTGCACTTGAGAACTCCCAGTCAATCTGCTGTGTGGAATGCAACATCACACATTTTTATTTTTCGAAGCACTGGAGAAGGAATTCTCTGATTTTTCCTGTCTCGCGGTGTGGAAATAACATCACACCAATGTGAGATTTTGAACGGCCGGGTCATCCGGATAGTTCGGGCGCCATTATAACGAAGTAAATTTCTCCGTCATTTTTGGTCTACGCCGGGATTCGAACCCGGCCGCTCATTCCGGAACAAGTCGCTCTACCAACTGAGCTACGCAGACGTTTATTCTGATTCCTATCTGCCTTTATGTCGTGTGCGTCCTGCTGGCAGGTACGTCACATCTCTCCCCCCCCCCCCCGAAAGAGGGCCGGGGCATGGCCCACAGGTCAGCCGTGACCATGAATCGTTGCAGGCATCCGTCCACTGTAGAACGTGCACTTGAGAACCCCCAGTCAATCTGCTGTGTGGAATGCAACATCACACATTTTTATTTTTCGAAGCGCTGGAGAAGGAATTCTCTGATTTTTCCTGTCTCGCGGTGTGGAAATAACATCACACCAATGTGAGATTTTGAACGGTCGGGTCATCCGGATAGTTCGGGCGCCATTATAACGAAGTAAATTTCTCCGTCATTTTTGGTCTACGCCGGGATTCGAACCCGGCCGCTCATTCCGGAACAAGTCGCTCTACCAACTGAGCTACGCAGACGTTTATTCTGATTCCTATCTGCCTTTATGTCGTGTGCGTCCTGCTGGCAGGTACGTCACAAACCCCTTAAACCATTTGTAACACTGCGCATGGCCCAAGCACCGATCACTGTAAACTTGTTTCATCGTTTCAAGAAAATCATTTATTTTCGTCATTTCAAGAAAAACATTTATTTTTGTCATTTTAAGAAAATCTTTATTTTCGTCATTTCAAGAAAAACATGGTATTATAATTTCTTGAAATGACTGAATTATAATTAATTATAATTACAATACCATCATTTATTATAATTATGATAGTCATATAAATTGTATTATAATTCTGGAAATAAGTATTATTATTATATATTATATTATTATTATAATTATAATATATTATAATATTATTATATATAATACCGAGTATTATAATTATAATTCTTGGTATTATAATTTTTGTCATTTTAATAAATAAACATTTATTTTCGTCATTTCAAGAAAAACGCTGCGTATGACCCAAGCACCGATCACTGTAAACTTGTTTTGTCATTTCAAGAGAATCATCTATTTTTGTCATTTCAAGAAAATCATTTATTTTCGTCATTTCAAGAAAAAGATTTATTTTCGTCATTTTAAGAAAATCTTTATTTTCGCCATTTCAAGAAAGACATGGTATTATAATTTCTTGAAATGACGGTATTTATTATAATTGTAATTATGATAGTCATATAAATGGTATTATAATTCTGGAAATAAGTATTATAATTATTATAATTATTACCGAGTATAATAATTATTATTATAATTATACTGTTTGTTTGTCTTGTGTCTGGCGCTCTTTGGCCAAAATGGCCCTTGCGCCATAAAAATCAACCAACCATAATTATTATTATAATTATAATAATTATGATTATTATAATTATTATGATTATAATTATTATATATGATAATATTATTATATATAATACAGAGTATAATTATAATTACTATACTCGGTATTATAATTTTTGTCACTTTAATAAACATTTATTTTCGTCATTTTAAGAAAATCTCTATTTTTGCCATTTCAAGAAAAACACTCCGCATGGCCCAAGCACCGATCACTGTAAACTTGCTACGTCATTTCAAGAAAATCAGTCTCCTTAAAAGTTTTCCCAAGTTTGACACAAAATTTGAATTTAATACACTGCTCATGAAACTAATCCATCCTTAAAATCACTGAACAAGCTCTTAAACAAAGCGATGCAACATGATGACTAATCACAATAGAAAGACTTGGTAAACGAGAGGTTACTGCTGTGAGGTTACTGCTGTGCAGTGCCACATATTGAATAATGGTGTGACATCATGTTAATGTGCTATGATAAAAGTTTGGGAACTCTTTGAACAGACCTCTTACATGTTAATGCTAATAAATGTATTTTGCAAGAAGAAACTGTGAATGTATGTGCAACTTTTTTTCTTAATTTTTAGATACCTCAAATTACTTTTGTCACATCATGTATTTGGAAAAGATGAAGCCTTATCAGCCTTTTTATCAGAAAAAGAAGTAAGCATGTTCTCCGTTGAATCATGGAAGTTAGTTTGTATTTCCACTCTTGTATCTGTTTCAGTTTGGTCAATGTTTTATTTAAGTGATTTTATGTTGCCATGATATTCTGATCTAGTGCTTAGGAATTTCAAAATATGCGTATTAGCCAAATGAAAAATAATCTTTAGCCTTATTATTGAAAGTGTTAGCCAATATTTGCAGTACAATAGTTGTTGCATAAAATTACAATTTTTGAGTCAAAGTAATAGAATTCCAACAAATTAAAATAACACTAACAAATAGGCACTGGAAAATGACCCTCACACATGCAGGAACTGAGAAACAAATGTAGTGTTCTCCCTAGATTTTTTAAAGCCAGAAGAAATTTAAGCTTGGTGGTACTTTTAACAAACACTTCTCCAATTGAAAAAAAAAAAAAAAAAATGTTTTGCTTAACATTATAAATGTTTTGGAAAAATTCAGGGAAATTTTTCGGAAGACAGTCTTCGGAAAATTCAACAGTTCCAGCCGGGAGATGGCAGCAGAAGACCACAACACTGTGATAAAAGATTCAGAAGCTGATCAAGGATGGAACAACATACGCGATTGGATGGCTGACGAGAGCCCTAGTGGCTGAAACCATGGTTCCATTATAGTGTTCTTTACTGGTATTTTAATAAGTATAATCTTTGATTTAAAATCTATACGCAATCTGATGGCTGATGAGAGCACTAGTGGTTGAAACTATGGTCCCATTATAGTGTCCAGGGTGTGCATGGGAGCTTGAAAACCTGGAAAGTCCTTGAAAATCATGATAACATTTTCAAAGCCTGGAATATCCTGGGAAAATGGTGTTTTTTAAAAGCTGTCTTGAAAAGCCTGGAAATTTGAAATTAGTGCGGAAAAAATATTTGAATTTCTTTCAGAAAATCAGTGTTACATCTTTTTTAACGTGTCTTTTGTAAAAAAGATCGTGCTTATGTTACCAGTTGTCGGCTCGTCTGTCTGTGGACACCATATCTCTGCAACTATTAATTCAGTTTGAAATTTTTTTTCTGCATTGGGAAGCTTGAAATGTGCAAATGATGTTCCTTGCACTTTTTTTTTTTATGGTGCACAATTTTGCCGCTAGAGGGCATAAATGCAGAAGATATTGAATTAAAAACATATTTTATTCCATTTATTTGCTTCTAAACAACCAATTGGCCGCCCCGGTGGCGCAGTGGTCTAAGGCGCTGGCCTCTGATCATTCGTCCGTAAGGGGTCCGGGTTCGAATCCCGGTGAGGCATGGATGTTGTGTTTGTCTTATGGCACTGGCTCTCTCCCTTCCCTGGAACCAGTGACCCTAAATTAGGGACGGGCGACTGCTTATAGCCCATTGAGTTGCTCACGGTGGTCGTTAAACCTCCAAAAAAAAAAAAAAAAACCAATTGGAAAAAATCTTTCACCTTTCAATTCCATTTATGGCAAAGACTATTTTAGGTATAGTCACTTTTTTAAGTTACGCAAAGGTTTCCCCTTAGGGGATGTAACAGTAATTCATGTTTTCCACGATTTCTCTGCTTCTAAAACTCCGATTTGAAAAATTCTTTCTAAACCGGATACTGCTCCTGATAAGGAAATGTTTGCATATAATTTCTAATTTTTGGTAAAGAATGGTTTGGCCACCAGGGAGCATAAGAGTTAATTTCTGCTTCTGATGTATTTTCAGCAAAATCTGAGCTTCTAAAATCTTGATTAAAAAAATTATTTCATGGACTGATACCACTCACGCTGATAAACCTTTTCGGAATATTTTCTTCTTAAAATAATGTATGGTTTCTCCATCAGAGGGCGTGGATGTATATCTTGTCTATATCTCTGCTTCTAAGCGTCCGATATGAAAAATTCCTTCAATGCCGGATAGCGTTTTGGGTGTGAAATGTTTCTCATATATCTTCAAAATTTTCAAGTAATTCATTGACTTTCCACTTGGAGACGTAAAGGCAGATTGTGTTTTCCCTGATATTTCTACTTCTAAAACTCCGATTTGGGTCATTCCACGCCAAATCGTCAGATGCTATCCACCACCCCATCTCCGATTCTTAAGATTTTTTTTTCCAATGAATAGATTACCCCAATGTATGAAAATCCCGAAAGCTTCATTTTTTTACTTCCCATAGATTAGAACATATTAATTTTTGAATTCTGGTGCACGGCGGGCGTTCATCGTGTAAAAACAAAAATATCTCTGCTGTTTGGATCAAAAGAAGTACCAAAATCACCAGTCCTTCGTAATTCCCCCATGGAATCGATTGGTGCAATGCACAAATTTCTATCTTCTTTAGTTTTTGAGTTACGTGCAATGAGAGAGCCTTTTTCGAAACGTAAAAAGCAATGTAATACAGCACTTGGAAAGTTGCAATTGTTTTTGCTTTTAAGAAAAAGTTTAATCTAACAAATGAAGAAAAAAAAAAAAACATGGGCTTTTGCTTGTGCACTGAGAAAAGAATAAACAGCAGCGGGAGTCGATGATGGCCTTCGGACGGGTGGCTGATCATGCATTGCACGCGTCGTTTAGATTTCACCTCCACACTATCATTTGATGTGATGATTGAAGAAGGAAACATGGTGAATTAATGTTATGTTTAAAGGCATTTCAGATAACATAACTGTAAAATATTACTAAATTGTCATTTCACGCTAAATCGTCAGATGCTATCCACTACATTCTTAGCCATTTGATGACGAGGAAAACTAATATAAACCATTTTTTCCATACAAATTACCAATATAAGCTATATGGAGAAAAAGGTTGCACATCAATTACCCATATAAATCGTGCAACGGACGTCATAAATATTATTGGCTTTCTTATCCATTCAGTGACGAGCAGAACTAATGTAAACTTTTTTCTCCTGTATAGCTTACCAACATACAGTACTAAAGGCATATAAATTATGCAGTGGATGTTGAATACCATTTTTTTGGAATATTGATTAATGATATCTACAACTCACGCAACATCCGACAGCATTTTTAGACATGAAATAGTTCTACTTCAGGCATTAATAAATTGTCTAGTTTTCCGCACCTGCCATAAAACAAAATGCTCAAGGAATGACAACTTGAGAAATTATATATCTCGGTGCCTATTCTTGCGAGGTAGATAAGAGAGGTACTATGTTTTATTAGTTAACGTCGGATACCCAACGATCACCGATGACTACGTTTTAGCAAGGCTAAGTGTAGAGTTAGAAAAAATGTTATTGATTATTTTCCGGTAGATCTGGTATTTCAACGAACGAGTAAATCTCGCAGTTGTCATGTCTGTTTTATTTCAGTTATTTAGAGATTACGTGTGGTGGGAGCTCATGAAACTCTCAATAGCTCATGTGAAACGAAACGCACCACAACACCCTAAAATAAGAAAAAACCCAGTTTAACCGTTAGTGGTGTCGCCCTAAAATATGGAAATACACTTTGACAGTAAAAATTTTAGGCCTCCTAGTCGCATCCCGCTGTCGGAGTGGTAGTAATTGAATGAATTCCCTTTTTTCTTATTTGTTTATTTATTATTATTTTTTGATTACTCATGCTCATAAATTTAGAAATAATGGGAAACGCCTCGAACGTATGAGTACGTTTCGTTAATGTAATGCCTAATGTATCGCAGTTATTGATTACCAATATACGAGCTGTATATTAAACAAGTATGGAGTCTTACTATTTAGCGATTGCCATTTGTCTGCTCTGTTTTACGTGCTTCTGTTTCTCCTTTGTCGTATCAACACCGTTTTTGTCCTCATGTTGATAAGTTACTTTAGCTGCCCCTTGCACTAGATTTTTTTAACGCATTACGCCACAATGCACAAACACGCTGGAAAACTAGGCAGCAACTTTCAAATGGCAAGATAATAAAAGAGCTGAAAAAATACATTGGAGAGTTTTCCACTTGGCGGTGTACTAAAGCCGCTTGTTTGCCAGATGTCGTAAATTAGGATCCGTGTGAGTAACTCGAGGTGGGGCCGCAGTCGATTGCCTAAGAAAAGTTACGGAGGGTTGTACATTAGACGTGTTACCGAATATTCACTGTTGATGCTGGGTCATTTTGCTCTCCCCCTCCCCTACTGGGATGTTAAACCCCGATTGCCGTTCATGACGGAGTTTGGGGGGAAATCCTTACGTTGCAATCATTTGCTTTCTCTTGCTTTAATAGGTTGTTGAGTATTCTGTTTAAAAAAAAAAAAAACCCTAGAAGCAAGCGTGTCTTACATAACACGGATAAAAGGAGCGAATCATCACTAAGAAAAATAAACAGTTCTGCATCTGTTATGAACAGAAATCGTTTCATCATAATGGCAAATAAATTAACAGATGCAGCGATAAAGGCAAAATAATGGAAACAGGTGAAGAAAACTAATAGCTATGGGGAATACCATTTTTTTTTTCTTGAGAAGCTGCAATTCATAAATTTCCAAAGCCGAAAGTTTAAAACAGATTGGCTTACATCGGTGACGCGAACATTAGTATTGAACTTTTCTCGCGGGTCAAATTTAGTTTCCACACTACAGAAAACAATCTGAGGTTTGCGTGTGCGCATGAAATCCTCCTGTTCTTTGTCAACATCATTTTTCATCCTGCGACGAGTGGAAAGTTTATACTTAACGATATCTTTACGAGGGGTAATAAATTTGCGAGATGTTGATCAGACAAAATGCGCAAAAGGTCTGGAGCCCTCATGTCATTTGCAGTAACCCTCCACTAACAACATCATCCAAATAGGAGAGAGGTTTCATTTCATTGCTGGCACATAGCCCAGATTCTAAGCAAAGATTTTTTTTTTTTTTTTTGTAAAACGAACCCACACATAGCAAGCCCCCTCCTCCCCAAATAACTTTGGCTTTGCATCGATCTCAAGAATTGATCTATATGATCACACAAAACGCGGGGAAATCTCGCGCACATTGTAACACCTTTAGGTGTTAAATTTTATGATAATCGATAAATTCCTTATTGGGAGAAAAAAGATATGTTACATGGAAGCTCAACTTCCTCCTGTCTGATTTGATCAAATATAATGAAAATCAGACATAGAAGTTGATCACAGCATTGTGAGACATCGAACTGTAAACATCTATCATGGATTAATTATACATACATACATATCACTAAGCTGTTCTCTACGGCACTGGCTCTCTCCCTTCCCTGGAACCAGTGACCCTAAATTAGGGACGGACGACTGCTTATAGCCCATTGAGTTGCTCACGGTGGTCGTTAAACCTCCAATCAAAAAAAAAAAAAAAAAAAACTAAGCTGTTCTCTGAGATTCACAGGTTAGCTCCAAAAAGAAATACAAACTTCCAGATATTTTTACTTATTGTTGTCGTATCTAACTTCTCCATTTACAGCGATCTTGACATACAACTCGTGCTTCACTGATATCCATTACACGCCGTACACAAGATCTTTTATACTTCATACTCATAATCTTTTTCTCATGCAGGCACTCCTGAATCTGATCCACCCATGTCTTCCTTGGCCTTCCTCTGCCTTTCCTTCCTGCCACTTGGGCTGAAAAGATTTTCTTAGTAAGCATTTCATCACTCATTCTTTCAACATGGCCAAACCACCAAAGCATATTGGTCTCCACCTTGCTAACAACATTTTGCTTCACATCACACAACTGCAATACATCTTCATTTCTCACACAATCATATCGTGTCTTGCCACAAATCCCACGTAAGTAACGCATTTCTCCAGCACACAAAGGACTCCTGTGTTTCTTCTGCAGTACCCAGGTTTCACTGCCATACATCAGAGTAGGAACAATCACAGTTTCATACACAGCCATGCGGGACTCTCTAGAGAACCCATCATTCCTGTGAAAACCTCCCAGAGCAGCTATGACATTCAAAGAATTCACTCGCCTATTGATTTCACCATTGAACTTGTTCTCTCTGTCAAACATGCTTCCTAAATACACAAACTCACTCACCTGGTCAATCACAGTGCCATTTATACTTACATTACATTCAGTGCTACCCGTTCCTCTCTCAAACACCATAACTTTGGTTTTTCCCTTATTTATACTCAGTTTGAATTTCATGCAAACTTCGTGCATCCGAGTCAACATACTCTGCAGCTCACTTTTGCTCTCTGCCTACAGGACAGTGTCATCAGCATACAGCAATCTGCACACACGGATATCACCAAGACATGAACCACTATTATCTATTTTGGCATCACGCATGCATTCATCCATAAATATATTAAACAGCCATGGTGACATTACACAACCTTGCCTAACTCCTGCACCAATGGAAAACCATTTTGATAAAACATCATTCACTCGTACACAAGCTCTACTACCAGCATACATGGCTTTTACACTATTAAGTAGATTCCCAGTAACACCATATTCATTCAATACCCTCCACAAAAGTGTCCTATTCACTCGGTTGTAAGCTTTCTCTAAATCTATGAAGGCAGTAAAAACTTTCTTCCCAACAGCCAGATACTTTTCAATCATTGTGCGTAATGCAAAAATCTGGTTAGTGCAGCCTTTACCAGGCATAAAACCACTCTGAACATCCCACACTTTCAATGATGTAAGACCCCATACTTTTTCAATAACAACCTTACCAAACACTTTCCCTGGCACACTCAGTAGGCTAATACCACGATAGTTCTTGCATTCAGTCTGATCACCTTTTCCCTTATACAAGGGAGCAATAATAGCATCCTTTCAATCCCGAGGGACCATTCCTAACTCCCAGCACAACTGGCAAATTTCAGTTAACCAGTCAATTATAGAGTCACCACCATATTTCAACATCTCTGCAGTTATGCCATCAACACCTGGAGCCATACCATTCTGAAGAGATTTTAGAGCTTTACACACTTCTTCTCTTGAGATCTCTCCTGTGATTTCATCCCTCATTGTGACATCATCTGAGTCTGTCTCAGAATCATCTTTGCTTTCCTGATCTAATAACTCACAGAAGTATTCACCCCATCTGTCACTTAACTCATTGGGCTCCCATATCATTTCCCTAATCTCATTCTTCACACAACTTACAACTTTGTTTCCCCTATTTTTCCTGAGTCTCATGTACTTCCAGAAGGACTTCCTATCTTTCCAAGAAGCCAGTTCATGCCTTTCCACTTTCTCCTTCCTATCTTTTGCCTTACTGTGGCGAACCAGCTTAGCAGCTTCACGCTTCTTACAGCGATATTCATCCACAGAGACTCTACCTTGCAACATCCCCAAATAGGCTTCCTTCTTTCTCTTTACTGCCTCTTCAATCTCACTATTTCACCAAGCATCACCTCTATTGTTACCCACTATTGTGGTGCCACAGACCTCTTTAGCAGCAGTGACAACACAGTTCTTAAAACATTCCCACTTCTTTTCTACATCCCGCTCACCAGACTTCAGATCCTTCAATCGTTCTCTGAGTAAGTCAGAATACCGCTGATGATCTTCAAGGAGCCTATCAACCTTTATTCTTTCTATCCTGGGTCTCTTCCTATTCCTTTTCCTCCAACCAACATTAAGTTTCACTCTTGACAGTACCAAGTAATGATCAGAACCAACATCCGCACCTCTCATCACACAGGTGTCAACAACTAAGTGTTTCAAACGCTGATCGTAGACAACAAATATCTGTCACTCTTTTGACCAAGAGTACGATTTTCCCAAGTATATGTGTGGATATACTTGTGGTTGAAAAATGTATTAGATACACACAAACCATTGTCAATGCAGAGTTCAATTAAACTTTCACCATTATCATTCACACAAGGATCATTAAACTTACCCAGAACATTGTCAGAAATTGCATTCTGCACACCTACCCTAGCATTGAAATCCCCTGCTATTATAACTTTTTCTTTAGCACCAAACTGGCTCTAAACAGCTTTTAGCTCATTCCAGAAATCTTCTTTCTTTTCAGAAGGTTCCGAGTCACAAGCAGCATACACTACAACAATTACAATTCTCAGAAGTTTCACTTTCAAACGAATCCAGAGAATTCTCTCACTTATGCAACTATAGTGAATCAAGTTGTTCTTCATCTTTTCACTTAAAATCACACCTACACCAGCCTGTCCTCTCATATTATCCAATACTCCAGACCACACACTCACCTAGCCAATTCACTTCGTCTACCCCAATTTCCTTCTTTTGGGTTTCACTTACACACAGCACATCCAGTCTATACTTATTCATCTCCTCAATCACCTCACTCATCTTGCCATTTATACCTCTAGTATTCCATACACCAATTTTACATTCACTCAGCCGAGATCTCTTTCTCGTACGCCGTTTAGAAAGACCAGGTCAATTCCGTGGTGGACCGTCCTTCTCAAGTGTGGTAGGTCCACCATATCCCACACTTGAGTCATTCTTAATATTTCTTTTTGTCTTTTTAATCAGGTAAGTACATCAGTGTGGGGGATTAGCCCACAGCTGAGGGTTGCAGTTGGTCCTTCAACCTAAGGATTCTGGAACAAAACCCAGTGAGTTGGGGTCTTTTCGCCAATGTCACACAGAACTAGCTTGCACCTCTCCAAGATTCACAGAGGCCCTAGTTGCTGTTGTGTGTGCCATTGTTACCACGGAGCGCCCCGAGGAGGCAAACCCATCGCTCACTACGACCGCTCGCTAATTATGCTTTTGTAAAGTAAAGAATTCCTTTCCTTTTTGTAAAGTAAAGAATTCCTTTCCTTTTTGTAAAGTAAATAATTCCTTTCCTTTTTGTAAAGTAAAGTATTCCTTTCCTTTAAAACGCGACCTCAACAGTACATGAGTCCTTGCGTGCAGAAGGGATACCATTCATGTTCTGATACTATGTCTCCGCATAGCCGTGGTCACTACACAGCGTGCATCGCCAACTGCGCTTTTACTGTGGCAATGCACCATGTTTAAAAAAAATTTTCTTGGCGTTCAGGCAAAAGCCCAAGTTTTTATTTTTTTTATTTTATAGATTGAACCTTTTTTTGAAAAGAATAATAACTGCAACTTTCTAAGTGCTGTACTACATTGACTTTTTAAGCAATGAAGAAAGGATCTCTAATTGCCCATAACTCGAAAACTAAAGCCAATAGAAACTCGTGCATTGCACCAATGGCTTCCTTGATCAAAATTAAGAAAGAATGATGATTTAGGTACTTCTTTTTATTTTAAATAACGGCGACATTTGCGTTTTTACGCAAAACATGTCCCACCATGCACGGAAATTCAAAAAATAATGTCTTCTAATCTATCGGAAATAAAAAATTGAAATTTTCAGGGATTTCATAAGTTGGGAGTAGCTGCTCATTAAAAAAAAATCGTAAAAATCGGAGATGTGTTGTTGGAAAACTAATTCAAAATCTGACGATATCACGTGGAATGACGAATTTGAAAAATTATTCCTGTATCAGATACAGCTCCTGATGGCAAATGTTTTGCATATAATTTTTAATAGTTGGTAAAAAAATAGTTTGGCCACTAGGGGGTGTAAGGTGTTCATTTCTGCTTTGATATATTTTCAGCAAAATCTGAGCTCTTGAAAACCTGATTGAATTTTTTTTTCTTCATGGACCAATACCGCTCACATCGAACAACCTTTTGAGAATACTTTCTCCTTAAAATAATGCATAGTTTTTCCGCCTGGGGATGTAGATGCATATCTTATTTTTGTCGATATCTCTGCTTCTCCAAGGGTCCGATTTGAAAAATTATTTTTTTCCTGGAGAGCATTTCTACTGCGAAATGTTTCTCATATAATTTCAAATTTTTCTTAATGCACAAGTCTGCCACCAGAGGGCTTAAGTTCACGTTTCCATTTACAGCAATATCAGCGGGACTAAAAAACCGAGTGAAAAACTTCTTTCTTTGGTCAGATACTACTAACTGCAAAAACTCTGTGTGCATATTTTCTTCCCAAAACAATGCACAATTTCACCGCTGGGGGTGACCAATTTTTAATCTGTTTTCTCAATATCTCTGTTTCTACATGTGTGATTTAAAAAATTCTTTCAACACCAGGTACCACTTACCATGTAGAACACTTTAGGCTAATATATGAGGAATTTTGTAGTTCCCAGTTCTGTTTCTAGGTGGTGTTTTTGTACTTCAGAGTGCAGCTGTATTGCTGCTACTAAAAACTCTATCCTACAATTTCTTCTTTATTTTATGCCATTTGCTGCAATAAAGATGTGGAGCAGTGTCTTCTTTAAATAATGCAAAGATTTCCCACTAGGGGCGTAAAGATCGAAACCTTTTTTGTTTCTTTCTTTCTTTTTTTTTTTTTTTTTTTTCTATCTCTGCTTCCAGCAGATGTATTTGAAAAAATTATTTTTCCTCAGCATAGCTTTTTCCATGAAGAATATTTTTCACCTATTTTCAACTTTTCCATTAGTCTCAATTCTTCCACTAACAGGCATAGACTTATATCATGTTTCCTTCTGTATTTCTTATGTTAACTGATTAGATGTGTGCCCTCCCTATTCCTAAATTTTGGATCTGCCCTTGCTCTGTTTTATGAGAATTTCAACTTTTATTGATAATAGACTGATTACATGGATAGATAGTACAGAATAGTGATGAATTAATCATTTTCAAATTGAGGGGAAAGGATTTTCTGCCTTGTTATAATTGCACCACCACGATTCAGTTTTGCAATATTGAGTAATTCTCCAATTCAAAACATTAAAAAGAAATGTAATGACAGATTTAGGGCAACTTACCATTCTCTGATTTTTGCTCCATATTTCACATTTCCAGCACGCGAGACAGCCGTAGACATAGTGTCGCATGTTTCGTAGAGGTAGCACGGGGGCTCTTTAACTTTTTTAGCTGAAAAAAACATGAATGTAGTTAACTGAGGTTAAAGGGTCATGTATATATGTATATAATGAATTATTTGAGTATTTGCAGGTTGTATATAATGTATAAAGAAATGTGTGAATGTAAGGTATGTAGTATGTATGACAAGGGAAATAAACAACCCGATAGTTTTATGAATGTTGATAGGTACAATCGGACCACAACTATGCTGTGTAGATATATATGACATTGACACCTTTTTTGTTATAAATGAAGAAATATATGCGGATTACTACGTGAAGCCTCCAGAATGACCAAGAATAGAAAGTAACAAAAGTGAATGACTTCAGCTGAAAAAGTTAAAGAGCCCCCATGCTACCTCTACGAAACATGCGACACTATGTCCACGGCTGTCTCGCGTGCTGGAAATGTGAAATATGGAACAAAATCCAGAGAATGGTAAGTTTTCTAAATCTGTTATTACAGTTTCACACGTTAACTTAAACCTTGGGTGTTCGACAGGTGTCCAATATATAAGGTAATCTAAAATGTAATGAGTAAAAAAGCACACTAATCCATTTACATCTTTCATCATTTTTATTACTTAAAACCAAAATTGCTTTAAAAAAATTATTTGGCCATGATACTGTAAAGCGTAATAATCATCCTGGAATGTTTTTGTTTATGTATTTGTCTTGGAAAAGGCCCTGGAAAGTCCTTGATTTTTTTCCCCCTTAAAAGTGTACAAACCTTGCATGTCCTTTACTGGCATTTTAATAAGTATCATCTTTGATTTAAAATCTGTATGCAATCTGATGGCTGACAAGAGCCCTAGTCACTGAAACGATGGTCCCATAATAGTTTCCTTTATTAGCATTTATAAGTACAGGGTGATTCATAAAGAAGTATACAGTTTCCAGATGCTGTAAAACAGTAACAGTTGAAGACACGGACCACAACTGCGAACCGTTAGGTAGATGTACTCATAAAGTTTGTGTCCCGCTACTGAGGGAAGTGACATAGGCTATAGCGCTCGTGTCACATGACTAGTCGGTCAAAATGGCAGCATCTGCAGTGGAGAAGGCGTTTTGTGTTCTTGAATTGAGCAAAATGGAATCTGTAACTGTTGTGCAACGGCATTTTCGATCACGATTCGGAAAAGGACCTCCAACCAGAAAATCTATCTACGATTGGCATAAAAAATGCGAAACTACGGGCTGTTTGTGCAAACTTAAAAGTCCTGGACAACCACGTGTATCGGAAGAAGGCGTTGATAGTGTTTGCACCGCCATTCAACGAAGCCCGGGAAAATCGACGCAGAGGGTGAGTCGTGAAGTGCAGATTTCACAGCCCACTGTCTGGAGAATTTTGAGAAAGAAGCTGAAAATGATTCCATACAAAGCGCAGATGTGGCAAAAATCTCACTGACCTTGACAAGACAAAGCGCTTTGAATTTTGTGCCGAAATGCAGCACCGTTTTGAAAATGCCAATTTTGCGGATCACTTAGTTTTCACCGATGAAGCTACATTTCATGTGAGTAGTCAGGTAAACAAGCACAATGTTCGCTTTTGGGGAACGGAGAATCCCAAATTTACAGTGCAACACGTGGGAGATTCTCCTAAGGTAAATGTGTTCTGTGCTGTGTCCAAAAGGAAAGTGTACGGCCCCTTCTTTTTTCACGAAAAAACTGTCATGGGAGGCTCTTTTCTGGATATGTTAAGTCTTTGGTTGATGCCACAGTTGCAGGACGACAGTGACAACTTTATTCTCCAATTGGATGGTGCACCACTGCATGGTTAGGCGACGTGCGAGATTATCTCGATGAACATCTTCCTCACCAATGGATTGGACGAGCCGCGAACTACAACTTGCCACTGACCCAATGGCCACCCTGAAGTCCTGACTTAACACCTTGTGACTTTTTCCTGTGGGGGTGCGTAAAGGACAAGGTATTCGCCCCTCCTCTTCCCGTTGGTTTAGCGGTGCTGAAACAGCGTATCACAGCCGCTATCACTGCACTTGATTCAGATATCTTACCTCGCGTTTGGGCGGAAATGGATTACCGGCTCGATGTGTGTTGTGTGACTAAGGGTGCACACACAGAACATCTGTGACTGTCTCTAAAAAAACTTGAAACATTCCCCTACAATTTTGTTACAGGTAACATAAAATATCTTACATTGTTCTTGTTTTATAGTGTGTTGAAACTGTATACTTCTTTATGAATCACCCTGAAACTGTATACTTATGAATCACCATTGAAACTGTATACTTCTTTATGTATAAATAAACATTTCCAAGCTTTTGCACATCAACCAGATAGCAGTTTGCGTCCAACTTCCTTTAAAAAAGCCATCTGTGTAGTAGAACGCTTTAACAATTTGAACATAGTGACTTGATTTGACAATAAATAGATATGACATAATTTTCATTTAAAGACACGACATATCACGTTGGTTGTGCCCGCAGTAACATGGTAGGAAGAAGGTGTTACTTGAAGAACTGGCTCCAAATTCTTGGCAACTCCAGTGAGACACTGCCATTGCAAGTATCACTGTTGGTTTCCTGAATGGCTGTACATTTAAGGGTAGAGTAGTTAGCTAGTTTCTTTATATCATTCCACATAGGAGTAGTGGACTTGAATTTGACTTCTCTGGATAGGGCAAATTGGCCAGCACATTCCCCCAACCTAAATCCCGTAGAACATGTTGGATGCTCGCGGGTGATGCTTTGCAGGACTTCAACATGCATGGGAAACTACCCGACAGGTGGAGATGACACTGATGGAAGAATGGGAATGTTGTTATCCGAGCAGCAGAATGTAGAAGTACACATGTACGCCATACGCAAATAGTTTCCGAATTTTTAGCAGATTTTGCAGATAGTTTTTGCTTGTATAGATTAAAAAAAAAAATGTTATTTACAGCAATTAAAACACTTACTCAAGGCTTCACTCCGATTAATATATTTAATTATATTTTAATCTGAAGAACTTTCACTTGTTTTTCACATCTTCTGAGTTCTTTTGTTTTTACAGACTTTCCTGGCCTCCAGATTTTATCAAGGCTTGTTATCAATGTATAGGAACTGTATTAAAAGTTTTGTTTACACAGAAATAATTTAAATTTCATTGCCAGGTTCTTGCAGTTGCCAGTTATTCAATTAAAGTCATTTCTTTATGTAAGTCTACTTTTTTGAATTAGGTTCTTGAAAATGCTATTTATAATTTTTTAAGGTTCATTAATGGAACTGTTTTTCTAGATATAAAAACTCTCTTCAATTAGTCTCTTGTTTTTATGAGGTTCATACACTGAAGAGCAATTGAATTAGAGACAGCTGGCGTTATGCAAAGGTGTGACACTGTGGGCGGCCCTGTAAATGGAAACAACATGGCGTACGCAACGATCCGACAATATAAGGAGTGATGCGACGGGAATCAGTAAGAGTTGGACACATTATAGGTAAGATGAAGGATCTAAGCGCATTTGATCGTGGGCGAATTGTCGGGGCCCGACGAATGGGTCACTCCATCTCGCAAGTCGTGCAGGCACTGGGATTTTCACGAGCCACTGTGTCACAGGTGCACTGTGAGTACATCGAATCCGGTAAAACCATCCCTGCAAGGGCCAACTGCCGTGGACAACAGCGTGTGGATGAGCGGGGTCATCGTCGGCTAGCTCGCATTGTAACAGCGGATGAACGGGCCACAGTGCAATAAATCACTCGGCAATTTAATGCTGGTGCACAAAAACGTGTAAGCAGCCACACCATCCAGAACCATCTCCTCGCTATGGGGTACAGAAGCCATTGTCCCACGAGAGTACTACTGCTGACCGCGCATCACAGGGTGCAAAGATTAGCATGGGCGCAGGAACATCGCCACTGGACCCTAGACATGTGGGAAAATGTTGCCTGGACTGATGAGTCGAGATTCACATTGGTACATGCGGATGGCAGGATACGAGTACGGCACAAACCACATGAAACGATGGATCCATCTTGCCAGCAGGATACTTTTCAAGCTGGTGGGGGTGGCATTCTCGTATGGGGACTGTTTACGTGGACTGAAATGGGACCCCTGGTACGTATGACATCATCCCTCACAGGTCAACGTTACCGAGATATCCTGGACGGCCATTTGCTCCCGTTTGTGTGTCTTCAACATCCCACTTGGGACCTCGTCCTGCAACAAGACAATGCACTGTGCCATCGCTCCCGAATGGTTGGATGAACACTCCACCAACGTGACCTCGCTTCCTTGGCCAGCTAGGTCACCTGACCTCAATCCCATCGAGCACATCTGGGATGCCATCGAGAGAGGTGTTCGTGGCTCTGACCTCCCTCCATCAAATCTCCGTGAAATGTGGGAGCTTGTTCAGGGGTCGTGGATCCGTATAGCTTCCCAACGCTTCTGGTGTCTTGTCGAGTCCATGCCGAGACGAATCGCCATCGTCATCAAGGCGAAAGGTGGTGCTACACGTTATTAGACAGGTATCTCTAATTCAATTTCTCTTCAGTGTAGTTCAATATTTTAATATTTTGCCCTAAAGGTCTATTTCGCACACATTGGTGCACATTGAGTTGTAATGTACTTATTTTGTTCTTACTGAAATCTGTAATGTTCTAATAACTATTTATTGTTTTATTAATTTTTCTTTAAAGTATCTTATTCAACTGTTATCGTGTGTGTGATTCATGGGTTTGCCGCAAGTTTTTTGTTTCAATGGTTGTGTACGCAGATACATTTTATTTTTGTACATCTCTGGTTGTTATCAACACCTTAGTGCGAAGTACAGTCAACTCCCTATTATCTGTGATAGTGGTCAGCACAAGTTTCAAGGATAATTAAAATTTTTACGTGAAAAATAAATTAATCTACAAATCACACTCATAACATAGTTATATCACTACATATCACTAAGCTGTTCTCTGAGATTCAGAGGTTAGCTCCAAAAAGAAATACAAACTTCCAGATATTTTTACTTATTGTTGTTGTATCAAACTTCTCCATTTACAGCGATCTTGACATACAACTCATGCTTCACTGATATCTATTACACGCCTTACACAAGATCTTTTTATACTTCCACAAGATCTTTTTTATACTTCATACTCATAATCTTTTTCTCATGCAGACACTCCTGAATCTGATCCACCCATGTCTTCCTTGGCCTTCCTCTGCCTTTCCTTCCTGCCACTTGGGCTGAAAAGATTTTCTTAGTAAGCATTTCATCACTCATTCTTTCGACATGGCCAAACCACCGAAGCACATTGGTCTCCACCTTGCTAACAACATTTTGCTTCACATCACACAACTGCAATGCATCTTCATTTCTCACACAATCAGATAGTGTCTTGCCACAAACCCCACGTAAGTAACGCATTTCTTCAGCACACAAACAACTCCTATGCTTCTTCTGCAGTACCCAGGTTTCACTGCCATACATCAGAGTAGGAACAATTACAGTTTCATACACAGCCATGCGGGACTCTCTAGAGAACCTATCATTCCTGTGAAAACCTCCCAGAGCAGCTATGACTTTCAAAGAAGAATTCACTCGCCAACTGATTTCACCATCCCACTTGTTCTCTCTGTCAAACATGCTTCCTAAATACACAAACTCACTCACCTGGTCAATCACAGTGCCATTTATACTTACATTACATTCAGTGCTACCCATTCCTCTCTCAAACACCATAACTTTGGTTTTTCCCTTATTTATACTCAGTTTGAATTTCATGCAAACTTCGTGCATCCGAGTCAAAATATTCTGCAACTCACTTTTGCTCTCTGCCAACAGGACAGTGTCATCAGCATACAGCAATCTGCACACACGGATATCACCAAGACATAAACCACTATTATCTATTTTGGCCTCACGCATGCATGCGTCCATAAATATATTAAACAGCCATGGTGACATTACACAACCTTGTCTTAACTCCTGCACCAATGGAAAACCATTTTGATAAAACACCATTCACTCGTACACAAGCTCTACTACCAGCATACATGGCTTTTACACTATTAAGTAGATTCCCAGTAACACCATATTCATTCAATACCTTCCACAAAAATGTCCTATTCACTCGGTCATAAGCTTTCTCTAAATCTATGAAGGCAGTAAAAACTTTCTTCCCAACAGCCAGATACTTTTCAATCATCGTGCGTAATGCAAAAATCTGGTTAGTGCAGCCTTTACCAGGCATAAAACCACTCTGAATATCCCACACTTTCAATGATGTAAGACCCCGTACTTTTTCAATAGCAACCTTACCAAACACTTTCCCTGGCACACTCAGTAGGCTAATACCACGATAGTTCTTGCATTCAGTCTGATGACCTTTTCCCTTATACAAGGGAGCCATAATAGCATCCTTCCAATCCCGAGGGACCATTCCTAACTCCCAGCGCATCTGGCAAATTTCAGTTAACCAGTCAATTATAGAGTCACCACCATATTTCAACATCTTTGCAGGTTTTGCCATCAACTCCTGGAGCCTTACCATTCTGAAGAGATTTTAGAGCTTTACACACTTCTCTTGAGATCCCTCCTGTGCTTTCATCCCTCATTGTGACATCATCTACGTCTGTCTCAGAATCATCTTTGCTTTCCTGATCTAATAACTCACAGAAGTATTCACCCCATCTTTCACTTAACTCATTGGGCTCCCATATCATTTCCCCAATCTCATTCTTCACACAACTTACAACTTTGTTTCCCCTATTTTTCCTGAGTCTCATGTACTTCCAATCTTTCCAAAAAGCCAGTTCATGCCTTTCCACTTTCTCCTTCCTATCTTTTGCCTTACTGTGGTAAACCAGCTTAGCAGCTTCACGCTTCTTACAGCGAAATTCATCCACAGAGACTCTACCTTGCAACATCCCCAAATAGGCTTCCTTCTTTCTCTTTACTGCCTCTTCAATCTCACTATTCCACCAAGCATCACCTCTATTGTCACCCACTATTGTGGTGCCACAGACCTCTTTAGCAGCAGTGACAACACGGTTCTTAAAACATTCCCACTTCTTTTCTACATCCCTCTCACCAGACTTCAGATCCTTCAGTCGTTCTCTGAGTAAGTCAGAATACCGCTGATGATCTTCAAGGAGCCTATCAACCTTTATTCTTTCTATCCTGGGTCTCTTCCTATTCCTTTTCCTCCAACCAACATTAAGTTTCACTCTTGACACTACCAAGTAATGATCAGAACCAACATCCGCACCTCTCATCACACGGGTGTCAACAACTAAGTGTTTCAAATGCTGATCGTAGACAACAAAATCTATCACACTCTTTTGACCAAGAGTACGATTTTCCCAAGTATATGTGTGGATATACTTGTGGTTGAAAAATGTATTAGATACACAGAAACCATTCTCAATGCAGAGTTCAATTAATCTTTCACCATTATCATTCACACAAGGATCATTAAAACTTACCCAGAACATTGTCAGAAATTGCATTCTGCTCACCTACCCTAGCATTGAAATCCCCTGCTATTATAACTTTTTCTTTAGCACCAAACTGGCTCAAACAGCTTTTAGCTCATTCCAGAAATCTTCTTTCTTTTCAGAAGGTTCCGAGTCACAAGCAGCATACACTACAACAATTACAATTCTCTGAAGTTTCACTTTCAAACGAATCCAAAGAATTCTCTCACTTATACAACTATAGTGAATCAAGTTGTTCTTCATCTTTTCACTTAAAATCACACCTACACCAGCCTGTCCTCTCATATTATCCAATACTCCAGACCACACACTCACCGTGCCATTCACTTCTTCTACCCCAATTTCCTTCTTTTTGGTTTCACTTACACACAGCACATCCAGTCTATACTTATTCATTTCCTCAATCACCTCACTCATCTTGCCATTTATACCTCTAGTATTCCATACACCAATCTTACATTCACTCAGCCGAGATCTCTTTCTCGTACGCCGTTTAGAAAGACCAGGTCGATTCCGTGGTGGACCGTCCTTCTCAAGTGTGGTAGGTCCACCATATCCCACACTTGAGTCATTCTTAATATTTCTTTTTGTCTTTTTAATCAGGTAAGTACATCAGTGTGTGGGATTAGCCCACAGCTGAGGGTTCCAGTTGGTCATTCAACCTAAGGATTCTGGAACAAAACCCAGTGAGTTGGGTTTTGTTCCAGAATCCTTATGTTGAGTTTGGGTCTTTTCGCCAATGTCACACAGAACTAGCTTGCACTTCACCAAGATTCACAGAGGCCCTAGTTGCTGTTGTGTGTGCCATTGTTACCACGGAGCGCCCCCAAGGAGGCAAACCCATCGCTCACTACGACTGCCTGTGCTATGTTTTATTCTGCTATGTTTTATTCAGACTAATAGTTATCATTGGAAGCATAATACATACTAAAAAGTTACCTGTTTAAATCTTAAAATAATCAGTTACTTCTGCTTTTTTAAGTCAAAAAATGTTTGTTTGATTCAGGACTGCAGTCTGCGCAAAACCAACTTCTCAGCTAATAACTGGTCATTTTGTCCTTCAAGGTACTCGAGCAGGCAATCAACATGTTGCAATGCTGATTCATGATTCACCTGTAGCTGTGAAATCTCCTCCTCATTCTCTTCACTTCCTTTGTTTTCACATGCTATTCCTCTAACTTTATTAATTATCTGTTCGTCAGTTGAATGTTCAAATCGAGGGTCATGTATATCGCAGCCCAGCTATGTGGCAACATTAGTTTCATCAATGTTTTCCCCTCCAGGGACCGATTTCACTAATTTGGTTAGTTCTGTGATGTCAGCACTTGTATGTTCTTCAGAAGCGCAATTTCCATCAGATAGAAGTTTTCTCCACAACCTACAGATAGTGATGGGTTCAACTGAATTCCAGTTGCTTGCCACATCATAGATAATAGAGTCAAGAATTGAATAGCCTTGCCAGAAAAACTTTTAAGTCGCATCCTTCTTCGATTCTTTTTGTAATAAAAAATATTACCATGACTAAAAAAATTAGGCTACCTATATTTTAGCGACTAAAAAAAAAAAAAAAAAAATCGTTGCTGCGAAGTTGCGCTGCGGATAATCGGAAGTTGACTGTATGGACATATGGTGCGAACCATGCATTAATGTTAGGGATGATGGTATTCCCCTAAAGTTTTTTCTTCTTCAGTTCTTTTTGGTAATAAAAAATATTGCTGCAACTAAAAAAAATATAGGCTACCTATATTTTAGCGACAAAAAAAAAATCGTTACTGCAAACTCGCATCATGGATAATCGGGAGTTGACTGTATGCAAATCAAGCATCAATGTTAGGGGTGATCATATCTCCTACTGAAAACCTCCTCTTTTCTTCGTACCATCTTTGGCATTGATGCATCTGTATCATGGCACCCAGTGCTGTGTAGCCAATTCTGAATAAAGTTCCACTATATCCTTTAGTATCTGCAGTTCTGTCGTTATTGTTTCAGTCATCATTTCGGTCATGACACCCAGTGCTATGTAGCCAATTCTGAATAAAGTTCCACTATATCCTTTAGCATCTGCAGTTGTGTCGGCGTTGTTTCCATCATCATTTCGGCCATGGCACCCAGTGCTATGTTGCCAATTCTGAATAAGGTTCCACTATATCCTTTAGTATCTGCAGTTCTGTCGGTGTTGTTTCCATCATCATTTCGGCCATGGCACCCAGTGCTATGTAGCCAATTCTGAATAAAGTTCCACCATATACTTTAGCATCTGCAGTTGTCTAGGTGTTGTTTCCATCATCATTTCGGCCAGGGCTATGTAGCCAATTCTGAATAAAGTTCCACTATATCCTTTAGTATCCGCAGTTCTGTCGGTGTTGTTTCCATCATCATTTCGGTCATGGCACCCAGTGCTATGTAGCCAATTCTGAATAAAGTTCCACTATATCATCTAGCATCTGCAGTTGTGTCGGTGTTGTTTCCATCATCATTTTGGCCATGGCACCCAGTGCTATGTAGCCAATTCTGAATAAAGTTCCACTATATCCTTTAGTATCTGCAGTTCTGTCGTTATTGTTTCAGTCATCATTTCGGTCATGACACCCAGTGCTATGTAGCCCATTCTGAATAAAGTTCCACTATATCCTTTAGCATCTGCAGTTGTGTCGGTTCAGTCATCATTTCAGTCATGACACCCAGTGCTATGTAGCCAATTCTGAATAAAGTTCCACTATATCCTTTAGCATCTGCAGTTGTGTAGGTGTTGTTTCCATTATCATTTCGGCCATGGCACCCAGTGCTATGTAGCCAATTCTGAATAAAGTTCCACTATATCTTTTAGTATCTGCAGTTCTGTAGGTGTTGTTTCCATCATCATTTTGGCCATGGCACCCAGTGCTATGTAGCCAATTCTGAATAAAGTTCCACTATATCATCTAACATCTGCAGTTGTGTCGGTGTTGTTTCCATCATCATTTCGGTCATGGCACCCAGTGCTATGTAGCCAATTCTGAATAAAGTTCCACTATATCATCTAGCATCTGCAGTTGTGTCGGTGTTGTTTCCATCATCATTTTGGCCATGGCACCCAGTGCTATGTAGCCAATTCTGAATAAAGTTCCACTATATCCTTTAGTATCCGCAGTTCTGTCGGTGTTGTTTCCATCATCATTTCGGTCATGGCACCCAGTGCTATGTAGCCAATTCTGAATAAAGTTCCACTATATCATCTAGCATCTGCAGTTGTGTCGGTGTTGTTTCCATCATCATTTTGGCCATGGCACCCAGTGCTATGTAGCCAATTCTGAATAACGTTCCACTATATCCTTTAGTATCTGCAGTTCTGTCGGTGTTGTTTCCATCATCATTTCGGTCATGGCACCCAGTGCTATATAGCCAATTCTGAATAAAGTTCCACTATATCCTTTAGTATCTGCAGTTCTGTCGTTATTTTTTGTCATCATTTCGGTCATGACACCCAGTGCTATGTAGCCCATTCTGAATAAAGTTCCACTATATCCTTTAGTATCTGCAGTTCTGTCGTTATTGTTTCAGTCATGACACCCAGTGCTATGTAGCCCATTCTGAATAAAGTTCCACTATATCCTTTAGCATCTGCAGTTGTGTCGGTTCAGTCATCATTTCGGTCATGACACCCAGTGCTATGTAGCCAATTCTGAATAAAGTTCCACTATATCCTTTAGCATCTGCAGTTGTGTCTGTGTTGTTTCCATTATCATTTC
The DNA here is from genome assembly GCA_039090855.1 of Macrothele yani. NCBI lineage: Eukaryota > Metazoa > Arthropoda > Arachnida > Araneae > Macrothelidae > Macrothele > Macrothele yani. Next base: position 14,763,724 of record CM077031.1, on the reverse strand, counting down.
GGTAATGGCACCCAGTGCTATGTAGCCAATTCTGAATTAAGTTCCACTATATCCTTTAGCATCTGCAGTTGTGTAGGTGTTGTTTCCATTATCTTTTCGGTCATGACACCCAGTGCTATATAGCCAATTCTGAATAAAGTTCCACTATATCCTTTAGCATCTGCAATTGTGTAGGTGTTGTGTCCATTATCATTTCGGTCATGGCACCCAGTGCTATGTAGCTAATTCTGAATAAAGTTCCACTATATCCTTTAGCATCTGCAGTTGTGTCGGTGTTGTTTCCATTATCATTTCGGTAATGGCACCCAGTGCTATGTAGCCAATTCTGAAAAAAGTTCCACTATATCCTTTAGCATCTGCAGTTGTGTAGGTGTTGTTTCCATTATCATTTCGGTCATGACACCCAGTGCCATGTTGCCAATTCTGAATAAAGTTCCACTATATCCTTTAGCATCTGCAGTTCTTTCGGTGTTGTTTCCATCATCATTTCAGTCATGGCACCCAGTGCTATATAGCCAATTCTGAATAAAGTTCCACTATATCCTTTAGCATCTGCAGTTCTTTCGGTGTTGTTCCATCATCATTTCGGTCATGGCACCCAGTGCTATATAGCCAATTCTGAATAAAGTTCCACTATATCCTTTAGCATCTGCAGTTGTGTCGGTTCAGTCATCATTTCGGTCATGACACCCAGTGCTGTGTAGCCAATTCTGAATAAAGTTCCACTATATCCTTTAGCATCTGCAGTTGTGTAGGTGTTGTTTCCATTATCATTTCGGTCATGACACCCAGTGCTATGTCGCCAATTCTGAATAAAGTTCCACTATATCCTTTAGCATCTGCAGTTGTGTCGGTGTTGTTTCCATCATCATTTCGGTAATGGCACCCAGTGCTATGTAGCCAATTCTGAATGAAGTTCCACTATATCCTTTAGCATCTGCAGTTGTGTCGGTTCAGTCATCATTTCAGTCATGACACCCAGTGCTATGTAGTCAATTCTGAATAAAGTTCCACTATATCCTTTAGTATGTGCAGTTCTGTCGGTGTTGTTTCCATCATCATTTTGGTAATGGCACTCAGTGCTATGTAGCCAATTCTGAATAAAGTTCCATTATATCCTTTAGCATCTGCAGTTGTGTCAGTGTTATTTCCATTATCATTTCGGTCATGGCATCCAGTGCTATGTAGCCAATTCTGAATAAAGTTCCACTATATCCTTTAGCATCTGCAGTTGTTTCGGTGTTATTTCCCTTATCATTTCGGTCATGGCATCCAGTGCTATGTAGCCAATTCTGAATAAAGTTCCACTATATCCTTTAGCATCTGCAGTTGTTTCGGTGTTATTTCCATTATCATTTCGGTCATGGCATCCAGTGCTATGTAGCCAATTCTGAATAAAGTTCCACTATATCCTTTAGCATCTGCAGTTGTTTCGGTGTTATTTCCATTATCATTTCGGTCATGGCATCCAGTGCTATGTAGCGAATTCTGAATAAAGTTCCACTATATCCTTTAGCATCTGCAGTTCTGTAGGTGTCGTTTCCATCATCATTTCGGTAATGGCACCCAGTGCTATGTAGCCAATTCTGAATAAAGTTCCACTATATCCTTTAGCATCTGCAGTTGTGTCGGTTCAGTCATCATTTCAGTCATGACACCCAGTGCTATGTAGCCAATTCTGAATAAAGTTCCACTATATCCTTTAGCATCTGCAGTTCTGTCGGTGTTATTTCCATTATCATTTCGGTCATGGCATCCAGTGGTATGTAGCCAATTCTGAATAAAATTCCACTATATCCTTTAGCATCTGCAGTTCTGTCGGTGTTGTTTCCATCATCATTTCGGCCATGGCACCCAGTGCTATGTAGCCAATTCTGAATAAAGTTCCACTATATCCTTTAGTATGTGCAGTTCTGTCGGTGTTGTTTCCATCATCATTTCGGTAATGGCACTCAGTGCTATGTAGCCAATTCTGGATAAAGTTCCATTATATCCTTTAGCATCTGCAGTTGTGTCGGTGTTATTTCCATTATCATTTCAGTCATGGCATCCAGTGCTATGTAACCAATTCTGAATAAAGTTCCACTATATCCTTTAGCATCTGCAGTTGTTTCGGTGTTATTTCCATTATCATTTCGGTCATGGCATCCAGTGCTATGTAGCCAATTCTGAATAAAGTTCCACTATATCCTTTAGCATCTGCAGTTGTTTCGGTGTTATTTCCATTATCATTTTGGTCATGGCATCCAGTGCTATGTAGCCAATTCTGAATAAAGTTCCACTATATCCTTTAGCATCTGCAGTTGTTTCGGTCTTTTTTCCATTATCATTTCGGTCATGGCATCCAGTGCTATGTAGCCAATTCTGAATAAAGTTCCACTATATCCTTTAGCATCTGCAGTTCTGTCGGTGTTGTTTCCATCATCATTCGGTAATGGCACCCAGTGCTATGTAGCCAATTCTGAATAAAGTTCCACTATATCCTTTAGCATCTGCAGTTGTTTCGGTGTTGTTTCCATTATCATTTCGGTCGTGGCACCCAGTGCCATGTAGCCAATTCTGAATAAAGTTCCACTATATCCTTTAGCATCTGCAGTTGTTTCGGTGTTGTTTCCATTATCATTTCGGTCGTGGCACCCAGTGCCATGTAGCCAATTCTGAATAAAGTTCCACTATATCTTTTAGCATCTGCAGTTGTGTCAGTGTTGTTTCAGTCATCCTTTCAGCTATGGCACCTAATGTTATGTAGCCAATTCTGAATAAAGTTCCACTATATCCTTTAGCATTTGCAGTTGTGTCGGTGTTGTTTCTGTCCTCATTGCAGTAAGTAATGGAGTTCCTATGATTTGAATTTCATGTATCCAGGCCACTCCTGTGCTACACTACAGGTCAAAACCTTGCTCGTCCTAAAGTTTTTCACGCTAGTGTATTAAATATAGCTTAGCACATTCACTGCAGATGGTCTTTCAGAATGCACTTAATAAAAACTGACACTAGTTTACTTACCCTTTAGAAATTTTTCACTGCAGATGGACTTTTGGAATGACTTTTGATGGACTTTTTTGACTTTTGAATGACTTTTATGATGTCTTTTATGACTTTTTTGACTTTTGAATTACTTTTGATGACTTTTGTTGGACTTCTAATGATGGACTTTTGGAATGCACTTAATAAAGACTGACACTAATTTACTTACCCTTTAGAATTTATTACTGTTCAGCATGCTATGATATTTAGTATCTTATTACTTGTTTATGGAATCACCCCTTTCTCTTCGTCTTTATGATTTTCATTGTTATTACACCCCTTTCTCTTAGTCTTTATGATTTTCATTGTTATTACACCCCTTTCTCTTCGTCTTTATGATTTTCATTGTTATTATTATTACTTATGTTAGTTCTTATTTTTTGTGTAGCCTCCACCCCGAGCAAAAGTAAAGAAGGGGCTTTTCTCAAGAATTTCAGATTCTTTAGAAAGTAGAAAAGGTTCACATAGGGTAAGTATTTATTCAGAAAGCATTTCTTTTGTTTGTGTGTGTGTGTGTGTGTGTGTGTGTGTGTGTGTGTTCGTTTTAGTTTGTCAGAACTTTATTGAATTGTAGATTGCATTTGTGTATTTGTTTTGATTTTAGTAAAGTAGTGTTAGTTTTTTTTTTTTTTAATTTTATGTTGGTCTCAATAAGCGTTAGGTTCAATGATAGCAATATTGTTTGCAAAACACCCTCCAAGGTTTTGGAAGCTGAAAAATTGAGTACATGCTTGTTAAAAAAAAAAAAAGTCAATGTTTCATTAATTAAGAAATTTTCATGTCAATTCAACAGAAGTATGAATGTATTAACTTTTATTTAACTGAATTGATTTATTAACTGTTATCTAACTGAATTGTTTTTTTAAACTCACTGCATATATTATACTGGAGAGCTTAACTTAAAAAAAAAAATCCTTTGTGCAAGAGTTTTTTTAATTGGTGCTTATTGAGTAAATAGCTTGAAAATATTTTGAGTCATTTGATGCATTGTGTCTCTTGCTCAATATTAGTAGTGTTTATCTGATAACTTGATACTTTATCAGATTGTATGTGCATTATTCAGATGATGAATAATAAAAATCACAAGTTTGTTAAAAGAAAGTCGGAATATCTGAGAAAAATCTGGCATACATTGATTATTTTTGGGTACAATTTATTAGATTATGTCTCTTTATGCTTTGTTAGGAACCAGTGTCATGAAAAAGAATATTCACTGGAAAAGGCTAAGGAGCCGTAAGTGAAGACTGTCCATCGTCCAGCTCACCGGTTCCCGTAGGACAGTTTTGTCAAGAATGTTTCGTGATGGTAAATTTTGTGTTGCTGTATTGGTGCATGGTTTGTCAATGCCTGATATATATAAAAAAAAAAAAAATGCATGTTGTGCCTTGGGTTTAGGCTAACTGCCATTCTGACTTTGTCACACCACTGTCCTTCTTTGTGTGTTAATGTCAGATGTGCAGTGGTTATCTGACCATTTTCTGCAAAACTTTTTAATAGTGATTTAGTCATTGTGAAAGCAATCATGACAGATGTGTTTTTTTTTGTTTTTTTTTTTGTGTGTATGTGTGTGATGTCTTCATGACAGGACTCCACAGAGATAGTTGCAGATAACCAAGGTTTGTTAATTTTTTTGAGAATGGCAAGCAAGCTCTTCATTATTTTTCATAATTTAACTGCCATGCTTGTTTTAAAAAAAATCGTATTAAAAACATAAAACATTGAAAAATAAACACAGAAAAACTGCTTATCCTTAGCGATGACCCAAGTATGTGAGCTTCACCTGTATGATATTCTAAGTTTCCAATAACATGCTATGTCATTTTTGACAAAAACATGAGTCCTTCACAAGAAAGTTCTCTCTGTGATAAAACTTTCTGCATGTTGTCTCCTGGTCTCTGTGTATGTCATAAGCAGGAAACTCATTGATAACTTTAAAATCTCAATATATAAAAACTTTACTCTAGAATCCTTAAAAATACTGTAGTTCCTACAAAAATGAAATATGATACAGCAAAAACGAATTGGAAAAACATACAAACGAATTGAAATGAATTTAAATGAATTGGGAAAAAAAAATAAAATACATCAAAAACGAATTGGGAGAACATACCTTTCACCGTAGTGTCATTCGGTGAGCGATTACATTGTTACCCGTGCATTGTTCCAACTACGTCTTTGATATGATGAGATTCCTTTAAGGTATACACCACACTGAATTTCTATTCTCAACCTAGAGTATGTCACCAAACTTCACGAAAAAGAATATGAAATAACCCACTGAAGCACCAACTCAAAACACTAAAATTCTCGAGTACGGAAATGGTCAAAATCATGTCGTGTACGATGTAAAAACACAGCTAAAACATTACAACACTGCCTTAAAACGAAGTGGTAAATGATACTGAATAACATAAAAACTTCCCAAAATGCCAAATCTCGGTGACTTAAGCATAAAGAATGATGTTCTTATGATACTCTCTTCCTATACATTTCGGTAATGTGTGGGTTACCACCTTCAGGGGCAATGTCTGCTGTGTCCTTTGTGATCACACTCCCTCTGCCACTAAAGAATATGTGAAGAATATGAAGAACACACTGAAGAATATGTGTGTAAACATTCACAACTGGATATAAAAAGTTGGCAGCAGTGTTGCATGTACCAAAGGGATGTAGAGAGCTCTCTAAGAGAAAACTCCAAATGAAAGTTAAGGGGTGTTGTGAACTCACTAAAAGAAAACTCCAAACGTCCCGCTGGTACATGCAGGGTGGCAACCAACTTTGCGTGAGGGTTGTACTGAAAGTAATGCAAAAGTGGGCATAACTTTTTTATTAACTGACAGCTTGTTCAAATTGCACATGTTGGTAAAGTAATTCTTTCTCTATACAAAGATACTACTCAACATAGTCTCCATCACAAGCGATGCATTTGTGCCATCGTTGAACCCAACTCTCGAATCCACTTTGAAAAAAATTCAGGTGTGGACTGTTGTACCCACTTCTTCACAGCCACTTTCACCTCGTCTGTGTCATCAAAGCGTTGTCCCTTCATTGGACTGACCAGGTGAAAGTCGGAGGGTGCTACTTCTGGGTTATACAGCGGATGGACGACCACCAACCAGCCTAATTTGTTGGCAAAGGTGTATGTGGTCTGGCATTATCATGGTGAATATGGATCCTTTTCAGATTCTTGTTTGATCTCTTCCTCCTTATGACTTCTTGAGTATCTCAATATACTGCTTGCTAGTCATTGCACAGCCATGTTCCAGAAAATCAAAGAGAATGACACCCATGTCATCCCAAAAAACAGCCACCATGACTTTCTGTGCTGGTCGCTGTCTCCTGAACTTCTTAGGCCTTGGTGAAGAGGTCTGATGCCATTCCCTGGATTGATTCTTCATTTCCGGATGGTAAAGATATGCCCACGTTTCATCCCCTGTCACTAGATTGGAAAAAGAATGTGTCTTCTTTGGCTTCAAACACTTCAGCAGATCAGAGCAGACTTACACCCTTCTCTCCTTGAAATGTAGCCTTCCTAGTTCTGTAGCCTTCTGTCGATGTCGGATGGCCTGCACTCTTCCTTAGTCAAGAACTCAATGACGGCACTTTGCTTCTGCTTCGAATCCATTATTTATCACAGGTTGATAGTTACTCTATCAACATGCGCAATTTCAACGACCTCTGTCAGTTAATAAAAAAGTTATGCCCACTTTTGCGTTACTTTTGGTACAAGCCTCGTATATCCAGCTGATAATATATTTAATCATTATATTATTCCTAGTATACATTATATATATATAATATATTTAATATATATATTATATAAATCTTCATCATCATCATTGTCAACCATTATCAATCCACTGCTGGACAACCTTCCTCCACAACGGTCTGTCTTGTGCCAGTCTCCTCCATGTCACTCCTGCATACTTTCGAATTTCATCCACCCATCTCCCATGTGGTCTTCTTCTGAGTCTTTTCCTGTCCCTTGGAATCCAATCTAAAATTTCGGCTGTCCATCGATGGTCTGTCCTTCTGGCAGTAGGTCCAGCCCATTGCCATTTCAGGGATTTAACTCTGATCATGATGTCTTCTACTCTTGTCATTTTTCGGATCCACGAGTTCGTCTTCTTATCTCTCCTGGTTACACCAAGCATGCACCTCTCCATGCTGCTTTGAGTTGTCTGCAGCCTTTGTATGTCTCTTTTAGTTCAGGTCCACGTCTCTGCACCATACGTAAGCACTGGAAGGATGCATTGATCAAACACTTTTCTTTTAAGACATAATGGCATATTGCTCTTGAAAATTATGCTGTTTCTTCCAAAAGCTCTCCAGGCAAGTTTTGTACGCTGATTAATTTCTTCATCAATGTGACCATCACTTGATATCTGCCGTCCAAGATAAACGTACGTGTCTGTTATCTCCAGCTTTTCTCCATCAATCGATAAATCTTCATTTCTTGAAAAAGCATTGAACATCACTTTTGTATTCTGAAAGTTCATTTTTAATCCCACTTATTTACTCTTGTCAGCAAGTTCCTGGATCATACTCTGCAGCTCTGATGGGGTAGTTGCAAAAATGACTACGTCATCAGCAAAACGAAGGTGAGTTAGATAATCTCCATTAATCTTTATCCCCTTGTTTTCCCAGCTCAGCGACTGAAAGACACCCTCCAATGTAGCATTAAAGAGCTTCGGAGATATGGTGTCACCTTGTCTCACTCCCTTTCCAACTTTTATGTGTGCTGTATTCTCAAACAGCCGAATCTTTGCACTTGCATTTTCATAGATGTTAATAATATTAATGTATGCATCTTCAATACCGCAGGATTTCAGAGCCATTGTAACTGCTGATGGTTTCACCGAATCAAAGGCTTTTTCATAATCGATAAAAGCCATGCACAATGGAAGTTCATATTCCCTCGCTCTTTCAATTAGTTCTCTCAGTACGTGGATATGATCTATTGTGCTGTAGCCACTCCAGAATCCAGCTTGTTCTCTCGGTTGAGCCATGTCCAGTGTTACCTTCAAACGGTGTGAAAGAACTTTAGTGGAGGTTTTATAAACCACTGATAGGAGGCTGATAGGTCTGTAGTTCCTGAGATCCTCAATGTCACCTTTCTTATGTAGCAGGATCATTGTAGCGGTGGTCCAATCCTCAGGAATCTTCCCTTCATTAAGGCATCGAGTGAAAATTTGGGCGAGTACTGTTTTGATTTCTCCACTTGCTTCTTGTATGATGTCTACAGTAATTCCATCTTCTCCTGGAGCTTTTCCCCGCTTCATGTTCTTGATTGCATACGCAACTTCTGCTGGGAGGACTGGAAGAACTCTGGTACTGGTACCTTTCATGATGTCTGTAGTGCATGTATCATCCCTTTCATATAATTTGGAGTAGAAATCTTTCACTCTTGTCAAAATTTCGCCTCTATTTCTTGTTACAGAACCATCTTCTTTTCTCAGTGCCATAATTTGTTTTCTTCCCTTACTGAGATGTCCCTTTTCTATCTTTAGGCTTTGGTTGTTTTAAATTGCTTTCCTCACTAATTCACAGTTGAATTTCCTTACGTCTTCAGTGATGCTTTTTCGTACTGTCTTGCATAGCTCTATATATTCCACTTTGGAAGTCGCATCTTCTTTAGTTGTCCTCATCTCTCTTCTTTTTTGCATCAACATTTTGGTTTTTCCTGATAATTTGTTCACATGCAACTTGTTCTTAGACCCAGCTAATTTTGTTGCTGTTTCCATAAGAGCTTTGGTTACTTTTCTGTTAACTTCAGAAATATCCACTTCATCTGATGTTAGGCCTTCTAAAGCAGAGAATCTGTTCTTCAGTTCCAACTTAAAGGTATTATGGTGTTTTTTAAGGTTGGTTATGTCAATACATTTTGTTTGTCTTATGAGCTTGGCAAGTTCAAGTTTAGTGTTGAGATGCATCTTACATCTCACTAATCTATGGTCACTACCTGTGTTGAACTTGTTTAGCACACTGCAGTCTTCTATGACGAATTTTTTGTTACACATAATAAAATCAATTTCACTTGTCGTTCGATTTGGATGTCTCCATGTCCATTTCCTGTGTGGCTTTTTCTTGAAAAAGGAGTTCAAGATGAAAAACCCTTCTGCTTCTGCAAACTCAACCAGAGTATTTCCACGCTGGTTTCTGTTGCCGTGACCGAATTTACCTACCAAATTTACCTACTGAAGTTTCATTCTGTTGCAGTTGCCCTATTTTTGCATTGAAATCTCCCATAATTATCTTCAAATGTTGCTTACCTTTATTATTTAGATGACGAATTTCCTCATAAAATTCTTTAATTTCTTCTTCAAAATGACTTGTGGTGGGTGCATAAGTTTGAATTATCTGAGCCTGGTATCTTCTCGAGAGTTGGATAACGAGTCGTGCAACTCTGTCAGAGGAACTTTCAACTTCTTCAACTTTATCCTTCAGTTTCTTGTTTATTATAAATCCAACACCACTAGTTCTGCCAGTATCTGTCCCACGATAGTAAAAGAGATGTCCACTTTTCAGTTCAATGTGATCTTCTCCTTTTCTCCTTACCTCACTTAGCCCGAGGATGTCCCACTTGATCCTATGTAGTTCCTCTTCCAATTCAAGAAGCCTTGAATCAGAAGATAGGGAGCGTCCATTATACGTAGCCAAGGTCAGCATCAGATGGCAGCCTAGTCCAGTTCTCCGGGGATTCTTAGCACCCGCTGCCTTCATGTCGTACTGGCCGCTGCCTTGGCCAGGTACATTCCAGCTGCTGGAGACTAAATGCCAAGATTTACGTTGTGAAGTCATTTTGGAGGGGTTTGGCCATAACTCACCACGCTGGCCAAGCGGGTTGGTGAGTGTTGGATAGCATTACCTCAAATCCCGATGGTATAGTTATACCGCTATTGGCGGTCGTCAGAGCCCCTTTAGTGGGAACAGGATGCATCACGAGAAGGCGGGGTTGAAATTTGTCAAAGAGAGGCTGTGATGTTACGCATCACCTGACCTTACATCCCATTATATATATTCACACACTGAAGAGCAATTTAATTAGAGATACCTATCTAGTAACGTGTAGCACCACCTTTCGCCCTAATGACGGCGGCGATTCGTCTCGGCGTGGACTCGACAAGACACCGGAAGCGTTGGGAAGCCATGCAGATCAACGACCTCTGAACAAGCTCCCACAGTTCACGAAAATTTGATGGAAGGAGGTCATCTCTCTCGATGGCATCCCAGATGTGCTCGATGGGATTGAGGTCAGGTGACCTAGCTGGCCAAGGAAGCGAGGTCACGTCAGTGGAGTTTTCATCCAACCATTCAGATACAATTCGGGAGCTGCACTGTCTTGTTGCACGATGAGGTCCTCAGTGGGATGTTGAAGACGCACAAACGGGAGCAAAGTCCAGGATATCTCTGTAACGTTGACCTGTGAGGGATGATGTCACGCGTACCAGGGGTCCCATTTCAGTCCACGTAAACAGTCCCCAGAGAATGCCGCCCCCACCAGCCGGAAGAGTACCCTGCTGGCAAGAAGGATCCATCGCTTCATGTGGTTTGCGCCATAGTCTTATCCTGCCATCCGCATGTACCAACGTGAATCTCGACTCATCAGTGCAGGCAACATTTTCCCACATGTCTAGGGTCCAGTGGCAATGTTCCCGCACCCATGCTAATCTTTGCACCCTGTAATGTGCGGTCAGCAGCGGTACCCTCGTGGGACAATGGCTTCTGTACCCCATAGCGAGGAGATGGTTCTGGATGGTGTGGCTGCTTACACGTTTTTGTGCACCAGCATTAAATTGCAGAGTGATTTCTTGCACTGTGGCCCGTCTATCCGCTGTTACAATGCGAGGTAGCCGACGATGGCCCCGCTCATCCACACGCTGTTGTCCACGGCAGTTGGCTCTTGCAGGGATGGTTTTACCGGATTCAATGTACTCATGGTGCACCCGTGACACAGTGGCTCGTGAAAATCCCAGTGCCTGCACGACTTCCGAGATGGAGTGACCCATTCGTCGGGCCCCGACAATTTGCCCACGATCAAATGCGCTTAGATCCTTCGTCTTACCCATACTGCGTCCGACTCTTACTGATTCCCGTCGCATCACTCCTTATATTGTCGGATTGTTGATAATACGACGAAAATTATGGTATTTTTTTTTAATTCATTTCATGAAATTTTATGTAGCACCTTGTATTTTGAGGTAATTGTATGAAAACTTAAAAAAAAAAAAAAAAAAATGATGCTAGTAAAGATTTTCAAGAAGGGTTTAAACCCCTAGGACCCTCCACCCCTTGATTACATCCTTGTTGTCATTGATATTTTTGAAACATTTGTTGGCAGTTTTTTTCCTCAGATTTATTGTTATGTGTACTACAGAGTGTGACTCTGGTTGAGTATTAATTCGATACCTACACAATTGCTGAAATATTTGAAATAAGAACATCTCTTGTGGTTACTTTCATGTTGTCAAAAATCAGTTTAAAAAGCTATTTGCTAGAAATTTTGTATCAGATGACCAAAACATTTTTTTTTTTTTTTTTTTGCAAGGTATATTGAATGGCATGTCGCCAATTTTCTCTACTTGATTTGTTTTATGGCATTAAGTCCAGCTTCCAGTATTTTGGTGGGTTGTATTTTGCAAGCTATTGTAAAGCATTATTTTTTTATACTTCATCACTTTTTATTTATGCTTTGTCTCTCACATGTGTGATATAAATAGAAAGAACACTGTAATAAATGCAGTAGTAACACTGGTATTGCAGATTTTGTGTGTACTGATATCAATAACTCAGTTTTTTTTTACTCTGCAGATTAATCAACACTTGCATGTTTGATTTTCAAAAGAAGTTTTATGAAATTTTTTTGCAGTGTAAAAAAAATCTTGTTTAGAAGCACTTTCCTGTATTTTGTTTTATTAAGATCTAAATTTTCAGTACAGTTTCCAGAGCATAAAACATGTGACAGATGTTAGGATTAAAGCCTGCACCATGACAGAGAGCTCTCTTTTCTGCTCTGCTCTGCTCTTATTTGCTCTCTACTCTGTCATGCTGCTCTGCTCTGCTCTTATTTGCTATCTTCTCTGTCATGGTGCAGAGAGCACTCTGTGCTTATTTGCTATCTGCTCTGTCATGGTGCAGAGAGCACTCTCTGCTCTTATTTGCTCTCTACTCTGTCATGCTGCTCTGCTCTGCTCTTTATTTGCCCTCTGCTCTGTCATGGTGCAGAGAGCACTGTCTGCACCATGACAGAGAGCTCTCTACTGTGCTCTGCTCTTATTTGCTCTCTGCTCTGTCATGGTGCAGAGAGCACTCTGTGCTTGTTTGCTATCTGCTCTGTCATGGTGCAGAGTGCACTCTTTGCTCTTATTTGCTCTCTGCTCTGTCATGCTGCTCTGCTCTGCTCTTATTTGCTCTGTCATGGTGCAGAGAGCAGATATTCGGTTCTGTTTGAAAATCTGTAAAACTGCATCTGAGACAGTTGAATTGTTGTGTGATGTGTATGGGGTTAATTGCCTATCTCATGCACAAATATTCTGATGGTGTGCACATTTCAAGGATGGGCAGGAAGATTTGGAAAATGACAAAAGGCCTGGACTTCCAATTTCAGTGCGCACGTCTGAACTCATTGAAAAAGTTCGTGAAAGTATAAAACGTGATTGTTGTGTGATCTTGAGGATGCTGGAATGTGGCATGATTTGTGCAATTTTGGTGTAAGATTTGGTGGTGGTGGGTTGTGCTGTGTCGTTATGTTCCGCGTGCTTTGTCTGACAACCAGAAACGTGCACGAATGGAGTATGCAGAAGTTATACTAGAGACCGAAGAAACAATGCGAAATTTTCCCCAAAGCATTGTGACAGGTGATGAGGCATGGCGTTTTCATTATGATCCTGAAACGAAGCATCAGAGTGCTCAGTGGAAGTCACCCAAATGAAAGAAGATCAGGTTGCAGAGGTCCAAAATCAAGACAATGCTTGTGTGCTTCCATGACAGCAAGGGAATTCTGCATCACCAGTTCATTCCTGAAGGTACAACTGTCACTGGCAATGAAAAGACAAGAGTGCTCAGTGGAAGTTGCCAAGGTCACACAAAGGAAAGAAGATCAGGTCACAGAAGTCCGAAATCAAGACAGTGCTTGTGTGATTTCACAACAGCAAGGTAATTCTGCATCATGAGTTCATTTCTGAAAGTACAACTGTTACTGGCAATGAAAAGTCAAGAATGCTCAGTGGAAGTCGCCACAAGCACCCAAAGGAAAGAATATCAGGTTACAAAAGCCCAAACTCAAGACAATGCTTGTGTGCTTTGTGACAGCAAGGGAATTCTGCATCACGAGTTCATTCCTGAAGGTACAACTGTCACTGGCAATGAAAAGTCAAGAGTGCTCAGTGGAAGTCGCCAAGGTCATGGAAGTCCCGAAATCAAGACAATGCTTGTGTGTTTTTATCACAGGAAGGGGATTCTGCATCACGAGTTCATTCCTGAAGGTACAACTGTCACTGGCAATGAAAAGTCAAGAGTGCTCAGTGGAAGTCGCCAAGGTCATGGAAGTCCCGAAATCAAGACAATGCTTGTGTGTTTTTATGACAGGAAGGGGATTCTGCATCACGAGTTCATTCCTGAAGGTACAACTGTCACTGGCAATGAAAAGTCAAGAGTGCTCAGTGGAAGTCGCCACAAGCACCCAAAGGAAAGAATATCAGGTTACAAAAGCCCAAACTCAAGACAATGCTTGTGTGCTTTGTGACAGCAAGGGAATTCTGCATCACGAGTTCATTCCTGAAGGTACAACTGTCACTGGCAATGAAAAGTCAAGAGTGCTCAGTGGAAGTCGCCAAGGTCATAGAAGTCCCGAAATCAAGACAATGCTTGTGTGTTTTTATGACAGGAAGGGGATTCTGCATCACGAGTTCATTCCTGAAAGTACAACTGTCACTGGCAATGAAAAGTCAAGAGTGCTCAGTGGAAGTCGCCACAAGCACCCAAAGGAAAGAATATCAGGTTACAAAAGCCCAAACTCAAGACAATGCTTGTGTGCTTTGTGACAGCAAGGGAATTCTGCATCACGAGGTACAAATGTCACTGGCAATGAAAAGTCAAGAGTGCTCAGTGGAAGTTGCCAAGGTCATAGAAGTCCCGAAATCAAGACAATGCTTGTGTGTTTTTATGACAGCAAGGGGATTCTGCATCACGAGTTCATTCCTGAAGGTACAACTGTCACTGGCAATGAAAAGTCAAGAGTGCTCAGTGGAAGTCGCCAAGGTCACGGAAGTCCCAAAATCAAGACAATGCTTGTGTGTTTTTATGACAGCAAGGGGATTCTGCATCACGAGTTCATTCCTGAAGGTACAACTGTCACTGGCAATGAAAAGTCAAGAGTGCTCAGTGGAAGTCGCCAAGGTCACGGAAGTCCCAAAATCAAGACAATGCTTGTGTGTTTTTATGACAGCAAGGGGATTCTGCATCACGAGTTCATTCCTGAAGGTACAACTGTCACTGGCAATGAAAAGTCAAGAGTGGTCAGTGGAAGTCGCCAAGGTCACGGAAGTCCCAAAATCAAGACAATGCTTGTGGGTTTTTATGACAGCAAGGGGATTCTGCATCATGAGTTCATTTCTTAAGGCAGAACTTTCACTGGCAATGCTTACACATCCATTTTGGAACGATTGTGGAAGAGGATTGTTCGTGTCTGGCATGAGTATAAAAATGGGCAATTGTTCCTTCTTCAGAATAACACACACTCAGATAGAACAGTCAGTGTACACCCAGTTCTGACACAAGTGTGTGTGTGTGTGTGTGTGTGTGTGTGTGCTCAACCATCCCCCTATTCTCCAGATTTGTCACCATGTGACTACTTTCTATTCCCTAAATTAAAGCAGCCTTTAAAAGGAAAAGTTTTTCAGGACACTGCAGACATGCAAAGAACTGTGGCATCAGCTCTTCACTCCATACCAGAACATGACCTCTGCAAGTAATTCCTTTCATTGGCTGCTTGTGCCACTTTTTGTATTAACACATGAGGAATGTACTTCAAATAAAATATCTTCATGTAAGTTTTCCTGCTTTTCCATTAAAAAAAAAAAAAAAGTCTTGTTGCTTAAATGCCACACTGTGTGGTTCTGATTTTAAACTGTATTCTTTTTCTTTATGTGTGAGAGGTGAACAAACGAAACTTGCTTGTGCCGCGTCACGTGGACCTGTGCACAGAAAGAATGATGATGTTGCAGTTCACATAAGTGCAGACCAATGAGCAAGCGATCACACACAAATTTTCCTCGCATGTGTGGTTTGTGCTGCAAATCGTTGACAACATGGCTGGTGTGATTCCGAATCCATCCAAGGTGGGTCAGCGAGCGATGATTCAGTTCCTAACAGCGGAAGGATGCCGACCGGTCAACATTCATCACAGAATGCAGGCAGCACATGGTGACATGCATGTCGAAGACAACAGTGACGAACTAGGATGTGTCGGGAAGGACGTGGGGAAATGAAAGATCTTCCACAGCCGGGCCAGGCACATGTTGCAACAGCGAAGCCATCACCAAGATTGAAAATGAAAGATCTTCCACAGCCCGGCCAGGCACATGTTGCAACAGCGAAGCCATCCCCAAGATTGGAAACGAAAGATCTTCCACAGCCGGGCCAGGCACATGTTGCAACAGCGAAGCCATCACCAAGATTGGAAATGAAAGATCTTCCACAGCCGGGCCAGGCACATGTTGCAACAGCGAAGCCATCACCAAGATTGGAAATGAAAGATCTTCCACAGCCGGGCCAGGCACATGTAGCAACAGCGAAGCCATCGCCAAGATTGGAAATGAAAGATCTTCCACAGCCAGGCCAGGCACATGTTGCAACAGCGAAGCCATCGCCAAGATTGGAAATGAAAGATCTTCCACAGCCGGGCCAGGCACATGTTGCAACAGCGAAGCCATCACCAAGATTGGAAATGAAAGATCTTCCACAGCCGGGCCAGGCACATGTAGCAACAGCGAAGCCATCCCCAAGATTGGAAATGAAAGATCTTCCACAGCCGGGCCAGGCACATGTTGCAACAGCGAAGCCATCACCAAGATTGGAAATGAAAGATCTTCCACAGCCGGGCCAGGCACATGTTGCAACAGCGAAGCCATCACCAAGATTGGAAATGAAAGATCTTCCACAGCCGGGCCAGGCACATGTAGCAACAGTGAAGCCATCCCCAAGATTGGAAATGAAAGATCTTCCACAGCCGGGCCAGGCACAAGTTGCAACAGCGAAGCCATCACCAAGATTGGAAATGAAAGATCTTCCACAGCCGGGCCAGGCACATGTAGCAACAGCGAAGCCATCCCCAAGATTGGAAATGAAAGATCTTCCACAGCCGGGCCAGGCACATGTAGCAACAGCAAAGCCATCCCCAAGATTGGAAATGAAAGATCTTCCACAGCCGGGCCAGGCACATGTAGCAACAGCGAAGCCATCACCAAGATTGGAAATGAAAGATCTTCCACAGCCGGGCCAGGCACATGTAGCAACAGCGAAGCCATCCCCAAGATTGGAAATGAAAGATCTTCCACAGCCGGGCCAGGCACATGTTGCAACAGCGAAGCCATCACCAAGATTGGAAATGAAAGATCTTCCACAGCCGGGCCAGGCACATGTTGCGACAGCGAAGCCATCACCAAGATTGGAAATGAAAGATCTTCCACAGCCGGGCCAGGCACATGTAGCAACAGCGAAGCCATCCCCAAGATTGGAAATGAAAGATCTTCCACAGCCGGGCCAGGCACATGTAGCAACAGCGAAGCCATCGCCATGATTGGAAATGAAAGATCTTCCACAGCCGGGCCAGGCACATGTTGCAACAGCGAAGCCATCCCCAAGATTGGAAATGAAAGATCTTCCACAGCCGGGCCAGGCACATGTTGCAACAGCGAAGCCATCACCAAGATTGGAAATGAAAGATCTTCCACAGCCGGGCCAGGCACATGTTGCAACAGCGAAGCCATCACCAAGATTGGAAATGAAAGATCTTCCACAGCCGGGCCAGGCACATGTAGCAACAGCGAAGCCATCGCCAAGATTGGAAATGAAAGATCTTCCACTGTCGGGCCAGGCACATGTTGCAACAGCGAAGCCATCGCCAAGATTGGAAATGAAAGATCTTCCACAGCCGGGCCAGGCACATGTTGCAACAGCGAAGCCATCGACCAAGATTGATGCAGCAATACGGGTGGACTGTCATCACAGAGCTTACCTTCACTAACGGAGGAATTCACGGTGTCATTTGGGTCAGTTCAAATGGTGGTTACGAAGACACTGCAGCATCGGAAGGTGTGTTCACAATGATCCCACGGACGCTAACCGACCACCATAAGAAAGAATGCATGGGTTGGAGTTTGAAGCACTTGCTATGTTACGAAGCGGAAGGTGATACATTTCTGTCAAGCATAGTAGCAGGCGACGAATCAGGGTGCCACCAAATTAACCATCCAGCAAACCAGTGAGCATTCAATGGAAACATCCCAAATCACTGAAACAGAAAAAATTCAAGTCACAGGCTTCCGCCGGTAAGGTTATGCTGATCGTGTTTGGTGACGATGAAGGGCTTTTGTTGGTGGACTTTAAACAGCCTCACATGAACATCAGTGCCAACTGCTATAAGGACACATTGGACAAGCTGCATAAAGCCATCAAGAATAAGTGACCTGGCATGCTTTCATATGGTGTGATTCTGTTGCACACAATGCTCGTCCGCAAGTTGCGAGCATCGTGCAGGATGCAATAGCATAGAAAGGATGTGAAGTTCTGCACCACCCAGCCTATAGTCCCGTTCTGTCACCATGTGACTTTCATTTGTTTAGACCCTTAAAAAAAGCTCTAAAGCGACAATGACAACGATTCCACTCCAATGCAGACGTGATGGCCGCAGTAACCAAATGGTTCTACGAGCAGCCAAAGCCGACAGTATCTGCCGTCTCCCCAAGCAGTGGGATGCGTGCCTGAATGCCTGCAGTGATTTCTTCTAACAAACAGCGGTGCACTCTTCCTTATACAGTGAAACTTTCCATTAATGGACACATCTTAATAGTGGACATCTCCCTATAACGGACAATTTTTTATTCCTCTGCGGATGCATAGCTTCTTATGGGGCATTCACTTCTTAATAGCAGACATTCTAAATAACGGACGTGGACATACTTAAAGTACAATATAACGGACAATTTGCTTTCGATTCTAGGAATTTCTAGGGGTGTGATTTGCCCAAACTCACAAATTTTTTATTTTTTGTTATTTTACCCTTCCTCATTCTTTATCTTACCAGTTTGGTTCCCGAGGTCCAGGAAAGAAGGTGCTAAGTGCTATGTACTCCGGTTAAGTGGCCAAAATTGCTGGAAAAAGGATTACCATATATACTTGCGTATAAGTCGACCCCCCCCCCCACTTTCAGAGGAAAAAATCATAAGAAATCGGAAACTCGCGTATAAGTCGATCCCTGAATGAGAAAAAAAATTCAATGAATTTATTCAAAAACATTTGAAAACGAAAAAAATTATATATATAATACTAAATTTAATTTGCATACCCCAAAAACTTCATCGGAACCCTTCAAAATCCGATTCTGAGTCAGACTCGCAAAACAGTTCAAAAAAAGTCTTTCTCCGTCATCAGCGCATCATCATAAACATCAGTATTCCCATCTATGCCTGTGTCATCAGAATCACTGTCATCATCACTCATAAAAATCTCATCATCCTCTGTGCCATCAAGTTTGTTACTAATGCAACATTTCTTGAATGATTTCACGACCATTTCCCGCAGGTATCGCATCCCAAGCATCCTTGACCCATCACGCAATCAAAACGATATCCGGCTTCTTTAGATTTCCGTTCTTGGTTTCAGTCGGCAAATCGGAACTTATCCAATCTGCCCAATACCTCCGCACATTGTCCTTGAAGGGCTTATTAAGGCAGACATCTAGTGGTTGAAGAACAGATGTCAACCCACCTATGATGACAGCAAGAGTTGTTTTTGAATTTTCTGCAGTTTTATTCACTTCTGCACAAACGGTGTGCAACAAACATATCCCACACCAAAAGAGAAGGTTTCCTCAAAAGTGCACCTGGCCTTTTGTTCCACACATTCTTTAACCAGTCAATTGTTCCGGATTTGTTCATCCATCCTTTTTCATGGGCACGAACAAGCACACCAGACGGAAAGACAACACTTTTTGGCAGAGTTTTGCATTTGAAAATAATTACCGGAGGTAGCTTACTGCCGTCGGCCAAACAGAAAAGAACAACCGTGAAACTGAATTTTTCGTGGCCAGTCGTTTTGATCAAGATATTTTTTTCGCCCTTTTGGTTCACCGTCTTATTTCCAGGAAGGTCGAAACACATGGCGGTTTCATCCATGTTCCGTATTTGGGAAAGTTCAAAAGCAGTCTCTTTTCTCTTTAGAATTACGTACTTTTGAAATTCCATTATCTTTGCTTCGAGGTCACGAGGTAACTTTTGTGCAGTTTTGGTGCACTGGCGTAGACACAACCCATAGCGGTTCATGAACCTTGTGCACCAACCTGGTGAGGCACGAAAAGTGTTATTTGTGGCTGCAAACTTTTCATCTTTTGCGAGCTTCATTGCTCACAAACATATACCAGTTCGCGTTACATTGTAACCATTTTGTCTGCAGCCCACAATCCAATGATTCAAGACACTTTCCAGCTCTGGGAAAGATGTCGTTCCACTGCGCAGCGCCTTTTGCGATTTTGGGATTTTCACCAAGTCCAGTGTTATTTTTACGCCAATCTCGAATCAGTTTTTCGTTAATGCCAAATTGACGTGAAGCAGCACAGTTGTTAGTATTTTCTGCAAAAGAAACCACTTTCAACTTGAATCCTGCGTTATAGGACATCCGTTTCTTTACACAATCCGTGTCACCCATAATAGGAGAAGCGAGACATGTGCGATTAAGAACAAGCAACACCTAACACTAGCTGTCGCATGGCTCCGTTACCAAAAAAACGCTTCGCGTGATATTCTTTGCCGTTACGTCGAAGATCAGTGCAATCAACTGGTAGTCGGAAGGGCGGAGCTTTCAATGCGCGGCTGTGACTGCGCTGTGGATACGCAAAGCCAGGAGAGAGGAGACTTCTCAAAGCGCGGAGAAATTCTTAGGTTTGCGATTTCGTAATTCTACCACATCAGCGTTTTTTCTTTCTTTTTTTTTTTCTTTCGGAGGGTTGCGATTTCGTAATTAATACCGCATCGGCATTTTGGAGGGGGGGATGGATTGCCTTTTGCCTCACGGGAAGAACTTTTGGACTTAC
Source organism: Macrothele yani (assembly GCA_039090855.1). NCBI lineage: Eukaryota > Metazoa > Arthropoda > Arachnida > Araneae > Macrothelidae > Macrothele > Macrothele yani. The sequence goes on along the minus strand of CM077031.1, from coordinate 14,743,389 downwards.
GATTTTTTTAGACCCCGCGTATAAGTTGACCCCATTACTTTGAAGCTCTCATTTTGTCCCAAATTTCTCGACTTATACGCGAGTATATACGGTAGTGTTCCTGCTCACCAGACAGTCCGACCTTCTCTTTACATACATACGTACATCGGACCAGGAGAAACTGACTTCTAGCTCTTCAGGTGCTTTCAATGGAGTGAAACCTCAGAAACGCGGGCCAGCGCCCAAGGCCGGCTAATTCAGGAACAGTAATCGGATTGAAACACATGCAAACACAATTCAGGTGTGGGTGGGACAATTCAGGTGTGGGTGGGAGGGACTCACATTTTGTTGTTTGGTAAGGTCAAGGTCAGTGCACAGTGATCAATTTCAAGTCCAGATTACTGGAAATCACATTTGTTTGCAATAATCTATGTAGGTTTTTTCTCATCAAGCGAGCTGCAAAGCAAAGATTTCTCAAACATCAATTTTGAAATGTTGCACAAGCGTAAGCACTTTAAAAGAAAAAGTTGAAATAGTGGAGCTGAGTGAAAAGGAAATATGAAGTGTGCACGTTTTAGAAGATAAACTGGGCATTGGAAAAATGCAAGTGAGTGAAATCTTGAAGTCTTGGCAAGATTGTAATGGCAACCAGAAAATTAAGAGAGCTTTCTCTAAAACCGATAGTTTAGCTGTGGACACTCTTACCTATGACTGGTTTTACCGTGCTAGAGCCAACAACATTCCTTTATCAGGGACTTTAATTCATCAAAAGGCTTTAGAAATTGCAAATGAATTAGGATTCACAGAATTCAAAGCTTGAGGCGGCTGGCTAGAATTTCATTTAGAAAACAAAATTTCACAAGAATGTAATAGACAGACAACAATACTTGATTATTTTGATGAATGGAATATGGCATTGCATCATACAATACAAATTTTGAAGATGTGAATCTGATTTCATGGATGATAAGTCAGATAATATCTGAAAACTTGAAAATTTCGTCATCCTGCAACAAACGGCCAAATTTTCAAGTTTTCTGATATTATCTGACTTACCATCCATGTCATATTTACACCAAAAAACGGATTCACATCTTCAAAACTTGATATTTTGCTTCTTAGGTTTTGTTGAATATTTTTTAATAATGGTTAGTACAAGTTTGTTCTATGTATTGCATTTACGTACTTATATTTACTTATCTTTTAAACTGCTTTTATGTTATAAACATAGTACATGTATACTGTCATAAAGCATGATTTTCTCAATAGCGGACATTTCTAAATAACGGACAGTTTTTCTTTCCCCTTCGATGTCCGCTATTCGGAAGTTTTACTGTATATTGCTTTGTTTAATTCTGCCACACCTGTGGAAGTACCTTTTCGTTCGTGTTACTAAAGCACTGGAATGGGTTTCATTTGATCACGCCTAATAGTTAGAGTTTATTTTAATTAAATTTTGTACCTCTTTAAAACTATGTGATAAGGTTTCAAAGCTTCTTTCTTGTCTTATTTATATGACAAATGTTTTCTATAGGATTGTGAAGAGTTCTTCCAGAAAGAAAGAGACTGGGTTGAAAAGTATGGAGCTCAGATTAAAGAAACCAGTGAGGCAAGTTTGCAGCCTTTGATTTATGTCTGAATGAAAATTCGTGAGCTCTGATGTATGACACTCTTTTGGCTTATATTTGTGTAAATGGGGAAATCACACACCTTAATCTATACCATATCTTCGTAGCATTTTTCTTGGAAAAAATTAGTGTTTGGTAACGGTGTATGTCACTTTATCTGTCCCACCTGTAAACACAGTATATCTGCTCTCCTATAAGATGGATTTTAATTATTTTTTAATCAGGTGATGCTTGCCATGAGGAAGATGATTCATGGACTTTCGAATTTTTGCACTGCGCAATAGATACGCTTCTAAGTAGTGTAAAAGTATTTATATAAAAAGTATTGATGCTGACACTCCAGATAGTAAATATATAGGATCTACAAAACGTATACTAGCAACAAGACTGAATGAACATAAATACGCCGTAAAGCATGGGCTTAAAAATTCTGCATTGTCTCGACTCGTGTGCGATGGCCTGCACTATCAAATTTGGAATGATGCTTCCATCGTCGTAACACCTAGTGCTGTCTCTTCATTGCTGTTCACTGAGAGCCTTGTAATTGCTACTCAGAGACATTTATGCTGTAATGACAATGTTCCAGTATCTGTACCTACAATCTGGAAACTATTTACAGTTCCGAATACGAGGCAAACTGAGGACGAAATCACTTAATCTCGATTTCTGCTGTAGTGCACTTTGTTGTGTCTCCTGATGAGAACAACACAATTTATACCTACTAACCTTCCTTTATTTTTACAAAAAAATATTTTCAGTTCTGCATCAATCTCAAGTGCGACCCAAATGATGACAAAAAAAAAAAAGTGGAATTCCGCGAATTCGCAGAAGAATCTCATGTACGAATTTTTACAAAAAATTATTTTCAGTTCTGCATCAATCTCAAGGATGACCCAAATGATGACAAAAAAAAAAGTGGATTAAAGAAACCAGTGAGGCAAGTTTGTAGCCTTTGATTTATGTCTGAATGGAAATTTGTAAGCTCTGATGTATTTCGTCCCTTGAGATTGATGCAGAACTGAAAATAATTTTTTGTAAAAATCCGTACACAAGATTCTTCTGCGAATTTGCGGAATTCCACTTTTTTTTTTTGTTGTCATGTATACCTGCATTCTATTTTCTTTATTTCATGATACATGCCACATCGTTTGACAATTTGATGCCACGTGACATTATGTCATATTAATATCTGATATCTATATTTTGTTCACGTAACACTTTATTTAAACTTATTCCTTCTTCTGTATCTGATGATGGGTTCTAGGAAAACCCGAAAGTTCTTATACAATAAAATCTTTAAATTCTACCAACGAATTTAAATTTGTATTGTGAGTGACTCTTGTTTTTAAGATCGTGCATTGAAGACAACTACCTCGATTACTTTGAACTATTTCTGCACGAATTTGAATTCTCCTAAAAGTATTTATATGTTTTGTATGATATTTAAACCTTCTGAAAGTTGTATTGGTAAAATTCTTTTTGCATCTGATGACGATGATGCTGATCATCAGAATGGTGATTCGTGTACTTTCAAATTTCGTACATGAGATTCTTCTGCGAATTCGCGGAATTCCACTTTTTTCCGTCATTGTTTGGGTCGTCCTTGAGATTGAAGCAGAACTGAAAATAATTTTTTGTAAAAATTCGTACATGAGATTCTTCTGCGAATTCGCGGAATTCCACTTTTTTTCATCATCGTTTGGGTCGTCCTTGAGATTGAAGCAGAACTGAAAATAATTTTTTGTAAAAATTCGTACATGAGATTCTTCTGCGAATTCGCGGAATTCCACTTTTTTTCGTCATCGTTTGGGTCGTCCCTTGAGATTGATCAGGGCTGTTTGTGTTCCTGGTCTAATCCAGGATTTCCGGGTTTGGGCGATCTTTCATGCCCGGAATTCCGGATGTTTTAGCTTTGAACACATTCTTAAGACTGTTAAATTTTGAGTTCTAATAAGCGAAAAAGCAAAAAAAAAAAAAAAAAAAAATTAAAACGATTCATGGCAAAAGTATTTACTAAAAAAATTGCTTTTCACCAATGAATTAATGTGTTAATAATATTGTCTTCCTCGCCGATGCAGCTGACTCGAGCTTGACACACGAAGCCGGCAGTTCGTGCTGTGGTTGTCCGTTGTTCTGTGGAAAGAGCATGCGCGCAAATTCTCAGTCATTTCGTCGGAGCTGCTGCTCCTCGATGCAAAAACAGGTTTTCGCTCTGATGAGCAGAGATCGCGATAACGCATCTACACGCGTATTTCACGCCTTAAAAACGCCGGATAGTAAGAAATGCGTATTTTTACGCATTGTTTTTTCATATGCAATTTCCTTTTATAATTGGTGATTACACCGGGATTTTGTCGTAAAAATGACCATTTTTTTATCAAGAAATTGTATGTTAACTTTTATGTCACAGTTTATGAAAAAATCATGATTTGGTTCCCGTTGCCGAGCTAGTCAGCTAGGGATCGGCTTTTGGCAATCATTCGGAAGAACCTTCAGGGCAGAGCAGAGCGGCTCAACCGATGGGCATGCGCATTGGTCATAAGTAACGATTCAGCCGCGTCGGGATTGAGCACGCTAGTGTATTGGTGCAGTTAAGCGTTGGCGTGGAGGAAGTGAAAAGCGACATGTTTTGAAGTTCGTTTAATTGCCATTTCAGGGCTGGATGGCGGGTTACCAGCGGAAACAAAGCTGTTAAGCGGAGTCTCTCGCCTTACGAAATTTTAAGAAAAAATATATATAAATATAAAATCTTGGGTCCGTTTTTGGATCGCTCGCAAAATTCGCGCGTTAAAAACGTATCATTTGTAAAAATACGGGATTTAGAAACGGATCGTTCAGAGTTCCGAAAATTGCAATCTAATACATCGGGAACATAATCAGTTTATGGACCCGTGAATCGGCTTTCATGCGTAGCCATATGAGCAGTTCATTTTGCATATCGCAGACTGTTACGAATCAGGCATGAGATTGTTCTTCGGATTCGCGGAATTCCACATTTCGGTTATACTTGAGAGCTATAAAAAAAAAACTGAAGGCAATGTTTTATTTTCTGAGGATTAGGGGAGGGGGCTCGTTTTCCGCCTCGGGGGCTGGTATTCCGTTTTTCAGAACTTCCGAAAACGAAAGCAAAACGGAGTGAAATTTTTTTCCGTCATCAAATTTTTTTCTCGCGAAGTTTCCTCTGTCCAGTATTGTTATTAAATATCAATTTATTGCATAAAAGTTTGCATTTCAGCTTGAAAGTGTAGACAATAATTTCCGATAACGGAAGTTCGACGGAGCAAAAATGTCCTTGTAAACTTCAGGCACCAGTTTCTTTCGCGGATTCGAAGAGTAACTCTGACTTTGTTGTCATCAAAACTGAAGATAATGGCTGGGGACAGAATGTCATCTTTCAAAACTTTCGAAAATGGAAGTTAGACGAACTGCAGATTTAATCTGTAATCGTAATTTTTTCCCTCGCAATATTTCCTCTGCTCATTTTTATTGTAAATATAATTTTGTTTGATAACTGATTGTGTTTCAGCTTGAAAACGGAGGAAAAATTTCCGGAAAGGGAAGTCGGACTGAGCGAAGATTTTTTTGTAATCGTAATTTTTTTTTTCGCAATGTTTCCACTGTCCTGAATTATTGTTAAATGTTATTTTCCCTCTATAAATAGTTGCAAAGGGAGAAACTGGACATTCCTCATATCAGAAGAATGGTTGAATCAACCAAGTCTCAATTATGTGAACTGTAAACATCTCATACATAGTATTCAAGATTTATTTTTTTCAGAGCTGGAGGAAAACATGCTGCAAAATAATAAATTAGTTGATCTTTGTAATACTAAACTTGCACATCACAATGTCCAATGAAGGTTTATTTTATCTTTTGTGATTGAGATAGACTGAAGATTTCCTTCCTCCACAATATAACTTGTTTTGAAGTTTGAGTGTGTAGAAACTGAATCTGTGAAGCAACACACACACAAGTTTTTTCAAAAGCAAAACAAAATTTTTTGCAGCCTCCTAGATAAAAAAAGACAAGTATGTAAGAGTTTGATAAATTACGATTTACTTATTTTATATAAAAGAAATTCAATTACATGCTAATTCATGTTGACATATTTATATATAGATATAATTAGTTGTTTTTATGTTAAATATTATTTAGCTAAAAATTTAATGTGGTAATTGTTTGTTCCCTAAAATTACTCCTTTGGAAAGAAAAATACTCCTTCAAAAAATGTGAAGGAGTATTTTTACTCTTTTGAAAAATCCTAGCACGATCTCTGCTGATGAGTGATGTGGGATTGGAACTTGGAGATGGTGGGGGAGGGAGCGAGTTAAAGCAAATAAAGTACATCACTCACGTGTCTGCATCTACACGCGGGAGCAGCCTGCCTCATTGTATTAGTAAGTCAGTGACGGAGAGGCGGTGTCTTTGTTTCCCTGATGAAACGTTTGTGGTTTTTTGTTTAGGCAAAAGTGATGGGTTTTTTGTGTGTGTGTGATGTATGAATGTTTTTAGGAATTTGAAAGTTTACACGGTTTAAGTTAAGTTCGTCATCAATGATGAAATTTTTAACCAAAACTGAAGATTTCAAGACATTAGAGGCTTCAGTCAAAAATAAATTCCGGTGGGATTGGCTAGAAAAAAAGACACCCAAAAGGAGAAAGCTAGGATATGGTGTCAGAAAATTGATACAGCTGGGTCATGTTTCTGCATATATAAATGGAGTATGTGCTACAGTTCTGCCTCCAAAACCTGTTGATGCAGTTATAACGGCTACTTGTAATAGTAAAGGTTCCTCTCCTCTTCGGTACACAAACAAGACACTGCAAAAGAAGGATGTTGGAAACGTAAGCGTCGGCCTGATAGCGTCTCCGCTAAAAAACAAATGAAGATTGCACACTTTTTTAAGAAATAGTGTTATTTTATTAGTAAATATAACTTTAGATTAACACCACACCAGACTGATGGGTTTTTTTTAATTAATAAATGGACATTAGATCAACATCCAATTTGCTAAATATACTGTTATTTTATTAGTAAATAGAACTTTAGGTTAATACCACCTACTGAAACTTAACGACTAAAATTTCTTTTAAAAAAAAGATCAATATCCTTTGAAAAAGAGGAGTTGCCCTTCTAGTAACATAAAAACTTGACTGCAGATTTTCTTTTATTTATTTGCCAAATGGGTAATTTTGCAATTGGAAAGAAAGGCAAAACTTTATTAAAAGGTATGTTATGTGTGTAATTGGTTTATTTTATACAAATGCAAAATTTTTATTAACGTTCTTAGTGTGGTATATGTTAAAGACAATATCATGTAGTTGTCGAAATCAAAGTTACTTAAATTTCACTGAAGGAATTTATTTTTTCAGCAACAAATTAATACTGCAAGCTCATCCCCAAAATAATTTACTGTTGTGAGCAAAAGGTATAGGTAGGTAGTAAGTACTTCCCAATGTGAAACCATTTTATCTTTTGAAGTATCGGTAACAGCTTTGCTCATAAGTATAATAATTAGAGGTACTAGTAGTAACGTAAATGTTTTTGTTGTGCGGGGTGGTGTGTGTGTGTGGGGGGGGGTTACCCTCACATGCTCATTTATGTCTAGAGTTTATGCATTGGCACCGTTGGGAGACGCCAATGATTTCAGGGTTTCATGCCTTGCCTTGCAAACACCTCTGATTGATGCAGAACTGAAAATAATTTTTTTGGGGAGTAGGGAGGAGTCGTTTTCTGTCTGGGGATGGTATCTCGTTTCTCAAAACTTCCGAAAACGGAAATAAAACGTAGTGAAGATTTTCCCATAATTGTAACTTGTTTTTTACTTATGATGTTGCCTGTGTCCAGTATTGCTAAATATCATTCTAATGCATAAATGTTTGTATTTCATCACGAAATTGTGGGCAACGATTTCCGAAAACGGAAGTTAAAGACTCGATGATTTCCTTTATAGTCTTTTTCAGGTATGAGTTTGTTCTGTGGATTCGAAGAATTCCGCAATTTCCGTTGTCATTTTGGGTTTTCGCGCCAGATCAATGCACAACTGAACAGCAATTTTTTTTGGGGGGGGGGGATTCGTTTTCCATTTTAAGACGGAATTCCACCCTTCGAAACTTTGAAAACTGAAGTTAAAACAACGCAAAAATTTCTCCCTTAAATTTTTTTTTTTTTTTTTGCGATTTTCCTTTTTCTGCCTAGTATGGTTTTATTCCAAAAAATACTGCATTTCAGCTTAAAAATGAATGGAAAAGTTTCTGAAAATGGAAGTTGGTCGAAGTGAAGATTTCTCCCCGTAATACTATTTTTTTTTTCTTCCCGCGATGTTCCCATTATCCAGTGTTGTTTTTAAATGTTACTTCCCCCATAAATGTTTGCACTTAAGCTTGATAAGGGAAGGGAAAGTTTCCAAACTCGGAAGTGATGAAGTTTGAAAATTTGTTAGAATCAGTGCATGGTGTTCGAAAGTATTCATATTCAGCAAGTTACACCATTTATTTAAAGTAGTGAAAGCTTTGATATCTTGCATTTATGGCCCTCAGGCTGAAAGTTCTTTCAGCAGAATGGCTAAATTATTGTCATCTGAGGGAATAAAAGGAAAAAAATAATTAGAAAAGTGATGAAGAAATGGGAAGGAGATGATATCAGCAGAAAGTAAAATGAAGCAAAGATTGCAATGCAGCTGCAGAGTTAGCAAAGACAAATATGGCCATGTAACTTGCTAAGAGAAGAGGAAAGCAACACAAGAGAAATTAAGCTGATGTTCTAGCAAGTAAAAAAAACAACAAAAAACTGATGTTCTCTAAATATGTACATAAATAAATTTGAGTGAAACTCCATCTTGCTCATGCTGTGTTATTTACACACTTTCTCATCGCCTGTTCTGATTTTCCACCCTGTTAAAAAAAAAAAAGTTCAGCTTTTTTGTTCCTTGATCAGTCTGATGTATGAAATTTCTGCAATGCACAGATACTTCCTAAGTAGCGTAAAAGTCTGTTTTGCGTGACATTTAAACCGTGAAAACTGTATTGGTAAAATTCTTTTTGCATCTGATGATGCTCATGATGGGGATAATGACTCCCATGCACTTTAAAATATCTGCAATGCACCCTACCCTTAAATACATTTTAACTTCTGAAAATTGTATTGGGAAAATTTGACATGATGATGCTGATCATGAGAATGGTAATGTGCTTTTGAATTTCTGCAATGCCCAGGTACTGTCCTAAATAGTGTAAAAGTAGTTTTTATGTTTTGTATGACATTTAAACATTTGAAAGATGTACTGGAAAAATTCATTTTGCATTGGATAGTGAGAGTTGTCTGCATATCTGCCCATGCGTTTCCTTGCACTGCTGATACAGTATTACCTACTATTATACGCGAATGTTTATTTATACGAGGCTTCTTAAACACGCACTTCCATTTTCCAGTATATATCTGCTTCGAAAAATCAAGTTTGAAAAATTCTGTTTGGATCCAACACCTGAACAAAGTAGTTCATGCTTTCCCCAATCTTTTCATATACACTATCTACCAACAAGTAATTGGACACCCCTGCAATCGATGATATCTGCGGTCCTGATACACACGTCACGGCCGCCACCGTTAAATATCGTGTGGGAAACAACAAAGCAACCAGTCGTATGGAAGATGCCACGCAGTTTGGAGCTCTCTGATTTCGAGAAAGGTGTAATCGTCGGGTATCACAGAAATGGCCGATCCATACGTGACATATCCAGCGAGTTGAAGTACCCAAAATCGACAGTGGCCTACGTGATTGGCAAGTGGAAGATGAGAGGTGACTGTCGAAATGTGCCCCGACCCGGCAGACCCACAAAACTGGGAGTTAGAGACCCATGGGTGCTGGCCAGAGAAATCCGGAAGAACCGCACCAAATCGATGGGCCACATCCGCGAGGAGTTTCAACAGGCATCCGGGAGTGTTCTTTCGATGAATACCATCCGTAAGGAAGCCCATCTGCTCAGTTATCATGGACGTGCACAAGCCTTTGATCACCAAGTCCAATAACGCTGCTTGGCTAACGTGGTGCAAAGAACGTCAACAGTAGACCGTTGAACAGTGGAAACAGGTTCTCTGGAGCGACGACTCAAGGTTCACCCTATACCTTTCAGATGGCAGGGTCTGGGTTTGGCGTCTGCATGGAGAACGCCTCCTGCAGGAATGTATTGTGCCAACTTTGAAGTTCGGAGGCGGTACAATTATGCTATGGGGGTGTTTCTCCTGGTATGGCACGGGACCCTAGGTCGCAATTCCTGGTAGACTCAACGCCGAAACCTACTGCACCATTTTGGATGACCATGCACTTCCTACGTTGTGGCAGTTTTATGGGGTGGACCCTTGTCACTTTCAGGATGACAATGCCACCTGTCATGTTGCGAGGTCCACCATGGCTTGGTATGGTGACAATGGGGTTAATCGAATGGACTGGCCTGCGCAGTGCCTGGACCTTAACCCTATCGAGCACCTCTGGGACGAGTTGGAGCGTCAACTTAAGGGGTGCCCCCACCATCCGAAATCGGTGAAGGAACTGACCTGTCTTCTCCAAGCCGAGTGGAAGAAAATACTGCTAGCCATCGTACAACGCCTGGTTGAGAGTATGCCCTGGAGGGTCGCAGCTGTAATCGCCGCTCGTGGAGGCTCCACCAACTATTGAAGGTGAATAAACTTTGTTTTCCTTTGCTATCACAGGTGTCAAATTACTTGTTGGTAGATAGTGTATTTGTTTACCAGAAAAAAATCTTGTGAATGGTAAGGCTCTGGGAGTTGATGGCATAACTGCTGAGATGATGAAATATGGTAGTGACTCTGTAATTGACTGGTTAACTGAAATTTGCCAGTTGTGCTGGGAGTTAGGAATGGGCCCTCAGGTTTGGAAGGATACTATCATTGTTCCCTTGTATAAGGGAAAAGGTGATCGGGCTGAATGCAATAACTATCGTGGTATTAGCCTTCTGAGTGTACCAGGGAAAGTGTTTGGTAAGGTTGTTATTGAAAAAGTACGGGGTCTTGCATCATTGAAAGTGTGGGATGTTCAGAGTGGTTTTATGCCTGGTAAAGGTTGCACTAACCAAATTTTTTCATTATGCATGATGATTGAAAAGTATCTGGCTATTGGTAAGAAAGTTTTTCAGCCTTCATAGATTTAGAGAAAGCTTACAACTGAGTAAATAGGACACTTTTGTGGAAGGTATTGAATAAATATGGTGTTACTGGGAATCTACTTATTTGTGTAAAAGCCATGTTTGCTGGCAGTATAGCTTGTGTACGAGTGAATGGTGTTTTATCAAAATGGTCCTCTATTGATGCAGGAGTCAGACAAGGTTGTGTAATGCAGTGATGGAAAGTTTGCGGCGAAACAACAATCCACAGGAAAAACTGCCGAATAAAAATAATGTTTTCACCGCCAAAAATGTCGTTTTAAACTGCAAATTGAATGACACTTTTTTAAGGTCTATGCATAATTTGGTTAAACGCATAACGATGCTTAATCAACATGTACCGCCAATCCCAACATTTTGGAATGTTTTTCGCCTACCTTCTAATTTATTAATTTTTTTCAGCATGAGTGGCGGATAGGTTTCAGGATGTAGGTGGAGCTGATTGGAGGAGGAGTTTTGTTGTGATCACAGGGTATGTAAGAGAAACGATGCTGTACGTTATGAAATTCTGATGAATGAAGATTGTTTACAGATGGTTTGGTGGTCTTTTGGAGTGTTGTGCAATTGAGATTGTTTATATGTTGTTCCGTGCTCTTTCGGATGGCGCAGTTATTTCATTCGTTCCGAGCGAGGTGCGCGATTACGTAAATACAGCATAAGGTCAATCTTTAGCTATTTCGTTGGTGCGGAGTAAGACTGAAAATGGCTCTCCTGTGGCAGGATATGATGGTTCTGTCTCTAAAGGATTCATAGGTATTCAGAGATGACAACTTTTACAGATTTTCACTCCATCTTACCGTTTTACGGAAGTCACCCAAAAAAACTACGGAAAAGCCCACGCAAGATCTCTGCACACAATTTTCTATTTTTTTTCACCATCTTCTGGTCGAAAAAATGCACTTTACAGATAGTCCCTATATGCCCTCAATGTTCTGACTTTACCCGCCAACGGAGGCACAGTTTTGTCACGTAATTACCCGTACAGCCATTTGAGAGTGCCGTGTGGAGAAGCCAAGAGGGAGCTCAGCTCAGCGCCTTTTGTGAACTCTACGTTGATTACATGGGGCTTTGTGTTTGTGAAAATTTCGGTGCAAGTGTTTTAACCCTTTCCCCTTGACTGTTTGGTGACACCCAACATTATGAAATCGCCGAATAGCTTGCGTGGCGGCGACATCTGCCACGCCAATGACGCCGCTTTAAAAGCTTGCAGGTCGGTACTCGCAAGACATTTCTTTTTCGTCAAATAGGTCGGGTGTCACTTGCCACGGCGATGTCACCCCCTGTAGCTCGCATATCAGGGCTCGCGAGACATTTCTTTTTTCACCGAATAGTGAAAAAGAAACATCATTGGCGTGTCGCATTTCCCCCGCCATGCTGATGATGCCTGTATAGCTTTCGTGTTGGTGCTCACGAGGAACTTCTTTTCACCGAATAGGTCAGGTGTCATTCACCACGCCCAATGACGCCTCTATAGGTCGTATGTCGAGGCTTCCAAGCCATTTATTTTTCACTGAATATGTTGGGTGTCACTCTCTGTGCCAATGACGCCTCTATAGCTTGTGTGCCGGGGCTTACGAGACATTTCTTTTTCACCGAATAGAGAAAAAGAAACTTCATCAGCGTGTCATGTGTCACCCGCCATGCTGATGATGCCTCTATAGCTCGCATGTCAGGGCTAGCGAGACATTTCTTTTTCGCCGAACGTCGCACGTGTCGGATGTCATCTTCCATGTCGATGACACCTCTATAGATTGCATGTTGACGCTTGCGAGACATTTCTTTTTCACCGAATACAGAAAAAGAAACTTCATCAGCGTGTCATGTGTCACCCGCCATGCTGATGATGCCTCTATAGCTCGTATGTCGGGGCTAGCGAGACATTTCTTTTTCGCCGAACATCGCACGTGTCGGATGTCATCTTCCATGTCGATGACACCTGTATGGATTGCATGTTGACGCTTGCAAGACATTTTTTCGCTGAATAGGTCGGGTGTCACCCGCCACGCCAATGATGCCTCTATAGCTCGCATGTCGGGGCTGGTGTGCCAAAGCTGAGCTTCACTGCTAAGTTGTGGCCTCTACTGCAGGGGAAAGAAAAAAAAAATATTGCTGGGTGAAAAAGGGGGAAAGTTATTTGAGTGGAAAGGGTTAATTTAGATTAAAATGAAATTAAACGTAGCACTGAGACAGCTATGACAACAAAAAGAATGAAGTCAGATGAAACTTATCAGGTGTATCATGATATATATAGTAAAGAATGGCCTTTTTATGAAGCATCTAAAGTTTTGCCGAATCACGTTTTGTAAGCCACGTGGCTGCAATTTTAGTCTAGCGCATGGTGGCCTTGATGATTGTAGGCGTCATGTGGAGAGCAAGAAGCACAAACATCATGTCAAGAGACTAAATGGAGATGTGAGTAAAATTAATGTAACCAAAAACTTCTGACAGCTTATAAAGAATCCTGGAAAAAAATATGAAGAGGAGATTAGTGCTGGAAAAACGCAGCAAAATAAGCAAAAAAGAGAAGAAGAAATTGAATCTTCACAAGATGATTTGAAACAGGAAGAAGCTGAACTTCTGCAACAGTTGGATTCCTCTCATAAAATGTTAAACAATGCTGAGATCAACATTGAATGGGGCATAAAAAAAAGAGACTTGAGTGCAATAGAAAGTGGACAGTACTATTAAAAGAAGCAAAACAAAACACTGCTAACTATCTTAAAAAAATTAGAAAAAATGGAAGTGAGCAATTAAATATAGAGAAAGGCAGAAAAATTTTAAAATTAAATATTTTTTTTGTAAAATAAAGGATTATAATAATAATAGAATCCTGCCATGGTTAAAAAAAATTGATCTATTTGAAAACTAAAATCTTTGCATATGTGTGTGTGTATTTCAATGAAAGATGTTTTAAATTTGAGTAGGATGCATCTAGCTCCAAAACAGTTTTTGCTTAAGAGTTTGTTCTATCTACCAATATTTTACCTGCTCCAAAAATTATTTTGCAACTTCCCATCAGTGTGTAATGTCATCATATGTTTAATATATTTATGGATGCATGCATGCAATATGCCAAGATGGACAATACTGGTTTATGTCTTGGTACTATCAGTGTGTGCAGATTGCTGTATGCTGATGATACAGTCCTGTTGGTAGAGAACAAAAGTGAGTTGCAGAGTATGTTGTCCCAGATGTATGAAGTTTGCATGAAATTCAAACTGAGTATAAATAAGGGAAAAACTAAAGTTATGGTGTTTGAGAGAGGAACTGGTATCACTGAATGTAATGTAAGTATAAACGGCACTGTGATTGACTAGGTGAGTGAGTTTGTGTATTTAGGAAGCATGTTTGACAGAGAGAACGAATTGGATGGTGAAATTAGTAGGCGAGTGAATTCTTCATTGAAAGTCATAGGTGCTCTGGGAGGTTTCCACAGGAATGATGGGTTCTTGAGAGAGTCCCGCATGGCTCTGTATGAAAGTGTAATTGTTCCTACTCGGATGTATGGCAGTGAAACCTTGGTACTGGAGAAGAAACATAGGAGTCGTGTGCTGGAGATATGCGTCACTTACGTTTGTGGCAAGACACGGTCTGATCGTGTGAGGAATGAAGATGTGTTGCAGTTTTGTAATGTAAAGCAAAATGCTGTTAGCAAGGTGAAGACTAATATGTTTAGGTGGTTTGGCCATGTTGAAAGAATGAGTGATGAGATGCTTACTAAGAAAATGTTTTTAGCCCAAGTAGCGGGAAAGAAAGGTAGAGGAAGGCCAAGGAAATCATAGGAGGACTAGATTCAAGAATGTCTGCTTGAGAAAAAGATTGAGTATGAAGTACAAAAGGTCTTGTGTGGGATGTGTGAAATGTAAGTGAAGCTTTAGCTGTGTGCTGAGATTGCTATAAATAGAGATGTTTCACACACTAACAGTAAGTAAATTCTAGTTCTATCCTAAAGCATTTATCTGGCAGTTTTTCTTTCTTTGAGGAGTTAACCTCTGAATCTCAGAGGACAGCTTTGTGATATGTATGTATCAAAAATACATAATATCTAAAGTATTATTTACCTGATATTGTCTAAGTATTTTGCACGTTATTGCTTTGTGAGGCATGTGCTCCAGGCCCGATAGGTCTTTTTGTTAGGGGTTTTGGTTAGTTATAAAAAAAAAAAAATTTAGAAATAAAACAATTAGGTTATATATTTTCAGTTCTACATTCATTCATTCTCACAATCAAATGCCTTAAATTTACATTAATTAAAATATTTTAGTAGAAAGAGTTATACACTGCTGGACAATTGCTAAGGACTGATCATAAACGGCTATATGGCGCATAAAAAAGTAAGTGTGGTTGGATGCCAAGTGAAATAAAATAATGTCAGAATGCCAGGACATTACAAGAAAGACAATTTATTGTGCTCTGAAATCCAGAAGGCTTTGGAACGTGTTCAAGGGACAAACAGGCCATTTTGTGCAGAATACGTAAACGTGAAAAAAATGCAATTACCGTCCGCAGGCGTTCCGGCGTAAGATGTCAATACGGGATATGGCCACCATGGAGGGTGATGCAAGATTCCACACGTCGTGTCATGCTTTGCACAACATTATCAAGCAGCTGTTGGGGTAATTTATCCCATTCCTCTGTCAGTGCATGGATGAGGGTGTCCTTGTTTATTGTAGGGCATTGGCGACCAGCAAGACTCCTCCCCAAAGCATCCCACACATTTTCAATGGGATTCAGATCTGCAGAACGTGCTGGCCATACGAGGTGTTGAATATCCTCGCTCTCAAGACACTCCTGGACAGCGACTGTTCGATGACATGTTGCTTTGTCGTCCATGAAAATGAATCTATCACCGACAGCACCACGGAACATGCGAACATGAGGTAGCAGAACATCATTAATGTATCGTTGGCCAGTCATAGTCCCAGTTGGAAGCACATAGAGGGACGTACGGCCATTGATCATGATGCCAGCCCATACCATGACACTACATGTCTGATATTGGTGCCTTTCCTGTATGTTTGCTGGACAATATGCAGTACCACTATCACGCCAGATCAGTTGTCGTCGACAATCAGACGATAGACTGTATCTACTCTCATCTGAGAAGAAGACAGCAGACCAGTCGTTATCAGTCCAATTGCGATGTTGATGGCACCATTGCAAACGGGCGGTACGGTGACGTCTGGACAATGGGATGCACACAACAGGACGGCGGGCGTATAGTCCTCCTTCATGCAAACGTCTGGCGACAATTTTTCGGGAGATCCGCTTGCCAGTAGCAGCCATAAACTGATTTGCTACCTCACTAGCTGTGCTGCGCCGGTGTCTTTTTGTTGATAGCACTATGTACCGATCTTCTGCAGGTGTCGTACTGCGAACACAACCTCCCCCGTGATGTTTGCTACACTCTCCATTTGTTTGAAATGATTTCCAAATCCTTGAAACAACACTGTGGCTGACGTCGAACTCCCTGGCAACATCTTATTTTTTGCCCTTCTTCAATCTTGCCAATAATGCGGCCACTCGTAAAATCATCTAGGTGATGTCGAGAAGACATACTGAAAATTGCAAGTTCGTCAATTGATTCTTTCCCTTTCAACTTTGCGTTTGAACAACAACGGTCAATACGTGTCAAATCCTTTATATCTCTTATCAGCGCTATGGCGTCACGAACAAGTTCGGCAATCCAAAATTTGCATACGCACAACACGTCTTACTGTATCCCGCACTTATGCTAATTTCCACATTTTCCTGCCTTCCATTTTATGGTTGCTATTGTCATCCGTCCTTAGCAATTGTCCGGCAGTGTACTTATCGGGGTCAGGAGACTTCTCACACGGGGTTCGTCATCACCACGTTACGGCGAGCACTTTCTATAATATCATACTACCATCGTCGGGCCTCTACTTCTACACGAGGGTTCCTCGCATGTGTGTAGTCTTGGACTCCAGGAGTACACACATGCACGTGCCTCACAGAGCAACAATGTGCAAAATACTTTGACAATATCAGGTAAATAATACTTTCTATATTATGTATTTTTAATCAAAAGTATGTTTATAGCATAAGACAGCCCTTAAGGTTGCCTCATGAATTGAATATTTCGTAATGTATGTATCAGTGGTGTTGCATGCCCTTTTAGGTTGGGTGTGCACTGTTATGAGAAGAAACATGCAAAAATTTTATATGTATATTGAGCTGCAAAATTTGCACATTGATTTTGAACAAACAAAAGCATTTTTTTTTATTTAACTGTCATCTAATAACTTACAGTAAATATATTTATATACACTCCATTGTAAGAAAAATCTGAATTTTTTGTGCAAATACTAGAGTGAGGAACTAATTTTCGGTATATTTTTTTTTTTTTTTTACATAAGTTTTAAATACATTACGAATCTTACTTTCTTTAACCCACTGTACACAATCTGCAAAATCTCTGGCAGAAAATGGGACACTTAGTACATCGTCAACCTAAATGAATGTCAGAATTCAAATTGTATATATAAATCTGTGCTCATAAACACACCGATTCACACAGTGATGAAAAGATAGAAAAACAGTAACTCGTAGCAGAACATTGAAGTGTGTTTACAACTCCACGCTATTGCAAACACAAGCAAGTATGACCAGTGGTGCTTTTTTAAGCGCGCACATCCTGGGAATTTAAGCCTCTGTATTGGATCCATGAGGGAATGAAAGCATGACCTGTAGCCCCATCTGGGGAGCTTTGAATTGCAGTTGCTTTAACGACTTTGCGTCTGCTGGTAAAATAGCACTCTTGCAGCTGCAAATATTATTTATTACGTTTTGTTTACTGCACGAAACAACAAACCTTCTTCTCTTCACGGAAATATTGCACAAAGAAATTAAGGTTTAGCGAACAAACTTTAATGAGTCATATTGAAAATACATAAAAAGAAAAAATATATACATATATACACTAAGTGACCACTTTATTATGACCACCCCATCAGTACTTCATTGGGCCACCTTTTGCCTTCAGTACTGCGTCGATTCTTCGTGTCATGGACTCCACGAGATGTTGATAGGTGGTTTGTGGAATCTGAGACCATGCTTGATAAATAGCACTTTCCAGGAGTGTGTGATTGCAGGTTTGTGGATCCAGCTGTTTGATGGCTTATTCAACTTCATCCCACAAATTCTTAATGGGGTTGAGATCTGGAGATCGTGGGGCCACCTAAACCTAAGCAAAGTAAACTCACCGGCATGTTCCTGAAACTAATCCTGTACAATACGAGGACTATGGCAGGACGCATTATCTTGTGGAAAATAGCCATCGCCATTGGGATAAACCATCCACATGACAGGATGCACTTGGTACGCAACAATGTTTAGATATGATGTGCCAGTCAGACGTTGAACAACACGAATTAAAGGGCCCAAAGCATGCCAGGAAACCATTCCCCAAACCATAACGTTGCCTCTGCCAGCTTGAAGGGTTGTAGCAATGCATTTGGAGTCCATGCTTTCGTGCTGTTTCCGCCAAATTCTCATTCCCCCGTCGGCATGATGCAACTGAAAACGTGTCTCATCGGACCACATAATTTGTTTCCAATTATCGACTGTCCAATCCTTGTGCTCCTGTGTGAACTGGAGACGTTTTCTCTTGTTAACTGCAGACAGCAAAGGTGTTCGAACAGGCCTTCGGCTGCCATATCCCATCCAATGCAGTGTACGGCGAGCAGTGCGTGCAGAGATCATTTGAGGGGATCCTTGATTAAGATGGTCTGTAATTTGCTGCACTGTTGCCCTTCTGTTGTCTGTTAACAGTCTGGACACTCTCCGTTCCGCCCGAGCAGTCACTAGTTGATGACGACCACACGTTGCACGTAGAGACCCAGTTTTTTTGGCTGACAGTCCAGTCTTTAAACACTTTAACAACAGCTACTCTGGAACATTACACGAATGCGGCGGTTTTGGGTGATACTCGCTCCATGGCTCCAAGCTCCTACAATCATCCCACGTTGAAAGTCCGTCAAATTGCATTTTTTACCCATCTCGTCACCCAAAAATCACTTCCACTACTGTCGCAAGCACTAAGCTTTCCCTTTTTATGCTAGCCTCACCCTCTGGCAGCAAGAGCGTGCAGGCATAGCTCATTTGATTAAAACTGTCAGGTGGTCATAAAGTGGCGACTCAGTGTATATATATATATATATATATATATATATATATATATATATATATATATATATATAACCCACCTTCGTTTTGCTGATGACGTAGTCATTTTTGCAACTAGCCCATCAGAGCTGCAGAGTATGATCCAGGAACTTGCTGACAAGAGTAAAGAAGTGGGATTAAAAATGAACTTTCAAAAGACAAAAGTGATGTTCAATGCTTTTACAAGAAATGAAGATTTATCGATTGATGGAGAAAAGCTGGAGATAACAGACACGTACGTTTATCTTGGACAGCAGATATCAAGTGAGGGTCACATTGATGAAGAAATTAATCGGCATACAAAACTTGCCTGGAGAGTTTTTGGAAGAAACAGCATAATTTTCAAGAGCAATATGCCATTATGTCTTAAAAGAAAAGTGTTTGATCAATGCATCCTTCCAGTGCTTACGTATGGTGCAGAGACGTGGACCTTAACTAAAAGAGACATACAAAGGCTGCAGACAACTCAAAGAAGCATGGAGAGGTGCATGCTTGGTGTAACCAGGAGAGATAAGAAGAGGAACTCGTGGATCCGAAAAATGACAAGAGTGGAAGACATCATGATCAGAGTTAAATCCCTGAAATGGCAATGGGCTGGACATACTGCCAGAAGGACAGATCATCGATGGACAGCTGAAATTTTAGATTGGATTCCAAGGGACAGGAAAAGACCCAGAAGAAGACCACATGGGAGATGGGTGGATGAAATTCGAAAGTATGCAGGGGTGACATGGAGGAGACTGGCACAAGACAGACCGTTGTGGAAGAAACTTGGGGAGACCTTCGTCCAGCAGTGGATTGATAATGGTTGACAATGATGATGATGATGATATAACAGCAACTGGTTGCACAGCTCCGTGGGACTCAAGCTGTGCTCATTTTGGGTAGCACACCTTGAGAGTTACACTGTTACGTTTGAAACCACAGAGAAATAAGAATTTGACCTGCAACGCCGTCTGAGAAGTGCTTGTACTGCAGCTGCTTTAAGGTCGTTGGATGTGTGCACATGAAACAGCACACCCTAGAATTATAGCGTGAATGCTATATTCTTACTGAACAAACCTTTCTTCTTAATGAAAACATTATGGGGGAAATTAATTTTAACCACCATTCGAATTTTATTAGAAATAAATTTGAAAAAATAATATCGATAATATAGGTTAAATTGTGACTCTGTGGGTGTGTGCCCCCCCCCCCCCCGAATGTTGGCCCCTAGTGTGTGTGTGTGTGTGTGTGTGTGTTACCAGAAACTAATAATCTCCATAAATTGTTGATTTATAACAATTGACATAAGGGCACTTTATGCTCTTTCCCTGGCTTACTGACAGTTTCTACTTTAGCTGCAAGCTTATCTGGTAAGTTGTTGAAATTGTTCCTAGAAGTTCAGTAAGGTGTCCATCAACTAAAACAGGGCAGTCTTTGTTTTAATGATTGTCTTCATTGTGCACAATAAATTACAAGAATATGTTGAACTGGAAATGGAAATCAGAGCACTTTTTTTTAGTTTCCAAGCTGAAAAACTCTTAAGAGTTCAAAAACTCAAACAAGCATTTCACAAAAAAACATGTGCAACACAATATCAAAATAAAAAAATAAAAAGGACGATGCGCCTACTTACTGACTCGCAGCAGCTCATCTATTAACATTTTTGTCACATCCACTCCGTTAAGAAATATCCTGATGGTGAGACGTCAAAGCAAAAGCTAATCCTTTTTTTTTTTTTTTTAACGCTACTATTCTCCTAATTTATCCTTAAATTCATATTAAAACAAATACTTAGCCAAAAAAAAAAACCCCTAGCCCCTCCTTCCCTAGCCTATCCCACAAATGTTATGTTAGTTAGCAACATAACGGTTAGTCAAAGCGAGTATAAGAGTAAGCAACGGAACTCAACGTGAAAGACGAGAGCTTGGTGACCCAAGAATCCTCTGCTTGCAGTGCCAATTGAAGCAGCGACCAGGGGAAAAAACAGAATGTGCGCAATGCATTGTGGGAGCATGTGCCTGCAAAGCTGGAGTGAGGGTCACATGTGTATTACAATTATTATACTATATTATTTTTCCTTTTTGATTCTGCAAAAATGTTTATTCCTCTTGTGGATAAAACTTCTACAGCAACCTTCGCTTCTCGAAGTTTGCTCATAGGATTCAATTACTATCAGCTTCACACAAGCTCCACGTGAGTTCATCAACAGTAACAAATAACTATTACAAAAGAAATAAATACCAAAGAAATCCTTGCCGTTGTTTTCACCTTGGAAATTGAAAAAGGCTCAATTTGTCTTCATCTGTAATTGAACAATCCTTAAAATGACAACTTTTTTCACCATATTGATATGCTAATTCACCAGATTGCATGCAAAACATACACTTCTAACCAAAGATCTGTAATCTGTTCCTATTGGTTTAGGATTATCATGTGATCATGTTGATTTGCCCCTTTATTGCCAGATGGCATTAAGGTTTTGGGGATCCACTATTTCCATTGGAGTTCCTATGCTTACCATGTACTCGCTTTGACTGTAGTTCACCAATTACAAAGCATTAAACTAACTAAGATAATAAATTACTATGTACACATTTAAAGAACTAATAAATTAAAACCAATTAAAAACTGTAACGCCCACACCATACAGGGACACTTTAAACGCTTTTGCCCATCAATCTTGGACATCTTCAGAAAGATAGTATGAACAATCAGTTGCCAGCAACCAAGTGTCGGCCTTCAGGCAAGTCAGAGATCGCCAAAACTTTAGTACGATACTGTCGCCATCTAGGGGAATTTTGGATAAGTATTTAGATTACTGAAATTCAGCTGCTGTTTTTCCCAGGATGGCGCCAGTATCGTACTAAAATTTTGGCGATCTTCGACTTTCCTGAAGGCCAACACTTGGTTGCTGGCGACCAATGTGTTCACACCATCTTTCTGAAGATGCCCAAGATTGATCGGTGAAAGCGTTTAAAGTGGCCTTGTATGGTTTGAGTGTTACAATTTTTAATTGGTTTTAATTTATTAGTTCTTTAAATGTGTACATAGCAATTTATGATCTTAGTTATTTTAATGCTTTGTAATTGGTGAGCTAGAGTAATGCTGCTAACTAACATAAAGTTTGTGGGATAGGCTAAGGGAGGAGGGGTGTTAGGTTATTCTTTTTGATAAATATTTGTTTTAATATGTGTTTAACAATAAATTAGGGGAGTAGTAGCGTTAAATAAAAAAAAAGTTAGATAGACATGTTACAGAAACTGGACACAACATGGATTGGAATTCTCTTAAAATCATTAGTTTCCAAAGCAACTTTCAAAAGAAAAATTTTAAAAGATGGAATAGAAATTGAGAAAAATTAGAATTCCATCATCAATGACTGCAGAGGTTTGTCCCTGCCTAACATATGGCAAGATTCGGTAAAAAATAACCATAACCGTGGTAGTGATGGAAAAAGATGACAACAAAAGACTGCCTGAAAAAGAAGAAAAGTTTTCTCTGAAAATTTGCATTTTTAAATAAAATATTTCCTAGAAGAAAAAATCCCATATTAGATGTTTAAGTGTTTAATTTAAAAAACTAGGAAGCCAGTTTTCAGCATGAGCTTTGTTCAAAGAAGTAAGTAGTTTCAAGGTCATGGAAATAGTCCAAACCTGTTGTGTGGAAGCAGGTCTTGTTTTACACAGTTCAAGTTATGTGTGTCTAAATTTTCACGATGAACTATAAATAAATAGCAGCTTTTTTTTTTTTTTTTTTTTGGCAAATGTTTGGATCCTCTAGCGAGTGAATCATCCTGTGATGTTAGTGACTGTAAACCCATGTGTCTTTTCTCTCGCATATGTTGGCTGTTATATCGTATCATGAATGGAATACGGTATTACACCATACAGTACAAATTTTGAAGATGACAATCCATTTTTTGGTGTAAATATGACAAGAATGGTAAGTCAGATAATATCTGAAAACTTGAAAATTTCATCGTCCTGGAGCGGCAACAGAACTCGCATCTTCCAGATAGTGCCCGGGTATGCTAACCTCTAAAAACTGTGAAAATTTCATCGTCTCGATCCAGGACGACCAAATTTTCTAGTTTTTGGATATTATCTGGCTTGCCATCCTTGTCATATTTTCACCAAAAAACGGATTGTCATCTTCAAAATTTGTATTGTGTAGTGTAATTCCGTTTACATTCATGATTTATCTGTTCCTCTGGGCAATCACAGGATAGGATTCTTAACCTCCAGATTCGCTAAACATGAATGCCGGTTGCTTTGACTGGCGAATCCTGTGATGGTTATATTCAAATTAATAGGAAACTTGAGACTTGGTCATTCTTGGTGGTGTGGTTAGCATACCCGGGCGCTATCTGGGAGACACGGGTTCAATTCCCGCTCCAGGACGACGAAAATTTCAAGTTTTCGGATATCTGACTTACCATTTTTGTCATATTTACACAAAAAACGGATTGTCATTTTCAAAATTTGTGTTACATTGTAGTTAGGTGCTGCAATCTAAAGCCCATTGCTGCTTGAAGACTGACATTCATTCACCAGATCAAAGGTTTTTTGTTGACGTTTCTCTGATCCAGAACAAATGTAACAATTACACGGTCGAGTCACATTATTGTGGCCGCCAGCTAATATCAAGAGTAACTGCTGTATGCAGCATGGACAGCAGCTACATTGGCCTGGGAGTGACTCAATAAGGTGCTGGAAGGTGTTCACAGGTATGTGGAGCAGTGCTGACTGCAGTGCATTTGACAGCTGCTGGAGGGTGTGTGGTAGAGGATCCATAGAGCGAACAATGCGATCGAGGTGGTCCCACAGATGCTCAATTGGGTTTAAGTCTGGAGAATTAGGGGGAAAGGGAAGTACTTTGAAGTCTTCATCATGCTCTTCCAACCACTCTCGAACATATCTAGCTGTGTGGGACATCGCATTGTTGTTCTGGAAGATCTCATCTGCCCCAGGGAAGGCAATCGGCATGTATGGGGGTACAAGGTCGGCAAGGATGGATTCATAACGAATTCGGTCCATAGTGCCCTTCCATAAGTATGAGTGGACCTAGGGAATGCCACGAAAACATTCCTTAGACCATAACGCTGTCCCCACCAGCTTGTGTTCTTCCAGCAAGGGTTGAAAAGTGTTTGTTCTCCGATGTTTCTCACCTTATATGCCAACGATCATCCGTTCGATGAAGCCGAAAACGTGACTCATCGGAGAAAGCAGTCCTTTGCCAGTCAGTGAAGGTCCAATTCCGATACTGCCGTGCAAATGTAAGCCTTTTCTGCCGATGCACCTTCGTTAGCATAGGTGCAGTGACCATCCATCTGCATCGGAGCCTCATACGTAGCAGGGTTTGCTGAACTGTCGTTTTAGACACACTTCCGGTAGCCCCATCGTTCATTCGGCCTGTGAGTTGCTCCATTTTATCGTGTTGATCAACCATCACACGCCTTCGAAGCCGACGTTCACCTCTCACATCAATGGCACATGGTGCTCCGCAGTTTCCACATCACTTATTCGTAATGGTGCCATTTCTCCAATCACTATAGACTTTAACTACAGCAGCACGTGGACAGTTCATAAACTGCGCCGTTTCAGAAATACTGCCACCCTTGGCTTGAAAGCCGAGAATCATCCCTTTTTGCAAATTTGATAAATCGCTCCTTTCTTATCCATGGTAGCAACAAGTGATATGTTTTCAGAATGCCTACTGCACACCTTTTATACTCTCCAAGTCAGCTCACGACACGTGCCTTCTTTCATTGGCTACGTGCTGTTGATGTCAATAGTACGAGGTGGTCACAATAATGTGACTCGACTGTGTATATCTCTGTAACCGTGACTCTAATGTCAAATACAGGAGCTGAAGGAGAACATGATAATAACACCCAAATCTATACATTATTCTCATTACTTTATTTACTTTAATTTTCTCCTGTTACATTTTTCTTCAAATAATTATAAATCTCATAAATATTTTACAATAATTTAATTGCATTACTTCTATTTTTAATTCTCTTTTTTTTTTTTTTTTTTCAGGCCTTCAACTCTGTCATATATGCTCAACAAAGTAAGATTTCTTAAAATTTTATTTTTTAATGTATGTTTCATTTTTGAAATACTTTAGACTGAATTAACAGCAGTTCAGATTTTTCTGTTTAAATACACTCATGTTCATAAACAGAACACTTTAAAGGATTTTTTTTTTTTTTGAATAAAGCTCATATTGAGAAATGGCTTCCTAGTTTAATTGAATTAATAATCTAAAGCAACTTATGGGAATTTACTAGGAAATTTTTTTCATTTATAGCAAATTTTCGGAGAAAACTCTTTTCCTTCTTCGGGCTCTCTTGTTGTTGTCACTTTTTGCTTGTCACTATCATGGTTACGGTTAACCTTGACGGTTTAGGTTATTTTTCAACAAATCCTGCCAGATGTTAGGCAGGGAAAATCCTTTGCAGTCATTGATGATGGAATTTTGATTTTTCTTAATCTCTATTCCTTCTTTCAGTTTTCTTTTTTGGAAATTGCTTTGGAAACTGATTACTTTAAGGGAATTCCAATCCATGCTGTGCCCAGTTTCTCTAACATGCCTATCTAATCCAGTCTTGTTGGAGCAATTTTTTATAGCTGCTTTATGCTCAGCTATACGAGTTTCTAGTCTGCGACCTGTTTCACCTATGTAAGATAGTCCACAACTACAATTTACTTCATAAACTACTCCTTGCATTTTTAAAATATCTTCTTCTCTTTGAACTATTTTAGGGAAAAATTTTTTAACTTTGTTCTCTAAACTTGGAGCTAGCCTAATATTGTATTTTTTACTAATTCTCTTTAAAGCCTCAAATAAACCTTTGTGATAAGAAATTTTTCTAGTGAATTTTACTTCTTGCTTTTGTGGGTTCTTCGTACCATTAAAATTCAGAAGCTTCTCAATTTCTTCTTTAGGATAGTTATTCTCTGCAAGTATGACTTTAAGCTCTTCTTTATGGGCTTCTTTTTTATCTGCAGTAGAAACTATTTTATTAATTTTTTCTAAAAACTGACTTGCTACATTTTTCTTAATAGAAACTGGATGATACGAATTGAAATCCAGTAGTCTTTTAGTATTCATTGGTTTTTTATACCAACTAGTGAGGAATTTTTCATCTTCATAATAGATAGTAATATCTAAGAAGTTTATTCTTCTTTCTTTTGAAGTTCAATAGTGAACTTAAGGGAATCATCTAATTCATTGAATGAGTCTAGAATTCTTTCTGGAACAATTTCTGAGCTATCTATTATAAATAAGATGTCATCCATGTATCTGCCATATAAGCAGAAGTATGTGGGTTGTACTAGTATCTTTTCTTCTAGTTTTCCCACATAATAGTTAGCTAAGAGTGGGGAGAGTGGGGAGCCCATAGCTAGCCCCGATTTTTGAATGAAAAAAGTTTTCCCAAATTGAAAGTAGTTGTTCTGCAAAGAGAAAGTAAGCATTTCCAAAATTCCTACTAATATGTTTTTTTCCTTGTTGTGAAAAACTATTAGGTCTGCCAAGTCTTCCGCTATAAAGTCTATAAGTTGATCTATATTAATGTGAGTATACATAGACACTATATCTAAACTACCCATAATAGGAGAATCTAATTTAGGAAGAAGTTCTAGTTTTTCTTTAGCTGCATTGAGTTTTTAATCAAGTTAGGTGGCTCTTTTAAAAGATTCTGAAGGTGTGACTTTAAAAATAGTTTAGATTTGAAAGAATAGAGTTTTTTTGAGTCTATTATTGGTCTAATTGGTTGGTGTTCTTTATGCAGTTTGACTATTCCATATATTTGAGGTAATCTGAACTGTAATTTTGAGAATTGTTTATAGTTTTCTGGAAGCTGGTTTTTCTTTTTTTGAAGTGAAATAAGCTTAGAGACTTTTTTAATCAAATCTGGTAGTGGGTTTTCTTTTACTTTTTCATACATAGGTTTTTTTAGTTCTTCTTCCATCTTTTCTAGATAATCTTTCTTATCCATAATAGTAATCAACTTACTTTTGTCTGTTTTCACAGCAACTATACTTTCATTTTTTCTGAAATCTTTAAGAGCTTTTAATTGATTATTATCAAAAATTTTTTGAGGTTTCCTTACTTGCTTCTGGAATTTTGTAAGGCTATTGTAGTAATCTTTTCTGAGGAGGTCTGCTTTAATTTGGTCCTCTTTTTCTAAAGTGCTGCAGATGCTTTCCAATTCAATTACCAATTTTTCTGGATTTATTTTATCTTTGGATAGATTGAAATTACTTCCTTTATTTATCACTTGTAATAATTCTTGGCTAACTCCAGTAGCAGTGTTGAAGAACACCAACCAATTAGACCAATAATAGACTCAAAAAACTCTATTCTTTCAAATCTAAACTATTTTTTAAAGTCACACCTTCAGAATCTTTTAAAAGAGCCACCTAACTTGATTAAAAACTCAATGCAGCTAAAAGAAAAACTAGAACTTCTTCCTAAATTAGATTCTCCTATTATGGGTAGTTTAGATATAGTGTCTATGTATACTCACATTAATATAGATCAACTTATAGACTTTATAGCGGAAGACTTGGCAGACCTAATAGTTTTTCACAACAAGGAAAAAAACATATTAGTAGGAATTTTGGAAATGCTTACTTTCTCTTTGCAGAACAACTACTTTCAATTTGGGAAAACTTTTTTCATTCAAAAATCGGGGCTAGCTATGGGCTCCCCACTCTCCCCACTCTTAGCTAACTATTATGTGGGAAAAC
Source organism: Macrothele yani (assembly GCA_039090855.1). Lineage (NCBI taxonomy): Eukaryota > Metazoa > Arthropoda > Arachnida > Araneae > Macrothelidae > Macrothele > Macrothele yani. The sequence goes on along the minus strand of CM077031.1, from coordinate 14,715,669 downwards.
TAGAAGAAAAGATACTAGTACAACTCCACATACTTCTGCTTATATAGCAGATACATGGATGACATCTTATTTATAATAGATAGCTCAGAAATTGTTCCAGAAAGAATTCTAGACTCATTCAATGAATTAGATGATTCCCTTAAGTTCACTATTGAACTTCAAAAAGAAAGAAGAATAAACTTCTTAGATATTACTATCTATTATGAAGATGAAAAATTCCTCACTAGTTGGTATAAAAAACCAATGAATACTAAAAGACTACTGGATTTCAATTCGTATCATCCAGTTTCTATTAAGAAAAATGTAGCAAGTCAGTTTTTAGAAAAAATTAATAAAATAGTTTCTACTGCAGATAAAAAAGAAGCCCAATAAAGAAGAGCTTAAAGTCATACTTGCAGAAAATAACTATCCTAAAGAAGAAATTGAGAAGCTTCTGAATTTTAATGGTACGAAGAACCCACAAAAGCAAGAAGTAAAATTCACTAGAAAAATTTCTTATCACAAAGGTTTATTTGAGGCTTTAAAGAGAATTAGTAAAAAATACAATATTAGGCTAGCTCCAAGTTTAGAGAACAAAGTTAAAAAATTTTTCCCTAAAATAGTTCAAAGAGAAGAAGATATTTTAAAAATGCAAGGAGTAGTTTATGAAGTAAATTGTAGTTGTGGACTATCTTACATAGGTGAAACAGGTCGCAGACTAGAAACTCGTATAGCTGAGCATAAAGCAGCTATAAAAAATTGCTCCAACAAGACTGGATTAGATAGGCATGTTAGAGAAACTGGGCACAGCATGGATTGAATTCCCTTAAAGTAATCAGTTTCCAAAGCAATTTCCAAAAAAGAAAACTGAAAGAAGGAATAGAGATTAAGAAAAATCAAAATTCCATCATCAATGACTGCAAAGGATTTTCCCTGCCTAACATCTGGCAGGATTTGTTGAAAAATAACCTAAACAGTCAAGGTTAACCGTAACCATGATAGGGACAAGCAAAAAGTGACAACAACAAGAGAGCCTGAAAAAGGAAAAGAGTTTTCTCCGAAAATTTGCTATAAATGAAAAAAAAAAAATTTCCTAGTAAATTCCCATAAGTTGCTTTAGATTATTACTTTAAAGGAGTCGAGCTACGGCTTTGATTTTTACAGGATATTCTAATCAGGCACTATCGCTAAAATGATCAATATTTTTGGCGTCATAGGTGCATGTGTATCACATCTAGACCAATCAGATCAACCACCGTCACAAAACGGAAACCAGCCATTTTTCTGTTATACGTTCATTGTCATATAAATCTCTGCACCAAGAAAAAAGCATGCTATTGACATGAAACTCACCAAATAGCTGCAGGGAGAGCAGACGTGCAAATTATTAAAGTTTTGTGCGATCATAGTGAGAAGAATTGGCAGGAAAACATGTAACACACAAAACATAAATGGTATCTATTACCAACAAAAACAAGGTGTACCTATGGGCTCCCCTCTTTCCCCCTTACTTGCTGAAATTTATTTGCAGTATATTGAAACATTAATTGTTGCACCATCCCTCTTAAAACCCACCATTTAGTTAAGGTATGTGGACGACATCTTCATTATTTGGCCACACCAAAAACACTCTCTATTTGAACTCGTGTCCTCCAGAACTTCAAAATTCCCACATATAAAATTTTCCTCTCAAGAACAGATCGACAAGAATATTAGTTTTCTAGATGTTAACATCAACATCAACCCAGACTTCTCACTTGGCGTCTCTCTGTTTACAGGAAACCTTCTGCCTCCCATAATATCATCCCTTACCATTCTCACACTTTTGGAAAATACAAACTGTCTGCTCTTAAGTCGTACATTCACCGGGCCAACCTTATTTGCAACAGCCATTCTGCTCTTCAACTAAAATATCAGAACATCATCAACATTGGCAAATTGCATGGCTTTCCACCCCTCTTATAACATAGACTAAACAAGAGTTTTGAATCACAGAATAGATCTAGTTTACTGCCTGAACCTTCCACTGCCCGTCAGTTTGTTGGCACTTTGCCCCTTTAGCCTGTCCTTCACTCATAAAGTTTGCGCTATTTTCAAGTCTTTTGGCTTCAGGACTGCTGTTAAACCACCCCCACATCTTCTCAAACTCATCCTTAAGGACAGAGATCTCAATAAACCCCTAGATTTACAGGGTGTCTACCCTATCCCTATCAACACTTCCACAGGCGTTACCCACTATATTGGTAGTACTTACTGCAGCATAAACCGGCGTTTGATGGAGCATATCGCTGATATTAAGAAAGGTAGCCCTTCCACGTCCCTTTCAATTTTAACCATCAGCGATACGTCTGCGGCTCCCGATTGGCACAATGTTAAGCGAATCGTCCCATTCAGCAATCGGCATGCCCTCAGATACCGCGAAAGCATTGAAATCTACCTTACCCCTAACACCTGCAATACTGACGCACCTTTTAACATCCCTATTTTTTGGAAAGCGATTTTGAAATCTGGCAACAACTGACGCTTTTACTACGTGTCTCATTCCATGGCTGATGAAGGTAGAAGTCTCTACCAAAACGTCCCACTTATAATTTTTCAACGTAACTTACGTGTGTGATTAGGATTTCAAGAATTCTTTTATTAATTTTTTGTGCGATTCCTATTGCCCATATGTCCAAGACCAGCGCTGCAATGGCAATCCTTGGGGCTTATAAGGCACCACACAGGGGACTCCACATTTGTGCTGAAGTGCACACATGGTTCGTACGCTCCTTGATAAGTCCTTGAATAAAAAAGTTCATTTTCAAGTCCTTGAAAGTACTTGAAAAAGTTTAAGGCTTTGTAAATAGTACTTGAAAAAAATGTTTTGTTTGTTAAGTAATGATATGAAAGAGCATGTGTAAAATAATTGTTTGTGTGCTCCTTGAAAACCTTGTAAATTCCTTGAATAAAAAAGTTCATTTTCAAGTCCTTGAAAGTACTTGAAAAAGTTTAAGGCTTTGTAAATAGTACTTGAAAAAAAATGTTTTGTTTGTTAAGTAATGATATGAAAGAGCATGTGTAAAATAATTGTTTGTGCTAAAAAGTTGTATAGGAGATTTCTGTGTAGTTCCAATAAAAATGCCAAGCTGATCAAATAGTGCAGAACTTGCATTCAACCCAGGGGGTTGTGTGGACAGCTGGTGCCTTGGCTATGATATCACTACAGAGTAAAGCATCAGCCATGTTAGTAAAATAAGTGGAATGATGTATTCACAAATTGTGATGGGCTTCTGTTTACTGGGGTTAGGGACACATAGACAGCTGGTGCCTTGGCTTTGATATCACTACAGAGTAAAGCATCAGCCATGTTAGTAAAATAAGTGGAATGATGTATTCACAAATTGTGATGGGCTTCTGTTTACTGGGGTTAGGGACACATAGACAGCTGGTGCCTTGGCTTTGATATCACTACAGAGTAAAGCATCAGCCATGTTAGTAAAATAAGTGGAATGATGTATTCACAAATTGTGATGGGCTTCTGTTTACTGGGGTTAGGGACGCATTCCTGCCTGAGGGTGGAACTTCCAGGAATTGCTTGTGCTTCATGCGTGAACCCTTTCTTCTCCTCACTGCATCAATGCATCAAAGTCATGCATAAAAAATAAAAGGTTAAAACAAACAATAAGTGTTATACCAGCAAATGAATACCAAAATAGTGTACCCTTTCAAAATATTTTGCAAGATAAAATGATTTCGAAAAATACCAAAACAGAGGGGCAATCTGTTTTGGTATTTTTCGAAATCAAACGAACTGTGGGTAAGGGGAAGGGGTAATTGCAGTTCATTGAAGGTGTGCCAGCCCCAGCTGAGATTAATAGTTTGAACTTAATAAAATACCTACCTACTGACTGACTGCCAGTACAGACATATGATAATTCGGGTTTAAAAAGTCCTTGGAAAGTGTTTGAATTTATTTTATTTGGAAGAGTACGAACCTTGACACATATGATAATTCAGGTTTAAAAAGTCCTTGAAAAGTGCTTGAATTTATTTTGCTTGGAAGAGTACGAACCTTGAAACATATGATAATTTGGGTATAAAAAGTCCTTGCAAAGTCCTTGAATTTATTTTGCTTGGAAGAGTGCGAACCTTGACACATATGATAATTCGGGTATAAAAAGTCCTTGCAAAGTCCTTGAATTTATTTTTGCTTGGAAGAGTACGAACCTTGACACATATGATAATTCGGGTATAAAAAGTCCTTGAAAAGTGCTTGAATTTATTTTGCTTGGAAGAGTACGAACCTTGACACATATGATAATTAGGGTTTAAAAAGTCCTTGAAAAGTGCTTGAATTTATTTTGCTTGGAAGAGTACGGACCTTGACACATATGATAATTTGGGTACAAAAAGTCCTTGAAAAGTGCTTGAATTTATTTTGCTTGGAAGAGTACGAACCTTGACACATATGATAATTTGGGTTTAAAAAGTCCTTGAAAAGTGCTTGCATTTATTTTGCTTGGAAGAGTGCGAACCTTGACACATATGATAATTCGGGTATAAAAAGTCCTTGCAAAGTCCTTGAATTTATTTTGCTTGGAAGAGTACGAACCTTGACACATATGATAATTTGGGTATAAAAAGTCCTTGAAAAGTGCTTGAATTTATTTTGCTTGGAAGAGTACGAACCTTGACACATATGATTATTTGGGTATAAAAAGTCCTTGAAAAGTGCTTGAATTTATTTTGCTTGGAAGAGTGCAAACCTTGACACATATGATAATTCGGGTATAAAAAGTCCTTGCAAAGTCCTTGAATTTGTTTTTGCTTGGAAGAGTACAAACCTTGACACATATGATAATTCGGGTATAAAAAGTCCTTGAAAAGTGCTTGAATTTATTTTGCTTGGAAGAGTACGAACCTTGACACATATGATAATTCGGGTATAAAAAGTCCTTGAAAAGTGCTTGAATTTATTTTGCTTGGAAGAGTATGAACCTTGACATATGATAATTAGGGTATAAAAAGTCCTTGAAAAGTGCTTGAATTTATTTTGCTTGGAAGAGTACGAACCTTGACACATATGATAATTAGGGTATAAAAAGTCCTTGAAAAGTGCTTGAATTTATTTTGCTTGGAAGAGCAGGGTTCCCACGCCACCTGGAAAACCAGGAATTCTCAGGGAATTTGAAAATTGTTCCAAAAATCAGGGAAAACTCAGGGAAAATAGTGTTTTTCCGTAAAAATCAGGGAATTTCGTATCAGGGAACTGAAAAGTCGGGGAATTTTTTATTTTGCCAAAAAAATATTTTCTTTCAGAATTTTGTAGAATATATTTCTGTATTGCTAAGTTTTAAAATAATTCCGAGTTGTTTTATCCTTCGAGGCAACCCACCCACCGATTAAAGTGCAGCTGTGCTGGGGAGTGCGTCTCTTCGTGGTTTCCCCCATCTCCAGATGCTCTAAACTACAACCGAACAAACGGACACGTCAAAGCGTGAGAGAAAGCCATTAATCACACACCCATTTTGCAGGCTCTTATCTGCTGCGTTCGCGCAGAGGCAGTCACTTGTTCCTAAGTAGGTGCCCTGGTTCTCTGTGTAGACTGGGAAAACAAAATTATGAAAAAGCTATTTCCTCAATTTTTTAAATAACCGACTGAAATTTTTACAGTGGGCAAGATATATGAAAATAACGTTCCATTTTAAATTTCGCCGAAATTCATCGGAAACTTTAGAAGTTGCGCTTCCCCTCCCCTTCCTTTTGCATGTTCCACTTGTCTTTTATCAAACCATACAAAAACATTTTATTTTGCCGGATGTTGGTCATCCTAATAAATTCGCCCCCCCCCTTCAAGAGCAGTGTGGATGAATGTTGCAAATTGAGGGCACCTAATTTATTTTGAAAAAAGTTCGTATCACTTACGAACTAAAGCTTCACTTTCGTAATTCTGTAGCAGAGTTGGTATAGTTGGAAAAGTATGTACCTTCAAATGTTTTAACAGAGAAGATATGAAATAGGAAGATTCTTCAAAGAGGGGGAAAGATTAATTTTTTTTCATAGTACTTACGAGTATTTTGTATGAAAAATACCATGCAATTTATCCGGTGCTATTGCATACCTACCAAATTTCCCAGATTTCACGGCCGTTTTCTCGATTCGTTGTTTTACGGCCGGAAAGAGATTTTTCTTGATTCTGTCTTATTTCTATTTCATAATGCATGAAGAAATTAATTTATAGCTATTTTGGCGATATTCCGATTACTGCAAGAGCTGGCTGGTTGCGAAAAATATTGTAGTCCGACTCCCGGAACCATAGATTTTCACATCTGGGTCATTCCACGCAAAACCATCAGATATTGAAATAATTTTCCACCAACACATCTCCGATTCTTACGGGTAGCTGCCTCCAAGTTATAAAAAAGCCCCTAAAAGTTTCAATTTTTTTTGTTTCTGATAGATTAGAAGATATTATTTTTTGAATTTTTGTGAATAGTGGAACCGTTTTCCGTAAAAACACAAATATCTCCATTATTTAGAATAGGAAATATAAAATTCATCATTCTCTCATAATTTTTCTAAGGTTTCAGCTTATACATAGGGAAAAAAAATTTGCGAGAACAATAGTTAGACGGGGTAGAAATTTTCTTGTAATCCTAAATTCTTTTTCTTGCGTTGCTGCACCTCACAAGAGTTGCATAAATTATTCATTTCACATCTTTACCCTCACATTGCCGAAAAAAATATAAAAAATCTACCTAGTTACTACTGATTTAAATCTTTGCCGTGCGTGCTCTATTGGTTTCAGGTTTGTCAGTGCAGGCGCTAAAGCTTCTGTTTCCGTTTTGGATGACGTTATTTGTGGGGAGTTACTGCAAATGACCTGAGTTGGCTCCAGACCGTTCTCACACTTTGCCTGATCAACATCGCACAAATGTATTGCCCTTCGTAAAGATATTGTTAAGTATAAACATGCCACTCGCCACAGGATGAAAAATTATGTTGAAAAAAAAAGTGTTAGGAGGATTTTATGAGCACACATGCACACAAAACTTCCTCTAATTGTTTCCCGTACAAGTAATTTGACGTAGCGTGGAAATGAACTGTGACCTGCGAGAAAAGTTCAGTACTAATGTTTGTGTCACAAACGTAGCCAATCAGTTTTAAGACTTCCGGATTTTGGAAGTACTTGTATGAATTGTAGCCTCTCAGGCAAAATGGTATTCCGTATTAACTGTTAGTTTTCTCCACTTGTTGCTTCCATTATTTTTTCTTTATCCCTGGGTTTATTTTTTTTTTTTTTTTTTTTTTTTTCCATTATGGCATTAGGATCTCTGTGTGCCAGCTTATTGGTTATGAAATTTAACAGCACAATGTCTAAATATCCTATGCTGCGTTATTTAGAAGCAAATAGCACAGGTGCCAACTGTTACGAATTGCCCGTAATTATTACGGTTTCGACTGTCAGATTACGGAATTAGGGACAGGTTGGAAGAATTACGGATTTCAGTGTGTTTTGGAGAATCTCAATTTTGTATCCTTTTTCGTTAAACCTTTTTAGTGCGACGCTGCCGATTTGTCGGCCTTCGATTTTGATCCGCATATCTTCCGAATCAGACTGCAGATTTCGCTGTTTCACTGATCATATCATTTATCAATCATATCGTTTTGAAATGGAATGTCCCGCAGTGGTCTAAGCGATGGCCTCTGATCATTCGTCCGTAAGGGGTCCGGGTTCGAATCCCGTTGAGGCATGGATGTTGTGTTTGTCTTACGGCACTGGCTCTCTCCCTTCCCAGGAACCAGTGACCCTAAATTAGGGACGGGCGACTGCTTATAGCCCATTGAGTTGCTCACGGTGGTCGTTAAACCTCCAATAAAAAAAAAAAATTTTAAAAATGGAATGTCCATGAATCATATCGTCAAACAGCGATATTATCGGAAGAATGGTACCGTAATTTTCTTCGTATAATCCGCGGATTATCTGTTAAAAAAGTTAAAATTATAGGTTTTGCGGATTATACACCGATGCGGTTAATACGCCGATTTAAAAAAAATAAAAAATTACAACCTTCCGATTTTTAAAAAATCTGCAGTGTGATTGTGCAGGGAAGGGTGTAATAATTGGAAAAGGAACTCCCTCGGAAGAATTTTCCTCAGTTCAGGAGTTTGTACGGAGCAGGGAGGAGGGGGCATAATGTCGTAACGAAAGATCGAGAAAGTTGTGGGGAAGGACGACAGGGGTCATTTTGATATCGTTGAGGAGAGCTCTGACTGTCGTGCCGACTGTTTTTGGCAAAAAGCCAAAGAAGTACGCACAGCACTTGCTACACGAACCTATGCGTCTCTCCTTTCGTATTTCATGTGTGCGACCTTGTGTCTAGTTTGCTTTCGTTGTTTTGGCGAACGTCGTTGCTGCTGTTTTCCTTCATTGCTAATCATGATGTCTCTGAAAAGGAAACGTTTCAGTTACACTGCCGAATTTAAACTTGAAGTGGTGGACAGAATTGAGGATATGATCGTGTCACTGCGCGATAGTTTTGAGGTCAGAACACAATCTTGCAGCAACATACAGAAAGCCTCTGTTTCGCGATCTAAAACGTAAACAAATCCGTCGGTTTATTCCGCGGGAGAATTCACGGGTTTTTTATTGGCCCACGTATAAGACGATCTCTCAACTCTGAAAGCAGGAATTCCTCCAAAAACTTTCGACTTATACGCGAGTACATACGGTATTTCTACGACTTGTTCTGTATCAGCCTTTCGTCATTGGCAAGGTGTAATGCAATACTCTGGAGCTGCATCGGCGTGATCTATGGATGCCACACCCTTTATCTGTCCGGAGATAAAAAATATAAAACAGTTACCTTTAAAAATGAATTTCTTCATTTAATAAAATCGTTTTTTTTTTCTCTTACTTCTTCGGACTCATTGTGTTTCTGGAACGTGGAAAGAGCGATGTATTTATTTATTTTCTGACGCCACGTATTTGGAGGATTTTCACTTTGGATCTCGCCCTTTGGATTTAACTGCTATAATATATATAGCCAGTGCCGTTAATACCCACCAGATGGAGACGTCTCAGTAGCTGAGCCCATCTTACGGATTTATGATGTCAGAAGCTGACTTAAAAAAACACATAGCACCGTGGATTGTTGGCCACCATGGTGTAAAGCTAACGCGCTAGGCTATGTATGGAGAGATCCGTGGATTCAATTCCCCGGCGGCGGCGGCGGAAAACAATTTTTCGGTTGCTATGTGTTTCTGGAACGTGGAAAGAGCGATGTATTTATTTATTTATGTGGCCGACTTTTCTGTCGGAAATTCCATTTCTGGTTCAACATCTATGATGTGCGGATTATACGGCGATTTTTATTTCCTGAATGTCACAGTCTGCGGATTATACGAAGGATTTTTTTTTTTTTTTTTAAATATGAATTTCGTGGTCTGTGGATAATAAGACTAAAATTACAGGTAATATGCCGTAAGTGTCATCGTAAAAGAGTTTGCGCTTGCTATCGGTTCCCCACACACTTTTTCGTGTGACAGGAGAAAGGTTACTTTAGCCAAAAGTTTTCCTTCTGCAGTTGAGGCAGTGCTGTTCACTTTGCATTGTTGGTGAATTATAACATGTTGTACTGTCGGAAATCACTTTTTCGAGCCCCGTTCGAAGTGCAATAACGATCAACTCGCTGCAACGCGTGGTCCCGTGATGGCGGATGTTTATATTTCTGGCGGACTTTCGCCGCGCGGAGAACGAAGTGCAGTGTTTTATTACTAGAAGCTCTTCACATTATTCATCTCTTTTTCCCAAACAAACGGACACAATCGCAAAACTCCGTGAATTACGAATCCCCATCTTTTTCCAAACTCGTGTTAGCAGAGGATGACTTTATTGACAGCTTGTTCCTCAGACTAGGAGACGTGCTTTTTCCCACTGTGTGAAATTGTTTTCTAAGGTTATTTGAAGTGGCTTGTAGTGAGAGTGAAAGTTTGCCAAGTGATGGTGATGATTTTGAATCATCTGAGAGTGATATTGGCCTAGCAACATCAAGCCAAAAACTAGCCACCGTGCCACGCACACCATATCTTCTTCAGAAGGTGAAGATCTTCATAGTGAATCTTCAGATCATGAAAGTTCTGAAAGTGAATGGGAGGATGTTAATAGAGAGAAGTGATGAACAACCTCAGCATCTTTTTTTATTAACATGAAATGCAGGGAAATGCAGGGGCCCAAACATTCTCCGGCAACTGATGTGGCACCTATTGCATATTTTTTACTTGTTTTTTATCAATTTCATCCTTGGAATTATCGTTTCTGAAACAAATAAATATGCAAAGAGGTTTCTCCAGGAACATTCAAATCTTTCTCCCAAATCTTGAGCAAGGAAATGGAAAATGTTACAAATGCTGAAATAAAGGTTTCCTTGCGTGCCTTCTAATATGAGAGTAATCAGTAGCCCATGTAGGACGAGATGATTGCCGAAGGCATATCCAGTCAAAATAAACACCAGGATTGTGTAAAATTAAAGACTCTATCAAAGCCTTTGGATAATTTTTTTGCTAAAAAGAATGAAAATAGCGTGATAAACGCTGAATTGCTGTTTACTACAATCGCTGTGGAGCGTAACCTACCTATAGCAAGCTGTGATCATGCTGGTCACTTCTTTCATGCTATGTTCCCAGACTGATATTGATGAAGCTGGATATCCTTGAGCAGATGTGGCATGGAATGAAATATCTAAGACAAAGAATTCATCTGGCCTTCCCAAGTATTCCACATTGCCTAAACTAATGTTGGTAATATTGACTATCCCTCACAGCAATTCCTCTACGTAGAGAATATTTAGTATAGTAAGGAAATACCTCACGTACTTTTGCCCAACAATGAGCACCAAAACATTAAGTGCCCTTCTTGTACAGAAAAGTAAAGCATTTTCCTCAGGTGAGCTGTGTTATAAAAAGTTTTCTGAAAAAGAATATACCTCTGCAAAACAAGCAACAAGGGAGTTTTTATGTCAGCAATGACATGAGGTAAGTACAATATTGATCATTTAATTTCATATTTTTTTTGTGAGGATAGTGTAAACATGCAAAGTTATTACATATTTCATGCATTAATTTCTCATGAAATACCCATTCCACGCGTTAATGACGTATGGTGATTACCGATAGGCACCTCATACAAGTATTGCAGGTTACACAGTAATACTATAATATTGTCCTTAACTTTAAAAAAAAATGGCGTGTTACATTATTGAAACATTACTGAAAAATCCCCTATTGATTACTGCAGGGATCGCATTCCTCCTAAAATTCCTAATATTTTGTGACCCTCCTTAAATTCCTAAAATTATACCTAAAATTTGCTATTCATCCTAAAATTTTTGTAAGCTTATTTATTAAAAACACAACCGTTATTAACGCCAATAAATTTGCCATTACGGTAAGGTAAAAAGATCTGTTATTGTAGAAACACAGCCTTATATGCTGTGCTGCTGAAGGAGGGAAAATGACGCCATCGAGATGCACTTGCTTCGGGGCGGGCGCTCCACTTTTTTGCCTTCAGACAGTTTTCGAGAGTAACAAGAGATCTAAGGGAAAAGGGGAGGGGTCATTTTCACCCCTGGTTTGCGCTTTGCAGACGAACTCCGTGGCTCGCAGAAGATCGTACTTTATTTTTGTACATGCCTTGTGGAACCTCCTCTTTCTGGTGATGTTTTGTTATTGTAAACCGCAGGTGGGTGGAAGCAAAGAGGAAACATGTGATCTCCTTCCGTAACCTCCGGTAATGACGATGGGATGGTAGCTGAGTGTTATCGTGACAGGCAGTAGAGCACGTGATCATTGACCTTCGATCGTGCGTCGGCGACAGGGACCTTCGATGCGCAATATATCTCGGCTCCGACTCGCTTTGACTGAACTTGCGTGAGATGCGTATGATAGTTTCTGGTTTTGTGTCTTTTATGGTGTTCTCTGTGCTGTGTGCAGGTTCAGTTCTCTAGTGGTGACCTGCTTTTTTTTTTTTTTTTTCTTCTTCTTCTATCTTCTGACATCCTCGCAGCGAAATTTCGGGAAGTTGTCTGGTTTTGCAATATTGGAACGTGTTTTTGTACTTCCTTTCATTTTCTGTTTAGTAATACAAGTGTTTAAGATGCCTAAATCCAAAACGAAATTTCAAGATGCGTGGCTCGCCAAAGCATTGGACGGAGTGAAGTTGAAAGAATGGTGTTCTGCAACTGAAACAATATTTTCTGCTAAGTGTATATTGTGTTCAGAAATTTTCAACATTTCTAATAGTGGCTTTTCACAAGTAAAAGCGCATCATAAAGGAAAAAAACATTTGCAGAAATTTCAAAGTAAATTTCAAAATAAGTCCATCTGAAAGCCTTTAGAGGACGGGATCTTCAGCCCAAAACAAATATTAGTGAAGTACTGAGTCATGATTTACAGTTGGCTAAAGCCGAAGCATTATGGGCCATGAAAGTTGCTAAGGACAATATGTCTTTTGTTTCATGCACTGAAACAGTTGAACTTTTCAAAGAAATGTTTCCTGATTCTGCTATTGCAGCCAAAATGCAACTTAAAGAAAAAAAAGTTGCTTATGTGATATCACATGGATTGTCAAAATATTTTGAAGAGGATTTGAAAAAAGACATTGCATCTAGTAGCCCAGGAAAGGTTACTATAGCATTTGATGAAACTACAAATACACAAGTGAAACGGCAGTTGGATGTGTATCTCAGGTACTGGTCTTCAGAAATAAATTCAGTTTCTTGCCGATACCTAACAAGCGTTTTTCTGGGTCATGCAACAGCAGATATTTTGCTAAAAGAAATTCTTGATGTGTTATCATCCTTCGATATTTCGTTAAACATAATTATTTGTGTATCCATGGACAGCCCAAATGTAAATAAGTGCTTTTTACGCAAATTCAATGAAGTTGTAAAACAAGAAACAGGCCAGAAATCTTTGGAACTAGGTTTTTGCAACCTGCATGTTGTTAGTAATGCATTTAAAATTTTTTTGATAAGCTTAAATATAGATTTTGACGAATTTGCTACTGATATGCATTACTTTTTAAAGAGTAGTGCTGCAAGACGAGAGGATTATAAATCTGTCGAGGATATAACATTGGTCACTGCCAAATTTCTTTTGCGTCATGTCAGCAACAGATATTTAACCATTGGTTCTGTAGCCCAGAGGCTCTTGGATCAATGGCTAAATATTACAGAATATTTTTTAAACTTCTTGCCATCTCAAAAAATATTTGAAAAACAACTACGCAATTTGGCAAGGTATAAAAGAATTCACTGTTTCCTGAAAAATGAGCTAACTCCTTGCTATTTAGCATTAATTTCATTTTCACACCAAAATTTTGAAAAGTTTTCATTATGTTATCAGAGTGAAGAACCAAAAAATACACCAGTTATATTCTGATTTAAATACTTTAATGAAGAATGTTATGGCTCAGTTTATCCAAGATGATGTTATAGCAGGGAAATTTGGAGAAGACCTAAAGAATGTAGATTTTGAAAACAAAAATTCATGGAAAAAACTAGGGGAGTTAGAAGTTGGTATGAAGACAAAAAAATCTCCTCAGGAATGTTCAGGAGACCAGGCAGAAATTATTTCTCTTAGATGTAAGATCATCACTAATTGCAACCACAAAATATTTAAAGTCAAATTTGCCATTCTGCAATTAAAAGCTAAGAGACATAGAAGTTTTAAAGGTAAAAGAACCAAAGAAAGAGTCAACTCAACTTTCAGTCACTGAAGGACTTTCGGAAATAACCAGAATTTCAAGTGTTTTGCATCTTTCTGAGGAACAAATTGATAGAGTAAGAGAAGAGTGGAAACTTTTAAGTTGCGATAAGCCAACTCTAGATGAACTAGTGAAATTTTCAGAGGAAGGGCATATTCCAGTGCGGATTGATCATTACTGGCGTAATATATTTAGTATTAAAGACTCTAGCGGAAAAGAAAAATACTCAAATCTTGCTAAACTCGTAAAGTCAATTTTAGTTTTACCTCATGGTAATGCTGATGCAGAAAGGGGATTTTCGGTTAACACTGCTCTGTTAAGGAAGGACAAGGCTAACTTAAAAGACTCAACTATAACATCATTAAGAATAGTTAAAGGGGCCATTAAACACTATGGATGTGTAACTAAAGTTCCCATAACAAGAAATTTGTTAAATAGTGTTCGTGATTCACATAAATTTTATAAAGAGTATGTTGATAAGCTGAAGGAAGAAGAATCAAAAAAGGTAAAAGAAAGGAAGCGGAAAGAGAGGGAAAATAAGGAAAAGCAGCTAGAGAAAAAAAGAAAAGCTGAGTTTGATGACAAAATAAAAGAAAATGATGCAGAAATAAATAGACTTAAAAAAGATAAAGAAGCCTCCCTAGCAGTAATTCAAGAGGGAACAGAAAGAATGAGAAAAGCTGTAGAAAAACAAAATACTGTTGAAATAGCAGTTGCCTCTAACTTGATCATACAAGGTTCAGCTGAAATAAAGAAAACTGAAAGTAAATTAGTTGTGGTGGAAGCAGAAAAAGATAGGCTAATCAGGAAAAGGTTAAAACAATAATATGAAAAAAGTAATTCAGTGAACAATTGTACATAGTTCTTGGTTTTCAATTACCTTTTTAGGATATTATAGTTTAATGTGAAACCTGAAAACTTTACTGTGAAAATCGTGAATTGCTTCTGGTTCAACAGCATATTAATGTTCAAAGTGAAACTTGAATGTGGTAAATATACTTGAATATGATAATAACACGTGAAAAGATAAGAACTGAACATTAGAAGTAAATCATACTTAAACTTTAGACATTAGACGTTATGCAAAAAATTTGGGTGTGAACTTCGACCATATATACTAATGGACTGCGCATTGGCAATAGCTGCATCAAAGCCGCCATGGCTCAAACATTGGGCACGTCATCATCAGACTCCAAATTTCGTGTACAAATGCTGTTATGATTACTAATTTACGCTGCAGAACTTCAGTGTTTTCGGTGTATTATGTGAATGCACCTCATATATAATGAAAACTCTTCAGGTAAGTTTACTTATGAGCTATATACATGCATGATCGTGTTGTTTACATTTTGTGATTTATAATGTGATGAACATTTGCGAAGAATTTGGAACATGCATTCCATTTTTTTTTCTTAAGTTACTATATTTTTATATCAATAGCTGCAAGTTTCTGGTTAAGTAATTGAACTTTATTGACTTAGGTATTTAATTCGTTTCTTACCCATGAAAAATCATAGAACTTTCTTTACTATATCGGTCAGAGCAACCATAAGCACAGCAGGTGTAACCCATCTTTTTGACTGTTGTCATGTGATTTTATGTTGGAGCCAGAAATTTTGATGTCATGCGCAGTCTATCAGTATATATGGTTGAAGGGTGTGAAGCAAACTCTTTACAATGTATACAAAGTTGTTTTACTAGATGTATACAAATATACATCTAGTTTTTATTGAAATACACTCCTAAAATTTTTCTAAAAATTCCTAAACTTCCTAAAATTCTTACCTAAAATTTTCCAGAAGTATGCTATGATCCCTGTTACTGATATGTCCTGCTAGAGGTTGGCACCTCTGAAATAGCATAGATTCGATGTTCTCATTGCCAAGTGCAAGAACTAACTTTAGCTAAAATAATTACAATTTTGATTTTTAAATGTCGGCAGTATTTTCCCTGATTGCTAGAAATTGTTGGGATGGTACTGGCACACGTTTTTCCTCAGACGCAGAAATGCTCTCATGATTTCCGTTCTCTCTCTCTCTCTTTTTTTTATTTTTTAATAGCTGTTTTAGTTTGCTTTGTCTTTAAAGATTCTAAGTGAATTCCAATAGAAAATACAAATTGTTAGATCGATTTGATAGAACCGCTCTAACAAAATGTTAAGAGACTCTGTCAGACACTCTCCAATAGTGATTTTTTTACAATCACTATTGTCAGTATTCTTAATAGTTTAATAAACACCTGCTTTGGATGCAGGAATTTCCTCAATTTTTCAATTTCAGCAAAAGTTTCCGTGTTTTTTAATATTTATGTAAAATAAGCACTTTAAATTATTTAAAGCTTCAGCATTGTATCATTTAATGGCAATTTATTCTCTTCAGTCACATTCTCCCAGCTTGCATTTTTAAACCTAACTGTAACTCTAAATGTTGTGAGTCGTTTAAAATGTTATTTATATACTTGTGTGCACTTAAAATACAGATAAATCAGTTATATAATTTCACCTAATCGATTGAAATATTTCATTATATGTAGAATTTAAATTAAGTCTTTGTTCAAATATTCTTTAAAACATGTAAATACATGGTTTGCCACCTCGGTGGTGCAGTGGTCTAAGCTCTGGCTTCTGACTATTCATCCAAGTGAGCCTGGATTCAAGTCCCAGATGAGGTATGGGTGGTGTGTTTATCTTACGGCACTGGCTCTCCTTCTTCGTGAAGCCAATGGTCCTAAATTAGGGATGGACAGATGACTGCTTATAGCCCAACAAGTTGCTTATGGTGGTCATTAAACCTGAAACAAAAAAAAATAAGACATGATTTTGTTAAATATTATGTAAAATTTATGTTAAATACACTAATTTTTGTAACTATGAAGTAATTAGGGAAAATGAAAGTTATTTATCCTTTATATTCCATATTTTCTGTTTATCTTTATGGACTGTATAATCGGGACGTTCATTATGTGGTGTCTTTTTAATTCTCCCTCATATGTGAGATGAACATAACATTATCAGTATTAATTTCAGGTAAGCAATTATTTGCAATTACAGCCTGTCTAGAATTTGATAAATCTTGCTTTCGATACATTACATTATTCCTTAGTTCTCTAAAAATTATCAAAACTGAATTTTAAAAATTGCCTGTAGACATTACGGTTTTATTCGATTTCTGCAGATAGTTTGCTTCATATTTTGTAACATGGAACAATTAGGCACAGTGGCCTGGTACACTCTTGCTTGGAGAAACACATCACAAGAGAACCACTTAAACAATGGATCAAAGCCCTTTGTTGGTTGATTCTCTTTCAACATTTCTCTGAGCAGGAGCCCATTCGGTCATTAAGCTTATCTACACTGTGCTATAGAAGAAAGGAAAACAAACTATTCAACATACAGATTTTTTCTTACATATGAACTGTTTCTACGGGAATGTATTAACAAATTGTACATGGGCAGTATACCACTTAGGTTCAGAAAAGATCATGGAATGATAATACCAAAAATAATATGCCTCATGCATTTAATTGTTATTCATAAAAAGCAGGTAATTATATAAAGAACAGTTATTTAAAGAATTAACAAATGTATGCTTTCGTAAGGAACGCAAGAATGTAAGGAAATGCAACAATTTGTCGCAATGTTATTTGATTTGCCGCTCTGGAAAACTCTTAGAACCACCTGGAAAACCTGGAAAAGTCAGGGAATTTTTTTTCTACTTTTGAGTGGGAACCCTGAAGAGTACGAACCTTGACATATAATTTGGGTGTAAAAGTCCTTTAAAAGTGCTTGAATTTATTTTGCTTGGAAGAGTACAAACCTTGACACACATGATAATTTGGGTATAAAAAGTCCTTGAAAAGTGCTTGAATTTATTTTGCTTGGAAGAGTACAAACCTTGACGCATATGATAATTCGGGTTTAAAAAGTCCTTGAAAATTGCTTGAATTTATTTTGCTTGGAAGAGCACGAACCTTGACACACATGATAATTCGGGTTTAAAAAGTCCTTGAAAAGTGCTTGAATGTATTTTTCTTGGAAGAGTACGGACCTCTGGCAACCTTTCACACAGCTGCAACAGACTGCCAGGATGCAATGGTGTATTGAATGAAGGGAGTGGTGTGATGAATAACACAATATTGTGTTCTCAGCCAAAATGTGCTTCTATTTAGGTGAAAATGATGGCTGCATCTGGGTCAGCAGACAACGGGAAGTGTGTGTTTGCACCAGACATACTGCACCAACATGAGGCATTACGGTGGAGTGCTATTGGATACGAAAGCACCTTTTGTGAGAGTCTGTACCACTTTAAACTATGTCAGTGACATTATATAACTAGTCCCTCTTCTGTACCTGCAGGATGTCCCTACGGCCATATTTCAGCAGGACAATGCCACACCGCATGTTTCAGCGACAACATGTGCCTTCTTCAGGGATGACAGCATTCCACTTCTGCCTTGGCTGGCAAAATTGCTGGATTTATCACCCATAGAAAATCTTTGGGACATACGCTCAAACAATAGGTGCAGCTGTATGACCGACCATCTGCTAGCAACTCTTGATGAACTTTGGATGTAGGCCAATACAGCCTAGATGGCTATAGGACACCATTCACACATTTCGCACATTATTTGATTCTCACCATTCACACATTATTTTATTCGATGCTGCAGCGCGTACAGCAGGGATACAAGGTAGAGGTGGCCACATTGATTGTTAGCTACATCAATGCACGTGGTGTGTATGACACAGAGATGCTGATTATTTGTTCTTTGTTACTTAATGAGCAGATCCTGTAAAAACCAGCCATAGCTCTACTCCTCTCAGGTGTTCTGTTTCTTTTTTATGAACATGAGTATACACATGTACACTCTTAAACAAAAAGAATTGATGCCCTGAAAGCTATCATATTATTAAGAAACTTTGCACAAGCATTGTGGAGAAAGAGAAGTTATTGCAATATCACAGCAGTAGGGAGGCTCTTTATTTCAGAAGGGCCTCAGTATAACTATTACAGATTAATACCTTATAAAGGCACTTCTGGCTGTGATACATGGCATGGAGCCAAACAAAATACTGATGTCCTATGAGAGATTGTGCCTGGACTCCTTTAATTGCTGCACAAGATCCCAGATATTCTATGATGGCCATAGCTTACTTCCCATCACATCTCAGATATGCCCGGTAGGAGAAATAATTTCTTACTTTTCTTTTAAGTGAGTAACAATGCTAACCCCTGAGTGACTACTTTGTTGACAACATAGATCAGAGAGCAAAAGTGAGTTGCAGAGTATGTTGTCCCAGATGTACTGAGTTTGTATGAAATTCTAACTGAGTATAAATAAGGGAAAACCCAAAATTGTTTTTGAAAGAGGAACTGGTAGTACTGAGTGTAAGATAAGTCAGAATGACACAGAGATTGACCAGGTGAATGAGTTTGTATATTTAGGAAGCATGTTTGACAGAGAGAACAAATTAGATGGCAAAATTAGTAAGCAAGTGAATTCTTCATTGAAAGTCATAGCTGCTTTGGAAGGATTTCACAGGAATGATGGGTTCTCAAGGAAGTCTCAAATGTCCGTGTGTGATAGTGTAATTGTTCCTACTCTGATGTATGGTAGTAAAACCTGGATACTGCAGAACAGACAGAGGAGTTGTTTATGTGCTGGGGAGGTGTGTTACTTACGGGGGTTTATGGCATGACACGCTCTGATCATGTGAGGAATGACAATGTGTTGCAATTGGGTAATGTGAGGCAAAATGTTGTTAGTAAGGTGAAGACTAATATTCTTAGATGGTTTGGCCATGTTGAAAGAATGAATGATGTGGTGCTAAGATAATTTTTTTCAGCCAATGTGGCAGGTAAAAAAGGTAGAGGAAGGCTGAGGAAATCATGGGATTACCAGATACAGGATGTCTGCATAAGAAAAAGATAATGAGTATGAAATGCAAAAGTTCTTATGTGCGGCGTGTGATGGATGTTAATGAAGCTTGAGCTGTGTGCCGAGATCACTGTAAATGGAGACTATTGATACCTGGACTGTAGTAATGTAAAAGGAGATTGATATCTAGCCTCCCTGCTGCCAATGTGCATGGGAATAAATGGCTATGGAATAGGGATTCTTCAGTGCCATGGTAAAATTGTTTTGTATTATTATCATTGTGCTAAGTTCCACATTGCTTCATATAAAAGGAGATTGATATCTGGCCTCCCTGCTGCCAAAGTGCATGGGAATAAATCGCTATGGAATAGGTAATCTTCAGTGCCATGGTAAAATTGTTTTGTATTATTATCACTGTGCTAAGTTCCTGATTGCTTCATATAAAAGGAGATTGATATCTGGCCTCTCTGCTGCCAGTGTGCATGGGAATAGATGACTATGGAATAGGGAATCTTCAGTGCCATGGCAAAATTGTTTTGTATTATTATCACTGTGCTAAGTTACTTATTGCTTCATATAAAAGGAGATTGGTGTCTGGCCTCCCTGCTGCCAGTGTGCATGGGAATAGATGACTATGGAATAGGGAATCTTCAGTGCCATGGCAAAATTGTTTTGTATTATTATCACTGTGCTAAGTTACTTATTGCTTCATATAAAAGGAGATTGGTATCTGGCCTCCCTGCTGCCAGTGTGCATGGGAATAGATGACTATGGAATAGGGAATCTTCAGTGCCATGGCAAAATTGTTTTGTATTATTATCACTGTGCTAAGTTACTGATTGCTTCATATAATAGGAGATTGATATCTGGCCTCTCTGCTGCCAGTGTGCATGGGAATAGATGACTATAGAATAGGGAATCTTCAGTGCCATGGCAAAATTGTTTTGTATTATTATCACTGTGCTAAGTTACTGATTGCTTCATATAAAAGGAGATTGATATCTGGCCTCTCTGCTGTCAGTGTGCATGGGAATAGATGACTATGGAATAGAGAATCTTCAGTGCCATGGCAAAATTGTTTTGTATTATCACTGTGCTAAGTTCCAGATTGTTTCATATAAAAGTTGATTGATATCTGGCCTCCCTGCTGCCAGTGTGCATGGGAATAGATGACTATGGAATAGGGAATCTTCAGTGCCATGGCAAAATTGTTTTGTATTATTATCACTGCGCTAAGTTACTTATTGCTTCATATAAAAGGAGATTGGTATCTGGCCTCCCTGCTGCCAGTGTGCATGGGAATAGATGACTATGGAATAGGGAATCTTCAGTGCCATGGCAAAATTGTTTTGTATTATTATCACTGTGCTAAGTTACTGATTGCTTCATATAATAGGAGATTGATATCTGGCCTCTCTGCTGCCAGTGTGCATGGGAATAGATTACTATAGAATAGGGAATCTTCAGTGCCATGGCAAAATTGTTTTGTATTATTATCACTGTGCTAAGTTACTGATTGCTTCATATAAAAGGAGATTGATATCTGGCCTCTCTGCTGTCAGTGTGCATGGGAATAGATGACTATGGAATAGAGAATCTTCAGTGCCATGGCAAAATTGTTTTGTATTATCACTGTGCTAAGTTCCAGATTGTTTCATATAAAAGTTGATTGATATCTGGCCTCCCTGCTGCCAGTGTGCATGGGAATAGATGACTATGGAATAGGGAATCTTCAGTGCCATGGCAAAATTGTTTTGTATTATTATCATTCTGCTAAGTTCCACATTGCTTCATATAAAAAGACATTGATATCTGGCCTACCTGCTGCCAGTGTGCATGGCAATAGATGACTATGGAATAAGGAATCTTCAGTGCCATGGCAAATTGTTTTGTATTATCATTGTGCTAAGTTCCACATTGCTTCATATAAAAGGAGATTGATATCTGATCTGGTCTCTCTGCTGCCAATGTGCATGGGAACAGATGACTATGGAATAGGGAATCTTCAGTGCCATGGCAAAATTGTTTTGTATTATTATCACTGTGCTAAGTTCCTGATTGCTTCATACTGAGCAATTTTATATGGGGAAATTTTGCCACTTCATTAAAGATGTAACACACTGAAGAACACTCTGTGGCAGTGAAATCGATAGGACTTCGGTAGAACGGCCATTTCACATTATATGATGAAAACAGTGAAGAAAAAATGTTCATGCATGATTTATTTCTTATTAAACAGTAAGAATCAGTAAGTCTTTTTGCTGAAACAGCAGCTTTGTTCACACTAGCAGCAAGCACTCATGTGGTTGACATTGTTTTTTTTATAGCTGTTGCCAGTAGAGATTTCCAAATAATGAGAATAATGAAGGGTGCATGCAAATTACAAGAGTTTTTACTAAAGAGAATTTCAATGCTTTCCCTGTAGCGTAATGAAACTTTGTTTGAGAAGGTTGCAATCCTTTCCCTGTAGGGTAACGAAACTGTGTTTGAGAGAGGTACAATCCTTTCCCTGTAGCGTAACGAAACTTTGTTTGAGAAGGGTACGATCATTTCCCTGTAGCGTAATGAAACTTTGTTTGAGAAAGGTACAATCCTTTTGGTGCTGGCCCAGTTTGGAGAGGCAGAGGTATCTTCAACTGTCAGAAGAGAAAGTGCAGACAATTCACCACTTTTTTAAATAAAGGGATGTCAGAAAAAGCCTTCCTACTTCTGCTGTTTCTCTTCTGACAGTTGAAGATATCTCTGCCTCTCCAAACTGGACCAGCACCAAAAGGATTGTACCCTTCTCAAACAAAGTTTCATTATGCTACAGGGAAAGCATTGAAATTCTCTTTAGAAAAAAACTCTTGTAATTCGGACACACCATTTATTATTCCCATTATTTGGAAATCTCTATTGGCAACAGATACAATGTCAACCACGTGAGTACTTGCTGCTAGTGTGAACAAGGCTGATGTTTCAGCTGAAAGACCTTACTATTCTTAATGTTTCAGAGCTGCCGCTGCATTGTTATCAAGCTGGGTCCTTGAGACACACAGATTTTTAAAAAGGGTACTTTGTGAAATATTCTGGGTCCTTTAAAAAAATTGAAAGAATCAAGATATAATAAATATTTATACTTACATAAGCAAATGAAAAATAAATGTAAGGTACATTTCTGACACTTTAATGTATGCTCTTTGAAAGCAGTCTTAAAAAAAATATCAAGTACTGACAGAATTAAATTATATCTTTTCCAACTAAATTTTATCATAACAGAACTACACAAAGACAATCCATTGTAAGTCAGCTCAGAACACCAGAGCAGGTTTTTTTTTTTTTTCAAAAATTCTTCCTGTGTGAACAAGGCTTTTGACATAGTTTCTAATAATTGACAACAGGCCTTGATAGAGATCTAAAGGCTAGAAATATCTGAAAATACAAAAAAAAAAAACTCAGAAGATGCTATGAGGAACCTGGCAACAAAATTTGAATTCTTTATGTGTGAAAAAAGCCTTCGATGCAGTATCTAATCATTGAGAACAGGCCTTGATAAAAATCCAGAGGCCAGAAATGTCTGAAAATACAAAAGAACTCAGAAAATAATATGAGGAACCTGGCAACAAAATTTGAATTCTTTTTGTGTGAACAAAGTTTTTGATACCGTTTCTAATCATGGAGAACAGACCTTGATAAAGATCTAGAGGCCAGAAACATCTGAAAATACAAAAGAACTCAGGAGATATTGAATAAAATCAAATTGTGAAATAATTTTGATAATTATAATTTAATATTTTATAATAAATTACTATCAAATTAATGAATAATAAAATCTCTTCAAATTAAAATAGAGTTTAATTATTTTGATCTGAGTAAAATCATTTGTAGGTAAATGTTTTATTTACTGAAATGCACTTTTACTAAATCTGGAATTTTATGTTGTTGAGGTGAATTAGAGCAAAAAAAAAAAAAATCTGCATGTTCATGTACTGGGTAGCAGTTCGTGTAAATGTTTTTTTTTTTTTTTTTTTATGACTTTAGGTTGTGAACGAATTTTTTTCAGTGAGTGTAGGTATGCAGATCATTTCCGGATTACTTTCAAAACTACAGTAGGGAAAACAAAAAGAGCATGAAGAAACTAAGTGCTTTTGAAGATTTTCAAATTTTTAGTTTAATTTAATTTCTTGGCAAAAGGTAAAAGTCCTAAAACTTATGCTGTTTAAATGTGTTGCAAATGTAATTGTATTATAAGTAGAGTGTTGTAGGATTCTCAGTCTCATTTTATTTTGAAGCACTGTTCCAACATGATTTCTTTTTTATATCATAGGGTTATGCGGAGTTTTAGGTCATTTGGCCACAGCCTTCACTCTCAGTCAAGGGTCCACTGATGGAGTAGCTAAGTCAGGAACAAGGTAATGTAAATTTAGCCCCACCTACTTCGCATTTATTTAATAAAATTAACACATTCCTTGATTACACTGTGTAACACACTTTTTGTTCCTGTGTAGTAACTGTTATTTCCTGATTGCTTATTCCTACAAAGTATAAAAAATGGCTATTATTCCCCACAAACTTTGTTTTGGGGATCATGACTGTGATGTTTTGAGATTAACCTTTTTCCAATGAGGAAACTGGCAAATTTGGGTCTTTTTGTTCACACACACACACTCACTCACTCTCTCTCTCTCACACACACACACATACACACACACATCCATCCATCCTAAAACTGTTCTCTGAGATTCAGAGGTTAGCTCCTCAAAGAAAGACCATCTATCAAGCAAACATTTACCTGGTAGAACTAAAATTTACTTAAAATTAGTATCCCCCCCTCCCCACACTTCAGATCCACGTGTAAAACCTAACCTTCGTTGATAAAAACCCCAATTCTTGAACTCAAAATCTTTTTGATATTATCAACCGAACATAAACTGCTTATTTACATACATACAAAATGCGAACGAAAATGTTAAAAACGTATATACAACTATTTACTTACGACTTATCTTATGCTTTCGACTCTCCTTCTCAACACCCCATGAACAACCAGAACATTCATTCACCACACCCCAAGCCATTCCAACGCAGACTGCCTCAAGTACTTTCTACCCTCAGCTGGGCTATCTTCAGGAGGTATGCTAGATGTTTTCTCTTCTGTCACTGCAGCAAGAGTGAGCGATGCGCTCGGCTTCCTCGCCCAACCCCCACGTCATCCACAAAAACCCTCCACTGTGGCTCCACCTGTTATTGACTTAAGTGAACTCTTTATTTTCTTCTTCTGTGTTTTTGGTTTTTTTTTTTTTTTGGTCAATTTAGCCAAAAAAAAAAAAAAGTAAAAGTGTGATAAAGTACACCC
The DNA here is from genome assembly GCA_039090855.1 of Macrothele yani. Classification (NCBI taxonomy): domain Eukaryota; kingdom Metazoa; phylum Arthropoda; class Arachnida; order Araneae; family Macrothelidae; genus Macrothele; species Macrothele yani. The sequence continues at coordinate 14,690,731 of CM077031.1, read as the reverse complement.
ACTTACCACACTTTAAATGGGAAACTTTTGCCTGTTTCTTTGACATTAATCTTTGCATTCGTGGCTGGAGAGTGCTTACTGTTAAAATTAAGTCAGATTCCAGCTGAAGACAATTCCTTTCCTTAGTTTTTATACACATCAATGAAGAAAACGCTTTCTCGAACAAGTATGCGGAACCAGATGACATTAATGCTACGATAGCCCCCCCCCCACACACACACACACTTCTGGGTACAGTTTTGCAATTTGGCTCCAGAACTCGGTCAGTGTTTTTTCATTAAAAAGTTCCTTCAAATTGTGGTCTGATTTCGATTCCAGACTTGCTTTCTTGGTCTTGAGAGGAAAGGTCAGGGTTCACAGCATTGTCCATAAGGGCGATGCTACCCTACAAATTCCAATGTCACATCCTCTTGACACGAATGGAAAATACAACGCAAACTTGGCATGCAATTTTTCCAAGTGATTTTTTATGGCAGTTTCAATATCTTCAGTGTCAACAACAGAATTTAGTTCAATAAAGTCTGACACATTGGGAAATGATAAACATTGGGAAGCCAAATGACGAGGAGGAACCCAGTGACATGTCGTGATTGGTGAAGCGTAGATGGGTAGGGGTGGAGCTGACGTATCAGCCCAGAATAGACACTTTGACCTTGAAGTTTCCTGCCTTTTCTTATATGTTCTCTGGCTATTTTGAGCGCAATAGGGAATGATTAGTCATGGGTTGAAAGCCCTTCAGCTTCTCCAGCGAAAATGTAGAAACAAGTCCACGGGAAGTCTTCCCAATCCAATGAATAATACATGTATACCCATGCATATGACTGCGTTTCACATTTAAAAGGCTGAGAAAAGTGTAATGGTATTATCTTGTCTAAGACAATGTCACGTACCACCTGCCAAGTTCCGAAGTGCCATCAGTGGTATGTGTACCACCGATTGAAAAGCAGTGATTTAGTAGACCAAAAATAAGCATTACCAACCCAGACATTACTTAGCACTAAACTGAAATTTATTCGTTCCAGAGCATTGCTGGTGTTTGGAGCATTCTAGATACCAGGACACTGGATAAATGATCCCGTAGTGTAATTAGCCATTGTTATATACAGGGAATCAAAGCATAATACAGTGGAACCTCAGTTATACATTTCTCAGTTACACATTTTTCACTTCGGGGAAACCATCAGCAGTTACAATGGCTCTGAAATCCTGCGGTATTTAAGATGCGTACATTAATACAGTATTATTAATAACATCTATGAAAATGCAAGTGCAAAGATTCGGCTGTTTGAAAATACAACACACATAAAAATTGGAAAGGGAGTGAGACAAGGTGACACCATATCTCCGAAGCTCTTTAATGCCACATTGGAAAATGTCTTTCAATCACTGAACTGGGAAAACAAAGGAATAAAGATTAATGAAGATTATCTAACTCACCTACGTTTTGCTGATGACGTAGTCATTTTTGCAACTACCTCATCAGAGCTGCAGAGTATGATCCAGGAACTTGCTGACAAGAGTAAAGAAGTGGGATTAAAAATGAACTTTCAGAAGACAAAAGTGATGTACAATGTTTTTACAAGAAATGAAGATTTATCGATTGATGGGGAAAACCTGGAGATAACCAATACCTACATTTATCTTGAACGGCAGATATAAAGTGAAGGTCACATTGATGAAGAAATTAATCGGCGTATAAAACTTGCCTCGAGAGCTTTTGGAAGAAACAGTATAATTTTCAAGAGCAATATGCCATTATGTCTTAAAAGAAAAGTGTTTGATCAATGCATCCTTCCAGTGCTTACGTATGGTGCAGAGACATGGACCTTAACTAAAAGAGACATACAAAGGCTGCAGACAACTCAAAGTAGCATGGAGAGGTGCATGCTTGGTGTAACCAGGAGAGATAAGAAGAGGAACTCGTGGATCAGAAAAATGACCAGAGTGGAAGACATGATGATCAGAGTTAAATCCATGAAATGGCAATGGGCTGGACATACTGCCAGAAGGACAGACCATCGATGGACAGCCAAAATTTTAGATTGGATTCGAAGGGACAGGAAAAGACCCAGAAGAAGACCACATGGGAGATAGGTGGATGAAATTCGAAAGTATGCGGGGGTGACATGGATGAGACTGGCACAAGACAGACCGTTGTGGAGGAAACTTGGGGAGACCTTCGTCCAGCAGTGGATTGATAATGGTTAACAATGATGATGATGATGATATGTAATTCAACATTAATCCCAATATTTTACTGAAGTTTTTATTGCTTTTCTAACTCAGTTATATGTAATCTACTTATACACTATGCAATCATGCAGGGTGTCCATAAATGAAGTATACAGCTTCAGTATGCTATTGAAAAAAAATATATACAGGTTGTCCGAAAATTACTGGACACATTACAAAATTATGTACTAAAAAAAACTATGAGCATTGTCTGTTTTTCTATGTCATGTATTACTAACACGGTTTCTATATTTTTGTTTGGCAGAATTGTTATTCCCAGAATCCGATAGATGGCGCTCGGTGTGGCCTGATGAGGTATGTATGAGAAATGCACAATCAGTAGTCATGTCATCCGTACAGCAGAAGGCGATGTGTGTGTGTTACAGCTTGTTGAATTAAAGTTAAAAGACGGTACCGTTTAGAGTATGGTTGTAGTTCTCTGTCAACTAATTCAATTAAGCGGTGGATGAAACAGTTTAAAGAAACTGGCAATGTGGATCATCGTGGAGGAGCCGGTAGGCCTAGCGTCAGCGGTGAGAGGGTTGACCAAGTTAATGAAAGTTTCTGACGAAGCCCCGGGAAATCCGTTAGTAAAGCAAGCAGAGAACTGTGCATTCCGTAATCGACAGTTCACGATATCTTGCACAAGAAATTAAAGTTTCATGCTTATAAAATTCAAATAGTGCAAAAGATGCATGCAAATGATCACACTCTGCAATACGATTTCGCTGTGAATTTGCTGAATCGAGTGGAAAACGACAAAAACTTTCTCAGTACTGTAATTTTTAGTGATGAATCCTCATTCCATGTATCAGGTATTGTGAATCGTCACAACTGTAGGATATGGGGCAATGAACCGCCTCATGCTGCTATTGAACTGGAACATGATTCTCCAAAAGTTAATGTGTGGTGCTCCCTATCAAAAAGAGACGTGATTGGCCCTTTCTTCTTCTGCAAAAAACATAAATGTTGACATTTACTTGGATATGCTAGAAAATTTTGCTCTACCCCAGATCAAAAGTTATCGTTTTCCAACAAGACCGCCTCCGCATTGGTCAACGTATGTACGCAAGTGCCTAAATGAGCATTTCCCCAACAGATGGATTGGGCGTGGTGGTCCCATTCCGTGGCCTCCTGGCTCTCCAGATCTAACTCCATTGGATTATTTCATGTGGGGTTATGTGAAGGATCGTGTCTATCAGACGCCTTGTACTGATTTGCAGGAACTGAAGCAGCGTATCACAGCTGCTATTAATTCCATAACTCCTCAGATGCTTGCCAATACATGGCATGAAATCGAGTATCGCTTGGACGTACTACGAGCAACCAAGGGATCTCACATCAAAATTTATTAACTTGTGTAGTTACATTGTAAGTTAGTACAGTCAGTTTCTTTCTATCTGTTTAATGTTTTGTTTTATATAATTTTGTAATGTGTCCAATAATTCTCGGACACCCTGTATAATAAATTACTTTTAATCTCGAAATACGTGAACTGTGAAAGTTTTTTTTTTTTTTTTTTTTTTTAAATCAGCAGCTCTCCACATGTGCTTTGTTGGTTGCTTGCAGGATGTCTTAAACGATAGTTCAATTCCACCCACATATGCTGCAGAATGTGAGGTGTTACAAGGAGGAAGGCTGCAATAATGCGTTCTTTGAGCTCAGTGATAGATGCAACTTTTTTTTTACACAATGTCTCTAATAAAGCCTCCCCCCAAATCACTTAGAGTAATATAAGGAGAATAGGGAGTACATGCCATTGGACCCCCATATCCAGTCCAACCCCTAGAAGATGGTGGTCTAAAGATCTGCGTACATCCAAAGACCAGTGTGGGGGTGCTCCCTCTTGCTGGAAAATGATGTCTTGAATATCCTGGAGTTGTGGAATTGCGAATTGTTCTAACATGTCCAGTTACGTTACGTCAGTAACGGTTGGTTCAGCGAAGATAAAGGGCCCTACCATGTTTCCCCGAAAATAAGACTGGGTCTTTTATTAATTTTTTGCTCCAAAAGACGCATTAGGGGTTATTTTCAGGGGATGTCTTATTTTTTCATGTACTACCAACTTTTTTTCTTTTTTTTTCATCTACATTTATTCATGTACAAAAATCTACATTTGTTCATGTACAAAAATCTACATTTGTTCATGTACAAAAATCTACATTTATTCATGTACAAAAATCTACATTCATTCATGTACAAAAATCTACATTTATTCATGTACAAAAATCTACATTCGTTCAGGTACAAAAATCTACATTTATTCAGGTACAAAAATCTACATTTATTCATGTACAAAAATCTACATTTACTCAAATACAGTCATGTCATCTTCTTCTGGAACATTGTCATAACTCTCCAAACCCTGAATTCCGGCCTGAATTTCTTGCGACTCCATTTCCTGTAGAACCATTGACCCCAATCCTTCATGTCCAGCAATAAAGCTCTCCTTAAATGAGCACTTCTTGTCCATGTAGCCTGCTCGTAGTGCAGTGGCAACACAGCTGTCAGTGATTTTATCCCAGGAATTCTTCACCCAAGTCACGACCTATTGCAGGCTAGGCTTCACAAAGTTTCCACGCTGATTTCTCTCCATTCTATTTTCAATGTAGTCATTGATTTCCATGCACAAATGATCCTTTAATGGCTTGTTTATTGCAATATCAAGAGTCTGGAGGTAGACAGTCATTCCTGCAGGAATCATTATTTGATCTATTTTTCTCTCTGCAAGGAAGTTCTTCATGTCTTTAGCATGGTGAGTGCTGGCTGAATTTCAGACTAGCAGACCTCTTTGGCCACCTCGCAAAACAAGTGACAGCTTTAAATCGACCCATTTCCTTGTAACTGCTTGTGTGCACCAGGTTTTTTCGGTTTCAAGAACATAAATGCCTGAAACACGTTCAGTCTTATCTTTCTTGGCCTTAGTGATGATTAGAGGTGGGGTTTTCTTTCCATCCAGTTGAATTGCCAAAACACAGGTAAACACTTGCACTTTCGTAACCAGTGGAGGGAATGTAGATTGATGAGGCACCGCTCTGATCAATTGTCCTTTGAGATCTTTGGCCCATAAACACTGCAGTTTCATCCATAGCAATCATGTTGGAGAGTTGTTATTTAGAAAAGTTGATGCCATCAACAAAGGACTTGAATGCAAGTGCACGTTTAATAACTTCAGTATCTTCCAGCTTGAACAGTGTTGTCGATCTTCTTAGAGACGGTTCATATCGCTGAAGGAAGCCATCCAGCCAGTGTTGTGATGCTTTGAATTCTTCTGGGGATATTTCTAACTGTGGTGCCATTGCAAGGGCAAATGCTTGAATATCAGCCCTGTGCACAACCAAAGCCTTTGCTCTCCTGTCAGCAATCCATTCACAGATGATGTCTTTCAGCTCAGGAAATAATGGTTGCCAACCTGATCCACACTTGCGCTTCTTAGCATTTCCCTTATCCACCTGTTGACTGAGGTTATCGTACTCTGCTAGCCATTTTCGGACCATTCAGAGATCCAATTTCTCTTTGCAGTAAGCCGTAAGATTCTTGCCCCTGGAGTTCTCCACGATTCCTTTCTTGCACTCGACGGAATAGCTCTTTCTTTTTGCACTCATCTTGTCTGGGGGTCAAATTATTATTCCCTTTAAATCTACCATTAAATCCAGTGTTAATTGAAGATTGTGTCATTAATCGACACAGGAGTGGCAACAAAAATGATGACAGTTAAGAATGCACGTTCGGCCCCAAAATATTAACTCTCTGATTTTTAAAGAATTTTTTCAGTCACCATTGCCAACACAATAACTTGGACAGGGACGAACCCCTTTCGTAATCCATTGATGGCGGTTACAACACTTCTTACGTTTTCTTCGAGTACGCATGTGCCCCCCCCCCTTTTCAAAAACACACACCGCCTGTTGATGAATAACTTTTCCACCAAAGATAGCATTCACCGGTAAAGTTTCCTACGTCGGATTCCCTTTTCAGAACTGGATATTACAGCTGCCGAACAAAAAAGGGCTTCTTTTCATCTCCGGCTTGCTATCTGAACCGAACTAAATGCATGCGCCATAATTACAGAAACCATATCCTCGGCTGAGTTCAAAGTCAATCGGCTTTCTTTCTTACTCTGGATATTCAAGACAAATTAAACTAATGAACAGGGTATCCTCCAGTAATTTTGGCACTCTCTTCAGTTTTTTTGAACAGTGATAGGCTGGCTGATCTACGTATCATAACTGGGGCTTATTTTCAGGGTAGGGCTTATATTACGAGCATCCGGAAAAATCATGCTAGGGCTTATTTTCCGGTTAGGTCTTACTTTCGGGGAAATACAGTATCACTCTGTCTTCCATTTGGCCAGCCCAGTCATTAACCTTTGGGCTATCTCTTTCGTGTGCTATGACCACAAGGGGATGATTTTCCGTGCCCCAGATTCAGCAGTTATGTTTATTCACTCTGCCAGAAACATGGAATGTCGACTCATCACTGAAACTGATCCGTGAAAAGAATATGGGGTCTCTGTCAATGCGATTAAGCATGTCTACCACAAATGCTTTTCAACGTGGTTGATCATTTGGTCGAAGTTTTTGCTCTAACTGCACTTTATTCACATATAGGTGGAGACGATTATGCAGAACCTTGTGAACCCTTGCTTGCAGTATTTCGAGTTCACGACTGGTGACATGGACAGACTTCTTTGGATTCCTTGGATAGGCCTTACGCACATCTTCCGTGTTTCGACCGAAATGGAATCCCAGTGCTTTTGCCTTTCAAGACACTTCCTGTTGCTTTGAATTTATTTACCCATTATTCGATGCTCCTTCGTGTTGGCGGCTGTCTCACTTGCGCTGAACTGTTGTTAGAGATTTTGACTCTGCAAACCAAAACACACGCTCTGCTTTCTCCACTGGGGAAGCATGTCTGTTGTATTCCATGTTTGACGAGATTTTTCATTACATGAGACACCTGGTGTCATCTATCATCTGACTTAACAAATTTTAACACTTGCCATGTCTCTTGATGTTTAAAGTAAGTTTTTTCTATCATACTTTTTTTTTAAATAGCATACTTAAGTTGTATACTTCATTTATAGACACCCTGTGCATTAAAATGTGAATTTCAAATTATTAAAAGTGCACAGTTCTTTTGTGCGTAACCCAGTATGTTACAACTTTGAGAGAATCGAGACAGTGTTCTTGTGTTCCTTCTTCGTGCAGCCAAAGTTGGATCTTGATCTCATCAGAGAAGGGTATGTAGTTTACTTTTGGTTTGGATGAAAAACAAAACAGAACTGGTTTCACATTTCATGACTCACACACATATGTACTATTTAAAAATTAATAAATCTCTGGAGAGTAACTTTGTGGCTCCGCTACTTCTTGGTGTAGTGGAACAGAATTCTAAATGCATCATCAGTATTTTAATTTCAGATGGATGCACTTAGGATCAGGAAAAAAACCAAAAAAACTGTTAATTCATGAGTTCCCTAGTAAAGCACTGGTTTCAGATTCTTAGTTGTGAGAATGTCACTTAATCTAAAATCGAATTTTTATAGAGTCGTCAAAAAAGAAGTTTGATTTTCATAAAGTTTATGATTTTCTTGCGATGCAATAAAATATAGTATAATTTGTAGTACTTTTTTTCTCTTTTGCCACCAATTCGACTTTAAATGGATCATTACGTATTAAGGAACATTTTATATACTTCTTTAAAACATTAATTTTACAATAGCATTTAACGTTTTGAAACTTCATTTATGTTTTCACATTTATATGTTTTTAAGGCTATCCCCTAGAAAAACGTATACCCGAGGTTTCACTGTATTTCCGTATGGTGTTAATTATGATATTTTATGATGTCAATTTTGTGTGTGTGTGTGTGTGTGTGTGTGTTTCAGTCTGTGTTAAGATATTATATTATATTACTTTCTGATATGATAATAAAAATAAACAAGGTGTCAGTACTATTGCTAATCATTTTAGTCTACTATCATTATTCTGTAGCTTTACATGTGTGTATTCCAAGCTGTTTATTGTCATAGTGGGTTATTGATTTGTACTTTTCATCTTACAGATTATGCAGTTTGTTCTCTGAAGCTTTAGAAAACTGTCGTGTAAGTATTTTTTTTTTTTTTTACGCTCATCTTTGTAATTAAAGTACAATTTGATCATCATTTTTCAAGTTGGAAATTGGACCAGATAATACTCCAAAGCAGAGCCATAGTATGATTATTCTGAAAAAAAAAAAAAAAATCCTAGTTCTGAATTGTCACCCCAGTGGCTCAGTAGTCTAAGCACTGGCTTCTGACAAGTCGTTCGAGATAGATCTGGGTTCAAATCCCGGTGAGGCATGGATGTTGTTGTCTTACGACACCGGCTCTTGCCCTTCCCTGAAACCAGTGTCCCTAAATTAGGGATGGGCGACTGCTTATAGCCTGTTATGTTGCTCACAGTGGTAATTAAACTTCCTTATTGGCTCGTGATGCAGGGCTCGACTTGTCACTTGTTGGAGAGACCAGTGTTGAGGGCTCGCCGTGGCTGCCTTTTGAGGTCGTCACTGATCTCAGCTTTACTTCTTTTGATAAGTCCTCAACCCCTACTTCCGTTTACCAACAGCTCTTCACTGAGCACCATTCCCTCAATTCAGAATACACTCCCATTTTCACTGATGGCTCCAAGATGCATGGAGTCAATGAATTCGCGGCTGTCTGTGTAGATGACGTCTCTGTTGCGTGGATCCCAGCTGAGGCCACAGTGTTTTCGGCGGAGATGCATGCTGTGTATCTCGTCCTTCTCCATGCTCAGCCAAGATCTCATCATCATGCTATGGTCTATACGGATTCCTTAAGTGTCTTTGTCATCTGCATATTGCTGTGACCATCCTTTTCACTTTGACGTGAGAAAGTTGCTTCATTGTTTGCTCGAGGTTGGTTTTCAGGTTCGCTTTTGCTGGATTCCTGGGCATGTTGGAATTCCAGGTAACGAGTGTGCTGATGCGGCTGCTAGATCTGCACTTCGTCATTGGTCGTCACATCCTTGCCACTCTTTCATTGTGATTCATGCTTTATTGTTCATGATCATATCACACGAACGTGTCAGGGTCTGTGGGACCAACAGGCGAAAAATAAACTTCGTCGCATCAAACCAATTCTTGGAGTCTGGAGATCGTCGTGTCGCCGGAACCGTAGGGAGGAAGTTGTTGTTTTGCGTCTCCGCATTGGGCATTGTCGTTTCAGCCACCGCTTCTTGCTGTGTGGCAACACTGCACTGATGTGTGAGATGTGCAATTGCCGACTCCGTCACTCATATTCTGTGTCGTTGTGTTCGTTTTTGTGCTATTTGTTTTCACTTCTTTCCTTCACATTTGTTTAGCGCAGCGGCACTGCCGCGGGTACTAGATGACCACTGCGATACATTTGCTGTCTTTTCATTTTTAAATCAAATTGACTTTTTTAAACATATCTAGTTTTTTACACTTTTCTTCATTCTCCTTCGTCACTTTTACTGCATCAGCCTGATTTTAAGCACTATACCACAATTTCAATACTGTTTATTTGATTGTCTTGTGTCTGGCACTCTTTGGCCAAACATGGCCCTTGCACCATAAAAATCAACCATCCAGCCAACCAAACTCCCTTACAAAAGAAGAAAGTTCCGAATTGTTAGTAGAAGAACCTATTTTTATTATTTCAAATGGGAATGCAGAACCTATTTTTATTATTTCAAATGGGAATCAGAACTTTAATCTGTGATGAACTTGGTATATGTCATGCTTCTTAGGAGTATTGTGTGTTATAAGTTGTAGTAGCTCTTTTATTTTTGAAGTGTTTCGCAGGCTGCTTTAGTGCTATATCCTTTATATTTTTCACTGATTAGGCACTAAGTTTTCTGCTGTTATGATGAAATTTGCTTTTATGTGTTTCATAAATGTGTAATAAAACTGCTGTATTCAATATGCCAATATATTATTTTCAGCATATAATCACTTTTAGTTATTTGGTCTCCTTGTAACATATCAGAAAATATCACGAGTCAAAAAAGGTAACTTGATCACGCTAGTTACGTTAACTAAAACTTTTACAAGAAAGTTTGTAAGTTGGGAGCTTTCGACCTTATCTTAGGTCTTCATCACGCCAATGGAGGACTAAGATTGTTGCCAGATTCTACATTTGAATTTTTTCTATTTTTGTTGCCAAAACTTAGAATTGATCTCCAGATCAACGGGATGTAGAGAGGAGATTCGGAATTGCAAGCCATTGAGTTGAAGAAATTTTCCAGGCTTTCACGGTAACAGAGGATTGTCAAAAGAAGCAATTCATTTTGCTTCGTTCCAGCGAGGAACTGCAGATGTGTCTTCCATTGTCAAAATAGACAAGCCTGTATTAGGATTGGCTTTCAATATTGACAATGGAAGACACATCTGCAATTCTCCGCTGGAACGAAGCAAAACGAATTGCTTCTTTTGATAATCGTTTTGTCCTCCGTTACCGTGAAAACCTTAATTATTTTCAACCCAATTATTTGCAATTCCGAATCTCCTCTCTACATGCCGATGATCTCGAGATCAATTCTAAGTTTTGGCAACAAAAATAGAAAAGATTCAAATGTAGAATCTGGCAACAATCTTGGTCCTCCATTGGCGTGATGAAGACCTAAGATAAGGTCGAAAGCTCCCAACTTACAGACTTTCTTGTAAAAGTTTTTTCATTTAACGTAACTAGCGTGATCAAGTTACCTTTATTTGTTAATATTGTTATGTGTTTTGCCCATCATCGTCATACACTGGCGGAAAGTGAAAAAAAAAACACCAAGAAGGAGACGTCTGATCCCAACGAAATTTATACAGCATAATAACGGAATACAGAGGATAACGTGATCAAAACATTATGGCAAAATACAGCTGTATTTGCTGGTAAACTGAAAAATAACATTTCCATGTAACATGGTTAGTACGAGGTTGAACCGCCATGAACTGTGTCACACTGTGCAATTCTGGCATGGAGTCTGTCGTACAGATGTTGGATGTAAGTTTGGGGTATTGAGTTCCAAGCATCCTCAACCTGGACGTGTAAATCGGGGGATGGTCGTGGCTGGCCGTGGAGACCGGATAAGTCGTTGTCCCATAAAATCCCACACGTGCTCAATGGGGGACAAATCCGGTGAACATGCAGGCCATGGAAGTTGTCTCGCACCCTGAAGTGCATGTTGCATTGCACGTGCCGTGTGTGGGCGTGCGTCATCTTGCTGGAAAACACCACGATGGACCGACCTTACAAATGGCACAACAACGGGCTGAATGATGTTGTTGATGTAGGAGGTGCTGTTTAACGTACCCAGTACAAACACTAGTTGTGTACGGGAGTGATAGCTGATCGCTCCCCACACAAGGAGACCAGGTGTAGGCCCTGTGTGTTGCTGGTGGATGCAAGAAGGGTGGAAACGTTCCCCTGTGCGTCTGCGAACACACATACGGCCATCAGAGGCTCCCAAGCAGAATCTGCTTTCATCGCTGAACATGACAGATCGCCATTGCGTTCTCCAGTGCAGACATTGGCGACACCACTGCAGCCGTTTCTGACGATGGGCTGGAGTCAGAGGTACACATGCCAGAGGCACACGTGCATGTAGTCCTGCATCCAGTAGACAGTTGCGGATTGTTTGCACAGTCACCTCAGGTGCAACGGCAGCTCGGATTTGCGTCGCAGTGGATGTTCTGCTTGACAACGCCGCTCTTCTTATGCGTCGATCGGTCCGCTCATCAGTCCGTCTGTGACTCCCGGTTCCACGTCTTCTCGTATGGGAATGTTTCTCGGACCATCTAAGCCACCATCGTATGACCACCGATACTTCCCGTCCAATTCGCTTCGCAATGCGATGATACGACCACCCGGCCTCGCAGAGTCCGACTAGACTACCTCGCTCAAAGTCCGACTAGACTAACCTCGCTCAAAGTCCGATAACTGCTGAAATCGTACACGTCTTCCATGTCCAGGCATTGCAGCTTCTTCGCACGTGTCCGTACACCGACAACTGATTACATTCACTTCGTCGTACTCCTTAAATACCACCGACGATAATTTGCATATTATGCCGTGCTGTAGGGCGTAAGCGCTCACCAGTTGGTCACGAAATTAACATCACACTTACGTAAACTCGACCCCATTAACATATGTAAATTTCATGATCGTCCGCCACTTCCTTCTGGGTATTTTTTTTTTTTTTCACTTTCCGCCAGTGTATCACAAGTCAAATGAAAACCCTTAAAAGTGCGATAAAAAAAGTCAAAATACAGTGTCATTGTCCTGTAACTTGGCAATATTGTTACCGATGACTAAAAGGTTTTCTTACAGGTTGCACCACGGTGCAGACGAGCTTAGTCACGTCACAGTAGCATTGTAAAGATGGCTGCCCTAATTGAGACATGCACCAAAGAGGAGCAATGTTCTGTCATCCATTTTTTGAGTAGTGAAGGTGTGAAACCTATTGGAATTCATCGTTGAATGAGGTTTTAGTATAGTGATGCGTATCTGTCACTCCAGCAAGTGTATATATGGATTAGGAAGTTCCGAGACGGCATGAGTTTTGTCACAGATTCTCCTAAACTTGGACAGGCACACCACACAGATCAGTTACCAGAGTTCATTACAGCAGTTGAAGGCATTGTGATGTAAAGTCGCCAAAAAATGGTGGATTAAATTGCTGCACTTTTAACATCAGTCGCAGTTCGGCACACCACATCATGCATGATGTGCTCCAGTTCAACGGTCTTCTAGGTGGGTGTCACACCAGCTGACTCCAGAATTGAAACAACAATGACGTGTTGATGCTTGTCAAAAACTTTTGTGGCCCTTTGAAGCAGAAGGTAATGGCTTCTGACAGAGAATTGTTGCTGGAGATGAAACCTGGGTTTACTATCATCTGCCAGAAACCAAGAGAGTGAGCAAGGAAGCCTGGCGCCATCCCTCCTCACCAAAAACTGAAGAAGTTCTGCACATACCTGCCAACTACTACGGAATGTCCGTAGTTTCTATGGATTTAGTTGTCTGACTACGGAACTCACTGTCAAAACTACGGATTTGCAGCCTTTTGAAGCAGAAGGTAATGGCTTCCGACAGAAAATTGTTACTGGAGATGAAACCTGGGTTCACTATCATCTGCCAGAAACCAAGAGAGCGAGCAAGGAAGCCTGGCGCCATCCCTCCTCACCAAAAACTGAAGAAGTTCTGCACATACCTGCCAACTACTACGGAATATCCGTAGTTTCTATGGATTTAGTTGTCTGACTACGGAATTCACTGTCAAAACTACGGATTTGCAGCCTTTTGAAGCAGAAGGTAATGGCTTCCGACAGAAAATTGTTACTGGAGATGAAACCTGGGTTCACTATCATCTGCCAGAAACCAAGAGAGCGAGCAAGGAAGCCTGGCGCCATCCCTCCTCACCAGAAACTGAAGAAGTTCTGCACATACCTGCCAACTACTACGGAATGTCCGTAGTTTCTATGGATTTAGTTGTCTGACTACGGAACTCACTGTCAAAACTACGGATTTGCAGCCTTTTGAAGCAGAAGGTAATGGCTTCCGACAGAAAATTGTTACTGGAGATGAAACCTGGGTTCACTATCATCTGCCAGAAACCAAGAGAGCAAGCAAGGAATGGCGCCATCCCTCCTCACCAAAAACTGAAGAAGTTCTGCACATACCTGCCAGCTACTACAGAATGTCCGTAGTTTCTACGGATTTAGTTGTCAGACTACGTGAGATTCTTAAGCGGATTCGTGGAATTCAGCCTTTTTGTCATCATTTATTGTGTTGTCGGAAAACTCATGACTTATTTTAGCTATGTTTTGCAACGGTCATTTATTGATAGGAAGAACAAAGCTCAATCAATGATGTAATGCCCGTTTTGTTTGATAACCTTTTGCCATCTGTCAGTGAGCTGCAGAATGCCTTGTTCAAAGAAGAACCTGTCTTTCGTGGCAAAAAACTGTACAAGGTGCTGATTTACAGCCTCCTCTGAATTGAACGTTATATCATGCAAGGACTGTTGAAGAGAGCGAAACAAGTGGTGGTCTGACAGTGCAAGGTCATGCTGTATGCTGGGTGTGGCAACACATCTCACCCAAGCTAGAATAATTTTTGGCGGTTGATCAAACTTGTGTGTGGTCTCGCGTTGTAGTGATGGAACACAACACCTTTACGATGAACGAGCTCTGGACGTTTCTGGATGATGGATTCGTTCAAACTGTCCAATTGCCGACAGTACATATTCGAATTGATTGTTTGGTTCCGTGGTAGGAGCTCGAAAAACAGGACACCTTTAAAATTCTACCACAGAGACCAGAACCTTCCGCTGATGAATGTCTGCTTTGGATGTCGTTTGAGGGCCGCCCCGGTGGCGCAGTGGTCTAAGGCGTTGGCCTCTGATCATTCGTCCGAAAGGGGTCCGGGTTCGAATCCCGGTGAGGCATGGATGTTGTGTTTGTCTTACGGCACTGGCTCTCTCCCTTCCCTGGAACCAGTGACCCTAAATTAGGGACGGGCGACTGCTTATAGCCCATTGAGTTGCTCACGGTGGTCGTTAAACCTCCAATCAAAAAAAAAAAAAAAAAAAGATGTCGTTTGAGGCGACGCAGCACGTCGGGACCAAGACTGTTTGTGCACCACATTGTTGTACACAATCCACTTTTTGTCACCAGTTATCAGTCGCTTCAGAAAAGGATCGTTTTCTTCAAGTTTAATGAGCATATCGCAGATGTTTATACGCGCCGTCAATTGAGCTTCTTTGAGTTCATGAGAAACACACACATCGAGCTTGCTTACGTATCCCAGCTTCTTCAGGTGGTCGTGGACGCTTGAATGATGGATGTGCAATGTGTCTGCAATCTCTGATGTCGTGTAACGTGGATTTGACTTGATCAATGCCTTGATTTGGTCGCCATCAACCTCGGTGAGCCTTCCGGACCGAGGAGCATTGTTGAGGTCAAAATCACCAGCACAGAATTTTGCGAACCACCGCTGGCACTGACGTTCTTGTAGAGCATTATCACCGTACACTTTACGCAACTTTTCACAAGCTTGACGCGCGTTCCCTAAATGGAAGAACGCACGTCGGAAGTAAAATGTGGCGAAAATGCACAGTTTGGTCTTCCATCTTCATCTTGATGTCAAACCTTCGCAAATCAACCAAATCGCTCACTATTCCTTTTGGACTGCAGCTAGAACTGGCACTTGTCGAATGCCATAGCGATAGCAGAGCTACGCATGCCTCTAGTACTTCCAAAACCGCCCAACCGCCATCGGGTGCCAAAATAAGTCATGAATTTTCCGACAACCCTATAGTTACTACTGACAAGGCTCTTGCCAGTGGTGGTAGGTATGGTTCTGCACGCAGCCAACTGCAGGAAATGTTATGCTGACTCTGTCCGTGTCTTGGATTTGATGGCCTTTGACCTGCCATCAAATCGAAGACACGGACTTCTGAGTACTGGTGTCTTGTTGTAACATGACAATGCTCAGCCCCATACTGCCCATGCAACGGTTGCAACCATACAAGAACTGCACTTGGAGTGTCTTCCACATCCGCCGTATACGCCAGACCTTGCTCCCAAGTGATTACCACATCTTTGGACCACTGAGAGATATGATTGGAGGAATGACTTTCAGGTCCAGTGAAGAGGTGCAGCATGTGGTGCATGAGTGGCTGCACATGCCACCAAAATAATTTCTTACTACAGAAATCTATGCACTTTGTAAGTGCCGAAGGACTTGCATTGCACAGAATGGAGATTACATTGAAATATGATACAGGTGTGTACCACTTTTATTCAATAAAGACGGGGAAATTATTTAAGGTTTTCAGTTGACTATCCCTTGTGTAATTGCATTGCTGTGCATTCAAAATTGAGCCTACATCTCGAGGTTTCCATTTCAGTATGATCTTTTACATCACCCAGGGCAACAAACTTCTCACTATTAAATATCCCCAAGTGATGCACTCTGTAAGATATGATAATTTTACGAAGTCAGACACTCGGTAAGATTGATTACATACCAGTTTATGTTTATAGAATAAAGTTCATACCGTCTAGGCACATTAGAAATATTTTATTTTTCCCTAAAACACACTAGCGCTTTCGAAACTTATATCGTTTCATCATCAGGTGTACAAAATAAGATACAGATCCTTTCAAATACACACTATTCAAAACCACCCCTTGAGGTTATAATGACAAGATTTACGTGATGGTTATGATCAGGAACACTGAGGCGCATGTTTGATTTAAATATTAAATTGTTGTGGAAGTTAGCTATAAAGAGCAGTTGTGATTTTTGATGAAGATGAGATATTTAACATAGCATCATGTTATAGTTTTTGTTGAGATTTCTTCGTCAGTTTATGAAAAGTAGTCTCTTCGTCAATAAGGTGTCTCCAAGGATGGGGTAGAATAATAGGGGGTTCTTCATTACAGCAAGCGTTTCTAAATCTATGTATTATGACTGTTTCGCCATATCGAAAGACCAAACATTAGTGTATCCAGGTATAATGGATATGTCGTCTTATAACGGATAGAATTGTTCGTTCGTGCAGGCTCTAGCTAGTGATGTTGAGCGACAATTGTTAGTAATTGTTCGTTTGTGTTCCATGATTCTAGTACGTAAACGTCTCTTTGTACTTCCAATGTACATGGTTCTTGTGACTTCTGAGCTGGAATGTACATTTTTAGTCAATGGCACCAAGTAGATACCTGCAGATGTAAGAATACTTGGAGGGTCTGTATCTTTTCTGATGTACGAAAAGATAGGACTTTTTGTTATGGGACAACATATCCATTATAACTGGATACACTAATGTTTGGTCTCTTTGATATGGCAAAACAGTTCTAATATATAGATTTACAAACACTTGATGTAATGAAGAACCCCCTATTTTCTACCCCATCCTTGGAGACACCATATTGACGAAGAGACTACTTTTTGTGAAATGACTAGGAAATCTTAACAAAAACTATAACATGATGCTATGTTAAATATCTCATCTTCATCAAAAACTGCAACTGCTCTTTATAGCTAACTTCCACAACAATTTAATATTTAAATTAAACATGCGCCTCAGTGTTCCTGATCATAACCATCACGTAAATATATTACTTGCCATTGTAACCTCAAGCAGTATTTTGAATAGTGTGTATTTGAAAGGATCTGTATCTTATTTTGTACACCTGATGATGAATTGATATAATAGTTTTGAAAGCGCTAGTGTGTTTTAGCGAAAAATAAAATATTTCTAACGTGCCCCTAGACGGTATGAACTTTATTCTATAAACTTCTCAGCTATGGAAACTATGCAGTTGTAGCTTAGAAATATTAGGGGGGGGGACCCTCATATTTGCATTAGTTAAAGAAATCCAATGTCTCCTTGTAGCCTCATAACCAATATCTAGTCTAAAAATGGACCTTTAGCCCCCATATTCATTAGTTCTTCAAATATCGTCACAGAAATTAATAGATGGCTATATACGATGAACAGTAAAATAAAGGCAATTCAGTAATGAAAATAATATACTTGTGTATTCGCCATGTACTTCGAAAGGTTATTTCTGTTTTAATGTAAGTTGAAGGTTTGCATGCTATAGTTACGTATAAAAATTAAGAAACAGAGAAGTACTTTCAACCTCCATTGGTCTTGATCACCTGAAAACAATTCGAGCAAGACTGGATGTCACATTTGGGTTTCCAAGTTCTTCATTATGGCTGTTGCCAAACAAGAGTAATTTCCAAATGATGGGGATAAAGTGAGGATTGTCGGTATTGCAGTTTGAAGAGGTACATACAGGGGTTGGACAGAATAATGTGAACACCTAGGAAAAGAAGGTTTTGCATACCTAATAAAGTGTGGGACCACCTTTTGGCATTCAAAACCACCTGAATCCTCCTTGGAATGGACGCATACAAATCCTGGATGGCGGTTACACCATTCTTCATGCAGAAACTGCTCCAGGTCCTTGAGAGATGCAGGAGGAGGATAACGGGATCTTACTCTGTTTTCAAACACAATGGCTCAATGATGTTTAAGTCTGGTGATTGGGAAGGTCAAGGAAGGTGTGAAAGTTCATCCTCATGTTCCTCAAACCATGATTGGACGTTCCGAGCTCAGTTAATTGGAGTGTTATCAGATTCTTGATAGATTGCATCCCCCGCAGGAAACAATTCCCCAGGTCATTGGATGGACTTGGTTTGCGAAAATGTTTTCATACGCTCTGCCAGTCATCTGCCCTTTCAAGGTGATCAGGCCACCTGCTGAAAACCACAATATGACCACCCAGAGCATGACAGAACCACCACTATGCTGCACTATTGTGAGAAGACAGTCTAGGTTGTTTGCTTCTGACGGTGTTCTCCACACGTAAACACATCCTGCAGTAGGGAATAATGTGAATGTGGATTCATCCGACCACATTACACGCTTCCATGCATCGGCAGTCCACGTTGTATGTTCCTGGCGCCACTGCAGTCGCCGTGGTGCATTGACCCAGGTCACCGGAGGTTTTGCAATAGCAGCTCTGCCATGAATATCTTGTTTATGCAGTTTCCTGCACAACGTTTTCGTAATACTGAGGTCTGGAGATGCAGATTGAGCTCTGCACTAATTTTTGGCGCCGTGGTGTTCTTATTATATGAGTAACAATCCTCTTTAATGCTCTCTTGTCTGTATCAGTCAGGGTCGATTTCCTGCCGCTCTTGTGTTTCATAGATGGGGTTTTGCCACGAACACGGTATGCTGTTATGGCGCTAGACACAGTAGCTCTCGATACCCCCACTACACTAGCGACTGTTGTCACGGAAGCACCAACTAGCCGGCCACCAAGAATTAGCCCTCTTTCGAAGTGCTCTAGGTCGCTCATTTCATTGTCACCTTGAAAGAAATTTTGAAACCAGACACCTTTAAATGCACTTAAAACAGGACCTTGAGGTTCTAAACAAAGCAATTACAACCAAAAGTTGGTGGATACCTTTGCGTATCGCGACGTACGCTGCTACATCAAAAGTCTCGTCTCTGAGCGTGGTGTTTACATTTTTCTGTGCACTCCCTGTATTTCAATGCTCAGGCCCTTTTGTTAACGAAAGGAGTGATTTTCTCGGTATTTTTCCAGCAAGGTACTGAAGAAGTACCTGAGACGGTATATAAAGCCAAGAAACAGTTAGGCCTACCTTGGGTGGCATCCTTTTTGTGCTCAGCCAAACATTTAGTACACACACTGGTGTGCAAAAATTAAGGACGAAGAGGAGAAATTAGCATAACAGCGGAACGAGCAGGCAGAATGTACCGAAAGAACACTCAGGAGATAGACTAGGGTTCGGTACGGTAGGGCATGCGCATCTCTGCAGCATGACATAGGGGGAAGTGTCGCAAGGATATAAAGCACACGAGCAGTGTACGCTCAGCAATTCAGTGCAAGCTATTGCACTGTGTACATCGGTTTGAACGACGCCGAGTTGCTGCCACCATGTGATATGGCCAACAGGCAATCCAGTAGACGACATCTGGATGACTTTACCCAAGGTCGCATCATTGGGAAGTTGAAAGAAGGTCGAAGTGTGACTAGTGTGGCCGAGGAGTTCGGGATCGCTCACAGCATCGTTTCACGAGCTTGGAGAGCATTTCAAACGACAGGAACAGCTGTCCGAGAGTTTAGCAGTGGTTGTCCACGAGCAACCACGACGGCGCATAATCGGTATATTGTCCTACAGGTGAGAAGAGACAGATGGCAGACAGCGAGAGAAATCGCAAGGCACATGCAACAGGCAATTGGATGTCCGTTATCGCGTTTTACCGTGGCCAAGAGGATGCACAAAGGTGGTCTATTTGCACGACGACCAGTACGGTGTGTGCCATTAACGCCTGCTCATTGGAGACGGCGGTTTCTGTGGTGCCAGGAACACAAGAACTGGACACATCAGCAATGGGGTCGAGTTCTCTTTACGGATGAGAGCCGATTTAGTCTGACGAGCGATTCTGGACGTATACACATCTGGAGAGAGCAGGGAACACACAATCACACCTCCAACATCATCAAAAGGGACCGGTTTGGAGGTGGCGAAGTTCTCGTTTGCGGCGGTATCGTGCTTGGTAGCCGTACTGACCTCCACAAGGAGGTTGTCACTGGTGTCTGCTATTGTACCAAAGTTCTCCTGCCTCACGTGCGTCTGTTTAGAGGTGCTGTGGGTCCTGAGTTCCTCTTCATGGATGACAGCGCTACACCTCATCGTACAGTGGCTGTCACAGATCTGTTGGAGAGTGAAGATATTCAACGCATGGATTGGCCCGCAAGGTCCCCGGACCTAAATCCAATCGAACACGTGTGAGACCTTCTCGGGAGATGCTTGACAGCAAGTCACCAGCAGCCAGCAATGATTTTGCAGCTGCTATTGGCGCTACAAGAGGAATGGGCCGCGATGCCTCAACAGCTCCTTGACAACCTCGTCCTCAGCATGGACAGACGTTGTAAATCCTGCAACGCAGTCAGGGGTGATCATATCCCCTACTAAAGACTGGATTTTTCTTGGCAGCCACCTGTCACGTGGACGTTTGTCTTCTGTCCAGTTGTGCTCGAGGCTACCTTTTCAATAAAGTGCCTTTGTATCCTTTGGATTCCTTGTTTGGACGGTTTTGCTCACTTGTACCATATTCTTACATCTTGGGGATCTTATGGTATGATTTGAGTCGATGCGGAGCACTTCTGCACGACGTTACAATTGAAAAACCGTCTCGTCCTTAATTGTTGCACGCCAGTGTACATGCATATTGCAGTGCTGTTCTCTGAGATTCAAAGGTTAGCTCCTCAAAGAAAGACCGTCTTCCAAGTAAACGTTTAACTGATGGAACTACAGATTTTACTTATTGTTAGTGTATCAGACGTCTCCATTTACAGCTATCTCGGCACGCAGCTCAAGCTTCACTGACGTCTGTCACACGTCACACGCAAGACCTTTTGTACTTTGTACTCAATTTTTTTCTCGAGCAGACATTCCTGAATGTGGTCCTCTCGTGATTTCCTTGGCCTTCCTCTACCTTTCTTTCCTGCCACTTGGGATGAGTAGATTCTCTTAGTAACTATCTCATCATTCATTCTTTCAACATGGCCAAACAACCTAAAAATATTAGTCTCCACCTTACTAACAACATTTTGCTGTACATTACACACTATAACACATCTTCATTCCTCACATGGTCGGGGCATATCGTGCCACAAACTTCCATAAGTAATACATCTCTCCAGCACATAAATGACTCCTATGTCTCTCTTGCAGTATCCAGGTTTCACTGCCGTACATCAGAGTAGGAACAATTACACTTTCATACACAGCCATGCGGGACTCTCTAAAGAACCCATCATTCCTGTGAAAACCTCCCAAAGCAGCCATGACTTTCAATGAAGAATTCACTTGCCTACATTTAGTAATGCTGTGAAAAGTGCTTCTGAAATAAACTGTGGTACCAGCCAAAGTAGAAATAGGGATCAGATGCATCAGGGCCTTCTCCACTTTAGAAGACCTCAGTGTACCTGATGTGTACAAAATTCATATTTACACTTCATCTGGTACTTCAGATCTTCACTTTAGGTGGTTCCACAGGGGGCATATCAAATTCTAGCTCTTTAGGATAGAAAGTTTAAAAAAAAAAAAAAAGTTATATTTTTTTATTTCTTAATCATTATTTTTACTACTCAGAAGACTCCCTCCCTCTGCTTTATATAATATGATAGAAAGTAAAAAAAAAAAAAAGTAATATTTTTTTTTATTTCTTAATCAATATTTTTACTACTCAGAAGACTCCCTCCCTCTGCTTTATATAATAAAATTAATGTATGTTTTGAGAGGTTAAAGATTTAAATGGATGACCCTTAAAAAATAAATTGCTTGTAATGTGATTTTATGATATGCTTATGGAATTATTAATTAGCTTTCAAATTGGCCAAATATGAGCTATATTCACCAATCAGGTGTACAGTTGTTTTCCTTTGTGATAGGCAGGGTAGATACAAAATTGCCTTTTTTTGTAAATCTCAAAAGTATGAAGTATTGTATGTAGGAAGTTGAAATTTTACACTGATTGGTTTCTTTATAATGCCTGCAAGTTTACCAGGTTTCATGAAATTCAAAAGAGTTCAGGTCAAATATATTCCATTCTTTGCGCTCATTTGACATGGAATGACCCCTAGGTGAGTTCATATTTCACTGCCTGGTGCAATTTCTGGAATGCAGTGAAATATCGATGAGTTCAGATTTCATTGCTTGGGGGACACTTTATGAAATGCAATAAAATTACTTCATTTCTTGTCCAGTTTCTGAAATGCTTAGAAAAAATAGTACAGTGTGTGCATAATGTGTGTCTGTGTGTATTTGGGCATGTAACATTTTGATTCTGGCATGTAGTATTTTTATGGACAACATGCCCAGAAATTTCCTAGCCCTGGTGCAACGCATAGTCACATGCCAGTATGAATGGATCACACGAAAAAATGCTACCCTCTCTTAATAAGTATCCATTGATGTAAATGTCTCTCCTGGTGCCAATGGCATGCAGATTGGAAACAAGCATGCTAGTATGATAAATTACGATGGCCGTTCCATAAAAACTGAGAGTAAAATCATGCAACATTAAGAAATATACACTGAAAAGCAATTGAATTAGAGACAGCTGGCTGGCATTATGCAAATGTCGCGCTGTGGGCGGCCCTGTAAACGGAAACGACATGACGTGTGCAGCGATCCGACAATATAAGGAGTGATGTGCGATGGGAATTGGTAAGAGTCGGACACAGTATGGGTAAGACGAAGGATCTAAGCACATTTGATCGTGGGCAAATTGTCGGGGCCCGACGAATGGGTCACTCCATCTCGGAAGTCATGCAGGCACTGGAATTTTCACAAGCCACTGTGTCACGGGTGCACCGTGAGTACATTGAATCCGGTAAAACCATCCCTGCAAGGGACAACAGCGAGTGGATGAGCAGTGTCATCGTTGGCTAGCTCGCATTGTAACAGCTGATAGACAGGCCGCAGTGCCAGAAATCACTCTGCAATTTAATACTGGTGCACAAAAACGTGTAACCTGCCACACCATCCAAAACCATTTCCTCGCTATGGGGTACAGAAGCCATCTTCCCACGAGGGTACCGCTGCTGACCGCACATCACAGGGTGCAAAGATTAGCATGGGCGCGGGAACATAGCCACTGGACCCTAGACATGTGGGAAAATGTTGCCTGGACTGACGAGTCGAGATTCATGTTTGTACATGCGGATGGCAGGATACGAGTACCGCACAAACCACATGAAGCGATGGCTATTTCTTGCCAGCAGGGTACTCTTCAAGCTGGTGGGGGTGGCATTCTCGTCTGGGGACTGTTTTCATGGAATGAAATGGGACCCCTGGTATGTGTGACATCGTCCCTCACAGGTCAACGTTACCGGGATATCCTGGACGACCATTTGCTCTCGTTTGTGCGTCTTCAACATCCCACTGGGGACCTCATCCTGCAACAAGACAATGCACCGTGCCATTGCTCCCGAATTGTATCCGAATGGTTGGATGAACACTCCGCCGACGTGACCTCGCTTCCTTGGCCAGCTAGGTCACCTGACCTCAATCCCATCGAGCACATCTGGGATGCCACCGAGAGAGATGTTCAAGGCTCTGACCCCCTCCATCAAATCTTCGTGAACTGTGGGAGCTTGTTCAGGGGTCGTGGATCCGTATGACTTCCCAACGATTCCGGTGTCCTGTCGAATCCATGCTGAGACGAATCGCCGCCGTCATCAGGACGAAAGGTGGTGCTACACGTTACTAGGCAGGTATCTCTAATTCAATTGCTCTTCAGTGTAGGTACAGCAAAATATGTTATTCTTTCTCAAAGTATCTTCCCTCGGATGATATGCAACGGTCCACTTTTCAAAGCATGTGGCAAAGGCATTTTGTGGAAGCTACTTTAGCGACCCCCGTACAGCTTGAATAATGTCAGCATCTGTGTTGAATGTTGCGCCACGGAACTTCTCCTTCATTGTTGGAAACAACCAGAAATCGCACGAGGCGAGGTCAGGACTGTAGGCAGGTTCTGGCATGATTTCAATACTGCATTTCATAAGAAACTGTTTAACACAAGCGGCCACATGTGGACGGGCGTTATCATGGTGCAGGATCCACTTGCCCACCAGCTCCAGTCGCTTAATTGATATGTGTCATCACAGATGCTTCAAGACTGAAATGTAATACTGAGCATTGACAGTAATTTGTGGAGGAACGGCATGCTGGTAGACTACACCTTTATCATCAAAGAAAATTATCATCATCACCTTCCCAGCTGATTTGGTTTGGCGGACTTTTCTCGGAGGAAGTGAGCCTGTGTGTTTCCAGATACTCGTTGCTCTCTTCGTGAGGGGGTCGAAATAGTGGGCCCATGTCTTATCCGCAGTTATTACTGTGTTTAGAAAGTTTGGATCCTTTGCAATCATTTGTTTCTACTCATTACACATCTGAACTCTGGCTAACAATTGTTCTCTCGTCAGGTGATGAGGTACCCATCCGGAACACACATGATACAGCAGTAATTTGTCGCGTACAATGTAGAATGCTGACGTTTTTGAAATATTAGTTGATGCTGCTTTGTCTTCACACGTCATTCGTCGATCTTCTTGCAGGATTGCCCAAAACAGCATTGACAATATGCTCCGCAACAACACTTTCATGTCGACATGGCCTAGGAGCGAGTTCTGCCGACAAACACCCTTTTTTTAAATCACAGTGCCATCTAAAAATGTTTGACTAACCCAAGCATTTATCTTCGTAAGCTTTTTCATTAAATCAACTGTTTCTGGAGCCGTTCTAGCCAAACGATAGCAAAATTGTATCGCCCAGCGCATTTCACTTCTTAACTCTGAATCACTCGCCTCCATAGCTGTGTGGCGAAATGCAGATGTACCTTAAACAACTGCGCAATAACAAAACCAGAATCGTCTGGCACGGCTAATAACTGTTGCCATAGATACTTCCTTAATTCAGTTAGATGTCTGCGTGGTTATTTTTCCCCTTCACACTGTTGCCAACTCAAAAAAAATTACTCTGTTTTTATGGATCTC
This sequence comes from Macrothele yani, assembly GCA_039090855.1. Taxonomy (NCBI): domain Eukaryota; kingdom Metazoa; phylum Arthropoda; class Arachnida; order Araneae; family Macrothelidae; genus Macrothele; species Macrothele yani. Next base: position 14,665,369 of record CM077031.1, on the reverse strand, counting down.
TCGTGCATGGCATCAACTATCCAGGCCAGTGCAAGTAGTTGTATGTTATGTGGCATGAACTAGGGATCGCTGGTGACAAATGTATGGATGCTAACTCCTACTAGTTAACTGCTTGCAGACCGTGTGCTGCCCACAATGTTATACTTCCACCCACAGGGGAATGAGTTTCAGGACTATATATATGCCCCATGTCATTGTGCCCTCCTCGTTCAGGAATGGTTCAGCGAACGTGCTGCTGATTTGAAACATCTGGAATGGTCACCAAGCTTGCCTGATCTCTACCCAGTTGAACTTCTGTGGGATCTTGCAGAAAGACTCTAAATGAAGCAGTTGGACAGACTAGACTAGTCTGCTCTGTAACGGAACTGTTAACCACAATGGGCCCTCCTCATGTAGGAATAGTTCAACAAATACATGCTGATTTGAAGTATTTGGAATGGCCCCCAAACTCGCCTGATCTCAACCCAATTGAACATATGTGGGATCTTGCAGAACGCTAGACAAGGCAGCGTTATGCAAGATGTACTGGAACTACAGTATGAACCACGACGGGGCCCTCTTCATGTAGGAATAGTTCGACAAATACCCTGCAAGTGTGAAGCATCTGGATTGGCCCCCAAACTCGCTTGATATCAACCCAATTGAACATCTGTGGGATCTTGCAGAACACAAAACGAGGAAGTTGGACCCACCAGGCAGCTCTGCACTGGAACTGTGAAACACAGTGGGCCCTCCTCATGCAGGAATAGTTTGACAAATACACTGGTAATGTAAAACATCTGGAATGGCCCCCGAACTCACCTGATCTCAACCCAATTGACCATCTGTGCAATCTGACGGAACGCCAGACGAGGCAGTCCAACTCACCAGTCTGCTCTGTACTGGAACTGTGAAACATAATAGGCTCTCCTCATACGAGAATAGTTCAACGAATACCATGCTGATATGAAACATCTGGAATGGTCTCTAAACTCACCTGATCTTGATCTAACTGAACATCTGTGGAATCTTGCAGATCGCTAAACAAGGCAGTTGGACAGACCAGTCTGCCCAGCTGGAACTATGAACCACAACGGACCCTCCTCATGCAGGAATAGTTCGACAAATACCCTACTGATGTGAAGCATCTAGAATGGCCCCCAAACTTACCTGATCTGAACCCAATTGAACATCTGTGAAATCTTGTGGAATGCTAGGCAAGGCAGTTGGACGCGCCAGTCCGTTCTGTACTAGAACTGTGAAACACAATGGACTCTCCTCATGCATAAATGGTTTGACTAACACTGTGCTGATATGAAACATCTGGAATGGTTTCCAAACTTGCCTGATCTCAACTCAGTTGAACATCTGTGGGATGTTGTAGAATGCTTCACAAGGTAGTTGGACACACTAGTCTGCTCTGTACTGGAACTGTGAACCACAGTAGAAACCACATGGTTGCTGATTCCCACACAACTATACAGACACCTCTTGGAAGCTATGCCACATCAGGCAGAGACCGTTCTCTGGGAGGAAGGAAGGCCCAGAGTGTATTAGGTAGTACCATATTTTTTGGCATAGAAAACAAGGCTTTTTTCTACCAGAAGTTCGGATCTTGACTTACACACCATTTCGAGCTTATCTGTTGATCTGTCATTGAAATTTATCAAAGAGAAAAAAAGAAAATTTTGTGCCTCAAGTTTGATGTTGATCTGAACACCCGAAAACACTGTATTACGTTCATAAGAAGCCATTCCGAAAGCACACGAAATTTAATATTCAGTTCACTAAGAACTTGTTCAAAAGCTACCGAAGCGGATATTTCCATTCAACAGAAACTTCATTTAAAATCGCTGTGACCAATTTGTAAAGGCAACTTCATTTGGGAGTGGCAGGTTTTGCAAAGCCACAAGAACTACAGTATGTGCAACCATGCAGCTCATTGATTGGTGACAATCGTGTTGACAGCCAACAGCGCTTTAAGAACAGCAGCGACTAGCAAAAGCAGTCTTTTTTTTTTCATTTGTCATAATCTCTGAATTGCATCTCTCAACTGAATTAAAGTCAGTAGCTCCCATTTATTATGCTTATATCAATTTATTTAATATTCCTCATTGAAATCAAAAGCTGTTTTAGCTTCTCTTCTCCATTCAGGGTTGTTCGTGTTCCGGGTTTTGGAGATCTTTCATACCCGGAATTCTGAATGTTTAGCTTTGAAAAAATTTTTAAGACTTAAATTTTGAGTTCTAATAAGCGACAAAGCAAACAAAAAAAGTCATTTAAAACCGATTCATGAGAAAAGTATTTGCTAAAAAAAAAATTGCTTTTCACCAATGAATTAATGTGATAATAATATTGTCTTCCTTGCCGATGCAGCCGACTCGAGCTTGATGCTTGAAGTCTCAACATGTAGCCAGCAGTTCGTGCTGTGGTTGTCCGTTCTTCTGTGGGAAGGGCATGCGCATAAATTCTCAGTCATTTCGTCGGCGCTTCTGCTCCTCGATGCAAAAAAAAAAAAACTGTTTTCTTTTTTTTTTTTGCTCTGATGTGGGATTGGAACTTGGAGATGGCGAGGGAGCAAGTTAAAGCAAATAAAGTTCGTCACTCACGGGTCTGCTCCTACACGCGGGAGCAGCCTGCATCATTGTATTAGTAAGTTAGTGACGGAGGAGGTGTCTTTATTTTCCTGCTGAAACGTTTGTGGTTTTTGTTAAACAAAAGTGATGGGTTTGTGTGTGTGTGTGTGAGATATGTACTAGGGGTGTTCAAATGAAAAGGTACGAAACGTCATAAGAACGTAACCATTAACATATTTGCCTATGACGCTATGGGAGAACGTAGCGACACATCTAGGGATGCGATTGGAGTCGCCGGCGTGGATCGGAGCATGCACGGGCGCCCGCATGCGCAGGAGAGAGCAGAGGCTCTTATAAAGAACGCCGTCCAATTGGCGCGGCAGTGCGTGTGAGGAAAGGATGGCGTTCACATTGCAAAATTCGACGATTGAGGAGCAGCGAGGCGTTATCCGATTTCCGACAGCGGAAGGTGTTAAACCGGCCACTATTCATCGCGGAGGGTGTGGTTCTGCTCCATGATAACGCGCGTCCACATGTCTCCAGGGTCACACACGCGGAACTGGCCAAGTTCCAGTGCGAGCAGCTTGACCATCCGCCCTACAGCCCGGACACGTCGCCCTGCGATTTCCATGTGTTTGGTCCCCTGAAAAAACGTCTGAAAGGGAAGCGCTTCCACTCGGACAACGGACTCAAGGACGCTGTGCAGGACTGGGTCTCGTCACGGCCACAGGAATTCTGGGAACAAGGAATCCTTCGGCTCGTTAATCAATGGGATCGTTGTGCTACGGCCTATGGTGTATACTTTGAATAAAGTCTTCATTTATACCCACAGTGTCGTTTCCTCCTTTTCATTTCCACACCAGACTGATGGGTTTTTTAAATTAATAAATGGAACATTAGATCAACATCCAATTTGCTAAATATGCTGTTATTTTATTAGTAAATAGAACTTTAGATCAATACCACCTGACTGAAACTGAACAACTAAAATATCCGTTAAAAAAAGATCAATATCCTATGAAAAAGAGGAGTTGCCCTTCTAGTAACATAAAAACTTGACTGCATATTTTCTTGTTTTATTTATTTGCCAAATGGGTATTTTTACAATTGGAAAGAAAGGCAAAACTTTTTTAAAAGGTATGTTATGTGTGTAATTGTTTTTTTTATACAAATGCGAAAATTTTATTAGCATTCTTAGTGTGGTATATGTTAAAGACAATATCATGTAGTTGGCGAAATCAAAGTTATTTAAATTTCACTGAAGGAATTTATTTTTTTAGCAACAAATTAATACTGCAAGCTCAACCCAAAAATAATTTACTGTTGTGAGCAAAAGTTATAGGTAGGTAGTAAGTACTTCCCCATGTGAAACCATTTTATCTTTTGAAGTATCGGTAACAGCTTTGCTCATAAGTATAATAATTAGAGGTACTAATAGTAACAGAAATAATTTTGTTGTGCTAAGGGGGAGGGGGGTTACCCACACATGTTCATTTATGTCTCGAGTTTATGCATTTGCGCCGTTGGGAGATGCTGATGATTTCAGGGTTTCGTGCCTTGTCTTGCAAACACCTCTGTCAATAATATGACTCTGCGAGAAAACAGCAAGTATTAACTCACACTGCTAGCATCACCCTGATTTTACACACTTCTTGTTTTCTTTTATTGGGTTTGTTTTGTTCTTTATTTTAATCCTTGCACTGCGACTTTTCCCTACTGGTTGGTCAAAGGGAAGGAATACAGTAGCGTCAGTTTTGCGAGAAAAACTAAATTTACGAAATTCAGTTTTTTTGCCAAAAAGAAAAATGCAGTAGATTATGCCTCACTTTCTCTTCCTGCTAATATTTACTAAAACTTCAAAAACATAGTTATATAAATTCAGAACACTAATTGTATTTGTTCTAGCCTCATGTTATACTCAGGATCAATTTATCTGTGACTGAAGATCAGGAAATTGAGAAATTTATACTCCATATCGACTTGCAAACCAAAAAATATGACAGTTCATTAAGTGCATAGTATACATGCAGATTACATATTTATTACATCATGTTCCTGAAATATTAGTTAGTAACAGTTGTGTAAATCATGTACTATTACTTAAACCACCTACTTTTTTTTTTGTAAGTGAAAAGTAAATTTGAATGAAATAAGTTTGGAGTGCAGTTTATTAAAATATGTTTCAGTTTGTCACATAGCATTTCACTTCTGTATCTTTCTCTGATTTAGCACTATCTTCAAGTTCTGTCTCATAGCGATGAAAGTACTTTAGCAGCATACTTAGATCTCTTTGTTCAATACATTGAAGCAGAAAGGGTATGTTACATGTTGTAATTATTATTCTTATTATTTTGCTAAAAATGTTGACTAATTAGCAAATTCTTTTAGAAGCTGTGCTGCTCATAGTGCATTCATGAATAATGCTGGTAACAAAGTTCATAAATTGCTCTGATGACATTTCAAGAATAATTTTTTTTTTTTTTGTATTAAGAACTACGCTGAATGAGCAAAACATTAGAGATACCTACCTAATAGTGTGTTGGTCCTCCTCTAGCATGAATAACAAATGGCCTGTACACACGAAGGCATCAACTCCACCAGATGCCAGAGTTTCTGTAGGTAATACCAGCCATGGCAGTTTGTAACATTGTCCACAACTCCACCCGAGACGTCGGTCCAGGATCCATGGATCTGATGTTCTCAACTCCACCAGATGCCAGAGGTAATGCCAGCCATGCCTGTTGCAGCATTGTCCACAACTCCACCCGAGACGTCGGTCCAGGATCAATGATGTTCTCTACTCCACCAGATGCCAGAGGGTTTCCAGAGGTAATGCCAGCCATGCCTGTTGTAGCATTGTCTACAACTCCGCCAGAAGGGTTTCCAGAGGTAATGCCAGCCATGGCTGTTGTAGCATTGTCCACAACTCTGCCCAAGATGTTGGTCTAGGATCCATGGATCGGATGTTCTCAACTCCACCAGATGCCAGAGGGTTTCCAGAGATAATGCCAGCCATGCCTGTTGCAGCATTGTCCACAACACCCACCCAAGACGTCGGCCCAGGATCCATGGATCTGATGTTCTCAACTCCACCAGATGCCAGAGGGTTTCTAGAGGTAATGCCAGCCATGCCTGTTGTAGCATTGTCCACAACTCCACCAGAGGGTTTCCAAAGGTAATGCCAGCCATGGCTGTTGTAGCATTGTCCATAACTCTGCCCAAGATGTCGGTCCAGGATCCATGGATTGGATGTTCTCAACTCCACCAGATGCCAGAGGGTTTCCAGCGGTAATGCCAGCCATGCCTGTTGCAGAATTGTCCACAACTCTACCCGAGATGTCGGTCCAGGATCCATGGATCTGATGTTCTCAACTCCACCAGATGCCAGAGGTAATGCCAGCCATGCCTGTTGCAGCATTGTCCACAACTCCACCCGAGATGTCGGTCCAGGATCCATGGATCTGATGTTCTCAACTCCACCAGATGCCAGAGGGTTTCCAGAGGTAATGCCAGCCATGCCTGTTGTAGCATTGTCCACAACTCCGCCAGAGGGTTTCCAGAGATAATGCCAGCCATGGCTGTTGTGGCATTGTCCACAACTCTGCTAAAGATGTCGGTCCAGGATCCATGGATCGGATGTTCTCAACTTCACCAGATGCCAGAGGGTTTCCAGAAGTAATGCCAGCCATGCCTGTTTCAGCATTGTCCCCAACTCCACCCGAGATGTCGACCCAGGATCCATGGATCTCATGTTCCATTCCAAGACATCCCAGAGAGCTTCCACAGAGTTTAAATCTGGGGAATTTGGGTGACACTGGATGGTTCCAAACTCAAATGAGTGTTCCTCGAGCCATGCCTGGGTAATTGCGGTTTGATGGGGTGGCGCATCCCTGCTCAAACAGACCTCTGGCCGCAGGATGTGCGAAGGCCATCAAAGCATGTAGGCAATCCGCCAGCACTGGCTGCTAGCGCACAGCAGGTTTTTTTTTGTTTTATTGTGAATTTAGTGAGCTATAAGCAGTCACCCATCCCTAATTTAGGGCCACTGGTTCCAGGGAAGGGAGAGAGCCAGTGCCATAAAACAAACAACAACATCCATGCCTCACAGAGATTAAAACTCAGATCCATCTCAGACAAATTATCAGTGCCACCAGTTAGCTGCAGAGCAGTTAAAAACCTCTCAAGACACCCTAAGGGGATCTAATGTGTCCCCATGAGAAAGCTCCCCATGCCATCACAGTGCCACCACCTCATGCTGTAGACACCACACCTGTACCCTCCTGTTCTCTCAGTACAGCTTAAAACAAGGTTCATCTGACCACATGACACGGCACCACTTTGCATAGGTCCAGTTTTGATGTTCCCGGCACCAGGTGAGGTGTAATGTCCGATGACGAGCAGTCTAGAGTGGCACATGAGTACGACATCTGCCACAGTAGCCCAGAGTGTGAGCATGTGCCATACCATTAATTCACTGACACTCCTGGGACCTCTAGCATTTAACTTGGATATGATTTGTGCCGCCGTTACCAAGCGATTAATCTGTACACGCCTGGATAATCTACGTCGACCCAGGTCATCAGTGACGTGTGGTCATCCGTTGCTTGCTCTCTGGGCACTGGTAAGTCCGTTAATGGTGTGCTTGCGGAACAGCCTTGATAGGCTTGGCCTGGCCTGGCCTTGAGAACCCTAGGGTTCTTACTGGTTGAGCAATATAATGGCCCATCTGTTTTGCGCCGACAGTGCGTCCACGGTCAAAGTGTCTCAGAACACCATGTTTACCCATATATGCCTTCTATATATTTGTGAAGAATTATTTCTCAAGAAGCAAATAATTCCATCTTATGCACAATTTTAATAACTTAAAACTACCACAAAAGACACAACCCCCAAAATTTTGGACATCAACTTCCTGAATCTTTGGATAAATTTGTCCAGCACCTTTCCTCCAAATTTTCTACCATAAATTTCACCTGCAAACTGGAGAGAGACCATATCTTACCTTTCTTGGGCATCCTTTTTCATCAGAACCCAAATACTAACCAGCTTTGAAAGTGACAATATGTCCATCATGAACATACAACATGTCCATAAGAGACAAGTTTTAAACATGCTGACTGAAAAAAAAAAAAAAAAAAAAAACGCACATAGCAACGTGAATTGTTGGCCGCTGTGGTGTAGGGCTAACGCACTCGGCTAGATATCGAAAGATTCGGGGTTCGATTCCCAGACGGCGGCCGAATAACAATTTTTCGGTTGCTGTGCATTGCATAACGTGAAAAGAGCGATGGATTTATTTACTCAATTGACGCCACGTATTTAGATGATTTTCACCTTTTTTCATGTGGAAAGATAATTGTCCTGTACTCATATCATGAGTGCTTTTGAACTCTATACACGTTATGTCTAGAGTTGTCTCTCAGATCCATCCGTCGATGTTGCACTGCACATAGTTATATTCACAATATCTAACACTACATTCGCTGTAGGAAGGAATGCCTCGGATGCAGTAGCATCCCAGGTGTCCAAATATACTCAAAATCACATATCATTGACGAAACTCTAAAGTAGTTTAATATTGCAGGTTACACAAGAGAATATCTGTTGTAAAAATATATATATATATATATTACAAGAGTTCTAACAAGTCATATTATGAAAAAACCATTAGAAAGTACCAATCACTCACCCTAAAGATCATGGTAACCTCCAATGACAACACACTTCCAACAAGTCAATCATCGTGATGTAACTGGGCTTCCAAGGTTTACAGACTTCTTGCTTACGCTTCTTACTTCCGGGTGTGAAACATCGTTTTTTTTTTTTTTTTTCCCTTAGCCTTATGAGATGTTACTATAAAGCTTGTCAATTCCATAAAAAATCACACATACTACTCATTCATACAATTCAAGTAAAAACTATGTACATAACCTTACATTCATAGGTGGTTAAACCTTAGTCAACTGTAATTATCAAACTGCTCCTTCTGTTTCACAACCCCTGCCACTCCCACTGCAAGTGTCACACTTGCAGTGGGGTTGTGAAACAGAAGTGTGACACTTGCAGGGGTTGTGACACTTGCAGGGGTTGTGAAAACAGAAGGAGCAGTTTGATAATTACAGTTGACTAAGGTTTAACCACCTATGAATGTAAGGTTATGTACATAGTTTTTACTTGAATTGTATGAATGAGTAGTATGTGTGATTTTTTAAGGAATTGACAAGCTTTATAGTAACATCTCATAAGGCTAAGGGAAAAAAAAAAAAAAACGATGTTTCACACCCGGAAGTAAGAAGCGTAAGCAAGATGTCTGTAAACCTTGGAAGCCCAGTTACATCACGATAATTGACGTGTTGGAAGTGTGTTGTCATTGGAGGTTACCATGATCTTTAGGGTGAGTGATTGGTACTTTCTAATGTTTTTTTCATTTATGAATTGCACGTAAACTATGCACACTTTGCAAGAGGTTAATACCTTAAAAGTGCAAATATAATAAGTCATATTAAACCGTAATTCAATTAAAATGTGTCGATTCCTCAGTTATATTGGTTAATGGACAAATCATGGCAGCTTGCATTCCAGAGGCAACAGGGAGACCAATTCATATTAAAGATGGCTTGCTAGGTCATCTGTACATGGTCCTGATAACAAGAGGGTCAGGACAAAAAAGGCTATTAAAACAGTTATTTTATAAGAAGATAATAAACTGAAATTATATACACAAGGGAAATTAAAAATGATCAATATGTACAAGTTAAAACATTTGCCAGCATATTGTATGTTGAAGTGGGAGCAAAAAATAGTTATTCTTTTACTTGACTACATTCCTATGGTGAATCAAAGGCATCTCTTTAGATTTAATGGAAAACCACAATGTTGTGCGTAGTTACATTCAAGCCTGCGGATGTCACTAATATCTTTCTAAAAATCACGCAGGTTTCTGTGTCGAAGATTCACTGTGGACAGGTTTAGGCGTGTGCAATAGATGTTCACCAGGTCTGTGCAAATCAGTCTGTTGGGCCTGACTGAAGTTGACACAAGTTCTGGTGGACAAAGTGGAAACGGCACATAAGCAGAGTCGAGCATAAAAAGATTACAGTGTAGAGCACAGTACGACAATCGCCACTGGAAATCATGGTACTTACGTATTAACGCCACCGCAGCAGAAGTTGTGCTAATGCGCCAATAAAGAGCAATCTTGTTGTTCGCACGCGCAGGCATTTATATTTTGGATTCTTTGTTGCCTTTTTGTTTGCTGATTTTTGACGCCATTTTTTAGTGCTACGAAAATGCGCATTTGGGATTTGCCAAAAACAGAACAAGATGCAATTTTATTTTTTCAGGAGCGAAATATTTTACCAAAAGAACGAAAATGTACCAATTCCCATGACATGAAACTTTATTTCGGTAAACGTAAGTTTTGAAAATGTAATTTAAGACAGTGCAAGTGGGACTTAGAAAAGACAACTGGTTTGAGGGAAGCAGAATTCCATTTTGTTCAGCTTTGAGATTCATATACTGCTGGTGCGAGGAGTTGACGTCGACTAAATTTTGTGAAAAGCAACTTGATTTATCAGATAAAACTGTTATAGATTGGAACAATTACATGCGTGAATTATGTGTCTTGGATATGGAGAATAAACCAAACAAGAAGGTAGGTGGACCAGATTGCATTGTGGAAATTGATGAAAGTTTGTTTACTAAACGTAAAAATAATTGTGGTCGAGTATTACCCGAACAGTGGGTGTTTGGTGGTATATGTAGAGAAACAAAAGATTCGTTTGTTGTAACTGTTCCTAATAGAACTGGCTGTACCCTTCTTGATAAAATTATTGAAAACATTGCAGATGGTAGCACAATTTATTCTGACAGTTGGAAAGGTTACCAAACAAATAGAATAGAAATAGAAGGATTCCTACATGCTAAAGTTAATCATAAATACAATTTTATTGATCCTGATACAGGAGTTCATGCACAAACAGTTGAGAGAATGTGGGGCAGTGCTAAATGGAGGAACAAGAGACATAGGGGGACAGCGAGACATCATTTGGAATCTTATTTATCAGAGTTCATATGGCGACAGCATCAGGTGAAAGAAAATAGAGACTGTTTTGAATCTATGTTGAACTCTATATCGGCCCATTTTCCACCGAAATCCGATTGACTACTTTGCTTTTAAATAAAGTGTTTCATTTTATGATTTGTCGCAAAAATTTTAGGTGTAGATTTATTATTAGCACAACTTCTGCTGCGGTGGCGTTAATGCCTGCGCGTGCGAACAACAAGATTGCTCTTTATTGGCGCATTAGCACAACTTCTGCTGCGGTGGCGTTAATGCCTGCGCGTGCGAACAACAAGATTGCTCTTTATTGGCTCATTAGCACAACTTCTGCTGCGGTGGCGTTAATGCCTACGCGTGCGAACAACAAGATTGCTCTTTATTGGCGCATTAGCACAACTTCTGCTGCGGTGGCGTTAATGCCTGCGCGTGCGAACAACAAGATTGCTCTTTATTGGCGCATTAGCACAACTTCTGCTGCGGTGGCGTTAATACGTAAGTACCGAAATCATTCATTACAACTCATTGCGAACGTCTGGAAAACCAGCCTTGGTCATAGGGCTGCGTGTATAAAATTCAAAAGCACTCGTGATATGAATACAGGACAATAACCAGCTTTCATTTTCTGTGTATAGAAAACCTAACTCAAACACCAGATTATCTCTTATGCTTTCCACCCACCCTCTAAACCATAAACACACCTCACTGCGATTTTTGCTACAAAGAGCACATACTCATTCCTCGAACCATTTGGCCCGGAAGAAGGAACTCTCATATATTGCTAATTTGGCAGAGGAATATGGTTTTCCCACAACTACGATAAAAAAGCTCCATGGCTGAATTCAAAGGAATAATGTAACAACCCTTCAACGGGGGAAAAGGCAAGATTTGTAGGTTCTCTTCCGTACTTACCAAAGATAAATAACTCCTTAAAAACAATATGTACGAAGAATAATGTGGGCTTTGGGACAAAAAGCCATTAATATTTTATTGAAAATTAAGAATAACCGAGATGAGGTCAACGGTGATAATAAATTTGGAGTATACTTAATCCCACTGAAAGTGGAAGATGAGGAAGAACGGGCCGAGTGTATGTGGGCTCAACTTCTAGAACTTTAAAATGCAGACTAGCAGAACACAAATATAGTCTTAGGACTGCATCAACATCTATGGCATTAGCATAACTATGCCAAAACGGGTTGTATTGGGTATATAAATAAGTTTTGAGGGATTTGAGGTGAACAAAACACATTGTTGGAGAACAGAAACAATATTTTAATATTAATTGAAGCATGCTCCCTCTGAAGCTACAACTTTATCCCATCTTTCGGGCAGTGAACACATGCCCCGAAGGAAGAATTCCGGTCCCTTGGAAGAGATCCAGGTTGTCCAGCCAATTTTTGATGTCTTCATAGGAACTATACTGTTCTTCAGAAAGTGCTGACTGCATCAACCAGAACAAATAGTAATCCGATGGCACAATATCTGGCGAATATGGTGGGTGGAGTAGAACTTCCCAGTCGGATCCTTCTAAGTACTTTTTCACAGGTCGAGAAACATTTGGTCTTGCTGTAAGATGACTTTGTTGTGTCTATTCTCCCATTCCGGCCGTTTATGCATGAGAGCTAATTTTAAACGCATTAATTGGGTTCGATACCGATCACCAGTAATAGTTTCTGACGGTTTCAGCAGTTCATAGTGGATCACACCCTTCTGGTCCCACCAGATACACAGCATTACCTTTGAACCATGGATATTGCTTTTTGGCGTTGAAGGACCTGGTTCACCTGGCTTCACCCATGCTTTCTGCCATTTAGGGTTATCGTACCATATCCATTTCTCATCGGCAGTAATAATACGATGCAAAAAAAACTTTCTTTTTGCCTTTGAAACAACAATTCGCAAATGGTTTTTCGACGTTCAAGGTCTCTTTCCCGCAAAGCATGTGGAACCCAATTCCCTTCTTTTTGCACCATTCCCAAGGCAGCTAAACGTTGTGAAATGCATAGGTTGACTAGCATTTAATGCTGCTGCTAGTTCTTTTTGGGTCTGGCACGGATCCTCTTCGAGTAAAGCTTCCAATTTGGCACCAGCAATTTTTTTGAGTGGTCCAGAACGTTCTTTATCACTGACATCGAAATCGTTCCTTTTGAATCGTCTAAACCAATACTCACATGTTTTTATGGACAGGGAATTTTCACCATAGATTTCTGACATTAGGCAATGGCTGTCGGCAGCACTTTTCTTGACAATAAAGTAATGCACTAACACTTCCTGCAAATGCTGTTTTGTCGGGACCAAAGTTGCCATTTTTCATCAAATAAAACAAATACGTCTTCGCACCTCAATCCAACGTCGTATACTGACTCTGACAGCTGGCGTCTCGTACTGCGATATCACAGTGTTGCCACCTTAAAATACATGCGAGCAGTAATAAGTACGACACCGAATGGAAATCCCTCAAAACTTATTTATATACCCAATATATGCCCCAGTGGGAAAACACTAAAATTCTTTGTACCACTGGCTAAGTCCCACTTATTATTAACAGAAAGTCTGTTAATTTATCAATTTAAACTAGAATGTCGTAATGATGATTATCTGTGTGTTTTCCCCCTCAGTGAAAATAAATTCTGAAAATTAACAATTCTTCATCATTGCCACCCTGACCCCCTCCCACCTAAGGTGATTGGTTGAACATTAAAATGCAAGCACTAATAGACGCATGGCGTCAGTGGTATATAAAGAATATGTGACTTACAGGTTTCTTTCAGTGCTATTTGCTTTTATTTATTGTACAGATATTATTGGGATGTGTATTTTCCGGTTGCATTGGTTGGTGTATATATATAAATATCCTAACTAAATCATTCATTATTTTTTTATACTTTGCTTATCAGTGGTTATGTTGGCATGTGTTAAGATTACTACATATTGTAACTGTACTGTCTATATGCCCCACCTAATATTTAATTACAGTTGATTATCATCATGTATTCCTTAACTTACCTGTACTATTATAATGATTCGTGTCTCACTGTGAATTTCTGTACACTGTGTTCTTGGCCTGTCACACACTTCTTGGGGACCGGGGGCTCGTCAGGCTTTTTCTTTAAAACCTTTTTTTCCCTGGCTTCATGTCATCCACATACTGTGCTATATGTGGACAAGGATTATTCTTTTACATTTCTTAACATCTACTTCATACAGTTTGGTTTAATTGTGCAACTTCTTTCATTGTAATTAATGGAATGTTTATTGTAATTGTGTTATAACATACTACGGATACATTACTGAAACTGTATTTTGTTTTGTTTAACTACTTAGCACAGATTTACTGTAATAATGTATTGTTGTGTTGAATTCTGTCATGTATGGTATTGCTATGATGAATGGCAGAATATTCAATAAATTCAAATTCAAACATACATCTGATGAAGGATTCTAGTGAATCCGAAAGTACTAATGTGTTTTTAACTATATATATATATATGTGGTAATTTTAAGTTATTCAAATCGTGCATAAGACAAAATTATTTGCTTCTTGAGTAACAACAGCACGAAGTTTATATTCATATAGCAAGAATTATTTCTTCCGGGGGGTTTGTTTCCCATTGATATCTAAGATGCAATTCTCAAGTTTTTTGAAGAGATGGCTACATGGGAAACTGAGAATGAGGCACCTTTATGCCAATAATGACATTTGTATATGCCTTCCATGTATTTGTGTAGAATTATTTCTTCAGGGAGATTTGTTTCCCATTGATATCTAAGATGCAATTCTCAAGTTTTTTGAAGAGATGGCTACGTGGGAAACTGAGAATGAGGCACCTTTATGCCAATAATGACATTTGTATATGCCTTCCATGTATTTGTGTAGAATTATTTCTTCAGGGAGATTTGTTTCCCATTGATATCTAAGATGCAATTCTCAAGTTTTTTGAAGAGATGGCTACATGGGAAACTGAGAATGAGGCACCTTTATGCCAATAATGACATTTGTATATGCCTTCCATGTATTTGTGTAGAATTATTTCTTCAGGGAGATTTGTTTCCCATTGATATCTAAGATGCAATTCTCAAGTTTTTTGAAGAGATGGCTACATGGGAAACTGAGAATGAGGCACCTTTATGCCAATAATGACATTTGTATATGCCTTCCATGTATGTGTGTAGAATTATTTCTTCAGGGAGATTTGTTTCCCATTGATATCTAAGATGCAATTCTCAAGTTTTTTGAAGAGATGGCTACGTGGAAAACTGAGAATGAGGCACCTTTATGCCAATAATGACATTTGTATATGCCTTCCATGTATTTGTGTAGAATTATTTCTTCAGGGAGATTTGTTTCCCATTGATATCTAAGATGCAATTCTCAAGTTTTTTGAAGAGATGGCTACGTGGGAAACTGAGAATGAGGCACCTTTATGCCAATAATGACATTTGTATATGCCTTCCATGTATTTGTGTAGAATTATTTCTTCAGGGAGATTTGTTTCCCATTGATATCTAAGATGCAATTCTCAAGTTTTTTGAAGAGATGGCTACATGGGAAACTGAGAATGAGGCACCTTTATGCCAATAATGACATTTGTATATGCCTTCCATGTATTTGTGTAGAATTATTTCTTCAGGGAGATTTGTTTCCCATTGATATCTAAGATGCAATTCTCAAGTTTTTTGAAGAGATGGCTACGTGGGAAACTGAGAATGAGGCATCTTTATGCCAATAATGACATTTGTATATGCCTTCCATGTATTTGTGTAGAATTATTTCTTCAGGGATATTTGTTTCCCATTGATATCTAAGATGCAATTCTCAAGTTTTTTGAAGAGATGGCTACGTGGGAAACTGAGAATGAGGCACCTTTATGCCAATAATGACATTTGTATATGCCTTCCATGTATTTGTGTAGAATTATTTCTTCAGGGAGATTTGTTTCCCATTGATATCTAAGATGCAATTCTCAAGTTTTTTGAAGAGATGGCTACGTGGGAAACTGAGAATGAGGCACCTTTATGCCAATAATGACATTTGTATATGCCTTCCATGTATTTGTGTAGAATTATTTCTTCAGGGAGATTTGTTTCCCATTGATATCTAAGATGCAATTCTCAAGTTTTTTGAAGAGATGGCTACGTGGGAAACTGAGAATGAGGCACCTTTATGCCAATAATGACATTTGTATATGCCTTCCATGTATTTGTGTAGAATTATTTCTTCAGGGAGATTTGTTTCCCATTGATATCTAAGATGCAATTCTCAAGTTTTTTGAAGAGATGGCTACGTGGGAAACTGAGAATGAGGCACCTTTATGCCAATAATGACATTTGTATATGCCTTCCATGTATTTGTGTAGAATTATTTCTTCAGGGAGATTTGTTTCCCATTGATATCTAAGATGCAATTCTCAAGTTTTTTGAAGAGATGGCTACGTGGGAAACTGAGAATGAGGCACCTTTATGCCAATAATGACATTTGTATATGCCTTCCATGTATTTGTGTAGAATCATTTCTTCAGGGAGATTTGTTTCCCATTGATATCTAAGATACAATTTTCAAGTTCCTTGAAGAGATAGATACATGGGAAACAGTGAAAATATGGCACCTTTGTGCCAATAATGTTATATTTATTTATGCCTTGCATGTATTTGTGAAAAATTATTTCTTGAGTTGGATTTGTTTCCTATTGATATGTAAAATGCAATTTTCAATTTTTCTGAAGAGATGGTTTCATGAAAAACACTCAAAATACGGCACTTTTGTGCTGATAATGACATTTTTATAAGCCTTCCATATATTTGGGAAGAATTATTTCTTCAGGAAGATTTGCTTCCCAATGATATCTAAAATGCAATTTTCAAGTTTTTTTGCATGGGAAACAGTGCAAATATAGCCTCTTTGTGTGAATAATAACATCTGTATATGCCTTCCATATATTTGGGAAGAATTATTTTTTCAGAGGGATTTGGTTTCCATTGCTATCTAAGTTGTCGTGGAATCTATTGGCTGATGTGTTAGAAAATGCCGTAGTTTAGCTACTTCTGAAAGTAGCAGGCTTTAAGAAATTGGGGTGGGTTTTTTTTTTTTACCTATATGAAGGACAGATAACCTATAAATTTCAACTCTGTGATAGAGATGCCAACTTTTACGGATTTTCCGTAGTTTGCACTAATTTTCAGTCCATCTTACGGTTTTATGGAAGTTGCCCAAAAAACTGCGGAAAAGCCCACCCATGCAATTTTCTATTTTTTACCGTCTTTTGGGGGAAAAACGCACATTACAAGTAGTCCCTATGTACGCCTTTGACGTTCTGACTTCCCCCGCCAACGGAGGCGGAGCTTCTCATATGCTGTTGTCATGTGATTCCCCGTACAGCCATTTGAGAGTGCTGTGCGCCAAAGTTGAGAGGGTGCTTTTGCAAACTCTTTACATTGATTACATGTGGCTTTGTGTTTGTGAAAATTCTGGTGCAGACATTTTTAACCCTTTCCGCTCGACTGTCGGGTGATATCCGACGTTAGGAAATTGCCGAATAGTTTGCGTGGTGGGTGTGGCCCGTCATGCCGATGACGCCTCTATAGCTAGCATTTCAGCACTCACGAGACATTTCTTTTTCACCGAATAGGTTGGTGTGTGAGACGTGCAATTGCCGACTCACTGTCACTCATCTTTTGTGTAGTTGTGTTCGTTTTCGTGATGTGCGTTTTAGTTTCTTTCATTCTCATTTGTTGACCGAGGACGCCGCTACACTGCAGCGGCTACTAGGTGACCACTGCGATACTGTTCCTGTCTTTTCATTTTTTAAAGAAATTGACTATTTTAAACGTATCTAGATTTTAGCTCTATCATCATCCTCATTTCTCAGTTTTAGCTGAATCAGCTAGATTTTAATCATTGTATCATGTTTTTAATACTGTTTGTTTCATTGTCTTTTTAGCCCTATCATCATCCTCATTTCTCAGTTTTACTGAATCAGCTAGATTTTAATCATTGTATCATGTTTTTAATACTGTTTGTTTCATTGTCTTTTTAGCCCTTCCATCATTCTCATTGTTCAGTTTTACTTGATCAGCCAGATTTTAAGCTTTATACCATGTTTTTAATACTGTTTGTTTGTGCTGTGTCTTGTGTCTGGTGCTCTTTGCCCAAACATGGCCCTTGCGCCATAAAAATCTACCAACCAACCTGTGACGTCTCTATAGCTTGCATGTCAATGCTCACGAGATATTTCTTTTCCACCGTATAGGTTGGGTGTCATCCGCCACGCCTATTACGCCTCTATAGCTCGCGAGGAATTTCTTTTTCGCCGTATAGGTTGGGTGTCATCCGCCACGCCTATTACGCCTCTATAGCTCGCGAGGAATTTCTTTTTCGCCGTATAGGTTGGGTGTCATCCGCCACGCCTATTACGCCTCTATAGCTCGCGAGGAATTTCTTTTTCGCCGTATAGGTTGGGTGTCATCCGCCACCTATTACGCCTCTATAGCTCGCAAGGAATTTCTTTTTCGCCGTATAGGTTGGGTGTCATCCGCCACGCCTATTACGCCTCTATAGCTCGCGAGGAATTTCTTTTTCGCCGTATAGGTTGGGTGTCATCCGCCACGCCTATTACGCCTCTATAGCTCGCGGGGAATTTCTTTTTTCGCCGTATAGGTTGGGTGTCATCCGCCACGCCTATTTACGCCTCTATAACTCGCGAGGAATTTCTTTTTCGCCGTATAGGTTGGGTGTCATCCGCCACGCCTATTACGCCTCTATAGCTCGCGAGGAATTTCTTTTTCGCCGTATAGGTTGGGTGTCATCCGCCACGCCTATTACGCCTCTATAGCTCGCGAGGAATTTCTTTTTCGCCGCATAGGTTGGGTGTCATCCGCCACGCCTATTACGCCTCTATAGCTCGCGAGGAATTTCTTTTTCGCCGTATAGGTTGGGTGTCATCCGCCACGCCTATTTACGCCTCTATAGCTCGCGAGGAATTTCTTTTTCGCCGTATAGGTTGGGTGTCATCCGCCACGCCTATTACGCCTCTATAGCTCGCGAGGAATTTCTTTTTCGCCGTATAGGTTGGGTGTCATCCGCCACGCCTATTTACGCCTCTATAGCTCGCGAGGAATTTCTTTTTCGCCGTATAGGTTGGGTGTCATCCGCCACGCCTATTACGCCTCTATAGCTCGCGAGGAATTTCTTTTTCGCCGTATAGGTTGGGTGTCATCCGCCACCTATTACGCCTCTATAGCTCGCAAGGAATTTCTTTTTCGCCGTATAGGTTGGGTGTCATCCGCCACTCCTATGACGTCTCTATAGATCGCATGTCAATGCTCGCGAGATATTTCTTTTTCGCCAAAAAGGTCAGGTTTCACCCTCCACGCCAATGCCTCTGTCGCTCGTATGTCAGGGGTAGCGAGCCAAAGCTGAACTTTCATTGCTAAGTTGTGGCCTCTACTGCAGAAATATATATATATATATATATATATATATATATATATATAACTTTTAAATAAAACTACGTTTTGAAACTTATTCATTTTATTAAAAAGTGTTATAAAAGATTCTGAGATATTAAAATAAATATTTTTGATATACTGAAAATCTTACTGAAGGTCGAAGCGGTTTTACTGAAAACTGCTGAAAACTTTGGATTTTTTTACCGATAACCCTTTTCTCAAGTTGGCATCTCTGAACAGATTATAATAATAATAAAAAAAAAAAACTTTGTATAAATTGGAATGACTCACTGACAAACTGTGTACATAATTATTTTTCAATATGTGTATGTAGTTATGTATTTAGATTTTTTTTTTTGCTATGTAGTGTGCAACATTAGAAAGATGTAGAGCACATATGATATAATTAATTGTTTTATAGGATATGCTCTTCCAAAGGACATGTTTGTTAGTAGAATACGAAAATGCAAATAAAGCGCTCGACAAGACAAAACCGCAAAGGAGAGAAGTTGTAAGTTTTTGTGTTGTTCTTCCCAGTAACATGCCCCATTACTTGATATTATACCATTTTCAGCATTTACCGAATATACCTGTGTATAAGCTGTAAGTTTTTGGAAGAAATCTTGCTTTCAAAGTTGGGGGGTCGGCTTATGTGTGGGTCACTAAAAATTAGGGCTCGACTGTCTTGAATTCTCCTGCGGAATTTATTGGCAGCTTTGTTTGCACTTTAAACCGCGTCCTTTTGTGCGATAGTTTCCTGGCCTTCTGAGGGAAATATATATATATGAAATATTTTTCCACCCAGAGTAGAATTCATACAGGAATAGGTGCCTCTAATATGATAAATGAAAAACCTAACCTTTTTTGAAATTGAGACCCTGAACTTTCTTGCTTCCTGATGCACATTTTGTCGAATTTCTGAAAAACTAATGGACACATTTTAATGAAATTTAAATATATAGAGAAAAAATTATACTCTATATATCCAAGTTATATAAGAGAAAAAATTATACCATGTCATGGTATGCACTCATGATCGTCAGTTAGGCTCATCAGTGCAAGAATGTCCAAAATGCATGTTGCAAGATCGAACATAAAATTACTCTTATATGGGGTATGGTCCCCTCTCACAGTCATACAGCTTTCACAGCTCAACGTCATACTGAAAACGAGGCAGTTGACGAGTCCCTGTAGCAGTCGGTCCCACTCCTGCAGCAACGCAGTTTTCAGCTGCTGGATGGTTCTCGGAGGGGGTGGCAAGCTTGCAATTGCCCTCCCAAGAGCGTCCCAGACATGTTCGATAGGGTTTACGTCTGGCGATCTGGCTGGCCAATCCATCCGGCGAATATCTTCCCTTTCAAAATAATCGTTGACCAGGTGAGCCCTATGTGGACGAGCATTGTGGTCCATAAAAAGGAACAGAGGGCCAACTGCGCCCCTGAAAAATCTAACATAGGGCTGTAAGTTCTCATCCCTATACCTCTCAGTTGTCAGGGAGCCTCTGTCAAACACATGGAGAGGTGTGTGGCCGTCCAACATGATGCCTGCCAAAAACCATGACACCTCCGCTGCCATAGCGGTCCCTTTATTGGATGTCGGAGGAAAGGTATCGGGTCCCAGGTTCTCTCCAGATGAAGGTACGTCGAGAATCGGTGTCCAGGTTGAATCTCGACTCGTCTGTGAAGAGAATGTTACCCCACTGAAGTCTGGTCCAAGGCTGATGTTGTCTGCACCATGCTAAACACGCTCTCTTGTGTGCTGAAGTGAGCGGGACGCAAACGGCGGGTCTTCTGGCAAAAAGCCCTCTCTCTCATAAAGCCTTCGGGAAACAGTAACCCTTGAAACTCGGGTTCCAGCGGCGGCATGCAGCTCTCAAGATAGCTGTGCAGCTGTAGCAGTCCTGTGGCGCCTCGCTGAAAGTGCCAAATAACGATCTTCATTGGCCGTCGTGGCTCTTGGACGACCTTGCCCAGGCCTTCTCAATATGGATCCGGTGTCCTTAAACTGTTTCCAGAAATTGCAGATGACACTGGGCGTCACATTGAGCTCTGTAGTAACGTGCACTTGCGATTGCTCTGCCTCCATCTACCGACGATTCTCCACCCCATTTCATCATCAATACGTTTGCGGCAACTCATTTTACCTGATTGCTTATGAAATTGAACCAACTCCTACAAGAAACACAACGAATGTCGTCGAGGAGTACGAGCGAACTAATCGCGGAAAAAGCCACGTGTGCTTTTCATACCCTCCGCTGTCACAGCTCCACCCACATGCACGTGTACGCTTACGTATTCGACACTGCTAATTTGCATTCTTATTCGGCGGCATAATTTGTACCTTTGGTTATTACTTTTTGTGAAAATCGACAAAATGTGCAAATTCTCTTAATTTTGAACACCAGTGTAGAATACCTCGTTACTTCTCGTGCAGAACGCAGGACACCATCGGCACCACGTAAATCACTTGGCTGGTAGGGTAGGCCACAGCCAATCGGATCTCTCTCTTCTCCTGAGTTTTCACAGCACGGGTGTTTGCGCTCCGCATTGGTGAAAGCCATCCGCAATATTGAATAACAAGGACATAGCGTTTGACGAAAGGTGATAACTTGAAAGAAGGCCAGCACGGCCATGTTACTTCTTTAGTGAAATAATTGTGAAATGCAGTTTCACCAGAAATGGTTATAAATTCTCTCAAAAAATGCTGCATAAGTAATGCAATGAATGTTACTGGAGTTATTTGGAAACTCCAATAGTGAATCATACATTGAAGGTTTTTACAGAAGATAATCTCAGAAATTTGGATAATTCACTTCAATAAATATATTTTCCAAAATCTTGAAATTTAAGATCTGCTTATATGCAGGTCAAGGTTTTTTACATAATTTTAGCTCTTGAAGTAGTGGAGGGTGGTTTTAGTTGGCTTACACACAAGATCGGCTTATTCGAGTATATATGGCAGTGTTAGAATTGGAAATAAATCTTCTACTGGCCTAGTGGACCACTAGAATTTGCAAACCACTGGTCCACCAAACTGTCCACTGGTCCCTAAAATAAATTTTAAAAAAAAATTAAAATTAAAGACGTTTGCAATTAATACACACAATTGACGTGATTAGAAACACCAAACAGAAGCCATCGCTCTTTCCTAGGATCTTCCCTGGGTTCAATTCCCGGTGGCAGCCGATGAGAATTTTTTCGTGACTCGCTTATAAACCTGGAAAGAGTGACGACTTCTGTTTGATGTTCCCAGTCCACGTCAAATGTCTGTGTTAATTATTCATTCGCCTTCTAGTTATTTGTTCAGTTGCTGCTTACCATCTTTGGTTGAATCCCCAGCATTGTGCAGGGCTCCAAGAAGCAACCTGCCAAGTGGTTTGGCAGTTAGTGTATGTGAGTCTGGAGGAATTCGAGGCCGCTGTGGTGCAGTGGTACCATATCCGGCGCTTATCTGGAAGACCCTGTGTTCGATTCCCGGTGGCAGCCAATGAGAATTTTTCTGTGACTCACTTATAAACCTGGAAAGAGCGATGACTTCTGTTTGACATTTGCAATATCTGTAGAAAATAATGTATCATTTCAATGGAATTAACTCCAATATTTGTTTTTAAACCTAAGATTAGTTGGCAGTTTAAAGAGAAAACCATACAGCAAGGTAAAAGAAACAAATTCATTTTTTAACATGTGACAAATCGGAAAAAAAGAAAAAAACTTACTGGCCTGGACGGCCAGTAAAGTCAATAGTTCAGTGATTCGACGGAAGTTTTACTGGCCAATGGCCAACGGACCACTGGGTAATTCGAACACTGTATGGTATATCATTCAGCGCTGTTTGTGTTACGGGTTTTGGCAATCTTTCATACCTGGAATTCTGGATGTTTAGCTTTGAAAACATTTTTAAGACTTAAATTTTGAGTTCTAATAAGCGACAAAGCAAACAAAAAAGTCATTTAAAACGATTCATGACAAAAGTATTTGCTAAAAAAGAAATTGCTTTTCACCAATGAATTAATGTGATAATAATATTGCCTTCCTTGCCGATGCAGCCGACTCGAGCTTGATGCTTGAAGTCTCAACATGTAGCCAGCAGTTCGTGATGTGGTTGTCCGTTCTTCTGTGGGAAGGGCATGTGCATAAATTCTCAGTCATTTCGTCGGCGCTTCTGCTCTTCGATGCAAAAAAAAAAAACCTGTTTTTTTTTTTTTTTTGCTCTGATGTGGAATTGGAACTTGGAGATGGCGAGGGAGCGAGTTAAAGCAAATAAAGTTCGTCACTCACGCGTCTGCTGCTATGCGCGGGAGCAGCCTGCATCATTGTATTAGTAAGTCAGTGGTGGAGAAGGTGTCTTTATTTCCCTGCTGAAACGTTTGTGGTTTTTTGTTTAGACAAAAGTGATGGGTGTGTGTGTGTGTGTGATGTATGAATGTTTTTAGGGATTTGAAAGTTTACATGATTTCAGTTTAAGTTAAGTTCATCATCAACGATGAAGTTTTTAACCAAAACTGATGATCTCAAGACATTAGAGGCCTCAGTCAAAAATAAATTCCAGTGGGATTGGCTAGAAAAAAAAAAGGCACCCGGTAGGAGAAAGCTGGGATATGGTATCGAAAAACTGATACAGCTGGGTCATGTTTCTGCATGTCTTGCAACATCTCCATTCGCTTATAATAGTGAAGGTGTTACATCAATCCACTGAAATTATATTTCACAGTAAGACAGAAGATTGAGAACAATTTAAAAAATTTTAGCCATGGATAAATTTTATGTAACCCTACGCCACTCGTATATCTACTCTGTTTCACCACTCTTTTACCAAGTATGGCTCTTGCATCCGATTTTTTATGGTAAACAAACAAGGATGTATTCACAGCTACAGGGTGTCCCACTCGCTACCAAACCTGGCATTTCTTTAATAATAACACCAATGAAGATATTGTGACAAAAATTGAAGTGGGCTTACCTCATTTATTGCAAAATGTGATGACATCACAACGTGTGCTGAAAGTGGCCACCATTTGCGTCCAGATAGCATTGAATCCGGCACACCATATTTTAGAAAGTCCTTGCCAGTTCGTCCGCTGTCACTGCCTGAATTTCTTCGGTGATGTTTGCTTTCAAGGCATCTATAGTTCGCGGTTTCTTTTGGTAAACTCTCCCTTTTAGATATCTTCATAAAAAGTAATGAGGAGGTGTCATATCGGGCGAGCAGGGTGGCCATAGACCCTTCAAAACGATGCGGTCGCCGAAAAGGACTGAATTTCGGCCATGTGATGTCGCTCCATCATGCTTGTAATCTCCAATGGAGAGTTCTTCGTCGTCCAATTGATTTACAAAGTGTTGAAGATTTCCGTATATGCAGCTGTTGTGATGGTTGTATCGAAGAAGATGGGACCAATTATGCACCGCCGGGTCATCCCACACCAAACACCAATTTTCTGTGAATGAAAGCGTTCTTCGTGTATCGTGTTGGGATTTTCAGTGGCCCAAATAATACAGGAATTTTGAGAATTGACGTATCCGGACAGGTGAAACCACTCCTCGTCCGAGAACCATGTGTAGTTCAGAATGCCTGGATTTTCCTGAAGAAATGTCTGAAACCATAGACAGTATCACTCGTTTCACATGGTCAGGCTCTTTCAGTTTGTGGACCACAAAGATACGGTATGCATGAAGCTTCGCTTTTTTCACCGCACGTTGACAAGTGCTTTTGGACAACCCTGTTTCTAGTGACAGTCGGTGAAGTGACTTCCTGGGAGACGCAAGTAGTCGGCTCTTTACATTCTGGATCGTTTCTTCGGCCATTTGTGGACGACTTCCCGCATGGTCGTCTAATAAAGTCCCCTTGGTTTCCAATTTCTTTGACAATGCCCAAATAGTGGACTTGCTTGGTGGATGTCTGCCTGCAAACCTCCAGGAATTACGGTTGACAAGACTTTATTGATTCTGTTTTCCAATAAATGCGAACAATAAGCACTCGCTTTTCAAGAATATACTGAGACATTTTCACTCGTACGCGAACAGCCATGAGCAAGAGCACTCACTATCAACAACTGTATTGTGTAGACACGCTCAGGGAAATGGCATAACAAAGCAGCAAAGAGGTGCATCCAGCTGGCTGGCGGACTACTCCTCAGTGGCGCCACACTTAGGAATGTGTCTGCCAATAAGGAGCACTCCGGCTGCCTGGCGAATTACTCCTCAGTGGCGCCACACTTAGGAATGTGTCTGCCATTAAGGAGCACTCCGGCTGGCTGGCAAACTTCTCCTCAGTGGCGCCACACTTGGGAATGTGTCTGCCACTAAGGAGCACTCCGGCTGGCTGGCAAACTGCTCCTCAGTGGCGTCACACTTAGGAATGTGTCTGCCACTAAGGAGCACTCCGGCTGGCTGGCGAACTGCTCCTCAGTGGCGCCACCCTTAGGAATGTTTATGCCACTAAGCAGCACTCAGGCTGGCTGGCGAACTGCTCCTCAGTGGCGCCACACTTAGGAATGTGTCTGCCACTAAGGAGCACTCCGGCTGGCTGGTGAACTGCTCCTCAGTGGCGCTACACTTAGGAATGTGTCTGCCATTAAGGTGCACTCCGGCTGGCTGGCGGACACAAATGGTGGCCACTTCCAGCACATGTTGTGATGTCATCACATTTCACACGAAATGAGGTAAGTCCACTTCAAATTTCTTTGCAATATCTTCATTGGTGTTAATATTATGAAAAAAATGCCGGGTTTTGTAGCGAGTGGGATACCCTGTATATTTTACTGTTAAGTGATCAACAATTTCTTGGGTCGTATTTTAAAACTCATGTTAATACGTACTTGTATGACAGCACTGGAGAATTTTAGTTAAGTGTAGATATGCAAGTAAAATAAATTCTGTTGAAATATTTTTTCTGTGAATTGCAAGAATGTCTTTTTTTTTCCCCCAGGCAGAGGAAGCTAAGTTGGCTGCAGAAAAGGCTTTCGAAGAGTGTTCTGATGTAGCTAGGCAAGAAGTAAGTTTTTAATTTGCAATGGGTTGTATAATTTCTCATTAAATAAGAAGCTGCTGGGACACGTGCTTCAAAAATGTTGTTTCATGTTGTAAGCATGTGGGACACATTTATGCAAATATCAGAGGAAGCCTTTTAAAAAATACTGACCCCCCCCCTACACACATGCATTTGCTTCAACATATGGCTAGACTAAGGTGACCAAATTTTTGAGAATAAAACTGAGGACAAAATGACATGTCCCCAACTTCAGTGCAAAATTGGGAACATAATCGAGGACAACGTCTGATCCATTATGGTAAAAACGAAGATTAGTTAAGAATGTCATGAACTGTGTACCATTATTGTCGTTTCATGGGAAAACATAAATTTTAAATGTTACTCATAGGGGGCAGCACATGCAAACAAAGCTGCATTTTAATTTTGCACTGAAATTTCATTGTGACCCTGTACCAGAAAAAGTATCTGAAGCCAGAAATTACTATACACTCAGTGAAGAGAAATCATGGAATACCTGTATGTTATTTCTATGAGAAGGAATATTCCAAGTCTAATAACTTCACTTGAAACAATTTAATGAAAAAATGTACTGAACAAAACTGGTAGAACTCTCAATGAAAATGCAAACAAATTTAGCATCAATTATTTAATATTGAGTATATAAATAAGTTTTGAGGGATTTGAGGTGAACAAAACACGTTGTTGAAGAACAGAAACAATATTTTAATATTAATCGAAATACACTGCCTCTGAAGCTACAACTTTACCCCATCTTTCAGGCAGTGAATGTAAGCCCCGAAGGAAGAATTCAGGTTCTTTGGAAGAGATCCAGTTGTCCAGCCAATTTTTGATGTCTTCATAAGAACTAAACCGTTCTCCAGAAAGTGCTGACTGCATCGACCGGAACAAATGGTAATCCGATGGTGCAATATCTGGCGAATATGGCGAAAAGGGTAGAACTTCCCAGTCAGATCCGTCCAAGTACTTTTTCACAGGTCGAGAAACCTGTGGTCTGGCGTTGTCATGCTGTAAGATAACTTTGTTGTGTCTATTCTGCCATTCCGGCTGTTTTTGCGTGAGAGCTCGTTTTAAACGCATTAATTGGGTTCGATACCGATCACCAGTAATAGTTTCTGACGGTTTCAGCAGTTCATAGTGGATCACACCCTTCTGTTCCCACCAGATACACAGCATTACCTTTGAACCATGGATATTGCTTTTTGGCATTGAAGGACCTGGTTCACCTGGCTTCACCCATGCTTTCTGCCCTTTAGGGTTATTGTACCATACCCATTTCTCGTCGGCAGTAATAATACGATGCAAAAAACCCTATCTTTTTTGCCTTTGAAGCAGCAATTCGCAAATGGTTTCTCGACATTCAAGGTCTCTTTCCCGCAAAGCATGTGGAACCCAATTCCCTTCTTTATGCACTATTCCCATGGCAGCTAAACGTTGTGAAATGCATGGTTGACTAACATTTAATGCTGCTGCTAGTTCTTTTTGGGTCTGGCACGGATCCTCGTCCAGTAAAGCTTCCAATTCGGCATTAGCAATTTTTTTGAGTGGTCCAGAACATTCTTTATCACTGACATCGAAATCGTTCCTTTTGAATCGTCTAAACCAATACTCACATGTTTTTATGGATGGCGAATGTTCACCATAGATTTCTGACAAAGCGATAGCTGTCGGCAACACTTTTTTTGACAATAAAGTAATGCACTAACACTTCCCGCAAATGCTGTTTTGTCGAGACAAAAGTTGCCATTTTCCATCGAGTAAAACAAATATGTCCCACACCTCAATCGAATGTTGTGTACCGACTCTGACAGCTGGCGTTTCATACTGCGATATTGCAGTGTTGCCACCTTAAAATACATGAGAGCAGTAATAAGTACAACACCAAACGGAAATCCCTCAAAACTTGTTTATATACCCAATAGCAAGAAAGTGGGTGCTGAAAAAAGATGAGATTTATTCCCAATCCTATAAATATTTTAGTTAAATCTAGTTAAAGTAGAAACAAAATAACACCATAATTATCAAGATGAGTTTATTCGACGTTTTGGCATGTCTCCCATTAATATTGCATGATTTCAAACTTAATTCAAAGAAAAATTCATGCACTTCAGAAAATAGTTCCATTCGATTATGAGTCCATTCTTTATCAATTAAATAAGCAATTGATGCTGAATTTGGTTGCATTTGGAGGACAGTCGTCAGAAAACGAGGATGTCTGGTCACCTTAGGTTAGACAGCAGTGTTGTAATTGTACAACATAAGTTCTATAATCTGTTCAAAACATTGCTGAAATATAAATCATTAATCAACAGGGTTGCACTTATAAAACTGGCGCCAAATGTGGTTTGGGTTACAGTTGTAAAGTTATATTTCGTAGTTCACTGCTGGAAACTATTTGACACTGCCGTGCATACGCATATGAGTTCAGTGATCCTCCAGGAGACGTGTGTGTGTGTGTGATGCCGTATTTAATTGAACAATGCATTTTCATTTTTTCATTGTGGAGGAGTATGTCCGCTCATGTTCTTTCATTTTGGTTCGTGAACAATTTAAAGCAAAATATCCTGGTGCCAAAGTTCCTGCGAAATCAACAATTCAGGACTTAGTGAAGAAATGGCGTAGAACTGGTTCTGTAATTAATGCACAGTGAGTGAAACTACGCACACCGGAAGTTGTTGTCAACGTAGCAAATCATATCAAAAGAAGCCCCAACAAGTCAACATGCCATTTATCCTAGCAGACAGGCATTACTCATTGGTCAATTCAGCACGTTTCAGGATTTAAAAATTAAGCCTTATCATGTGTGTTGTGCAGTAATTCAGATCACTTGATATGAGAAAACATGTCCATTACTGGCAGTGGCTCTTAGAGATGGTTTCTGAAGGACTGTTTGACCAATTTCTCTACATTTCAACAGATGAAGCTTAAAGCGGTAAATATTCGTGCAGTTAAGATTCAAAAGTTAAAGACAACACCGTCAATACACGTTAAAAACTTATGAAAAGGGAAAACCCTTTACAAGTCAGGTAAAACTTTACTAAAAGTTAAAATATTTACAGATTAAAAGTGAGATCTTTTGGGAGCACTATGTCCCATCTTCAGACTACAATAGTATGTGCCAGTGTTCTCTCTCTCTCTCTCTCTATATATATATATATATATATATACAATGCCCAAGAGCTTCCATGACGTAGGACCGATTTTTGAAGAGTATTCACCCCACACTCTAGCGGAAATAAGGTTGCAAAAAAAAGTTCAACGTTACACAATTGAACCACATATGGTTAGTCATGACTTAAATTTGCACTATGATACACATAAGGCAAGTTATGACATATATTTAACACTTACAAGGTTATTCCATCTGACGTGGATACCCTCCTGGAAACAACAATTTCCACGGTTGTGGTATTTCACACGTCAGACGGAATAACCTTGTAAGTGTTAAATATATGTCATAACTTGCCTTATGTGTATCATAGTGCAAATTTAAGTCATGACTAACCATATGTGGTTCAATTGTGTAACGTTGATGAACTTCCTTTTGCAACCTAATTTCCGCTAGAGTGTGGGGTGACTATTACTGTGTCCATTACTGTCTGGGCTCTTAGAGATGATTTCTAAAGGACTGCTCAACGCATTTCTCTTCATTTCAACAGATGAAGCTTAGTTCCTTCTCTTGGGGTTGGTATATTTGTGGAGCACACTACACTAGGCTGCTGAAAACCCACACATGTTCCAACACAAACCATTCTATGGTTTAAAAGTCAGTGTTTAGTGTGGAGTGTCAGGCCGAAGCATCATCAGACTCATAATTAAGAGCACTGGATAAGGGAAAATGTGCCCATTACTGTCTGGGCTCTTAGAGATGATTTCTAAAGGACTGCTCAACGCATTTCTCTTCGTTTCAACAGATGAAGCTTAGTTCCGTCTTTTGGGGTTGGTATATTTGTGGAGCACACTACACTAGGCTGCTGAAAACCCACACATGTTCCAACACAAACCATTCTATGGTTTAAAAGTCAGTGTTTAGTGTGGAGTGTCAGGCCGAAGCATCATCAGACTCATAATTAAGAGCACTGGATAAGGGAAAATGTGCCCATTACTGTCTGGGCTCTTAGAGATGATTTCTAAAGGACTGCTCAACGCATTTCTCTTCGTTTCAACAGATGAAGCTTAGTTCCGTCTTTTGGGGTTGGTATATTTGTGGAGCACACTACACTAGGCTGCTGAAAACCCACACATGTTCCAACACAAACCACTCTATGGTTTAAAAGTCAGTGTTTAGTGTGGAGTGTCAGGCCGAAGCATCATCAGACTCATAATTAAGAGCACTGGATAAGGGAAAATGTGCCCATTACTGTCTGGGCTCTTAGAGATGATTTCTAAAGGACTGCTCAACACATTTCTCTTCGTTTCAACAGATGAAGCTTAGTTCCGCCTTTTGGGGTTGGTATATTTGTGGAGCACACTACACTGGGCTGCTGAAAACCCACACATGTTCCAACACAAACCACTCTATGGTTTAAAAGTCAGTGTTTTGTGTGGAGTGTCAGGCCAGCACATCCTCAGGGGAATGTGAGTGCAGACGTTTATGTACAGATCTACAAATAGTTTGTAAGCCAGTTGACTCCACATTAACTCACTTATGCCTTCTTCCAACAAGATAGATGGGGGAACTTGCCATACCGCTGATCATTCACTTGCTCAAATCCACAGTGATTTCACTCGGGAAAAGGCGATCAGTAAGGATCTATGGCCACCCTGCTCTCCCGACTTGTCACTGTGCGACTTTTACCTGTGGGGCTTGCTAAAAGGGGAAAGTCTACTGCAACAACACTTGAACGTTGGAAGAGTTGAAAACCAACATGTACAGCAAGAGATTACCCGCATTTCTGTTGCTGAATTGCGGGCGTTTTTCTAAACATGCTTCAGCCAGCAGAAAAATGCATTGAGGCAAATAGCAACCACTTCCAACATAAACTTTTAAAAGGTATGTAAAAATACTGATAAACATGTCAATTGGTAACATTGCAGCATATTTTTTAAGTTTAAAATGCTGCTTATTTACCGTACTAAATGTAACTGAAATGTTTGGTACATTATGACCAAAAACAACTGTACAACTGCCCTTTGCATTTAGGGCTGCTTTTATGTGTGCTACCCTGTATAACTATTCAAATTAATATGGTGATTACTTAGGTATCATTTGTTTTTACTAACTTGTCTAATTTTTAGGTAATAACCCTACCCTTATTCAGGATATACACTGGCGTAAAGTGAAACAAGAACACCAAGAAGGAGACGTCTGATACCAACGAAATTTATACAGAATAATAACGGAATACAAAGGATAACGTGATCAAAACATTATGGCAAAATACAGCTGTATTTGCTGGTAAACTGAAAAATAACATTTCCATGTAACATGGTTAGTACGAGGTTGAACCGCAATGAACTGCGTCACACTGTGCAATTCTGGCATGGAGTCTGTCGTACAGATGTTGGATGTAAGTTTGGGGTATTGAGTTCCAAGCATCCTCAACCTGGACGCGTAAATCGGGGATGGTCGTGGCTGGCCGTGGAGACCGGATAAGTCGTTGTCCCATAAAATCCCACACGTGCTCAATGGGGGACAAATCCGGTGGCCATGGAAGTTGTCTCACACCCTGAAGTGCATGCTGCATTGCACGTGCCGTGTGTGGGCGTGCGTTATCTTGCTGGAAAACTCTACGATGGACCGACCTTACAAATGGCACAACAACGGGCTGAATGATGTTGTTGATGTAGGAGGTGCTGTTTAACGTACTCGGTACAAACACTAGTTGTGTACGGGAGTGATAGCTGATTGCTCCCCACACCAGGAGACCAGGTGTAGGCCCTGTGTGTCGCTGGCAGATGCAAGAAGAGTGGAGACGCTCCCCTATGCGTCTGCGAACACGCATCTGGCCATCAGAGGCTCCCAAGCAGAATCTGTTTTCATCGCTGAATACGACAGATCGCCATTGCGTTCTCCAGCAGACGTTGGCGACACCACTGCAGCTGTTCATGGCGGTGGGCTGGAGTCAGAGGTACACATGCCAGAGGCACATGTGCACGTAGTCCTGCATTCAGTAGACAGTTGCGGATTGTTCGCACAGTCACCTCAGGTGCAACGGCAGCTCGGATTTGCGTCGCAGTGGATGTTCTGCTTGACAACGCCGCTCTTCTTATGCGTCGATCGGTCCGCTCATCAGTCCGTCTGTGACTCCCGGTTCCGCGTCTTCTCGTGTGGGAATGTTCCTCGGACCATCTACGCCACCATCATACCACCACCGATACTTCCCGTCCAATTCGCTCCGCAATACGACGATACGACCACCCGGCCTCCCGGAGTCCGACTAGACAGCCTCTCTCAGAGTCCGATAACTGCTGAAATCGTACAAGTCTTCCATGTCCAGGCATTGCAGATTCTTCAGGTTCTTCGCATGTGTCCGTACGCCGACGACTGATTACATTCACTTCGACGTACTCCTTAAATACCACCGACGATAATTTGCATATTATGCCGTGCTGTGGCGTAAACGCTCACAGTTGGTCCCAAAATTAACATCACACCTACGTAAACTCGACTCCATTAACATATGTAAATTTCATGATCGTCCGCCAATTCCTTCTTGGTGTTCTTTTTTCACTTTCTGCCAGTGTATTATCAATTAATTTAAAAGTTAATTTAATAAATGGAATATTGTGCGGGGGAAAATAGGAAATGATATATACTTTCATTAAATCTTAATGTTAACAAGGAAATTCGCACTTAAAAATACAGATGGGTAAGTAAAACACTTTAATAGTTCAGTATTGCTATTTTTGCATATATATATAATAAAATTAGCGATAATAATTTTTTCGTTTGTCACATTCGTGTTTTTTTATGTATATCTCAGAACAGCTTTTGGTGTTTTCAGTTAATAATTGGATGCTTAGCCAATCGCATGTCTAAATACAAGAAGACTAAAAGTGATTTGGGATTATGTAGAAGGACTGGGAACAGAGAGAAGAGGTACAAGACTGAATGATCTGAAAGGTTGGAATTTGTTTCATGAGTGGCAACACAGACATATACACAAAATGCAAAACATAACATGGTTTGGGACTCTGTGGAAGTACTGACACACCAACGGCACTTTTTCAAAACTTTTTTTTTAAAAAGTCATGTTTATTACTGAAAACCAATTGCAGAGGTTGGTATCTATGCATAGGAGTTGTTTGTGTGCCCGAGAAATGCATTGCTTACGGGAAAGGGAGGTAGCAAGATACGTTCCAATCATGTGAGGAACAAAGATGTGTAATGTGAAGCAAAATGTTTTTGGTAAGGTAGAAACAAATATTCTTAGGTGGTTTGGCCATGTTGAACTAATGAGTGGTGAGATGCTTACTAAGAGAATTTTTTCAGCCCAGGTGGCAGGGAAGAAAGGTAGAGGAAGGCCAAGAAAATCATGGGAGGACTAGATTCAGGAATGACTGCATGAGAACAAGGTAATAAGTATAAAGTACAAAAGCTCTTGTGTGAGATGTGTGTTGGATTTCAGTGAAGCTAAAGTTGTTTGTAGAGATATCTGTAAATGACGGCATTTGATACATCAACAGTAAGTAAAATCTAGTTCCATCAGTTTTAAACTTTAATCTGGCAGATGAGCTTTCTTTGAGGAGCTAACCTTTGAATCTCAGAGAACAGCTTAGTGATATGTATGTATGTAAGTAAAATCTAGTTCCATCAGTTTTAAACTTTAATCTGGCAGATGAGCTTTCTTTGAGGAGCTAACCTTTGAATCTCAGAGAACAGCTTAGTGATATGTATGTATGTAAGTAAAATCTAGTTCCATCAGTTTTAAACTTTAATCTGGCAGATGAGCTTTCTTTGAGGAGCTAACCTTTGAATCTCAGAGAACAGCTTAGTGATATGTATGTATGTAAGTAAAATCTAGTTCCATCAGTTTTAAACTTTAATCTGGGAGATGAGCTTTCTTTGAGGAGCTAACCTTTGAATCTCAGTGAACAGCTTAGTGATATGTATGTATGTAAGTAAAATCTAGTTCGATCAGTTTTAAACTTTAATCTGGCAGATGAGCTTTCTTTCAAAAGTTAACCTCTGAATCTCAGAGAACAGCTTAGTGATATGTATGTATATAAGTAAAATCTAGTTCCATCAGTTTTAAACTTTAATCTGGGAGATGAGCTTTCTTTGAGGAGCTAACCGTTGAATCTCAGAGAACAGCTTAGTGATATGTATGTATGAAAGTAAAATCTAGTTCGATCAGTTTTAAACTTTAATCTGGCAGATGAGCTTTCTTTGAAGAGTTAACCTCTGAATCTCAGAGAACAGCTTAGTGATATGTATGTATATAAGTAAAATCTAGTTCCATCAGTTCTAAACTTTAATCTGGGAGATGAGCTTTCTTTGAGGAGCTAATCGTTGAATCTCAGAGAACAGCTTAGTGATATGTATGTATGTAAGTAAAATCTAGTTCGATCAGTTTTAAACTTTAATCTGGCAGATGAGCTTTCTTTGAAGAGTTAACCTCTGAATCTCAGAGAACAGCTTAGTGATATGTATGTATGTAAGTAAAATCTAGTTCCATCAGTTCTAAACTTTAATCTGGGAGATGAGCTTTCTTTGAGGAGCTAATCGTTGAATCTCAGAGAACAGCTTAGTGATATGTATGTATGTAAGTAAAATCTAGTTCGATCAGTTTTAAACTTTAATCTGGCAGATGAGCTTTCTTTCAAGAGTTAACCTCTGAATCTCAGAGAACAGCTTAGTGATATGTATGTATATAAGTAAAATCTAGTTCCATCAGTTTTAAACTTTAATCTGGGAGATGAGCTTTCTTTGAGGAGCTAACCTTTGAATCTCAGAGAACAGCTTAGTGATATGTATGTATGTATGTATGTATGTAAGTAAAATCTAGTTCCATCTGTTTTAAACTTTAATCTGGCAGATGAGCTTTCTTTGAGGAGCTATCCTCTGAATCTCAGAGAACAGCTTAGTGATATGTATGTATGTAAGTACAATCTAGTTCCATCAGTTTTAAACTTTAATCTGGCAGATGAGCTTTCTTTGAGGAGCTAACCTCTGAATCTCAGAGAACAGCTTAGTGATATGTATGTATGTAAGTACAATCTAGTTCCATCAGTTTTAAACTTTAATCTGGAAGATGAGCTTTCTTTGAAGAGTTAACCTCTGAATCTCAGAGAACAGCTTAGTGATATGTATGTATGTAAGTAAAATCTAGTTCCATCAGTTTTAAACTTTAATCTGGCAGATGAGCTTTCTTTGAGGAGCTAACCTCTGAATCTCAGAGAACAGCTTAGTGATATGTATGTATGTAAGTAAAATCTAGTTCCATCAGTTTTAAACTTTAATCTGGCAGATGAGCTTTCTTTGAGGAGCTAAACTCTGAATCTCAGAGAACAGCTTAATGATATGTATGCCATCATCATCATCATCATCATTGTCAACCATTATCAATCCACTGCTGGACGAAGGTCTCCCCAAGTTTCCTCCACAATGGTCTGTCTTGGGCCAGTCTCCCCCATGTCACTCCCGCATACTTTCGAATATCATCCACCCATCTCCCATGTGGTCTTCTTCTGGGTCTTTTCCTGTCCCTTGGAATCCAATCTAAAATTTCGGCTGTCCATCGATGGTCTGTACTTCTGGCAGTATGTCCAGCCCATTGCCATTTCAGGGATTTAACTCTGATCACGATGTCTTCCACTTGTCATTTTCGGATCCACGAGTTCCTCTTCTTATCTCTCCTGGTTATACCAATCATGCCCCTCTCCATGCTTCTTTGAGTTGTCTGCAGCCTTTGTATGTCTCTTTTAGTTAAGGTCCACGTCTCTGCACCATACGTAAGCACTGGAAGGATGCATTGATCAAACACTTTTCTTTTAAGACATAATGGCATATTGCTCTTGAAAATTATGCTGTTTCTTCCAAAAGCTCTCCAGGCAAGTTTTGTACGCCGATTAATTTCTTCATCAATGTGACCCTCACTTGATATCTGCTGTCCAAGATAAACGTACGTGTCTGTTATCTCCAGCTTTTCTCCAACAATCGATAAATCTTTATTTCGTGTAAAAGCATTGAACATCACTTTTGTCTTCTGAAAGTTCATTTTTAATCCCACTTCTTTACTCTTGTCAGCAAGTTCTTGGATCATACTCTGCAGCTCTGAAGTGGTAGTTGCAAAAATGACTATGTCATCAGCAAAACAAAGGTGTGTTAGATAATCTCCATTAATCTTTATCCCTTTGTTTTCCCAGTTCAGTGATTGAAAGACATTTTCCAATGTGGCGTTAAAGAGCTTCGGAGATATGGTGTCACCTTGTCTCACTCCCTTTCCAATTTTTGTGTGTGTTGTATTTTCAAACAGCCGAATCTTTGCACTTGCATTTTCATAGATGTTATTAATAATATTAATGTATGCATCTTCAATACTGCAGGATTTCAGAGCCATTGTAACTGCTGATGGTTTCACCGAATCAAAGGCTTTTTCATAATCGATAAAAGCCATGCGTAATGGAAGTTCATATTTCCTCGCTCTTTCAATTAGTTCTCTCAGTACGTGGATATGATCTATTGTGCAGTAGCCACTCCTGAATCCAGCTTGTTCTCTCGGTTGAGCCATGTCCAGTGTTACCTTCGAACGGTATGAAAGAACTTTAGTGAAGATTTTATAAACCACTGATAGGAAGCTGATAGGTCTGTAGTTCCTGAGATCCTCAATGTCACCTTTTATATGTAGCAGGATCATTATAGCGTTGTTCCAATCCTCAGGAATCTTCCCTTCATTAAGGCATCGAGTGAAAATTTGTGCGAGTACTGTTTCGATTTCTCCACTTGCTTCTTGTATGATGTCTACAGTAATTCCATCTTCTCCTGGAGCTTTCCCCCGCTTCATGTTCTTGATTGCATGTGCAACTTCTGCTGAGTACATGCATCATTCCTTTCATATAACTTGGAGTAGAAATCTTTCACTCTTGTCAAAATTTCGCTTCTATTTCTTGTTACAGAACCATCTTCTTTTCTCAGTGCCATAATCTGTTTTCTTCCCTTACTGAGATGTCCCTTTGCTATCTTTAGGCTTTGGTTGTTTTCAATTGCTTTCCTCACTAGTTCACAGTTGAATTTCCTTACGTCTTCAGTGATACTTTTTCGTACTGTCTTGCATAGCTCTATGTATTCCACTTTGGAAGTCGCATCTTCTTTAGTTGTCTTCATCTCTCTTCTTTTTTGCATCAACATTTTGGTTTTTCCTGATAATTTGTTCACATGCAACTTGTTCTTAGACCCAGCTAATTTTGTTGCTGTTTCCATAAGAGCTTTGGTTACTTTTCTGTTAACTTCAGAAATATCCACTTCTTCTGATGCTAGGCCTTCTGAGCAGAGAATCTGTCCTTCAGTTCCAACTTGAAGGTATTATGGTGTTTTAAAGGTTGGTTATGTCAGTACATTTTGTTTGTCTTATGAGCTTGCCACTATCGAGTTTAGTGTTGAGGTGCATCTTACATCTCACCAATCTATGGTCACTACCTGTGTTGAACTTGTTTAGCACACTGCAGTCTTCTATGACGAATGTTTTGTTACACATGATAAAATCAATTTCACTTGTCGTCCCATTTGGATGTCTCCATGTCCATTTCCTGTGTGACTTTTTCTTGAAAAAGGAATTCAAGATGAAAAACCCTTCTGCCTCTGCAAACTCAACGAGAGTATTTCCACGCTGGTTTCTGTAGCTGTGACCGAATTTACCTACTGAAGTTTTATTCTGTTGCCGGTGCCCTATTTTTGCATTGAAATCTCCCATAATTATCTTCAAGTGCTGCTTACCTTTATTGTTTAGATGACGAATTTCCTCATAAAATTCTTCAATTTCTTCTTCAGGATGACTTGTGGTGGGTGCATAAGTTTGAATAATCTGAGCCTGGTATCTTCTCGAGAGTTGGATAACGAGTCGTGCAGCTCTGTCAGAGGAACTTTCAACTTCTACAACTTTATCCTTCAGTTTCTTGTTTATTATAAATCCAACACCACTAATTCTGCCAGTATCTATCCCACGATAGTAGAAGAGATGTCCACTTTTCAGTTCAATGAGTTCTTCTCCTTACCTCACTTAGCCCAACGATGTCCCACTTGATCCTTTGTAGTTCCTCTTCCAATTCAAGAAGCCTTGAATCAGAAGATAGGGAGCGTCCATTATACGTAGCCAAGGTCAGCATCAGATGGCAGCCTAGTCCGGTCCTCCAGGGATTCTTAGCACCCTCTGCCTTCATGTCGCACTGGATGCTGCCTTGGCCAGGTACATTCCAGCTGCCGGAGACTGAGGGCCAAGATTTAAGTTGTGAAGTCATTTTGGAGGGGTTTGGCCATAACTCACCACGCTGGCCAAGCGGGTTGGTGAGTGTGGGATAGTATTTCCTCTAATCCCGATGGTATAGTTATACCGCTATTGGCGGTCGTCAGAGCCTCTTTAGTGGGAACAGGATGCACCACGAGAAGGCGGAGTTGGCATTTGTCAAGGAGAGGCTGTGATGTTACGCATCGCCTGACCTTACATCCCATATGTATGTATGTAAGTACAATCTAATTCCATCAGTTTTAAACTTTAATCTGGCAGATGAGCTTTCTTTGAGGAGTTAACCTCTGAATCTCAGAGAACAGCTTAGTGATATGTATGTATGTAAGTACAATCTAATTCCATCAGTTTTAAACTTTAATCTGGCAGATGAGCTTTCTTTGAGGAGTTAACCTCTGAATCTCAGAGAACAGCTTAGTGATATGTATGTATGTAAGTAAAATCTAGTTCCATCAGTTTTAAACTTTAATATGGCAAATGAGCTTTCTTTGAGGAGCTAACCTCTAAATCTCAGAGAACAGCTTAGTGATATGTATGTATGTAAGT
The DNA here is from genome assembly GCA_039090855.1 of Macrothele yani. Lineage (NCBI taxonomy): Eukaryota > Metazoa > Arthropoda > Arachnida > Araneae > Macrothelidae > Macrothele > Macrothele yani. Next base: position 14,626,352 of record CM077031.1, on the reverse strand, counting down.
AAAATCTAGTTCCATCAGTTTTAAACTTTAATATGGCAGATGAGCTTTCTTTGAGGAGCTAACCTCTGAATCTCAGAGAACAGCTTAGTGATATGTATGTATATAAGTAAAATCTAGTTCCATCAGTTTTAAACTTTAATATGGCAAATGAGCTTTCTTTGAGGAGCTAACCTCTAAATCTCAGAGAACAGCTTAGTGATATGTATGTATGTAAGTAAAATCTAGTTCCATCAGTTTTAAACTTTAATATGGCAAATGAGCTTTCTTTGAGGAGCTAACCTCTAAATCTCAGAGAACAGCTTAGTGATATGTATGTATGTAAGTAAAATCTAGTTCCATCAGTTTTAAACTTTAATATGGCAGATGAGCTTTCTTTGAGGAGCTAACCTCTGAATCTCAGAGAACAGCTTAGTGATATGTATGTATGTAAGTAAAATCTAGTTCCATCAGTTTTAAACTTTAATATGGCAGATGAGCTTTCTTTGAGGAGCTAACCTCTAAATCTCAGAGAACAGCTTAGTGATATGTATGTATGTAAGTAAAATCTAGTTCCATCAGTTTTAAACTTTAATATGGCAGATGAGCTTTCTTTGAGGAGCTAACCTCTGAATCTCAGAGAACAGCTTAGTGATATGTATGTATATAAGTAAAATCTAGTTCCATCAGTTTTAAACTTTAATCTGGCAGATGAACTTTCTTTGAGGAGCTGACCTTTGAATCTCAGAGAACAGCTTAGTGATATGTATGTATGTAAGTAAAATCTAGTTCCATCAGTTTTAAACTTTAATATGGCAAATGAGCTTTCTTTGAGGAGCTAACCTCTAAATCTCAGAGAACAGCTTAGTGATATGTATGTATGTAAGTAAAATCTAGTTCCATCAGTTTTAAACTTTAATATGGCAGATGAGCTTTCTTTGAGGAGCTAACCTCTAAATCTCAGAGAACAGCTTAGTGATATGTATGTATGTAAGTACAATCTAGTTCCATCTGTTTTAAACTTTAATGTGGCATATGAGCTTTCTTTGGGGAGCTGACCTTTGAATCTCAGAGAACAGCTTAGTGATATGTATGTATATAAGTAAAATCTGGTTCCATCAGTTTTAAATTTTAATCTGGAAGATGAGCTGTCTTTGAGGAGCTAACCTCTAAATCTCAGAGAACAGCTTAGTGATATGTATGTATGTAAGTAAAATCTAGTTCCATCAGTTTTAAACTTTAATATGGCAGATGAGCTTTCTTTGAGGAGCTAACCTCTGAATCTCAGAGAACAGCTTAGTGATATGTATGTATATAAGTAAAATCTAGTTCCATCAGTTTTAAACTTTAATCTGGCAGATGAACTTTCTTTGAGGAGCTGACCTTTGAATCTCAGAGAACAGCTTAGTGATATGTATGTATGTAAGTACAATCTAGTTCCATCTGTTTTAAACTTTAATGTGGCATATGAGCTTTCTTTGGGGAGCTGACCTTTGAATCTCAGAGAACAGCTTAGTGATATGTATGTATATAAGTAAAATCTGGTTCCATCAGTTTTAAATTTTAATCTGGAAGATGAGCTGTCTTTGAGGAGCTAACCTCTGAATCTCAGAGAACAGCTTAGTGATATGTATGTATATAAGTAAAATCTAGTTCCATCAGTTTTAAACTTTAATCTGGCAGATGAACTTTCTTTGAGGAGCTGACCTTTGAATCTCAGAGAACAGCTTAGTGATATGTATGTATGTAAGTACAATCTAGTTCCATCTGTTTTAAACTTTAATGTGGCATATGAGCTTTCTTTGGGGAGCTGACCTTTGAATCTCAGAGAACAGCTTAGTGATATGTATGTATGTAAGTAAAATCTAGTTCCATCAGTTTTAAACTTTAATCTGGCAGATGAACTTTCTTTGAGGAGCTGACCTTTGAATCTCAGAGAACAGCTTAGTGATATGTATGTATGTAAGTACAATCTAGTTCCATCTGTTTTAAACTTTAATGTGGCATATGAGCTTTCTTTGGGGAGCTGACCTTTGAATCTCAGAGAACAGCTTAGTGATATGTATGTATATAAGTAAAATCTGGTTCCATCAGTTTTAAATTTTAATCTGGAAGATGAGCTGTCTTTGAGGAGCTAACCTCTGAATTTCAGAAGTAGCGTAATGATATGTATTTAGATTCTGGTTAAAAACATCTATAGCGGAGGCCAAAGTTGTTCTTAAATTTACGTGCATACTAATATAATATTTACAAGGTTGCTTACCTCTTTTCACATTTCTCCACACGTTACATCCTTTCTGCCCGTCATGCTTGGTTTAGGCTTCCGGTGCGGTGTTCCATTTTTGGTTTTCAGGTTCTTTCAAATGCTTTACCAACATTCAAGTCCATGAAGTGCGTTGTTGTCCAGGTTGCAAAATTGTATCCTCCTCCCTTCCCACAATCTTGTAAAACCTAACGTTCGTTGCTAAAAACCAATTGTTGAACACAAAATCTTTTGAAATTATAGACAACTACAAAATCTTTTGATATTATGGACTTGAGTGTTGGTAAAGCATTTGAAAGAACCTGAAAACCAAAAATGGAACACCGCGCCAGAAGCCTGAACCAAGCATGACAGGCAGAAAGAATGTAACGTGTGGTGAAATGTGAAAAGAGGTAAGCAACCTTGTAAATATGATATGTATTTATGTAAACTGCACCTCGTCCTTAAGCGTTGGACAGCAGTTTGTAAAGATGTGTAATTTTACCTGTATTGTATTTTGTTTTTCCATTTTGTAACAGTAATTGATTTTTTATCTGTGCAGATAAAGAAATTCCATCGGCAAAGGTCACACATGTTTCAAGAAAGCCTAGAAAAATATGCTGAGTCGCAGCTGTGCAACGCCAGGGACGTTTCGGCCATGTTAACAAGATCTCTGTCCACATTAAGACAGTTTCAAATATTACCACCTGATGCACTTCCAGAAGAATGATCTCATATTTTACATTCCAGTTACATTATGGTAAGTAACCTGTTAAAAAGCGCACTTACAAGGTGTGATCAAATAGTATCTAAACTGGATTTATTAAATAAAAAGTACAAGACTTGCTGATTTGGAACTTTATCACCTTTGAAGTAGTCCCTTTCCAAAGCCACACTCTTAGCCAGTGCTATTCCTACTGCTCATAGCATTTTTTTGAAGTCATCTCCTGAAACAGGGAACTGCTGCCTCATCACATTTTGTTGTTGTTCTTCTTCTTAGTATGTTGACACCCACTGCAGGGTAAAGGCCTTCTCCAACTTCTTCGATCCTTAGCCTCAGTCAACTATTTAGCACCTCTAAATTTCTGAAGGTCACCCCCTTTGTCTCTTTCCATCTCTCAGTTGCCGTTTTGTTATTAATCATGTTCATCTTTCAGTCTTCCAACATGTCCAGCCCATCTCCACTTCAATTCTTTTGTTTTTCTTATAATATCTATTATTCCTGTTCTCCCTCTTACACTGAAGAGCAATTGAATTAGAGATACCTGTCTAGCAACGTGTAGCACCACCTTTCGCCCTGATGACGGCGGCGATTCGTCTCGGCATGGACTCGACAAGACACCGGAAGCGTTGGGTAGCCATACTGATCCACGACCCCCGAACAAGCTCCCACAGTTCACGAAGATTTGATGGAGGGGGTCAGAGCCTAGAACATCTCTCTCATCTCAGATGTCCCGCACGGGGATAACTGGTTTTCCAGTTATTTGGGGAGCGGCGCCCCCACGGCCCGAGCTGACCTTGTGACTGGTCAACTTCTGATGTCATGCCACCGCTTGTTTTTTATTTTGGTGCTGTTAGTGTTTGCAGGGACGGCTGTTCATCCAGCTGTTGGGGAGTCGCGGCCCCACGATCCCGAGCTGGTCTTGTGTCTCGCTTTTTCGTTTTTATTTATTTTCTCCACTGGCTAGTTGCCCGTGTTGTGTTCTCTACCACGTTATGTACTAACACCCCGGTCTTGTGGTTTTGTTACCCTCCACCACTAACTGTTTTATATTAACCGCTCAGTTCGTAGGTTGCTGAGATTCCGTTTAGGTTCCCTTCCAGGATTTGTCTTCTTTGGATTTCTTTTTTTCCTTTTAACTGGTTTGGGTGCTAGACCTACGTGCATGTTTGCCGCGTGCGGAGACCCGTGAGGCGGAAATGGGATGTCTGGCGGCTGAGGTCGCAGGAGACCGGATAAGTGCCTCCTGTGTGCCAACACTCCTCTTTGACCCCGGCTTCGCTGTAAACAGGAGGCTAGAGACTAACCCACCTCTAGTCAGAAGTCTTGTACCAAGGTGTGTACAGGGCTTTTAGCGGCTTTTTTGTCGTATAGCACTGCAGGGTAAGTCCGGGGGTTGTGGGATCATGCCAAAGGCGTTGGCATGACGGTACTCTGGAGGCCGAAGTGTCCGCCGAGTGCATGTGAACACAACCATTGGACTATATTTGCAACTAAGCTCTAGAACTGTGTCTTGCGTCATGTGTTTGGCTTGCGGACCTCCAGTTCTCCCCTGTTGGGCTCGATTGTGGGCGGAGTACGTTGCAGATGAATTCTTTCTTACTCCCATGGGGAAACATAAACCCTCCTCAAAATTTAAAAAACAACAGGATATGGTGATTGATCAGGCGCCAAATTTGCCTCAACCACCTCCCACACATAACACACTGAAGAGAACTTTCGTTGAAAAACGACATCACCGCGACGTATCTTTAGATCCAGGTGTTGAGCCGTCAGCTCAGAAACGTCGCATTACACTTGCAGATTCGATACCTCAAGCTACTTTTCTCGTCATTTCTTCTACTGACCAGATGTTGAAACTTTCCTCAAAGTCTCCTTTTTCATCTCAAAGGCACTTGCGGGTGTTGCTGGCTCTTTGAAGTCAGTAAAGAAGCTACGCTCTGGAGACCTGCTTGTGGAAACTTGCACTCTCTCTCAGAGCAAATCTCTTCTGCAGTTGACCAGACTTCAGGATATTCCAGTTCAAGTGACGGCACATCCGTATCTCAACACCTCCAAGGGAGTCATTTCTGAGCCCGACTTGTTGGTCTGCGATGAAGATGAACTTGTGTGTGAACTTGCTGATCAGGGTGTCATAGCTGCCAGACGCATGACTTTCAGGCGCGATGGCGCGCTGATCAAATCACGAAATGTTATTTTGACTTTTAATAGCCCGAAGGTACCTACTGAAATAAAGGCTGGTTACTTGTTATGTGCAGTTCGTCCTTATATACCAAATCCTCTACGCTGTTTTAAGTGCCAGAGGTATGGACATTCCCAGCGGTCCTGTAACAGTGCTGCGAGGTGCGCCAATTGTGGATCCCGAGACCACGAAGGGACTGGATGCACTTCAGAGCCCTGCTGTGTAAACTGTGGTGACTCCCACGCTGCTTATGCCCGGTCCTGTTCGAAGTGGAACGACGAGAAGGCGATCCAGCGCCTCAAGACCCTGGAGGGCCTCTCGTACCCTGCTGCCAAGGCCAAGTTGGGTATTCCCAACAACCGACAGCGTACTTTTGCCGCAGTGGTTCAGTCTCTGCCGCAACCCGTGCAGCCCTTTGTTCCGCGCCCTGAAGCTCTCGCCGCACTTGCCAAGCGATCTACAGTTGAACAAGCGACACAGGTGGATTTCACCGAGCTCCAGCTTATTCGACCAGCTGAGTCTGCGCCTTCTCTTTTGAAGACGACCGACTCTTACGGTTCCCAGCAGACAGCCTGCACGTGCGGAAGACCTGGCCCTCAATCCGCAAAGGTGTGCCGTGTCCATCCAACTGCCGCGGTCCACCTGACCAACATTGCAACTGTCTCGGACTCAGCGAGGTCCCCACCCTCACCCAACATTATAGAGGAACATCGGGGGGAGGAGAGTGACAGTTCGTCCCCAGCCTCAACTAACATTGCAGAGGAACATGAGGGGGAGGATAGTGACAGTTCGTCCTCTCCCTCGGCCAGCATTATATTGGAGTGTGTGGGGGAGGAGAGTGACTCATCCTATGTGTAGTTGTGTTCGATTTCGTAATGTGTTTTAACATTCTCATTCCTCAGTTTTACTTAATCGGCTTGTTTCTCACCATTGTACCATGTTTTTCATACTGTTTGTTTCATTGTCTTTTTTGGCCCTTCCTTCGTACTCATGGTTCGGTTTTACTTGGTCAGCCTGATTTTGCGATTTATGCCCCGTTTTTTTAATTTTGTCTGTTTGTCTTGTGTCTGGCGCTCTTTGGCCAACCATGGCCCTTGCGCCAATAAAATCTAATAACCAACCAACCAACCATCTCAGATGTGCTCGATGGGATTGAGGTCAGGTGACCTAGCTGGCCAAGGAAGCGAGGTCACTTCGGTGGAGTATTCATCCAACCATTCGGATACAATTCGGGAGCTGCATTGTCTTGTTGCAAGATGAGGTCCACAGTGGGATGTTGAAGACTCACAAACGGAGCAAATGGTCGTCCAGGTTATCCCGGTAACGTTCACCTGTGAGGGACGATGTCACACGTACCAAAGGTCCCATTTCAGTCCACGTAAACAGTCCCCAGACAACTCCACTAGCTTGAAGAGTACCCAGCTGGCAAGAAGGATCCATCGCTTCATGTGGTTTGCGCCGTACTCTTATCCTGCCATCCGCATGTACCAACGTGAATCTCGACTCATCAGTCCAGGCAACATTTTCCCACATGTCTTGGGTCCAGTGGCGATGTTCCCACGCCCGTGCTGATCTTTGCACCCTGTGATGTGCGGTCAGCAGCGGTACCCTCGTGGGACGATGGCTTCCGTACCCCATAGCGAGGAGATGGTTCTGTATGGTGTGGCCGCTTACACGTTTTTGTGCACCAGCGTTAAATTGGCGAGTGATTTCTTGCACTGCGGCCCGTCTATCCGCTGTTACAATGCGAGCTAGCCGACGATGACCCCGCTCATCCACACGCTGTTGTCCACGGCAGTTGGATGGTTTTATCGGATTCGATGTACTCACAGCGCACCCGTGACATAGTGGCTCGTGAAAATCCCAGTGCCTGCACGACTTCCGAGATGGAGTGACCCATTTGTCGGGTCCCGACAATTTGCCCACGATCAGATGCGCTTAGATCCTTCGTCTTACCCATACTGCGTCTGACTCTTACTGATTCCCGTCGCATCACTCCTTATATTGTCGGATCGCTGCATACGTCATATGGTTTCCGTTGACAGGGCCGCCCACAGTGCTGCATTTGCATAACGCCAGCTGTCTCTAATTCAATTGCTCTTCAGTGTATAAGTCCATTTCTAACTCTGTCCTTGTTGTTCCTGACAGTCTTTTCTCCAACTTTCTTACCAATGCTCTTATTTTTTCACATTGTCCCTCTGTGATACTCCATGTTTCACTTCCATAAGTAAATATGGGGTTAATACATGCATTGAAGATTTTTCTTTTTAAACACAATTACATTTTGTTGTATCTCTTCAATATCTTGAAATCTTTTTCCTTCCAAATGGTATTTGATTTTCAGGAAAAGAAAAAGTCAGCGAGATCTGGCGAATAGGGTGGCTTTTTATGCATCTGCAATGCATTGCTTAGCAAGAAACTGCTATGCATGTTACGGTGCGTGGGTAGGCGCATTCTCATGGCGGAGTATCCACTCTCGTGCAATGCTGGCCTTTTGCGAAGAACTGCATCCCACAAGTGCTGCAAAACCTGATAGTGGTACCGTAATTTCCGTCGTATTATCCGCAGACCACGAAATTCACATAATTTTTTTTTTCCCTTCGTATAATCCGCAGACTGTGACATTCAGAAAAAAAGATCGCTGTATAATCCGCCCATCGTAGATGTTGAACAGGAAGTGGAATTTTCGACAGAAAACTCGGTCACACAATGATCCTTGAGTCCGAAGAAGTAAAAAAAGAATTATTTTATTAAATGAAGAAATTCATTTTTAAAGGTTACTTTTCATATTTTTATCTTCGGACAAATAAAGCTCAGTGGCGTGTCATCCATAGATCACGGCGATGCAGCTCCTGAGTGCTGCATTACACCTTGCCAATGACAAAAGTCTGATACAGAACAAGTCATAGAAATACTGTACGTACTCGCGTATATTAGGTGTGCAACTTAATTCTCGACCACAGGAACGACATGTCGACACCAAATTATAGCAATTCGAATACGTACTTAATCAGGGAAATAATCCCCGTCGTGTTGGATACATTTGTGCCATTGGTCAGGGAGCTGCCGAATGCCACTGCGGAAAAAGAGGGCTGTTTCGAGTTGACTAAGTCATCGATACTTGTGTGGACCTCCTCGACAGAAGTGAAGTGCGTATCACTCAGGTGATGTTGCAGGGAGCGAAAGAGGTGATAATCCGACGGGGCGAAGTCTGGAGAATAATCCGGGTGGGACAAGATCTCCCATCCCAGGTCGTTGATCGTGTTTAAAGTCGTTTTCGCAGTGTGAGGACACTGCGTTATCCTGAAGCAACGGGACCGACCTTCTGCCCTTGCCGGTGTATGGCCTTTTCGCCTCCATTGCGTCACTCACACGAATGAGTTGCTGACAATAATGCTCAGCATTGACCGTTTCACCAGGTTTGAGCAACTCGTAGTGTACGACACCGCGCTGATCCCACTATTTGCATAGCAACAACTTCCTGGCATGGATATTCGGTTTGGCCGTATTGGTGGCAGGCTGACCTGGATAAATACATGATTTGTGCCGCTAAGGATTATCGTAGAGGATCCACTTCTCATCACGGGTCTAAATCTTGTGGAGGAAATCCTTCTTCTTGAATCTGGAGAGCAAGGACACAGCAACATCGTAGCACCTAGACTTGTTCGCAGCTGGGAGTTGGTGGGGCACCCAACGGCCCTCCTTGTGAATCCATCCAAACTTGTGCAGGCACTTCGCAATGGCTTGCCGTGTTACTCCGAGTTCCTGGGCGAGCTCTGACTGTGTGCGACAGGGATCTGCATCCAACAGTTGTTCCAGTTCCTCATCGTCAACTTTCTGTGGCTGTCCCGGACATTCTGCATCACGGAGATCGAAATTTCCCAGCTTAAACCGCTGGAACCACTTCTTACACGTACTGTAGGACACAGCAGCCTCGCCCAAAGCAGCACAGATCATTTGCTGCGCACTTTTTTCAGCTGAAACGCAAACAGGAGGCAGTGCCTCAAATGTTGCTTCTCGAACGACATTGCTTTTCACCGTCAACTTTCGTCCCTTCTGTCACTACAGCTGTGAGCGGTTACAGTTGCCTGGAAAGCTATTGGATGGCGCTGCAATCAGCCATTATCGCACACAGCTATTTGCATTTGCCGACATTCTACGATCGCTTGCGGTTAGGGGCTGAAAATTAAGTTGCACACCTAATAAGTCGAAGGTTTTTTGAGGAAATCCTGCTTCCAGAGTTGGGGGATCGGCTTATACGTGGGCCAATGGAAAACTTTCGTGAAGTATCCCACGGAATTTACAGACAGACTTGTTTACGTTTCAGGCTGCAGCTTTCCGCATGTTACTGCGCTATTGTTTTCTGACCTCAAAACTATTGCGCTGTAACTTGATCGTATTCTCAACTGTTCCCACCACTTTTAAGTTTAAATTCGGCAGTGTAACTGAAATGTTTCTTTTTCAAAGACATCCTGAATAGCAATGAATGAGAACATCAGCGGGAAAGGACGAACTAAACAGCAGTGCACGGCGCGCATAAGTTCGTTCAGCAAGCGCTGTGCGTACTTCTGTTGCTGGTTGCCAAAAACAGAGACTACATGACAATCAGCACTGTCCTTCTCAGTCATACAAAATGACTTCTGCCGTTCCTCCCCACAACTTTCCCGATCTTTCATTACGACACCACTCCGTACAAACTCCTGACCTGAAGAAAAAAAATTTCGAGGGAGTTTCTTTTCCAATTATACGCCTCTTCTGCACAATTACCTCGCAGATTTTTTTAAAAATCAAAGAGCCATAAAAACTTACTTTTTTTCTTAAATCGGCGTATAATCCGCAGAACCTATATTTAAAATTTTTTAGCAGATAATCCGTGGATTATATGCCGAAAGTTACCGTACTGCTTGCTGATTCTCTGGCCTGATGGAGTATTCATGATGCACAATTCCCTCATGATTGAAAAAACAGTCTAAAAAAACAGCACGACAGAGCCATAGCAATGTCTTGACATTGCTATGGCTCTGTCATACTGTTTTGGGGTCTGGGAGAATTTGGAGTCTTCCACTATTAAGACCCAGCCTTACTTTTGGGTCATACCCATAAACCTACGCTTCATCACCAGTTATTATAATTTTTTTTAAGTTTTCAATGCACTGGAGCATGTCACTAGCAGCTGAAACGCGGGTCTGTTTTAGCTCTGCTGAGGGCAGTTTTGGTATGTATTTGGCAAAGATGCATCTCATACCCAATTCGTCCATAAGAATGACCGAAATGAAACTAATCTTTAAATTTTCAGATAACTCACAAATGGTGATTTTTCCCACACAGCTGTGCTCACAAGTTCAACATTGTTTCAACTTTTGCTGGTTGTGGACCTCGCAAGACCATTTACCACTCTAAACACTTTCCTGACCATTTTTAAAACATTTATACCACTCATAAACTTGTGCATGACTCATACAATCCTCCCCATAGAATTTGTACGTAGTGCGATCAAAAAGTTATGAGACTAGGTATGTAGCACACCAACAAATGGCAGTACGTGGACACGCGAGCGGTGACCTTCATGAGTCATTGTGCCGTGTGGCGGCGTCGTGTGAACATCGTGCGCTGTGCTACGCGATATTTGGCGACCACGTGCAGAACACAGCTGCAATTTCGGTATGGGCTGCAAACTAGAGCAGTGAGCGGACGCCAAATTTGGCAAATCCAGAACGGAGATGCACGAAATGTTGCAGCAGGCTTTTGGCAATGAGTCGTGCGAGGTGTTTTGAGTGGAACTCACGCTTCAAGAGCGGCAGAATGGCACTGGAAGATGACGAGAAGTCGGGACAACCGTCCACGAGCAAAACCCCCAAAAATGTGGACAGAATTAGGGAACTTGGTGGAACCGTCGTAGAACCATTCAAGACATTGCTATCATCGTCAATGTGTCATACGGAACAGTGCAGGAAATTCTGTCAGTTTTGAACATGCACCTCATTGCTGCAAAGAGTTAGTCAGCAGGTGGTTAATAATCCAACGTTCCTGTCGCAGGTCATCATAGGGGATGAGACTTGGGTGTGTGGTTATGACTCAGAGACCAAACAACAGTCGTCGGAGTGGAAAAGCCTGGCATCTCCATGACCGAAGAAGACCCTACAGGTCCGGAGCGCAACCAAACGCATGCTCATCATGTTCTTCGACATTCGTGGGGTTGTGCACCATGAATTTGTCATCAGCAGGTGGTGAATGTTCCAATGTTCCTGTCGTGGGTCATCACTGGAGATGAGACTTGGGTCTATGGTTATGACCCGGAGACCAAACAACAGTCATTGCAGTGGAAGAGCCCGGCATCTCCATGACCGAAGAAGGCTCAACAGGTCCGGAGTGCAACCAAACGCATGCTCATCATGTTCTTCGACATTCGTGGGGTTGTGCACCATGAATTTGTCGTCAGCAGGTGGTGAATGTTCCAATGTTCCTGTCGTGGGTCATCACTGGAGATGAGACTTGGGTCTATGGTTATGACCCGGAGACCAAACAACAGTCATTGCAGTGGAAGAGCCCGGCATCTCCATGACCGAAGAAGGCTCAACAGGTCCGGAGTGCAACCAAACGCATGCTCATCATGTTCTTCGACATTCGTGGGGTTGTGCACCATGAATTTGTCGTCAGCAGGTGGTGAATGTTCCAATGTTCCTGTCGTGGGTCATCACTGGAGATGAGACTTGGGTCTATGGTTATGACCCGGAGACCAAACAACAGTCATTGCATTGGAAGAGCCCGGCATCTCCATGACCGAAGAAGGCTCAACAGGTCCGGAGTGCAACCAAACGCATGCTCATCATGTTCTTCGACATTCGTGGGGTTGTGCACCATGAATTTGTCGTCAGCAGGTGGTGAATGTTCCAATGTTCCTGTCGTGAGTCATCACTGGAGATGAGACTTGGGTCTATGGTTATGACCCGGAGACCAAACAACAGTCATTGCAGTGGAAGAGCCCGGCATCTCCATGACCGAAGAAGGCTCAACAGGTCCGGAGTGCAACCAAACGCATGCTCATCATGTTCTTCGACATTCGTGGGGTTGTGCACCATGAATTTGTCGTCAGCAGGTGGTGAATGTTCCAATGTTCCTGTCGTGGGTCGTCACTGGAGATAAGACTTGGGTCTATGGTTATGACCCAGAGACCAAACAACAGTCAATGCAGTGGAAGAGCCCGGCATCTCCATGACCGAAGAAGGCTCAACAGGTCCGGAGTGCAACCAAACGCATGCTCATCATGTTCTTCGACATTCGTGGGATTGTGCACCATGAATTTGCCGTCAGCAGGTGGTGAATGCTCCAATGTTCCTGTCGTGGGTCGTCACTGGAGATGAGACTTGGGTCTATGGTTATGACCCGGAGACCAAACAACAGTCATTGCAGTGGAAGAGCCTGGCATCTCCATGACTGAAGAAGGCCCAACAGGTCCGGAGTGCAACCAAACGCATGCTCACCATGTTCTTCAACATTCGTGGGGTTGTGCACCATGAATTCGTCTTCCAGGACCAGACCGTCATTGTCCTCTTTTACTGCGATGTTCTGTGCTCTCTTAGGGAGGACATTCGCCACAAACATCACGACAATGCAGCAGCTCACAGAGCATTTGCAACACGCCAGTTTTGCAGCTGCAACAGCATGACTACCCTTTCTCACCCACCTTACTCGCCGGATTTGGCCCCATGCAACTTCTTTCTGGTCCCGAAGACAAAGCTCAAGGGTCGCAGTTTTGAAACCATGGGTGAGATCCAGCGTGAATCGCAGAAAGTGCTTGACATGATTTGCGAACAGGACTTCCACGGAGCTTTCCAACTGTGGCAAAAACGCTGGCAGCAGTGTATCGCTGCCCAAGGAGACTACTTTAAGGGAGATCATAGCCAGACAGACTTAAGTAACGTAAGTACTTTGTTGTATATTGGCCTAGTCTCGGAACTTTTTGATCTGACCTCGTATAACTTTAAATATGTGTCTTTGCAAGTTTTTCAAAGTTTCTGACAAAATCTGATGCAAATTTGTTAATTAAACGTTAGGAAAATCTGGTGCAAATTTGTTGATTAAATGTCAGGACATAGGAGCGGGATGCATTCCATTGCCCTTATGCACCATGACTTGCGTAAAAATGGTTCGATTTCGATGAAAGTTTAGTATGTGGTAGGGAACTACCTGGGTACGAACCTTATTGAAAATGGGCAAAATGGGGTCAAAGGTTAGGACATAGAAGCGGGATCTATTCCATTGCCCTACGCGTCATGACTCGAGTAAAAATGGTTCAATTTCGATGAAATTTTAGTATGTGGTAAGGGACCACTGGGGACGAACCCTATTGAAAATTGGTGAAATGGGGTCAAAGGTCAGGTCATAAGAGTGGGATGCATTCCATTGCTCTTATGCGTAATAACATGCATAAATATGGTTCGATTTTGATGAAAATTTAGTATGTGGTAAGGGATCACTTGGGGACGAACTCTATTGAAAATGGGTGAAGTGGGTCAAAGGTCACGACATAGGAGCGGGATCCATTTCATTGCCCTTATGCGTCATAACTTGAGTAAAAATGGTTCGATTTCCATTAAATTTTAGTACATGGTAAGCGACCACCTGGGGACGAACCCTATTGAAAATGGGCGAATGAAGTCAAAGGTCAGGACATAAAAGCGGGATCCATTCCATTGCCCTTATGCCTCATAACGTGCGTGAAAATGGTTAGATTTCGATTAAATTTTAGTATGTGGTAAGGGACCACTGGGGACGAATCCTATTGAAAATTGGTGAAATGGGGTCAAAGGTCAGGACATAGGAGCGGGATCCATTCCACCGCCCTTATGCCTCATAACTTGCGTAAATATGCTTCGATTGAGACAAAACTTTATCATGTTGTTCCGGAAGTATACTTTACTGGTTCTGTTGAATATCATCAAAATGGGGTCAAAGGTCAGGTTATAGCAGCAAGATTAATTCCGCAGCCATTATCCTCATAACTTGAGTAATGATTTCTGGTTGTTGGAAAGCGTATCATAATCAATGCATTGCATGATTTTACTAACTTGTTAATAAAAAATAAAAAGTACAGTCTGCTTTGTCACAAGTTCAGTTCTGTTCATTTGCTAAAAGTCATTTATCAATACTCTGATAATTAAAATACGTGGTATATTCACATTGTTCTTTCAATGGATAAAACAATATCACCAGTAGCTTTTACTTTATGTACAATAAAAAACAAAACATTTAAGTTGTAAATAACAGGTACCTCCCCCCCTCTCCTTTAGATGCAGAACAGTTATTTCCGTTTTGACAATGGTGTCCACAAATTTTCGGAACCGTCAACCCTCCCCCCATTGCGTTTAGGTTTACATGCACCTTACAGCCCTTTTGTAGTGGTGTCATTTGCCAGCCACAGCTGCAGAACTCAAGGTCACTGGAATTTCTCCACCCAAGTTGCGACATAGATGACACATTTTTAACGCACATGCAACGTGACTTTGGGACCGTGTTTTCTTGAAGCCAAAGAAGAGGCAGAGCAGGTGTGAGAAATGGGGGAGGAATTACATTCTTGATGGCGCAACTGCTGTGTTGAAAAGTCGAGAAAAAAATGCTAGTAATGATAATTTTATTAAAAAAATCTAGAGGTTGATTTTTAAATCAGAATGGATAATATTTTGTAGCAGTAAAAATATGTCCCGATTTTCTTTTAGGAAGTCATTTATGTTTTTCATGGTTCATCGCTTTTTCAATCACAAACAGGGCTTGAAAAACAGCATGCCTGAGACATGTAAATTATTGGCCTGGGCAAGTAAAAATGAAATCTAGTTGCCCGGTTGGGCAACTAGATTTAAAGAAAAAAAAAGAAGTTTGGAATGGATAATTTTCTGCTCTAGAAAAAAAGACTGTCGTCGCATGTTTTTCATTTTACTGCAGTTGTATTATTGTTAAGGAATAAGTGCCCAAGGCCAGGAGAATAGCACTTATTTAATTATATTATGCTTTACGTCCAGAAATTGGGGCAGTACGTAGTTTTGCTCCAGATGTTGTTTACAGTTAACGACGGGATGCATGCCTCGGATGAAACTAGCCTCCGATGTTTAGTGACAAAACACATAAACTGCCATGAAACAGGAGGACACAGACTGATGGGCAAAAAAGCAGTGCTTTATGGGCTGGGAGTGACAACGGAATATTTATTGCACAGCCCCGGGTGGGTTTGGGTCTCGATATAACTTGCACGCGTGAGGGAGGGGAAAGTGGAAGCTTCCGCCCGCGCACGCATACACACACATGTGAACCGAGAGCGGTGCTCCTGAAGCAAAGGCTAAGTTTCATTTAAGAATGAGCCTGCGCAATGCGTTCCACTTAACCGGGAGAAGAGTGAAAATTGCTGACGCTGATAACTTAGTTTATCTGAGAGAACAGAATTCCTGTTAGTTGCGGTTCATGTTAGCTGTGGATATAAGTTGTATTTAGTAATGGATATACCATGGGGTTGTTGTTTTTTTTTCTTGAAAAATAAAATCCAGCAATGAGAATATATCTCATAGCAAGCAATTATGTGAAATTCCTGATCTGTCAGCGGTAGTTACAAATTCGTTTTCCGCACTGTTGAGTGACGTAATTTCAGAAGCGGAATCTACATCGTTGGCAAATCTGAAACTTATTCAAGCGGACTATGATAAAGCGTACAAAAAAAGAAAAGCTGTTGCGCAGTTGAAGAATCTTGGATAAAAACGTTTCATTGGCTAAAGTCAAATGACTATTATGTCTTGTCATTTGACTGTTTGCAAAAATCATCCTAAAATTGCTGATCACCAGTAATTTTTTCAAGCAATGTGGGGTGTCAGGTGATAATATAGTTTAATAACTAAGTACACACAACAGTAGGCGAAAACATAGGATTTGCCTTTGTTTCTAAACAACAATTCTTGGGATATTTTATGATGCAAAATTACTTTTGTTTGTGCAAGAGAAAAAGGTAAATAATTTTTACATTCAAAATTGTTGTTAAAAACTACTTAAATTGCCATACAGTTAATAACTATGATTCTTTAATTTTTTTGTAAAACACAGGACAAAATTCTTGAACATGGCATCATCACTAAATTTCTCAAATGCCATCGATTGCCTTTATATGCCTTTGTGCATTTTGAAGACACTTTAAAATGGTGATGCAAAAGATGTATAAAAAGTTTATCCTAACTTTTAACTTTAAAAAAATGAGGCTTCTGTTTTGTTATCTTAAAAGATAAATTTTTCTGGGCAAGTAAATATTTTCTGGGCATGTAACTTTTCAGATATTTTTCAAGCCCTGACAAAATTCCAGGACATACAATCCAAACGCTCTTACTTAAAATATATTGAAACCATAGATCTGTTCAACCTGTAACCTACAACAAACAACCTCCTACATGTAGGGGCAAACTTAATGCAGACTGTAAAAAATTATGTCCACTGCAGCTAATCAGAAAATTAGATTTTTAGTCCTGCAGATATTGCTGTAAACAGAAAAGTGAACTTACGCCCTCTGCCGGCGCACTTGTGCTAATAAATAAGAAGTATTTGAAATAATATGAGAAACATTTTGCACTGAAAATGCTCTCCAACAAAGAAATAATTTTTCAAATTGAACTCCTATAAACAGAGATATGGACAAAAATAAGATGTGTACGCCCCTGGTGAAAAAATTATGCACCATTTTAAATTTTAAGCAGAAGGTATTCCTTTAAAAAAAGTTTTTCGAGGTGAGCAGTATCGGAATTTTTTCAATTTAGTTTCCAGCTCAGATTTTGTTGCAAATACATCAGAAGCAAAAATAAACACTTACGCCCCCTGGTGGCCAAACCATTCTTTACCAAAAATGAGAATTTATAAGCAAAACAATTGTAGTAGTAAGTAATGTGAAGATCATCAACTACTACTTGAGGACGCTATGGACTATGACGAAGTTTTAGCTTTTCAGTTTCTTCCCTTGGTTATTTTTTTTTATGTGTATCATCGTCATAAGGTGTGTTTTCATAAATATTTTAAAGATTTTATTAGAGGACATTTCATCACATAGAACCATATGATTGAATCCTAGAAAATATAAATTACCTGGAATTGTGACATACATCCAACTTAATCATCTGTGACAGCAAAGAAGATTATTTCGTATTTGGACTTAGCATATTTAATTTCATCTGACTTTCATTATCATATGAAACAGTAACGAAGAATTTTTATATATGGACTAAACATATTTAAATACACTTGATATCTCCAAGTAATTTGTTATGTCTGGTTAAATATATGTCAAAGAATAGTATTGTCAGTTTCAAAGATATAAGATATGGAAAATAAATATATAATATACTAGAATTTACGTAGTGATTGCATTATAATATATAAAAAAAGTCAACCTGTGGCAGATGATTGCAGATACTATTATGTCAGTAATAAGTCAGCCTATTGCAAATGGTCGCAGATATTATTGTTCTCATACATTAGATGTAATATGCTTCAACGTACATAAATGTCCTTAGCTACTCAAGAACAACGTGTGAAGAGTTTTACAGAAACATACACACTTCTTGTTAAGTTGTGTAATGTTAATATTATATATAAGCAAAGCATTTCCCCCAAGAGCTCACAGGAAGAATTTTTGAAATCAAACTTTTAGAAGCGGAGATATTGGGAAAATCGCAATTTACTGTTACGCTCCCTAGCGGAAAACTTACGCATTATTTTAAAAATGAACTGTAACTAAAATAGGCTTCGATATAAATGTCATCGAAAGGAAAAAGGAATTCTTTCTGTTGGATGTTTAGAAGCAAATATATGAAATGCAAGGCATTTTAAAATTGAAACAATCTCCATTTGCGTCCTCTAGTGGCGCAGTTGTGCATCGGAAAAAAATGGAACGCATGGATCATCATTTTCACATTTTAAGCTTCCCAATACAAAAACAATTTTACAAATCGAACTAATAATTGCAGAGATAGTGTCTCCCGTGCCGGACAAAGTGATAACGTAAGCACGATGCAAAAGATGTTAATAACGCAGCTTCAGTCCTAACAGATAAGAAAACCTACAACCCCAGCCCCGCATTTTGAAGGGGGAGGGAGAAATTTGTCAGACATAAGTTAAATCCTCAATTACAAAACATCTTGCAGGGACAAAAAGGCAGGAATGGATAAAATCCCAGGATGTGTAACAGAATTTTAGGACTTTTCAGGACAAAAGGGAATTCCAGGTTGCCTACTAACAATGTTTTTTTTTTTTTTTTATGTGTGAAATACACCTGTCCAGGTGTTAACGCAATCTCTGGTTTTTAGGTAATTTCTTTTGTAAATTTAAAAAAAAAAAATTGGAAATTAGGAAACTGACCCTCAAGGCTTCATTTGAAATTCCTCTAACTGATTCAATAATAATTGTTTGACACTATCTTTCACAGTTTTTCCCCCCTTTTCTCTCATTTTTAAAATATCACTTCAATTATGAGTCTCTTTATTAGTGTTCCCTGAGGGAGTGATTCTAAATTAATTGTACAAAACCTGCCCCAGGTGTGTATGAAAGAATATTACTATAATTATAAATACTTATGTGATTTTGAATATTTATATTTGATAACATACCTCCAAGAAATATTAGCTTGGTGTCCATTGGTTTTTTAAGCCGGGAACTCTCGTTTTAGATTGGCATTCTTTATATATCTAATCAAAAAAATAGTAGCGTAAATAAATTTTGAATCTCTGATAAATATTTGGATTAAGTAAATGGTGTGAAAGTGAGTAAATCATGTATTTAAATATGCAATAGAGAAAAAAAATCCTTAACAATTCCTTATCATTCCCTCATGGTCAGGCATGAGACATAAAATGCAGAAACAAAAGGTATTACCATACTCCGTTTCCATATTGATCATGAATCTGTCTATATTTTATCAGATGTCTGCTGCTGCTGTGTTATTTTAAAATAAAACATAATACTCCTCTCTTATAGTTTTACACAATAAATGCGCTGTATATTTTTATTAGATTTCATTTTAATCAGTAATGGATATATGTTGTACTTTCTTGCATACATATTGAATTTTCTGATAAAGATGAATGTGCTCTGAAAAAGTATTGTTTGAAGAATGTAATGATTTTTTTTTACAGATTTCTTCACACATGCTGACAGCTGTACAGCATCCAAGTCATGAAATGATTATAAAATAATGAGTTCCATGTACGAGCAACTCTAAATAATCCGAACTTTGAGGATCAAAGTACTCATTTGTGTACAAGGTTGAAGATTTTAATGATAACCAGGTTATGTATGGATGGCTGTAAAGATTAGTTCAACTTATGTATTAAAGAAATCTTAAAAAAAGCAAGATATATTTACAAAACACTTATTACTTTTTTGAAAAAAAAAATCAATAAAGAGCTATTTCTTATATTTTTTCATTTTGCTCATTTTCCCCTCCATTTTCTAGTGGTGACTTCTCAATCAATAGCTTTCATTAAATTGAACTGGAATAATCAAGCAGTAGGGAGGACTGAGAGGTAAATTGAAGGAATATCATTTTATAATTATAGTTGGTGTGTGTGTGTGTGTGGCACCCAGTCTTACCCCTACCTGATTGAATAAAGGGTTTCTTAAAAATATAAATAACTCATGAAGTATGAAAATCCACTAAATAAGAAAATTTTTAGGAACAACCAACAGCAACTTGGACACATCATCACTTATGTATACAACTATGATAATGAAATAACTTTAAAAACAGTGCACTGCACAGGATCCACATACACTGAAGTAGCAAATTATTAGGAACACCCAATAGCAATCAGACACATGCCATCCTCACTTGCGGACACAACTATGACATTGAGATGGCTTTATAAACTGCTCACTGCAAATGATTCACATACACTGAAGAAGAAAATGATTAGGAACACCCAATAGCAATCAAGACACATGCCATCCTCACTTAACGCATGCACAACTATGACATTGAGATAACTTTATAAACAGCTCACTGCAAAGGATTCAGCATACTGAAGTAGCAAATTATTAGGAACACCCAATAGCAGTAAGACACATGCCATCCTCACTTACGTACACAACTATAATGTTGAGATGGCTTTATAAACAGCTCACTGCAAAGGATTCACATACACTGGAGTAGCAAATTATTAGGAACACCCAATATTCACATACATTGAAGTAGCAAATTATTAGGAACACCCTATAGGAATCGGACACATGCCATCCTCACTTATGTATACATCTATGACATTAAGATGGCTTTATAAATATTTCACTGCAATGAAGTAGTAAATTATTAGGAACACTCAATAGCAATCAGACATGCTATCCTCACTTACATGCACAACTATAACATTGAGATGGCTTTATAAACAGCTCACTGCAAATGATTCACCTACACCAAAGTAGCAAATTATTATTAGGAACACCAAATAGCTATCGGATGTGCCTTCATCTTGAAGGTGAGCTATTTGTACTATGCCAACATCTAACAGAAGGCCCAGAAAAACTGTAACCCCCCCCTCTACTGATACATCCTTTCATTTATTTGGGAACTAGCGACCCGGCCCGGCTTCACACGGTAGCAATTTAGAAAGTATGGAGAATCGGAAGAGATGATTATTACGTTCAACAAGCGACTGTCTTTCTCTTTGTAAATCCATTCTGTCTGTCATTTGCCAATCGAGATTCTGTTTCTTGGGAAGTTTCCTTATGACGGGATAAACAAATTCTTTTAGCATCCGATGTATTACGACCTATGATCGATTTTCGTCTCGGCATAATGCTAATACAATATTTCAATTTTAATTAAAGAGATACTCAAAGAGATACATATGTGTGGACGAAAAAAACTACGCATTTAGTCTGTGCGAGCGCCGATAAACCAATTCTTTCAGCGTCCGATGTAACTACGCATTTAGTCTGTGCAAGCGCCGATAAACCAATTCTTTCAGCATCTGATGTAACTACGCGTTTAGTCTGTGGAGCGCCGATAAACCAATTCTTTTAGCGTCCGATGTAACTACGAATTCAGTCTATGCGAGCGCCGATAAACCAATTCTTTCAGCTTCCGATGTAACTACGCATTTAGTCTGTGCGCGTGCCGATAAACCAATTCTTTCAGCGTACGATGATTATGCATTTAGTCTGTGCGAGTGCTGATAAACCAATTCTTTCAGCTTCCGATGTAACTACGCATTTAGTCTGTGCGAGCGCCGATAAACCAATTCTTTCAGCGTATGCATTTAGTCTGTGTGAGCGCCGATAAACCAATTCTTTCAGCGTCCGATGTAACTACACATTTAGTCTGTGAAGCGCCGATAAACTAATTCTTTCCGCGTCTGATGTAACTACGCATTTAGTCCGCGAGCGCCGATAAACCAATTCTTTCAGCTTCCGATATAACTACGCATTTAGTCTATGCGAGCGCCGATAAACCAATTCTTTCAGCGTACGATGACTATGCATTTAGTCTGTCGAGCGCCGATAAACCAATTCTTTCAGCGTCTGATGACTATGCATTTAGTCTGTGCGAGCGCCGATAAACCAATTCTTTCAGCGTCCGATGACTATACATTTAGTCTGTGTGAGCGCCGATAAACCAATTCTTTCAGCGTCCGATGTAACTATGCATTTAGTCTGTGCGAGCGCCGTAAACCAATTCTTTCAGCGTCCGAAGTAACTATGCATTTAGTCTGTGTGAGCGCCGATAAACCAGTTCTTTCAGCGTCCGAAGTAACTATGCATTTAGTCTGTGCGAGCGCCAATAAACCAATTATCTTTCAGTGTCTGATGTGTCTATGCATTTAGTCTGTGGCCTTGCATGCGCCTCGCGTCTTTTTTCCAATGAGCAAAAAGTTTTGTAAACCTTTCACCGCGCATCGTGCTTTAGGCAGTGAAAGCCACAAAAGAACACGAACGGCGGTTTTTTCTTTGACTTATCACTAAAATCGTTACCGCTCGGCTCCCTTTTGTCATAGATTAATGCTTCATACACCTAAACCTTCCTCAACAAATGCTCTATGGAATGGTGAAAACCACATCAAAATCCGTCCAGCGATTCCCGAGATTAGCTAGAACAAACGCACACCTACCGGGGACTTTATTTTATACTATGCATAGACGCCAGTGCAGCTTTCTACCATATGTAGAAAAAAAGGCTCCAAACATTCCCTTACACTACAAAAAAATCATGTGTGCCAGATTTCTTTTAAGACTGCAGTGAAGCTCCTCAAACATCATATATTGCCTACTTGTGAGTCATGGCCACGCATTTTTAGCTTACTGGCTACAACAAGGTGTTATTATAGGGTGCTATATCAGGAACCTGTCCGTGTGTGCAATTGCAACACCCACAGTCAAGTGTTTAAGACAGTATTAGTAAATGGAAACGTGAGGGTCTTCCAACTGCCAAAAAACACTCTGGAAGGCCAAGTGAATCAATGGAAAGGGACAAGAGGAACTCTGAAATGTGTTTCCATGGGTATCGTCATTCCTCTGCACAAATCATCAAAGAATTTCAGGATTCAACAGGGGCGAGTGTGTGTACTAAGACAGCTCATAAAGAACTACACAAGTTAAATTTCCACGGTTGAGGTGCGGCATACAAGCCGTCAATAACTCGCAAGAATGCGAGTCAACGACTTGCTTGGTGCAAAGCACTTCATCCGTTGAGCCTAAATTAGTGGAAATGAGTGTCAATAGTGATGAACTGCACCACAGTTTCTAAATCTCATGGTCATTGCTGGGTGAGGCATATGCTAGGTGGATGGTATTTGCCAAAATGTATCATCCCAACTATTAAATTTGGTGGTTGCAGTATCGTGGTCTGAGAATGTTTCTCGTGGTATGGATTTGGACTGTTGATGGTTGTGGATAGAAATATGAATGCCACAAAGTACCATGACATTCTAGACAACAATGCACTGCTTACACTTCAGCAGTTTTATGGAGACAAACCATTCTTGTTTCAGCAAGAGAAGAACTATGCCACAAAGCATGATCCATTTTGACATAATTTGAGGATATGTATAATATACTCAAACCATACAGAATTTGAAGTGGCCAGCTCAAAGCCCCAACCTCAATCCTATAGAAGCCCTTGGGGATGAACTTGAATGACACAATCAACTTCTGTGTCTGAACAATTTGTGGGAAGAATGGAACAATATTCCTGTGAGTACTTACCAAAATCTCATTGAAAGTGTGACAAAGAAAGTGCACTATGTAATTGTGACCGAAGGTGGAAGAACTTATTGCTTTTGTCATAAATACAGTATTGTATAAAAAGCGCAGGTGTCCGGAGACTCGTTTTATCCATGTAATATATTGCAGGGTAAGTCAAAATGATGTTCCCTATTTCAATGCTTTACCACATGACATGTAATAAGAATTTTTAGTTGTGAAATGTGTACTTTAAAAGATAATCTCTCCAAGTTCCAATGCCCCGCTACCAGTTCCGCGGGTGGTCGGTAGATGGCGTGATAAGTCCGGCAGAAGGAACAAGTCATAGAGTGGCAGCAGGCGGACAACAGAAGGCATTTTGTGTTCTCATTTTTCATACAAACAAGACTGTTCAATGGCATTTTCAGACAAAATCTGGGATACAGCCACCCAGTGGTAAGTCAATTTGTTATTGGTACTGTATAGGTCAACTTTTTTTAATGAAATATTTAGGTCGAAAATAGGGGTCGAACTATACACGGAAAATATTTCCGATAGGTTGAAAACCAAAATTTTTATGCCTTATGGAAAGGCGCATACATAGCCCTTTGCACCATCAGTTCATTTGCAGTTGTATATTTAGTCATTTTCCGGGTATACAGGTTGCATAGGGTATTTGAGGACACTCTGCAGGTAGTAGGACAAACAACATATTTTATTCATATAAAATGCGGTACACAGATGCAGTTATGGTTGGAGAACAGGTTTATTCGATGTAACCGCCGTTAGCCGAAATGATGGCTTCAATGCCAGACCGAAAGCGTTGACATGCCCGAATTACAGGGTCCTTCGGGATGTCGGACATTACTCGGCTAATGGCGGCCTTTACCGAACCGCTGGTTGTGTGGGGATGTCGATTAGCTTCCCGTTCAACAACGGCCCACGTGTAATAGTCCAGGGGATTGAGATTTGGCGAGTTAGGTGGCCATAAGTGGGGTGTGATGTGATCATGCAGATGGGTTGCCATCCAGTCTTGTGTCGTCAGAGCTTTATGTGCAGGTGCCAGCTGAAAGACATACGGCCTTTCATTGCATACGCTGTCTATCCAGGGCTTCACAACTGTTTCCAGCACCTCAATGTAGCCAGCAGCATTCACTCGAAGGCCCTGGGGGAAGAAGTGAGGTGGCATGACGTGGCCTTCGCTACTCGCCACCCCTGAAACCATCACAGTTGCGGGAAACTTGGCGTGCATGACACGTGGGACATCGGAAGGACCCGCACATAACCATTTGTCATTTCTCCGGTTCATTTGGTTCTGGTCGAAGTTTTTTTCATCGGAGAAAAACCAGAGCAAACCACTTTCCTCTGCACGTATGACTGATAACGAATGTCCTTATGCACCACAGTGCGGATTGTGCCCTCGGAAACCTGGAAATCTCGGGCAATGGCTCTGATGGACGTACCGGGGTTCGCATCAATAATGTCTGGGACCTGTTGTATGAATTGTGGTGTTCTCATACAGTCTGAACCAGGGCAAGATTTCATCTTTTTTGCTCACTAGCAAATTTTGCTAGTGACCAAATAGTTTGCTAGCAAAACATTTGCATGACTAGCAAGTAAAACTAAATCACATCGTAACTTATTTTCTAATAAAGTTACACAGAAATTTAAATATGTGTATAAATATTTTGACTTACCTTTTTGAATAATGAATAGAATCTTAGATAAGTTTAGTGACTATCTTTATCATTAATTTCTAACAAATTCTCATACCACATGAATATATTTCACTGACATTCTAATTCAGATTTCTTCCCATATGGTTTACGCTCAGGGTGTCTGACTTTGTCATCATACCACTTTATAACTGCTGACCGTGGATTAAAAATCTCTTCTTGTGGCCCTTCTATTTCAATTGTCATCAGAACATTTAAAGTTTCAACAGACAAATTGTTCCTCCAATCCCCTTGTATTCTTTTTAAAAAACTGAATCCCACATCACAACATGCAGTACTAAGCGGAAGTATCGCACAAATTTCTGCTAAACTTCTACACACTTCATATCTGCCAACAACCACACAATGCCGTAGTTTCTACGGAATTAGTTGTCTGACTACGGAACACACTATCAAAACTACAGATTCTACAAATTTTCATTTTGCTATTATTTTTATGATATACACGAGATTCTTACAGGGATTCGCGGAATCCTGCTTTTTTTTTTTTTGTGTGTGTCATCAGTTAGATCATTCTGAAGATCGATATTTGGGAGGGAGGGGGGTTGTTTTCCATCTGGAGACGAAATTTTGTGCTTCAAAACTTTCGAACACAGTAGTGAAACGGAGTAAGAAAATTTTGCAGTAATCGCAAATTTTTCTCCCAATGTTGTCTTTGTGTCCGCTTTTCTTGTTAAATATCATTTTATTGCATAAATGTTTGCATTTTAGCTTGAAACTGTGGAGAACAATTTGCAAAAACGGAAGTTGGCTGCTGCAAAATTTTTCTGTAATCTTCAGGCATGAGATTCTTCGGCGAATTCAAGGAATTCCGGCTTTTTCGTTATTATTGGAATTCCGTCTTTACGAAACTAGAAAACGATAGATCGACGGAATTCGGATTTTTTCCGTAATCATAATTTTTTTTTCTCACGATGTTGCCTCTGTCAAGTATTATTGCTCATTAACATTTTACTGGATAAATATTTGTATTTCAGCTTGAAAATACAAGGAAAATTTCCAAAACCAGAAGTCAGACGAAGCAAAAGTTTCTTCCGTAATCGTTTACCACCTCCGCGAACACGTTTTGTAAAAAAGCGTCTATCTATGCCACGCAATAAGGCTAGTTACTACGGATAAGACTTTTGCCAGTGTTGGCAGGCTGTTTTCCAGTAACATTTTGGTTTGCTTCTTTTGGTTTTGTCTACCATCCGAATAAGTGGAATTATTCTTGCTTATTCATCACTGATCATTAGAGCGCAGTATTTGATGTATGCATGACTATCAAGACTTGTGGAAGTAGGCGATCGCTTGGCTTAGGGTACGACAGGAGTTGAGGACAAAGTTCGTGGGGCAAAAGAAGGGAGGGTGGCAGAGCAGGTGGTCAAACAACCGATCCATCCCAGAGCTCTGGGTTGCCACAGCAACCATTGCCGAAGCCACGTTCAGTTTCTGTAACAGACCAATGAGGGCACGATGGAGAGGAGTTTCAATGCGCTGCTACGCAGGGCCGTTCTACAGGAGGGGATGAAAGATATGGGGAGGATAGGTAATTAAGTGTCGAAAGGAAATTGGCGAAAGAGAATCGCTGATAGTCGCTGTTTTAACAAGTGATAATAGAAACTGTTATGTAAACTTCATGGATTAATAATGATTTTTGGTTATTTTAAATAAAAAAATTACCTTACTAGCAATATTTGCTACTGCGATTTTTTTTCACTAGCAAATTTGATTTTTCACTAGCTATTTGCTAGTTGCTAATCATTGAAATCGCGTCCTGGTCTGAACTCTGTTAGTGCTTTTTGCGCTTTGCTACAGGCGACACATGTCCGCCAGAGGCTTCCAACTCCTTCCGAACCTTGGTCACAAACTATCTGGCGACTTTCAAAAATTTTGCAATCTCAACATCGCTGTGCTGTGCGTGTAGCGCAACGATCACGACGTCTCTTCATTTCTTGCGTTAGCTGAGAGTCTGCCATTGATGCTCTGTAAAGATGAAGGTGCAGAAATTATTTTACACATAACTGCACGCGCTTAATCACATGTCCTCAAATACCGTACGCACCGGGTGTTACTGGTACAGAAAAAAAATTATTGCTAATAATTTTCTTGATTTTATATGTACGAGTTTTTCTTATTCACTAATAGAAAAACTCATTTTGCAAGGATGTCTCAAAGTCCATTTTAGATCTGTTGATATGGCCTTGACTGCAGCGGTAACTTGATCAATGCATCCCGAAAACGAAAGTGTTTAAACATGGCAGATCACTCAGAATAACATCGCCACTTATAGTAGAAAAGTGCATTAGTTTAACAATCTACTTAAGTTTGTTATTAAATTAAGTGTGCCCGGCTCTAAAAATCAAACAAACAGTAACCTTTTTTTGAAGACAGAGCGAGCAAAACAGGATTGCATTTTTACTGAATGGGGCGATGTTTGGTTTTGTCACTAAAGCCAATTGTTTGTCACAAACTAGGTGGAGAGGGATGATGAAACTCGGGAGTAGATAAATGATCTCTATGTCAATCACACACTCGTACAACTCAGCAGTTTACTGACAGCTGCTACACTGCAGAGGGTAGTGGGAGAAAATTTTATAGAACAAATGTTCAATTTTTTTAAATAGTTGCGTGCAAATTTTAATGTCCACAATACATCAAAATAAAGATCCATTTGAAATTTTGAAGAAATCCATTGAAAAATTCAAAAGTTACACATTTATTTTTTATGGCATGCATATTCTTTATGAGATAAAAAAACTATCAGGTTGACATCAAAACCTATTTACGCTTTCCAAATATGTTTCAGGAAGTTTTTTTTTTTCTTTTTAAATAACGATGTGCCTGCCTTATGACGTTTGGTAAACGCATCACGATTCGTTTGCTGCGGGAACAAATGCTTTACTCTCCATGAATGAAGTAATTGCAGAAAACCCGCTCGCAAAAAGTAGGAGGAGGTGGGTTATGTGCAAAAATGGGTTCATATATTGTTAAAATGTGTAAACTTCCCCTGAAAACTCTAACCAGGGTGGTGAGCCCTATCATCTTCCCAGAATTGTGCCTCAATTCTACCCACATTTTGCGGGAAACTGCCGCAAGCAACATTGCGAGAGCCAGCTACAACAATAAATAGTAGGTTAACATTTCCGCATGCCGGCGCATCCTCAGAAATTTTTTTTTTTATTTATGCACACGATAGGTAGGTATACAAAAACTGCAGATATTCACATAAAAATCGGGGGGTCGAGTTATACACGGGATATACAAAAACTGCAAATATTCAGATAAAAATCGGGGGCTCGACTTATACACAAGATCAACCTATATACAGTATTCAGAATTTCAAGACAAGTGCTGCATTTGCAAGGAAAAATAGACTGGACGTCTGTCAATAGGAAATGACGTAGTGGAGCGTGTTCGGGTAAGTTACATAAGGAGCCCTCAGAAATTCACTTATCGAGGAGGTTGAGAACTTGGGTGTCCCGCAGAAAACTGTATGGCAAGTTCTGAGGAAACGTTTGCAGATGTAACCATATCGTCTGCAATTGATTCAAAAGCTGAAAGGGGATGACCACCATCTGCGAGCACCTTTCTGTAAAGATTTCTCACTCTAATGTGAAGATGACTGTTTCTCTGAAAAGTTAGTTTTTAGTGACTTAGCAACATTCCGCATTTCAGGAAAGGTGAACAGGCATAACATGATAATTTGGGGCACTCAAAATCCCCATGCCATGTTGCAGCAAGGCCATGCTTCCCCAAAAGTCAAATATCATCAGTGCAATTACTCACTCCCAGCAATCTTGCAGGAGCACTGCTCGGTGTGGGCGTTGTACTGCAACAGTCCATACTTTGCAAGATTGCCATGCCAAAGCCGAGCTGTGCTTCAACTGCAAGGGATCTCATGCAGCATCATCGAGAGACTGTCCAAAGTGGAAAGAGGAAAAAGAGATCCAACGCATTAAGACCGTTGAGGGAATCTCCTACCCAGAGGCCAGAAGAAAGGTCGCTCCAAATCAATCAAATCGGCGATCCTATGCATCAGCGGTTGTTGCAAGGACTACAGTCTGTACCCAGACTGATAGCCAAATCCCAGTGAATTGTCCCTACAAGCTAGACGACATCATAGCTGCTGGTCTGGCAGCACTGCAATCCCGAGCTAGGGACGCGAAAGCTCCAACAACCACTGTGCCTAAACCTGCTGCAACTAACACCAGCACCCCCGGGAGGAAAGAGAAGAAATCTCCAAACTCTCATCATAAGAACCAGGATCAGGCATGATCATCTGCGACACAGGAACCAAAATACCGCCCCATTTTACCACCAGAGACTACAGGGCGTCGGACAAAACAGTCCCAAGCGCAAATGGACGTTGATGATGGAATCGGACAACTATTAGTTGTCCCAGTCTTTCTCGGGTTTTGTTTTTCGTTTTTTCTTTTTCTCATTCACCACACTTCAAACCATGGGTCAAATCGTTCAGTGGAACTGTAGAGGCTTTCGGACAAGACATGACGACGTGAAACATCTGCTTTCGTCATACTCTCCAGTGTGCCTTTGCCTCCAGGAGACAAAACTTAAACCATCAGACCTTTCAGTTCGAGGCTACAGCGCATTTCGGAAAGATAATGTTTCAGGAGATATAGCTTGCGGGGGAGTTGCCATCCTTGTCCCCCACAGTGTTCCAGTTTCTCCCGTTGCGGTCTCAACATCTTTACAAGCCGTTGCGGTGCGTATCTCCATGCCTGTGCCTCTAACTGTTTGCAGCGTCTATCTGCCGCCGGATGAGGACGTGAGAGTGTCCGTTCTTGAGAGCTTAGTTGAGCAGCTGCAGTCACCTGCTCTTCTTCTGGGTGACTTCAATGCTCATAATCCATTGTGGGGTAGTGTCAGAACAGACACACGAGGCCGTAGGATCGAATCTCTTCTTTCCTCGACCTCTTTGTGCCTGTTTAACACCGGTGCTGACACTTACTTCCACGAGCCTACAAAGTTTCAGTGCAATCGATTTATCTTTGGGTCAACCATCGGTTATGGCCGACTGGTCGTGGACGGTGTGTGACGACCTCCATGGAAGCGACCACTTCCCAATTATACTTAGGTATAATGTGAGCGTGCCATCTTCTGCCTCCCGCCCTCCTCGTTGGAGGATAGATCGTGCCAAGTGGGAGGTCTTCACACCGTCCGCAGTAATATCTTTTGCCATGGTGACCCGGGGGTCAATTGACGCAGCTGTTACTGATGTCACAACGTGTATCATTCAGGCAGCAGATCTCTCTATCCCAAAAACATCAATGACGCTCCCAAGACGTCCGAAGCCTTGGTGGAACCCTGATTGCGCAGCGGCTAGGAGAGTTCAACATAAGGCTTGGTGTACTTTTCGGCGTTATCCGACCGATGCCAATCTTGTTAAATTTAAAAGAGCAAAATCTTACGCTCGGTTGGTGCGTCGACGAAGCAAGAGGGAGTCTTGGATGAAGTACGTTTCATCTATCAATTCATGTGCCAGTTCAAAAACTGTTTGGGAAAAAATTCATAAGATCCGGGGAAACTATAGTTCCCGCCAAATTTCAATTCTTAAGAATAACGGCTGCACGTATGCTGAAGTTGGGGAGATTGTGGATTGCTTGGGCGAAGCGTTTGCCTCAGTTTCTAGTTCTCAGGCGTATCTCCCGTCCTTTCAGAGGAACGCCAGAAAATCTCCTTTGCACCTTTTTATAACACTGAGTATAACTCCCCCTTCAGCATGGTTGAACTACGGGCGGCTCTGCATCGGTCCGGTGCAACATCTGTCGGTCCCGACTGCATCCACTATGACATGATCCGTCATCTCTCGCAGTTGTCTCTCGAGAATCTGTTAGTGCTTTTCAACCGCATTTGGTTGGAGCACAGTTTCCCGGACTCTTGGCGAAGAGCTTTTGTTTTACCTTTTCCCAAGCCTGGCAAAGACCCCAAGTTTCCCTCTAGTTATCGGCCAATTGCCCTCACTAGCTGCCTGTGCAAAATCCTTGAACGAATGGTTAATTCCCGGCTAATTTATTTTCTAGAAGAACATCGAATACTGTCTCCATCACAAAGCGGCTTCCGCCGTCATCGTTCAGCTCCTGACCATCTCCTGCTCCTTGAGACGTCTGTTCGTGAGGCGTTCGTACGTAGGCAGCACCTGGTGTCTGTGTTTTTTGACATCGAAAAAGCTTACGATAGAGCGTGGCGTCACGGTATCCTCCGTGACCTCCACGAAAATGGGTTGCGTGGAAACCTCCCAACATTCATTGCCAGCTTCCTTCGTAACCGCGTGTCCCAGGTGCGCCTGGGTACGACGCTTTCTGCCTTATTCCATCAAGAACAAGGTGTCCCTCAAGGCAGCATTCTTTCGGTGACTCTGTTCATCCTCCGCATAAACTGTCTGCTCAAAAATCTTCCTCCAGAGGTTTCGGCTACCATTTATGTTGACGACCTTTACATCTTCTGTTCGTCATCCAGCATACATTTCGTTGAAAGGCAGCTGCAGTTTGCTGCAATTACCCAGATTGTTAAAGCGGCTAACAATGGGTTTGTTCTTTCTCCCGACAAGACAGCCTGTGTCCATTTCTGCCGGAGGCGTGGCCTCCATCCTGATCCAGAGCTCTATTTGGACTGTGCAGCCATTCCAGTTTTGCCGGAAACCAAGTTCCTTGGTTTGACCGTTGACCGTGCTCTCACCTTTCGCTCGCACGTTCGACGGCTAAGGACTTCCTGTCTGAGAGCCTTGTCAATCCTTAAGATCCTTGCCTCTGTCTCCTGGGGTGCAGACAGGACTTCCTTGTTCCGTATTTCCCATTCTCTCATTCGGTCTAAGCTGGATTATGGCTGTATGGCTCTGCGCGTCCTTCCGTTCTCCGGCCGTTGGATACCATCCACCATCAGGCGCTGCGTCTTTGTACGGGAGCATTTCGCACGTCACCCATTCCCAGCCTTTTTGCCGACGCGAACGAACCGTCGCTTCATTTACGCCATCTCTTCAATTTTACCCGAAACTTAAATCTCTCTCGGACCATCCTTTATACGATGCAGTTTTTCATCCCCAGCATGCTGGTTTGTTCGAGATCCGTCCCTCGTGCATTCGAACCTTCGGTCTTTGTATGGCGGCCGTAGCTCGTGGTGCAGGGCTCGACTTGTCACTCGTTGGAGAGACCAAGGGCTTTGAGGATCCCCCATGACATCCTCTTGGTGTCATGGTTGATACCAGCTTTACATCTTTTGACAAGTCCTCAACCCCTGAGTCAGTGTACCAGCAGCTCTTCGCTGAACACCGTTACGTCAATGCAGACTTTATTCCTGTTTTCACCGATGGATCTAAGGCGGCTGGTGTTGTTGGATCCGCCGCCGTCTGCGTTGACGAAGTTTCTGTTGCCCGCATTCCTACTGAGGCCACGGTGTTTTCGGCGGAGATGCATGCTGTGTATCTTGTTCACGTGCAGTCGAGCTCTCATCAGCATGCTATTGTGTACACTGATTCGTTGAGTGTTGTGCAATCATTGTCATCTTTGGATTTCACTGGCCACCCACTTCTTTTTACCGTTCGGAGACTTCTTCGTTCTTTGCTCGAGGCTGATGTCCAGATTCGGTTCTGCTGGATTCCTGGGCATGTTGGGATCCCAGGGAACGAGTCTGCTGATGCTGCTGCTAGATCTGCCTCCTCTTTGGTTGTCACACCCTTGCCACTGTTCCACCGTGATTTTCGCTTTCTTGTTCACGATCATATCAGACGAACGTGGCAAAGTCTGTGGGACCAACAGGTGGAGAATAAACTGCACCGTATAAAACCTAACCTTGGAGTCTGGAAGTCATCGTGTCGCCGGAACCGTTGGGAAGTTGTTCTTGCGCGTCTCCGCATTGGGCATTGTCGCTTCACGCATAGCTATTTGCTGTGTGGCGACACTGCCCCGGTGTGCGAGACATGCGACTGTTTACTCACAGTCTCTCATGTTTTGTGCAGTTGTGTTCGTCTTCGTTATCATCGGTTTCACTATTTTCAGTCTCATCTGCTGGACGAGGGCGCAGCTACGCTTCAAATGCTTTTGGGCGACCACTGCGACACTTTCGCAGTAGTTTCCTTTTTAAAACAGATTAACGTTTTAAAACTTGTTTAAAAAAAAAGTTGTGATAATTATAATAGTAAATTAATAAATTTATATATAAACTTAATTAACTAACTAGTCTTCACAGCTTTTGTAACTTTTACCAAGCCTGTCTGCTCTTAATCATTTTACCCCGCTTTTAAAATTCTTTAACTGATAGTTCTGTGTCTGGTGCTCTTTGGCCATGCCTGGCCCTTGCGCCACAAAAATCAATTAACTAACTAAATCATTGCAATTACTCATTGAAAGGTGTACGGGGCAGTTCTTCGCTCAAGCCACTGTGACAGGAATTACCTATCTTGACACGCTTGAACAATGGCTGCACCCACAACTGGAAGAAGACATTGATGCCTTCATTTTTCAACTCCACGGTGCTCTACCGCATTTCCATATAACGGTTCGGGGCCACCTCAATGACAGGCCGCCAGAACGGTGGATTGGCCGTTCATCTGAAGGGGACGAGGAACTTGTGTTGGCCACCACGATCCCCAGATCTCAACCCTGTATGATATTTTTTTTTGTGGGGTTTCATAAAGGATCGTGCCTATGTACCACCACTTGCAATGACGCTGGTTGATTTAAAAGCAGGCATCACAGAAATTGACATCGACATACTATCAAAGAATTTGGCAGGAACTTGATGTGTGCCGTGTTATGCGTGGAACACCACTTCGTGAAATGTGCTTTTCAATGTGTATCTGTTTTACATTAAACATGAGCGCCAAATCACTTAAATCGGGAACATCATTTTGAATTTATGAAAAAATTTGAACCAGTATTTTTAATGAACTAATTTATTTTATTCAATTTTGAGTGCAGTAACCAAAAATATTTGGTACAGCTCTACTGTTATACACATAAATATTGTTCAAAATGTTTATTCACGCCAGTTAAGATGATAAATTTCTGGCTCTTTCTCCTTTGCTATAAGCAGATCTTTAATTGATTTCGGAGAGTGCAGCTTTCTCCCGCAATAACCGTCTTTTTTGTGCCAAAGTCCAGAGCGTGGCCTTTTCCCCAGCCAACGTAAACGGTTAGGACTTCCTATGGGCTTACTTCCGTGGTCGACGTTGGAAAGTCTTCCGCACACTGCCATGCATCTTTCATCAACCATAACTTGAAGTTTGGATGGGAGCATAATAGTGCATTTGTTATCAGCCCTGCGTAACAGCGTAGCAGCTGCTCCGGCGGCGCGGCACATGGTTCCTCCTTTCCCAGGTTCCCTCTCTATATTGTGGATTAGGGTTCCTGGAGGTAAAGCTCCAACAGGATGAGCATTACCTTCCTTTGGTTGAACTGCAAAGAAGTCAAACCAAACATCATATGTCACACTACAACTGAAACTCAATCACCCACATCTCAATAACTATTGCAATACACTTAGTACACAAAACATGAGGTATAGGGCAGGGTTTGAAAAATCACAGCCCACTTGGTTTCGAGGAAGTATAATTAAGCTGTCTAAGTACGATATGTCAAACTCACCAAGTTTAATTATAACGTTAAAATACTTAAAAAAAAGCAAGGACGCCTTCGGCCTCATCATCAGGCTTAGTGCCACAGTATACAGTGCAAGCAAGCAATAAATACACTAAGAAACAATACTATGATGCAATAGTCACACAAGTCCTCGTTGCCAAACGTGGGCAGTGGGAATTCCCGAGTACATGAAAAATTACGACAGATGTTCTACTTCCGCCGTGTGAAACACTGATTCAGTGAATTGCTTCCAGTGACGTGAAACAAAACTACGAAGATCATCTATATAAATTGCAGCTCGAATTACCAAACTTAATATGTAAGCTTTCAGATATAATAATATCTAAGCTTCCAGATAAAATAAGATTCACATATTTTATCTGAAAGCTTACATATCATTAAATTTGGTAATTCGAAGTGCAATATACACTGCTGGCCACCCAAAATGCAACACCAAGAAGGAAGCATCCGATTGGCCTGAAATTCGCAGCATGCTTCGCCCGCGAGAGGACATGCAAACGATTATTAGCATTGCAGGGCATATGCAAATCATGTGCGCCCTGCACGCCACCGAGAAGCACTATAAGAAGGGTGCACAGAAGGCGGGGTGTAAGTAGTGGAAGTGTGTTGTGCTGCCGGACCTGTGCGTGGGAAGCTTCCTGATGCCTCGTCGCAGATAACGGCAGTCATTCCAGCACGTTTCGGAGTTCGACAGAGGACGAATAGTGGCTTATCGCGACAGCGGTTTATTGTACCGAGACATCGGCACCCGTGTGGGAAGACATCTACCCACGG
Organism: Macrothele yani; assembly: GCA_039090855.1. Lineage (NCBI taxonomy): Eukaryota > Metazoa > Arthropoda > Arachnida > Araneae > Macrothelidae > Macrothele > Macrothele yani. The sequence goes on along the minus strand of CM077031.1, from coordinate 14,590,936 downwards.
TGAGGCGACTATGGATTTGGTGGGTGCAGGAGGGGCGGACCGGATGTGAGCAATTGCTGCAGCCGCCGAACGAGGGGACCGGCATGTTGTGCAACAGGCATTGACGGCTCGCACCGCCACATCACGAACGTTAGCGCAGGAATTAGGGTGTGTTGCGCAACAACCTGTGTCAGCACGTACCGTTCGACGTCGTCTGCAGGAGCGGGGACTTGTCGCACGGCGCCCATTGCTCCGATTACCATTGAAGTTACACCACCGGCGAGTGCACCATTGAACGCCGCACCTGGACTACGGAATGGCACGACATTGTCTTCTCATTCCTCTAATTCCTTCAACATTAGGTCTTAACAGGTTGCCGAAACCTGTTAAGACCTAATGTTGAAGGAATTAGAGGACTTCAGAAAAAGGAGTGACCTTCAAAAAAATAGTATTCAGTTAGAAATTTTGTTAAATTGCCGAGATTTAAATTTAATACCAAATTATCTACAGCTCAATAATTACACATTTAATAATAAAGATGCTAGTATAATGAAACAATGTGAAATAAAGCAATTAAGAGCAGGAATTGTATTAAAAAGAAAGAAAGTATATGGGTTACATGACACTTGTTTTAATTTATGGAACCAGACACAAAATAATAAATATGAAAATTTAAATAAAATATGGTCATACTGTTATCGACCAAATTTTAAAACACGTTTACAATATTAGAAAATGAAGCCAAAAGCATTTTGAAAAATTGAATAGAATATAAAATATTCCCGTTAATAATTTAATGAAAATTCTTTACCTACGTTTCAAAATTATTCTAACATTGAACTCTCAGAGATACAACGGGCAGCATTACAGAAGGGTAAACAATTTGCTTATTCGCAGAATATTCCCCAATTGGGACTATTATTCAAAGTGTTCCATATTTACATAAACCAAATCTAAGATTTAAGTTATACAGAAATATTTTGGGCGATTCCATGCCAAATCAACCAGTCACCCTGACCATTTCAGATTTCAATTAAACCTTCAGGGATCATTCTCCCTAGTGATATAAATGAGAATATATTTTTATCTCATTGGGTTTACCTGTAATTAATTTTTAAAAATAGTCATTTTTTTGGCTTGCTTAAACTTTTTAAATCTTGAATTTCTCAAGTTCTATAAGGCCTAGAGAGCTGTTTGGCCCCTCATTTTAAAGAGAATTTCATAAGTTTTAATTTGATATGCAACTTGACTATGCTTGGTAAATTTTAAAAAAAATTACAAATTTTTAAGATAGTGTTTTTTAAATTTTTGAAAATATATGTTTTTTGTAATATTATAAGCTTTAAATCCTGAAACTTTTAGAATGGGATCAGGAGTTATGGTACCAAAGGAACAAGATAGAAAGATTTCCTTTTTGGATATCGAACTAACTAAAAAAGAATTACATTTTGAATATAAAGTTTTTAGAAAACCAACCTATGTACCTATTACGATTCCATGTTAATCTGAACACCCAAAAACTCACAAAATAAATAGTATTAGAAATTGGGTAAAGCGTGCCTTCACACATTCCTCAAATAGAATGTATACAGAAGAAGAAACAATATGGATATAACACAAACTGCCAAAAAAGTTGATTTTTGAATACAAAAAGAAATTAAAGAACATTGATCAAAACATACAAAAAAAGAAATATAAATTTTCAGGTTCTCTTCCTTTTATTAGAGGAATAAGGGAGAAATTTTTTAAGATTAATGAAGAAACACAACATTATTTTTGGTCATTCTGTTCAAGATACTGGTGATTCGGTTACAAGGAAAAAATCTAATAGAAATATTCTACAATCAGCAGGTGCATATGAAATTCCTATTGTTTCACAGGATTCTGGGGGCCAAATCTCTTACATAGGTAGTACAAAAAATAGATTAATAAAAAGATTACATTAACATATAAAAAAGAAGAAAAACTGCACTTATTCAATACCTGTATTAATCATAAACAATATCCTGATTTTGAAAATATTAAAATGTTTACTCACACAAATGAAAAAGAGTTGAGAATTTCAGAAAGTGTTATAATCGAACAAAAAATGGATAAAACATGTAATTTACAGGACTCAACTACTCTTGATACAGCTTGGAAGTCATTTATAAAAAGCGAAAAAACGCATAGGACAAAAAAACTAGTATTATAAAAGTCACACCATTTACACTGCTGGCCACCCAAAATGCAACACCAAGAAGGACACGAGATAGCAAAGCCAGATTTACTGGACACATAATTACAGATACAAAGATGAAACGATTGAGCTTACAGGCCCGTGCGACTTGCGAAACACGCGGGCATCAATAGTTCGTGTGGCCCCCATGGTTCGCAATAACGGCCGCTACACGCCACTGCGTTAAACGAAAGAGGCTTTGGATGTGGGCTTGGGGTATGTCAGTCCAGGCTGCTTCCACACGTTGCCACAGTTCATCAGGCGTAGCCGCGAGTGGTGCTTGCCAGGCCACTCGGTTGCTGATCGGCGACCAGACTTGTTCGATGGGAAACATATCGGGAGAACAGGCGGGCCACGGCAGCAGTGACACCTGGTGAGCCGTGAAAAATTGTTGCACGATGCGTGCCACATGCGGGCGCGCATTGTCCTGTTGAAACATGGCTGTTGGCAGGTCCTGCAGGTAAGGGAGGACTACAGGCTCCAAAACGTCGGAGATGTAGCAGCGGCTGTTGAGTGTACCGGTGATGCGTACCAGAGGGGTGCGGGTATCATGTCCAATTGCACCCCAAACCATAACGCCAGGCAACGGGCAGGTATGGCGATGCATGACGCATGCGTCATACAGTCTCTCGCCGCGGTGCCGCCACACGTGGATCCGACCATCGTGGTGTTACAGGCAGAAGCGGGATTCGTCAGAGAACACAATGTCATGCCATTCCGTAGTCCACGTGTGGCATTCAACGGCCCACCGCCGCTGCACTCGCCAGTGGTGTAACTTCAATGGTAATCGGAGCAATGGGCGCCGTGCGACAAGTCCCCGCTCCTGCAAACGACGTCGAACGGTACGTGCTGACACAGGTTGTTGCGCAACACACCCTAATTCCTGCGCTAACGTTCGTGATGTGGCGGTGCGAGCCATCAATGCCTGACGCACAACATGCCAGTCCTCTCGTTCGGTGGTGGGCTGCTGCAATCGTTCACACCGGTCCGTCCGTCCTTCCTTCCTGCACCCACCGAATCCATACTCGCCTCACTGTGGGTGGATGTCTTCTTAGACGGGTGCCGATGTCTCGGTACAATAAACCGCTGTCGCGATATGCCACTATTCGTCCTCTGTCGAACTCCGAAACGTGCTGGAATGACTGCCGTTATCTGTGACGAGGCATCAGGAAACTTCCCATGCACAGGTCCGGCAGCACAATACACTTCCACTACTTACGCCCCGCCTCCTGTGCACCCTTCTTATAGTGCTTCTCAGTGGTGTGCCGGGCGCACATGATTTGCATATGCCCTGCAATGCTAATCGTCTGCATGTCATTTCGCGGGCGATGCATGCTGTGAATTTCAGGCCAATCGGATGCTTCCTTCTTGGTGTTGCATTTTGGGTGGCCAGCAGTGTAGTAGCCATAGTCGCCGGTGGTCAAAAATAGTAGTAATAGTCGCATATTTAGTTGCCACTGGCAGCCCTGCGATAACTCACTAATTCAGCATTGAGTAACCGTAATATTTGTTAAAATGCTTGATGAATTGTAAACCTTGACATATCGGCCCCTGTACCATCGAGGATAAGAACTCAATTAGAAAACCTGATATTCATTTTCTCGTGAAAGTTCAATTCATCAGTCAAAAAACCAAAGTGTCATCACTACACGACATGAGGTCCGATCAAAACGTTTTGAGACTAGGCCGATATACAACAAAGTACTTACGTTACGTAAGCCTGGCTATGTTCTCCGTCAAAGTAGTCTCCTTGGGCAGCGATACACCACTGCATTTCTGCCACTGTCAGAACGCTCCCTGGAAGTTCTGTTCACAAATCGTGTCAAGCACCGACTGCAATTCGCACTGGATCTCGTCCACGGTTTCAAAACGGTGACGCTTGAGCTTCAGCTTCGGGAACAAAAAGAAGTCGCAGGGGGCCAAATCCGGCGAGGAAGGGTAGTTGTGCTGTTGCGGCTGCAAAACTGGCATGTTGCTATAATGCTCTGTGAGCTGCTGCACCATTGTGATGGTGCAGGAAATCGCCCCTGCGCCACATTTCAGGTCGTTTGCAGCAAATGTCTTTTCTAAGACACCGCAGTAAAAAAGAGTGGTGATGGTCTTGCCCTGGGGGATGAATTCATGGTGCACAACCCCACGAATGTCAAAGAACAGGACAAGCATACTTTTGCACTCCAGACCTCTCGGTCGTGGAGATGCCTGGGTCTTTCACTGCGACGACTGTTGTTTGGTCTCCGGGTCATAACCGTACACCCAAGTCTCATCCCTAGTGAAGACCCGTGACAGGAACATTTCACAGGTCTCCGTTCCCGATTTGCCGAGTTTGACGCAGAATTTGATATTCGCTCGCTGCTCTAGTTTGCAGTCCATACCGAAATTGTTGTAGCCGTGTCATGCACGTGGTCACTAAATATCGTGTAGCACAGCTCCCGATGTTCACAGAACGATGCCGCTCGGCACAATGACTCCCGAAGGTCATTGTCCTCAACCGCTGCTCGCACATCTGCATACTGCCATCTGTTGGTGAGCTATGTACCTAGTCTCAAAATTTTTCATTGCACTACATAATAATTAAAGTACATATATTCTCTCACAGTCTAATATTCTTTTAATTACTAAGACATATGTACTAGATCTTTCGGAGCACCATGTACTGCGAAAGATGTATTAAAAGATTATTAGACTGTGAGAGAATATATGTACTTTAATTATTAATGTGTAGCGATGGCACTTTGGTTTCTTGCTTGACTGATTCATTTTCTCTTTTATAAGAATACAAAAAAGATAAATTTGTTTACTTATCACAGAAAAATTTTGAGTGGATTACACTTTTGCAATTTCAAACATTGGTCATAAAAACTAATTTTTTTTTTTTTTTTTTTTTTTTTTTTGCGTGTGGGGTGTTTCGGTTCTTGTAGCATCGAGGAAAAGAACTCTTATTTTTGGCGCCGAAACATCGAACAAAACAGCTAAAAAATCGTGAATTCATGACATAAGATTACATTCCCCTCCTCTTTAAAAGAACGGAGCAAAGTTAAATTGATTTACTTTACGTAAAAAATATTCTTTTGCAGTTTCAAACATCAATGCTCAAAAACACCAATATCTTTTCCCCATCTCTACTCCGACCAATCTTTGCCGTACCGGCCAGAGTTTCCATATGAGGAAAGGAGCATGATGATGGAGTTCTTTTCCTCCAGCACTCAAAACTTTTTACCTTTGATGACTTTCCTGGTTTAATACAACCTGGAGGGTTATTATTATTACTATTATTATTTTCTCAGATTTCATCTGCAGCATAATCACAGAGTTGTAAAAAAAATCTATGTACACAATCACGAAAACTGAAAATTTGCTGCAGATTCAGAAAGTTAGCAATAGAATAAAAATAAACGAAAAAAAAAACTGAAAAACTAAATATTAGTGATTACTAAAATTTCGTTTTTTCATGTCTTAATGTACACTATATTGCCAAAAGTCACCGGACACCTAGAAGAGAAACACAACATAGCATTTATTGACATACATTAGTACAGTGTGGGCCCACTTTTGGCCTTAATGCATGCACTGACTCTTCGAGACATGCTTTCTACAAAGTTTTGGAACACAGCGACAAGTATGCGCTTCCTTTCAGTACATAATGCTGCCGCTAACTGTAGCTTAGTAGTCAATCTTAGTTCCAAACTCCTTATGCGGTGCTCTATGGGATTAAGATCAGGGTTCTGTGCTAGCCAGTCCCCACACGATACGGAATTATCGTCAAATCACACCGTAACAGTCCTTGCTTTATGGCTCGGTGCATTATCCTTCTGGTATCAAAAAGGCTCAGTTCCATAGTATTGCCACAGAGTTGGTAGGGCATAATTGTTCAGAATATCGAGGCAGACGTGCTGGTTAGCAGGTTTGTCCACGATAACCAATAGGCCGGGACCATACCATGAATCCCCCCCCCCCCACCCCCCCACACACACACACAAGTACACTGCGAGTTCCAAACTCGACCATAGGAACAGTACACTGTGGTAAACAGCATTCCCCCGGCTGCTGCCATACCCACACACAGCCATCAGACTGGTGGATCGTGTATCTGGATTCATCAGTCCATAGGACCAGTTTCCATTGATCTACGGTCCACGATAAATGTTCTTTACACCATGCTAAACGACAAGTAGCATTCCGAGTGGAGATGAAAGGCTTATGAGCAGCCGCACGACCACGGTAACCCATGGAATGAAGTTCTCTGTGAATGGTACGTGTACATATCAAGGTTCCAGCATTTTTACTCCCCGGTACACTGAAGTCTTGTGCAGTACTCCGTCGATTAGTTATAACGACGCTCCTGAGGCTTCGATGTCGTCTATCACTGATTTTCTTTGGTCTGCCGGTATGTTTTGCTGCTTCAGGCACGCCCTGTGTCTTCCACTTATTCAGTACATCCGAAACAGTTGACTTGGGTATGTTTAAACGCCTCTCGGTTTCTCTTATGGACAACCCAGTAATATAACACTCAACAATTTTTCCTTTCTCAAAGTCAGTTCTCTTCCGCCACAACATTTTCACTCAGGCTCACAGTGCGATATGATCGCAGTCAGCTGCAGGCCTGCTTTTATAGCATTTGCAGCTGTAGTACTGCACATCTTAACAACGCAGCAGATTAGTTCACTTGCTTTTGAAGGGGTGTCCGGTGACTTTTGACAATATAGTGTATCTTAGGCCTCTCTTGGGGGTGGGAGCACATGTCTGCCGAGCTCATGACGTGCCGTATATTTTCAAATTGTTAGGTAAGTTGTTACCTCTATTACTTGTAATCAAATGAAACAACTTTCTAGTCGAACCACATTGTGCCCACTGCTGAAACTTGGCACATAATTTGATTGCCACTCTGCCTGTTACTTCAATACATGACAGAGTGATTTTACTGCACCCACTTAAACAACTTTCCAGTAGGACCACTTTGTGCACACTGCTGAAATTTAACCCTGAGCAAGTTCAGATTTAAACAAAATTTGATTGGCACTTTTTACTCAGCACTTGAAACCATGACAAAGTGATTTTACAGCACATAACTTAAACACGACTTTCCGGTAGAACTGCTTTATGCACACTGCTGAAACTTTGCACCGAACCAGTTCAGATTTGATAGTGAATAGTTCCAACAGTGGTCAATGGATGGCACTAGTAGTGTCTTTCAAAGAAAATTGGTACTAAAAGTTTTCAGACACACTTTATGTGGCAGCTGAGATATACGTCAGCATGCAACAATAGCCTGGAGAGACAACAATATTTCAACAAGGATCACACAACTTATTATATTCTTAACTGAAAACTAATAGTAAATCACTTATAACTGTCAATTACCTGGAATTCTGGGAATCTCACCAGATGTTTCAATGAGGTCTCCAACCTTCATGTTTTCTGTTGCGAGGATCCACCTTTTGTGATCAGATGATGCTACTAATGCTATGTGTGCAGTTCTGCAAGGATCATAGCGCACCTGGTAAACTTTTTCCACTAAAATGCTGCCATCTTCAGGTGCCTCCCTCTTGTAATCAACCCAACGGAACTTTTTCTTGTGCCCTCCACCAATAGTTCTGACCACAACACGACCTGAAAATACAAAATGATCCAAAAATCAAGTCATTTCCAAGCATGGGGCACATTCTTGCAAAAAATGTAAAACAGTTCATGTCTTGTATAACAAACATCAAGAGAATACAAATGTTTTCTTATGTACTGAAGTAATAAAATTTGGACATCACATGTCTTTTTTTAAAATGCAGTAATGCTGGCACAATTTTTTAAAAGAAATTTAGCTGAATTCTGACCATAACACGACCTGAAAATACAAAATGATCCAAAAATCAAGTCATTTCCAAGCATGGGGCACATTCTTGCAAAAAACGTAAAACAGTTCAAGTCTCGTATAACAAACATCAAGAGAATACAAAATTTTTCTTATGTACTGAAGTAATAAAATTTGGACATCACACATTTTTTTCTTTTTTTAAATGCAGTAATGCTGGCACAAATTTTTTAAAGAAATTTAGCTGAATTCTGACCACAACACGACCTGAAAATACAAAATGATCCAAAAATCAAGTCATTTCCAAGCATGGGGCACATTCTTGCAAAAAACGTTAAACAGTTCAAGTCTCGTTTAACAAACATCAAGAGAATTCAAAATTTTTCTTATGTACTGAAGTAATAAAATTTGGACATCACATGTTTTTTTTTTAAATGCAGTAATGCTGGTGAAAATTTTTTAAAGAAATTTAGCTGAATCTAGTGTCTTAAATATGTACAAAGGTGATCCAAAGAGTAAAGAATGTTTGCACATATCATCTGTGCACATGAGCCGCCGATCTGTGTCACAGTCAGCCGGTGGTATTTGTGTGCGAGCTGGTGACCATTGTTTCTCATGCTAATTCTATCAATTAGGGAGTTTGTACAGTCATTTGTGAACAAGACAGAAAATCCTGTCGACTGCAGTTATTTGTGTACAAGATAAAAAAATCCTGCCGACTGCAGTCATTTGTGAACAAGACAGAAAATCCTGCAGACTGCAGTCGTTTGTGAACAAGATGGAAAATCCTGCTGACTGCAGTTATTTGTGAAAAAGATAAAAAATACTGCCGACTGCAGTCATTTGTGAACAAGATGGAAAATCCTGCTGACTGCAATCATTTGTGAACAAAATAAAAAAAATCCTGCTGGCTGTGCAGTTATTTGTGAACAAGATAGAAAATCCTACCGACTGCAGTCATTTGTGAACAAGAAGATAGAAAATCCTGATGACTGCCGTCATTTGTGAACAAGATAGAAAATTCTGCTAGATGCAGTCATTTGTGAACAAGGTAGACAATCCTGCTGACTGCAGTCATTTGTGAACAAGACCAGGGCAAGATTTCATCTTTTTTGCTCACTAGCAAATTTTGCTAGTGACCAAATAGTTTGCTAGCAAAACATTTGCATGACTAGCAAGTAAAACTAAATCACATCGTAACTTATTTTCTAATAAAGTTACACAGAAATTTAAATATGTGTATAAATATTTTGACTTACCTTTTTGAATAATGAATAGAATCTTAGATAAGTTTAGTGACTATCTTTATCATTAATTTCTAACAAATTCTCATACCACATGAATATATTTCACTGACATTCTAATTCAGATTTCTTCCCATATGGTTTACGCTCAGGGTGTCTGACTTTGTCATCATACCACTTTATAACTGCTGACCGTGAATTAAAAATCTCTTCTTGTGGCCCTTCTATTTCAATTGTCATCAGATCATTTAAAGTTTCAACAGACAAATTGTTCCTCCAATCCCCTTGTATTCTTTTTAAAAAGCTGAATCCCACCTCACAACATGCAGTACTAAGTGGAAGTATCGCACAAATTTCTGCTAAACTTCTACACACTTCATATCTGCCAACTACCACACAATGCCGTAGTTTCTACGGAATTAGTTGTCTGACTATGGAACTCACTATCAAAACTACGGATTCTACAAATTTTCATTTTGTTTCAAATTTTTCTTTTGCTATTATTTTTATGATATACACGAGGTTCTTACAGGGATTCGCAGAATCCCGCTTTTTTTTTTTTTGTGTGTGTCATCAGTTAGATCATTCTGAAGATCGATATTTAGGAGAGGGCGGGGGGGGGTTGTTTTCCATCTGGAGACGAAATTTCGTGCTTCAAAACTTTCGAACACAGTAGTGAAACGGAGTAAGAAAATTTTGCCGTAATCGCAAATTTTTCTCCCAATGTTGTCTTTGTGTCCGCTTTTCTAGTTAAATTTCGTTTTATTGCATAAATGTTTGCATTTTAGCTTGAAACTGTGGAGAACAATTTGCAAAAACGGAAGTTGGCTGCTGCAAAAATTTTCTGTAATCTTCAGGCATGAGATTCTTCCGGGAATTCAAGGAATTCCGGCTTTTTTCGTTAATATTGGAATTCCGTCTTTACGAAACTAGAAAACGAAAGGTCGACGGAATTCGGATTTTTTCGTAATCATAATTTTTTTTTTTTCTCACGATGTTGCCTCTGTCAAGTATTATTGCTCATTAACAATTTACTGGATAAATATTTGTATTTCAGCTTGAAAATACAAGGAAAATTTCCAAAACCAGAAGTCAGACGCAGCAAAAGTTTCTTCCGTAATCGTTTACCCCTTCCACGAACACGTTTCGTAAAAAAGTGCAATCTATGCCACGCAATAAGGCTAGTTAATATGGATAAGACTTTTGCCAGTGTTGGCAGGCTATTTTCCAGTAACATTTTGGTTTGCTTCTTTCGGTTTTGTCTACCATCCGAATAAGTGGAATTATTCTTCCTTATTCATCACTGATCATTAGAGCGCAGTATTTAATGTATGCATGACTATCAAGACTTGTGGAAGTAGGCGATCACTTCGCTTAGGGTACGACAGAAGTTGAGGACAAAGTTTGTGGGGCAAAAGAAGGGAGGGTGGCAGAGCAGGTGGTCAAACAACCGATCCATCCCAGAGCTCTGGATTGCCACAGTAACCATTGCCGACGTCACGTTCAGTTTCTGTAATAGACCAATGAGGGCACGATGGAGAGGAGTTTCAATGTATGACAGTTTCCACTGGAAGGGATGAAAGATATGGAGAGGATGGGTATTAAGTGTCGAAAGGAAATTGGCGAAAGAGAATCGCTGATCGTCGCTGTTTTAACAAGTGACAATAGAAACTGTTATGTAAACTTCGTGGATTAATAATGATTTTTGGTTACTTTAAATAAAGAAATTACCTTACTAGCAATATTTGCTACTGCAATTTTTTTTCACTAGCAAATTTGATTTTTCACTAGCTATTTGCTAGTTGCTAATCGGTGAAATCGCGCCCTGAACAAGACAGAAAAATCCTGTTGACTGCAGTCATTTGTGAACAAGATAAAAATCCTGCAGACTGCAGTCATTTGTGAACAAGAAGATAGTACATCCTGCTGGCTGTACTCATTTGTGAACAAGATGATAGAAAATCCTGCTGACTGCAAACAGTTATTCACTTTTTAAATGCTCAAAATGTTCATCCAATTAAAATTTATTATAAACTTGTTGCAGCATATGGTGAGGAGTAATCAATGAGTCAAGTGTAAGGAAATGGTAACTAATACACTGCTGGACAATTGCTAAGGACGGATCATAAATGGCTATATAGCGCATAAAAAAGTAAGTGTGGTTGGATGCCAAGTGAAATAAAATAATGTCAGAATGCCAGGACAATACAAGAAAGACAATTTATTGTGCTCTGAAATCCAGAAGGCTTTGGAACGTGTTCAAGGGACAAACAGGCCATTTTGTGCAGAATACGTAAACGTGAAAAAAATGCAATTACCGTCCGCAGGCGTTCCGGCGTAAGATGTCAATACGGGATATGGCCACCATGGAGGGCGATGCAAGATTCCACACGTCGTGACATGCTTTGCACAACATTATCAAGCAGCTGTTGGGGTAATTTATCCCATTCCTCTGTCAGTGCACGGATGAGGGTGTCCTTGTTTATTGGAGGGCATTGGCAACCAGCAAGACTCCTCCCCGAAGCATCCCACACATTTTCAATGAGATTCAGATCTGGAGAACGTGCTGGCCATACGAGGCGTTGAATATCCTCGCTCTCAAGACACTCCTGGACAGCGACTGTTTGATGACATGTTGCGTTGTCGTCCATGAAAATGAATCTATCACCAACAGCACAACGGAACATGCGAACATGAGGTAGCAGAACATCATTAATGTATCGTTGGCCAGTCATAGTCCCAGTTGGAAGCACATAGAAGGACGTACGGCCATTAATCATGATGCCAGCTCATACCATGACACTACATGTCGGATATCGGTCCCTTTCCTGTATGTTTGCTGGACAATATGCAGTACCACTATCACGCCAGATCAGTTGTCATCGACAATCAGACAATAGACTGTATCTACTCTCATCTGAGAAGAGGACAGCAGACCAGTCGTTATCAGTCCAATAGCGATGTTGATGGCACCATTGCAAAAGGGCGGTACGGTGACGTCTGGACAATGGGATGCACACAACAGGACGGCGGGCGTATAGTCCTCCTTCATGCAAACGTCTGGCGACAGTTTTTCGGGAGATCCGCTTGCCAGTAGCAGCCATAAACTGATTTGCTACCTCACTAGCTGTGCTGCGCCGGTATCTTTTTGTTGATAGCACTATGTACCGATCTTCTGCAGGTGTCGTACTGCGAAAACGACCTCCCCGTGACGTTTTCTACACTCTCCATTTGTTTGAAATGATTTCCAAAGCCGTGAAACAACACTGTGGCTGACGTTGAACTCCCTGGCAACATCTGTTATTTTTCGCCCTTCTACAATCTTGCCAATAATACGGCCACGCGTAAAATCATCTAGGTGATGTCGGGAAGACATACTGAAAATTGCAAGTTTGTCAATTGATTCTTTCCCTTTCAACTTTGCGTTTGAACAACAACGGTCAATACGCGTCAAATCCTTTATATCTCTTATCAGCGCTATGACGTCACGAACAAGTTCGGCAATCCAAAATTTGCATACGCACAACACGTCTTACTGTATCCCGCACTTATGCTAATTTCCACATTTTCCTGCCTTCCATTTTATGGTTGCTATCGTTGCTATTGTCATCCGTCCTTAGCAATTGTCCGGCAGTGTATTTGTTGGATGTTAGCGTCCTTTGCTCGTTCCTTTTATTTTCATCAAACACCTGCTGCAAGTGTTTTTATGTTTGCGTTGATGCCAAGCAGCCAGCCAGCGATGTGTTGCAAAGAATTATGGGATCACGACCCTGGACAATTGACAGAGTGAAGAGAGAGGAGACAAGATGGCATCGTCGTTTCGCTGTGTTGTTGTTCTTACAAATACTGCTCTAAAACAGTACATGTTTTATGACCTAAAAGGATTCTCGCCGGAATAAGCCGTATGTTCTGTGAACCTCCTAAAAGGAATATTAATCATGGTAAGACTGTTTAAAACAGACTAAATAGAAAGCAAAGTTCATTGTTAACAATAACTCATTCGTTCGGTGTTTATTATATATCCGTGAACCATCATTAGTGTCTTAGTTGTGTGTTTAGTCAAGAATAAATAACGAAAAACTTAAATCAGGAGTCTGTCAATTATGAACATAGCTACAGTTGCAAATCATTTCTTTTTTTTTTCAACTTACACCATCATTATCATTGATTATGAGACTGAGACCTAGTTTCATATCGCAGCTTCGGAAATAAGTGAAAAGAAAAGACAAGTACTAAGTACAAAGCAAAGCAGTCAGCAAAATGGCGATATCGAAAGAATATATTCACATAGAAAAACTGACAGAAACTAACTATGCAACGTGAAAATTTAGGATGGAAATGTTACTAATCAGGGAAAACATAAGTGATGTAGTGTTTGAACCCAAACCACAAACTGTAGATGAAACATGGGTTAAAAAGGATAGGCAATGCAGAGCTTTAATTTGTTTGTATATCGGTGATTCACAATTGTATCACGTGTTACACGAAACCAGTGCAAAGGATACCTGGAACAAACTCAAATGAGTACATGAAAGAACCAACTTATCCAGTTAACTGTATTTGTTAAGAAAATTGTACAGTATAAAATACACTGAATCGATTTCAATGCAATCACACATTAAAGAAGTAAGTGAACTGGGAGAGAAGTTAAACAATATTGGAGAACTAATAAAAGAAGCCCATATGGTAGCAATTTGGTTGTGTAGTATGCCACAAAGTTATAGTGCATTGATAACAGCTCTGGAAAGCAAAAATGAAGAGGAACTATCACTGGATTATGTGAAATCTAAATTAATTGACGAGTATGAGAGAAGAATGCATATTAAGGAGGGGTCAGTTACACACTCTGAAACACAATTTTCAGTTTATAAAATAAAGAACACTTTTACTGTCCCTAATTTTAAAGCCAAAAGATATTGTACTTATTGTCATAAGTCAAATCATGTTAGAAATGAGTGTTGGCATCTGAATGCTAATAATAAGCATAGTAATATTTACACAGGTAAAACAAAGTTTACTCCTAAGCAGCCGATTTATAACGGTAAAGTACAAAGTAATAACAACCTGCCACACAAGTTGAACATGTGTAGCAAAAATGAAAATGTGAAGGACGATTTTTGTGCTAGCGTTACAAGCAAAGATGCAAAACTTGATATAACAAATAATGATGTATAAAGAGCATTAGTATCACAAAACAATTCAATGTCTTGGGTTGTAGATTCAGGAGCAACTAGCCATATGTGTAGTGACATAAATTTCTTTTATAGAATTACAGAAAACTCAAATGAAAATGTAACCATTGCAAATGGCCATATGTTGCAGTCAAAAGGTTTTGGAGAAGGTAAGGTACTACTGAAAACTCTAGAACGAAATATTCATACCCTTAAGTCTATCAAATGTTTTGTATATCCCAGACTTAGTTGGAAATCTCTTATCAGTTAAAGTGCTTGCTAATAAAGGCTTTATAGTACTATTTGAAGAAAATACTTGCACTATAAACAAAGGTTGAACCATAGTTGCATATGACATTGCCACAGATGGTTTATTTGAACTCATCGTTGTTAAAGATAAAGATAAACAAGTTACAAACTGCGGAACACAATTGGGAAATAATATGAGTAAAAATTAAAACTGCATTTATAAATGGCGTCTCAGACTAGGACACAGAAGTATTGAAGCAATTAAAGAAATGGCAAATCAAAATTTAGCTAAAGGTATGAAAATAAATAATTGAAAGCATAGTTTTTATTGTGATTCATGCATTACAGCGAAACTTACAGAGAAATCATATCCGAAACAGGCATCTTACAGAGCAAAAGAACCGTTAGAACTAATACACTCAGATGTATGTGGGCCTTTTGAAGTTGAAAGCTTGGGAAGAAAAAGATATTTCCTTTATTTTATAGAAGATTTCAGTAGATATGCAACAGTGTATGTAATAAGTAGAAAAGATGAAGTATTAGCAAAGTTGAAAGAATTTGTTAGTTCTACAACAAATAAATTTAATAGAAAAGTAAAAATTTTGAGAACAGATAATGGCCTAGAATACTGCAGTAAAGAAGTTGAAGAGTGTTCATCAAACTTCTATAGTGTATTCACCAGCTCAAATTGGAGTAGCCGAAAGAAAAAATCGATCGTTAGTTGAAATGTGCAAAGCAATACTAATTAACACACATTTACCAAAAGCATATTGGGGAGAAGCAGTGCTAACAGCAACGTATTTGCAAAATAGGGCTTCTGGTGCGGCGGTTTTATGTTGTCTTCAGCTCGTTCTTTATTTGACAGGATGAGTAATTCTTTAATCCGTACTGCGGCAATGATACTTGGTCTAAGAACCTCTATTTGACTTAAAAACCTATTATTTCACTGACGTTTATATAACCCTAACCGGTAGTTTAATAGACTTATAAAACTTACTATTCCGTAAACCCGCATGTGTGAACACTCACTAACATAAACTAACTTCTTATTTACAAACGCCAAAAACATCTAACTAAAAAATTAAAAACTAATATACAATTATTTACACAAACTCATCTCATTGCCCTCTATACCATTCTTTCATTCCTCAGAACAAATCTCCACCTCATTCATACACCACACCTCAGCCATTCCCAACATAGATTGCCTCTAGCAGCTTTCTACCCAGCCGGGGTAGTCTTCAGGAGGCTGTTAGGTGGTATCAGCCCCGCTATCACAGTGCGAGTGAATGAGAGAAGCGATTATCAGCGTCAGCCCACCTCTTACGTCGTATTGAAAACTTTGCCACCGTGGCTCCATCTGTTAGGAACTTTAGTTAATATTTTATTTTCTTCTGCAGTAGTTTTTTTATTTTTTATTTTTATTAGTTCTTTCCATTTTTCGTTAAGTATATTTGGGTCATTATGATTCCATACTCGATCCCTATTTTTTTCAATCAGCACAAATTCTGTAATGCGCAAATGTCTTTCATTGTTACATGATTTAATTATTTTGATGTCTTCAAATTTCGCGTATCTTTTATTGTCTAAGCAATACCGTATCAGTGCCGTTTTTGCTTTTTTTTTTTTTTTGCCAATTTTTTATGTGTTGTTGCAGGCGATGTTTCAATTGGTTTTTAGTACTCCCTATGTACGATATTGGCAGGATGTCTGTTATAGGTACTTCATAAACGCCAGCTTTTCTCAAGATACTGCTATTTTCTGTATTATTAATCATCATATCTCTGACTGTAAGTACTTTGTTTCCCTTCTGAATTCCATATTTATGACATAACTTATTTATTTTTGTAGATATTCCTGGAAGGTAAGGTAAAGCACCTACATATTGTAATTCTTTTTTTCTTTTAGAGGTTAAGGTATCTTGCATCTTAACGTGTTCTTCATATATCCATTTATTTATTTTCTGTGGTGGATATCCATAATTAAATGAAATTTCTTTAATGTAGTTAATTTCATCATTCAGGAATTCTTCTTTAGAAGATACAAACAAAACTTCGGAGGCCCAATGGGCTCTCCTCTGTCAAACCTGTTTGATGAAGTAATTATGAACAGCATAGAAGAACAAGTTATCAGTATAATGGATGAACCACCATTGGTTTACTGCAGATACGCAGATGATATCTTCATCCTGACCAGAATGAAAACTGATGAGCTGGAATCTTTAACTCAACAACTTAGTAATGTCTATCCCACCATAAAATTGACAGTAGAACATGAAGAAGAAAATATCTTACCTTACTTGGATGTCAAGATCATCAAGCAAAAGAACCAACTGCAGTACAAGGTACATAGAAAACAAACTATGTCCCAGTTCTCGTACCATATAACTCAACACACCCTTACGCACAGAAATGTAATAGCATAAAAACATTAATTAAAAGAGCAATCACACATTCCTCTGAAGAAGAATTTCGTAATGAAGAAAAAAATTATATTAAAGAAATCACATACAACTATGGATACCCTCCACAGAAGATAAATAAATGGATTTATGAAGTACAAGTAAAGATGCAGGATACATATCCACGTAACAGAAAAAAACAATTACAATATGTTGGAGCAACACCTTACCTACCAGAAATCTCTACGGAAATCAATAAATTATGCCATAAATATGGAATTCAGATGGGAAACAAAGTAATGACTATTGGAGATATGATAATTAATAACACTGAAAAATGTAGTATCTTGGAAAAAGCTGGTGTGTACGAAATACCTATAAGTGGAATCCCACCAATATCATATATTGGAAGTACTAAAAATCAGGTAAAACATCGCCTACAACAACATATTAAAAATTGGCAAAAAAAAAAAAAAAAAAAAAAAAAAAGAAGCAAAAACAGCAGTGATACAGTACTGTCTGGATAACCACACATACCCGAATTTTGAAGAGATTAAAATAATAAAATCCTGTCGCAATGAGAGACACCTATGCATTGCAGAGTCTGTATTGATTGAAAAAAATGGAGATCGAATTTGTATTAATAACAATATAAGTATCCTTAATGAAAAATGGAAAGAACTAATAAAAATTGACCAAAAAGACCAAAAACACAGAAGAAGAAAATGAAAAGTTCACTAAAGTCAATAACAGATGGAGCCACGGTGGAAGCTTTTCATACATGACGTTGGGGCTGGGCGAGGAAGACGAGCGTATCCGCTCACTCTTGTTACTTGCACCAATGGGGGGGGGGTTAGTAATTGACCCAGCACCGCGACCTAGGGTCTATTCGCTCACTCTTACTGCGGTGGCAGAAGAGAAAGAATCTAGAACACCTCCTGAAGATACCCCGGCAGAGGGTAGAAAGTACTTGAGGCAGTCTTTTTTTTTTTTTTTTTTTTTTTGATTGGAGGTTTAACGACCACCGTGAGCAACTCAATGGGCTATAAGCAGTCGCCCGTCCCTAATTTAGGGTCACTGGTTCCAGGGAAGGGAAAGAACCAGTGCCGTAAGACAAACACAACATCCATACCTCACCGGGATTCGAACCCGGACCCCGTTCGGACGAATTATCAGAGGCCATCGCTTAGACCACTGCGCCACCGGGGCGGCTGAGGCAGTCTGCGTTGGAATGACTTACGGTTTGGTGAATGAATGTTCTGGTTGTTCATGCGGTGTTGAGAAGGAGAGTCGAAAGAATAAGATGAGTCGTATGTAAGTAGTCGTATATACGTTTTTAATACTTTTGTTTGCCATTTTGTATGTATGTAAATAGGCAGTTTCTGTTCGTTGATAATATCAAAAAGGTTTTGAGTTCAAGAATTGGGGTTTTTACCAACGAAGGTTGGGTTTTACACACTGGTGGGAAGGGGGAGGATACAGTTTTGGGACCTAGAAAGCAAGGCACTTCATGGTCTCGAGCGTTCATCAAACATTTGAAAGAATCTGAAGACAAAAAATAGAACACCGCACTGGAGGCTTAAACCAAGCATGACAACAAAAAGAATAAAATGTGCAGGAAAATGTGAAAAAGGTAAGCAACCTTGTTATTATTATAATTGTACGCATGTAAATTTAAAAACAACTGTGGTTTCTGCTATAGATGTTTTAACCTGAATTTATGAGAAAAAAATTATGAATATGAAGTATAGAAGGTCTTGTGTACATCGTGTGATGGATGTCAGTGAAGCCCGAGTTGTGTGTCAAGATCGCTGTACATGGGAAAGTTTCATTTGTCAGCAGTAAGTAAGTAATCAGTTAAAAATGTATCTAGTGGTTTGTATTTTTTGTGGAGCTAACCTCTGAATCTCAGAACTGCTTAGTGATATGTATGTATGTAAGTACATTTTTTCAGGCCATTCATTCAGGGCTCGATTTCAACCGGTAGTTAGTAGCAAATTGCTAGCAAACAAATACATTTTGCTAGTGATAAAAGATGGTTCTAGCAAAATTGCTAGTGGAAAATTTTTTAATGTTTTAGTGTGAACTGTAAAGTGCCACTGGATTGCACGTGTGGAATATTTTAGACACATACAAAAAGGAACAACTGCTTTCTGGAAACAAATGTTTCTTGAAAAGTAAAAACATTTTGGCACTAGTAGAAATATCCAGTATACTTCTGCATGTGAGGTTGGGTTTAGTTTCATGAAGAGAAACCAGGGTGATTAGAGGGGCAATTTAAAGTTAACAAACATTGAATGCTCTCATGAGTATTGAGGTTGAAGCTCCATCCGAAGACAAGTTGGACCCCAGGCCTGCTGTTTTAAAGTGGTATGATGAAAAAACCTGAAACCCAGATCGTAAACCATACGGAATTTCTTAAGATTTTGAACAGTGTTCTTGAATTTTGTGAATAAAGTTAAATAAATGTTCTTTTAATAATTTGCATTCAAATTAAATTGTTAGAATTAATCTGTCAGGTCATAAAAAGGTGAGTTATAACAAAATATTTATAATCTTTTCAGCATTACAAGTTGACAGTTACAGGAGTCAAATCAAAATTTGTCGTGATTGACTAATGAAAGGAGACATGTTAAAGTTCCTTTTGTATAATGTTAATAAACTTTTGCTAGTAGATAATGCAATTTGCTAGTAAAAAGTAAAGCTACTAGCAAGTGCTGCTACTGCCAAAAAAAAGAAAAAATGAAATCAAGGCCTTAAAGTGGTATGATGAAAAGACTCGAAACCCAGATCGTAAACCATACGGAATTTCTTAAGATTTTGAACGGTGTTCTTGAATATTATATATAATTCAAGACTACACATTTGTGATCAGGGCAAGATTTCATCTTTTTTGCTCACTAGCAAATTTTGCTAGTGACCAAATAGTTTGCTAGCAAAACATTTGCATGACTAGCAAGTAAAACTAAATCACATCGTAACTTATTTTCTAATAAAGTTACACAGAAATTTAAATATGTGTATAAATATTTTGACTTACCTTTTTGAATAATGAATAGAATCTTAGATAAGTTTAGTGACTATCTTTATCATTAATTTCTAACAAATTCTCATACCACATGAATATATTTAAAGTTTAGTGACTATCTTTATCATTAATTTCTAACAAATTCTCATACCACATGAATATATTTCACTGACATTCTAATTCAGATTTCTTCCCATATGGTTTACGCTCAGGGTGTCTGACTTTGTCATCATACCACTTTATAACTGCTGACTGTGGATTAAAAATCTCTTCTTGTGGCCCTTCTACAGTATTTCAATTGTCATCAGAGCATTTAAAGTTTCAACAGACAAATTGTTCCTCCAATCCCCTTGTATTCTTTTTAAAAAACTGAATCCCACCTCACAACATGCAGTACTAAATGGAAGTATCGCAGAAATTTCCGCTAAACTTCTACACACTTCATATCTGCCAACTACCACACAATGCCGTAGTTTCTATGGAATTAGTTGTCTGACTACGGAACTCACTATCAAAACTACGGATTCTACAAATTTTCATTTTGTTTCAAATTTTTCTTTTGCTATTATTTTTATGATATACACGAGATTCTTACAGGGATTCGCGGAATACCGCTTTATTTTTTATTTTATTTTTTGTCATCAGTTAGATCATTCTGAAGATCGATATTTAGGAGATGGGGGCGGGGGGGGGGGGTCGTCATCCATCTGGAGACAAAATTTCGTGCTTCAAAACTTTCGAACACAGTAGTGAAACGGAGTAAGAAAATTTTGCCGTAATCGCAAATTGTTCTCCCAATGTTTTCTTTGTGTCCGCTTTTCTTGTTAAATATCATTTTATTGCATAAATGTTTGCATTTTAGCTTGAAACTGTGGAGAACAATTTGCAAAAACGGAAGTTGGCTGCTGCAAAATATTTCTGTAATCTTCAGGCACGAGATTCTTCCGCGAATTCAAGGAATTCCGGCTTTTTCGTTATTATTGGAATTCCGTCTTTACGAAACTAGAAAACGAAAGGTTGACGGAATTCGGATTTTTCCGTAATCATATTTTTTTTTCTCACGATGTTGCCTCTGTCAAGTATTATTGCTCATTAACATTTTACTGGATAAATATTTGTATTTCAGCTTGAAAATACAAGGAAAATTTCCAAAACCAGAAGTCAGACGAAGCAAAAGTTTCTTCCGCAATCGTTTACCCCCTCCACGAACACGTTTCGTAAAAAAGCGTCTATCTATGCCACGCAATAAAGGCGATCGCTTGGCTTAGGGTACGATAGGAGTTGAGGACAAAGTTCGTGGGGCCAAAGAAGGGAGGGTGGCAGAGCAGGTGGTCAAACAACCGATCCATCCCAGAGCTCTGGGTTGCCACAGCAACCATTGCAGACGTCACGTTCAGTTTCTGTAATAGACCAATGAGGGCACGATGGAGAGGAGTTTCAATGCGCTTCTACGACAGTTTGGAAGGGATGAAAGATATGGGGAGGATGGGTATTAAGTGTCGAAAGGAAATTGGCGAAAGAGAATCGCTGATCGTCGCTGTTTTAACAAGTGATAATAGAAACTTATGTAAACTTCATGGATTAATAATGATTTTTGGTTACTTTAAATAAAGAAATTACCTTACTAGCAATATTTGCTACTGCGATTTTTTTTCACTAGCAAATTTGATTTTTCACTAGCTATTTGCTAGTTGCTAATCGGGGAAATCGCGCCCTGTTTGTGATGTTCATTTAGAATAAATTATCAACGTTTTTTCACAATTAAATGTTTTATTAACATCGACTATAGTTTCGCAGAACGTTTGGCTCGGCATCATGAGGACGAATGGAGCGTAAACATTCAAATCACTGTGACATCATCAGAGTTCTGACAGTCACGGTTTTTGGGGAGTTGTTTCCACGCGCTTTTATTTTCTAAATGGAGCCCTCGAATCTTTGAAAGCAAATCTCATTGAACATCATTTCAGCTAACAGGAAGTTGAAGAAATTTTGAGATTAGTGGAAATTTGTATCAAGCAAAACAGTTCTTATTTCGTGGAAGATTTTTTCAGCAGACAGAAGGCCTTGCAATGGGTAGCCCACGGTCGCCTGTTTTATGCGAAGTCTACATGCGTCACTTTGAGGACAAACTCTTTTAGCTCGTTACATTCGACCTGTGGATTCGACATGTAGATAATACCTTTGTCCTCTGGAAAGGCAGGAATTCCGAACTACCTAAATTAGTTGAACTTATCAGTTCAATTGATCCTCATATACAGTTCACATGTGAGACTGAAAATAATGGCTGCTTACCATTCCTAGATGTCCTTGTGTCACGCTCTGAAGTACCCAGTTTATCGAAAGCCATTTGCTGTTTCCTTACCTCCACATGCAAAATCAAATCACCCATGGAAATAAAAAATTTCTGCTTTCTACACATACTTATATCGTGCAGTACATATATGCTCAACTGAGGATTCCTTACAGAAAGAGTTTGATTTTCTTATACAAACTGCAGTACACAGAGGATATAGCCCTTCCGTGATAGAAAAAGCGGGCCAAAAATTTAGGAAACCGAAGCCCGTATGCTCGCTCACGCCAGTAGACCTCCCAGTACGAATTGGGCTGTTATCCCATTTGCTCCTCAGATTTGTTTCAGAATTTCAAAAATTCTCAAAAGTTTTAATTTCAAAGTGATTTTCAAACCCATAAATAAGATGAATTTTTACGGATCAAAAGACTACGTCCAAGACATAAATTCCTGGGGAATTTATCAGATACCTTGTGAATGTGGACTTTCATATATAGGACAGACCCGCAGGGCTTTAAGTTTCCGTGTGAAGGAACACAAGACTTACGTACGGAACTATGAACTGAAGAAGTCATCAATAGCCCAACATTGTCACGAAAATAACCATAAATTTTGATTTGGAAACGCTATTCTTATTGATAAACCTGATTCAACTAACAAGCTTAATGTATTAGAAGCTTTCCACATACACCGGAATTCTTCACGACTTGTCAATGACATGACGTCTACGCCATTTCTTTTAAGCGCGTGGAAACAACTCACCAAAAACCGTGACCGTCAGAACTCTGATGATGTCACAATGATTTGAATGTTTACGCTCCATTCGTCCTGATGATGCCGAGCCAAATGCTCTGCGAAACTATAGTCGATGTTAATAAAACATTTAATTGTGAAAAAACGTTGATAATTTATTCTTTCTTGAATTTTGTGAATAAAGTTAAATGAAAAAAATGTTTTTCAAATATTTGCATTTGAATTAAATTGTTAGAATTAATCTGTCAGGTCATGAAAAGGTGAGTTATATCAAAATATTTATAATCTTTTCAGCATTACGAGTTGACAGTTACAGGGGTCAAATCAAAATTTGTCGTTATTGACTAATGAAAGGAGACATGTTAAAGTTCCTTTTGTATAATGTTAATAAACTTTTGCTAGTAGATAATGCAATTTGCTAGTAAAGAGTAAGGCCACTAGCAAGTGCTCCTACTGCCAAAAAAAAAAAAAAAGAAAAAATGAAATCAAGGCCTTAAAGTAGTATGGTGAAAAGACTTGAAACCCAGATCGTAAACCATACGGAATTTCTAAAGATTTTGAACAGCGTTCTTGAATTTTGTGAATAAAGTTAAATGAAAAAAATGTTTTTCAAATATTTGAATTGGAATTAAATTGTTAGAATTAATCTGTCAGGTCATGAAAAGGTGAGTTATATCTAAATATTTATAATCTTTTCAGCATTACAAGTTGACAGTTACAGGGGTCAAATCAAAATTTGTCGTGATTGACTAATGAAAGGAGACATGTTAAAGTTCCTTTTGTATAATGTTAATAAACTTTTGCTAGTAGATAATGCAATTTGCTGGTAAAAAGTAAGGCCACTAGCAAGTGTTGCTACTGCCAAAAAAAAAGAAAAAATGAAATCAAGGCCTTAAAGTGGTATGGTGAAAAGACTTGAAACCCAGATCGTAAACCATACAGAATTTCTTAAGATTTTGAACAGCGTTCTTGAATTTTGTGAATAAAGTTAAATGAAAAAAATGTTTTTCAAATATTTGAATTGGAATTAAATTGTTAGAATTAATCTTTCAGGTCATGAAAATGTGAGTTATATCTAAATGTTTATAATCTTTTCAGCATTACAAGTTGACAGTTACAGGGGTCAAATCAAAATTTGTCGTGATTGACTAATGAAAGGAGACATGTTAAAGTTCCTTTTGTATAATGTTAATAAACTTTTGCTAGTAGATAATGCAATTTGCTAGTAAAAAGTAAGGCCACTAGCAAGTGTTGCTACTGCCAAAAAAAAAAAAGAAAAAATGAAATCAAGGCCTGCATCCATTAGAAAAACATGCAGCCGAGGTTACAGTATTTAAACATTCTGAAAAGCACTCACCAATGACATTTATAAGAAAAATAAATACAGGTATAACTTACCAGTCTCAGGATCTCTGCCACCCAATTTGATGATTGGAAGTGGTTTGGTGGTATATTTGCCATCAGCAGGTAATACAGGTCTCCACCCATATTTAGATGGCACTGGTATGGGTACGCCTTCAGGAAGAGGCCTGCCTCCACCTCTAATTTTATTGTACCTGTAACGAACATTAATCAGCTGGAAATTTAACACTGTTTCTGAGGTAGTACTTTTCCCAAACAGTCCAGGCACAATTACATTTGTGGGAGGTATGGAGAGGACTTTTGGAGCACAAAGAGCTAGTTTCACACTTTGTGCCACTTGCTTTAGCAAAACAGACATACTGCCACTGATCTGAAATAGAAAAAAGGACATTTCTAACAAGCAGAAAACAAATTTAACAAGAAGGGGGTAAAAAAAAATAGAATTAAAAAATTATGTGCTGCATATGATTTACAACTAGGTTGCACAGTAAACTCAGTTAAAAATATAATTATATGTAACCTGGTCAAGATAAAGTATTGGAGAAATCAGGTATATATGAAATCAGAGTTCACCAAAATGCATAATTACGCATCTAGTAAGGTTCGAAATTTTACCGACGCATAAAAATACGCATCAGGAATTTTTCTCGACATGTAAAAATATGATTCGGGAATTTTTCTCGACATGTAAAAATATGCATCAGGAATTTTTCTCGGCACATAAAACTATGCATCGAAGAATTTTACCAATTTGTAAAAATGTGCAACGGGATAGTATTTCGCCTTTCAAGAAAAGGAAGTAAACGAAATAAAGATTTTTTTTCGTAATCGTAATTTATTTTTCCTGCGATGTTGCCTCTGTCCAGTATTGCTGTTATAGATCTATTGTAGATTCTGGCAACAAAAACTACAATGCACATTTAAACTTAAAATCTGGAAACCAATTTTAGTCCTTCATTTGGTGTGCAGAAGACCTATGCTAAGGTTGCTACATTTGGTGTGAAGACCTACGCTAAGGATACTCCATTTGGTATGGTGGTAGGGATCCCAGATACATTGGAAAAAAATATGGGACACTTACAATTGAGGGTGAAAGTTCAGTATGCACATCCATCACATATGCCAGTCTTACAAAATAATTTTAACTATTCTTATTAATCAATCAGTCTTGCTCACTCTTGCAATACTTTTCTGAAGAATGAATTTCACTGAACAATTGTTTGTTTTTAAGAATCGTGTCATGAAAAGCTACACAGTCCTCATTGAAAAATGATTTTACAATAAGTATTGATTTTACAGGCAATTTGTTTTTCTCAAATAATCTTTCGACCGACGCATTTGTTCCAAGAATACACATAACGAACTTCACTACTTTCTTTAAATTTGATAGTTCTCCCTCAACCTTTTTAAAGAGATCCACAAAGACTTCATCTAAATGTTTGGATTTCAGAGCTGTTTTCACTACCATTATTTCATCAAACAAATCAGATTCAACAATGTTTGATATGGCAGCGGTCTGAGTAATAGTTTGGACTGTTTGAAGAACATTTTCCTAAAGTAATGCCGTTTTCAGTCTTGAACTCTAAAATACAGGGCAAAAAGCTGTCCCGAAGAGTTTTCTCAGGACAATGGGACGCATTAGCCAAAAACGAGACGATCCCGTATTTTACGGGATGTCTGGGATCCCTAGTGAAGGCCTAAGCTAAGGATACTCTATTTGGTGTGAAGAAGACTATTTGGTGACAGGGTTGTTCCATTTGGTGTGAAGACCTACTAAGCTAAGGATACTCTATTTGGTGAGAAGACCTAAGCTAAGGTTGCTCTATTTGGTGTGAAGAAAGATCTATTCATAAGGTTCGTTGGTTGCATGCCAGCTGTTAAATGTTTGTAACAATATTTATGCTAAGACTGGGTATTTTTAACATGGGGCACTTCATTCAGATTCTCCAGCAAGGGCTGGATTAAGGCTGTAGTGGGGCCCTAGGCTAAGACATTTAAGTGGGCCCCCTAAAGAACTTACGATGAGGAATAATTATGAAGTCCATTAAAACATGAAATTGCTTGTGATAAATAATACATAGTGTATTCTTCAAGCTAATAAATTACCTGCAGTGTTTTGACAATAAGTCACTGTATTTTCCACTGTTCTCACAAAAACATGAGTTAAAAGCTTAAGATTCCTGAATTTTGTTTCAGATTTTCTAATGATTTAGCATTGTATACCTTTCTTAGTGCATCATTTTCACTATACAATGTGAAGCCACAGGGGATTTTAACCATTAACAGTTCCAGGTACAACTTGGGAGGTGTGGGTGGATGAGAGTTAAAAAGCTGCAACTGTCTATCTGACCCCACTGTACACAGCGACACACACCTTGGAAAATCGTTGCCTTGAAATCTGTTCATCTTCCAGCTTCTATTTCTCACCAAGTGGAAATCATACCAGACAAAAGTAAAACGATTTTATAAACTTCTTTATTTGCCCAGGTAAGCCTTCTGGGCCCTTGGTAATGGTGAGCCCCAAAGCTGTAGCTCCTATAGACCTCCCCTCCACCCCTTAATCCAGCCCTACGTTGAATGCAGTTTCCCGAGATGTGATGCAACACTTCAAAAAAACTTAACCCTCACGATTTGGCATTTCAACAATGAATCATCATCATCATCATTGTCAACCATTATCAATCCACTGCTGGACGAAGGTCTCCCCAAGTTTCCTCCACAACGGTCTGTCTTGTGCCAGTCTCCTCCATGTCACCCCTGCATACTTTCGAATTTCATCCACCCATCTCCCATGTGGTCTTCTTCTGGGTCTTTTCCTGTCCCTTGGAATCCAACCTAAAATTTTGGCTGTCCATTGATGATCTGTCCTTCTGGCAGTATGTCCAGCCCATTGCCATTTCAGGGATTTGACTCTGATCATGATGTCTTCCACTCTTGTCATTTTTCGGATCCACGAGTTCCTCTTCTTATCTCTCCTGGTTACACCAAGTATGCACCTCTCCATGCTTCTTTGAGTTGTCTGCAGCCTTTGTATGTCTCTTTTAGTTAAGGTCCACGTCTCTGCACCATACGTAAGCACTGGAAGGATGCATTGATCAAACACTTTTCTTTTAAGACATAATGGCATATTGCTCTTGAAAATTATGCTGTTTCTTCCAAAAGCTCTCCAGGCAAGTTTTGTACGCCGATTAATTTCTTCATCAATGTGACCCTCACTTGATATCTGCTGTCCAAGATAAACGTACGTGTCTGTTATCTCCAGCTTTTCTCCACCAATCGATAAATCTTCATTTCTTGTAAAAGCATTGAACATCACTTTTGTCTTCTGAAAGTTTATTTTTAATCCCACTTCTTTACTCTTGTCAGCAAGTTCCTGCATCATACTCTGCAGCTCTGATGGGCTAGTTGCAAAAATGATTACGTCATCAGCAAAACGAAGGTGGGTTAGATAATCTCCATTAATCTTTATCCCCTTGTTTTCCCAGCTCAGCGACTGAAAAACACCCTCCAATGTGGCATTAAAGAGCTTCGGAGATATGGTGTCACCTTGTCTCACTCCCTTTCCAATTTTTACGTGTGTTGTATTTTCAAACAGCCTAATCTTTGCACTTGCATTTTCATAGATGTTATTAATAATATTAATGTATGCATCTTCAATACCGCAGGTTTTCAGAGCCATTGTAACTGCTGATGGTTTCACCGAATCAAAGGCTTTTTCATAATCGATAAAAGCCATGCACAATGGAAGTTCATATTCCCTCGCTCTTTCAATTAGTTCTCTCAGCACATGGATATGATCTATTGTGCTGTAGCCAAAAAAAAAAATTAATCCAAGTATTGACTGATTTAGTTTTTGACAACAATGAATACTTGTTAAAAACTAAATCAGTCAATACTTGGATTAATTTTTTTTTTTTAAATGCATTATTTGAAAGTAACAAAATCTAATTAAATAATTAGATTTTTGACATCGTAGCTTTTCCAAATATTTGGAAAACCTATGATGTACTTTAAAACAAAAAGCTGCATATTCCCTTTTCCCCAAGTTATGCTTATGGTGGCGGCGATTTCTGAAAAAATTATTTCGGATGACATTGGAAGACACCATTGTTGTTTTCGTCGTTGAAATGTATGCCACCTTGAATTTTATTCAAATGCCCTTCACTTAGCAGCACTATATTTTCTCCTTATTTTAACAGACAGCGCGATGTACATCACAGTGTAACTAGAACGGACATTTCATATGGAATGCTCATATCTGTTCGGCAGGGATCATAGCATACTTCTGGAAAATTTTAGGTAGGAATTTTAGGAATTTTAGGAATTTTTAGAAAAATTTTAGGAAAATTTTAGGAGTGTATTTCAATAAAAACTAGATGTATATTTGTATACATCTAGTAAAACAACTTTGTATACATTGTAAAGAGTTTGCTTCACACCCTTCAACCATATATACTGATAGACTGCGCATGACATCAAAATTTCTGGCTCAACATAAAATCACATGACAACAGTCAAAAAGATGGGTTACACCTGCTGTGCTTATGGTTGCTCTGAGCGATATAGTAAAGAAAGTTCTATGATTTTTCATGGGTAAGAAACGAATTAAATACCTTAGTCAATAAAGTTCAATTACTTAACCAGAAACTTGCAGCTATTGATATAAAAATATAGTAACTTAAGAAAAAAAAATGGAATGCATGTTCCAAATTCTTCGCAAATGTTCATCACATTATAAATCACAAAATGTAAACAACCCGATCATGCATGTATATAGCTCATAAGTAAACTTACCTGAAGAGTTTTCATTATATATGAGGCGCATTCACATAATACACCGAAAACACTGAAGTTCTGCAGCGTAAATTAGTAATCATAACAGCATTTTTACACGAAATTTGGAGTCTGATGATGACGTGCCCAATGTTTGAGCCATGGCGGCTTTGATGCAGCTATTGCCAATGTGCAGTCCATTAGTATATATGGTCAGAAGTTAACACTCAAATTTTTTGCATAACGTCTAATGTCTAAAGTTTAAGTATGATTTACTTCTAATGTTCAGTTCTTATCTTTTCACATGTTATTATCATATTCAAGTATATTTACCACATTCAAGTTTCACTTTGAACATTAATATGCTGTTGAACCAGAAGCAATTCACGATTTTCACAGTAAAGTTTTCAGGTTTCACATTAAATTATAATATCCTAAAAGGTAATTGAAAACCAAGAACTATGTACAATTGTTCACTGAATTACTTTTTTCATATTATTGTTTTAACCTTTTCCTGATTAGCCTATCTTTTTCTGCTTCTACCACAACTAATTTACTTTCAGTTTTCTTTATTTCAGCTGAACCTTGTATGATCAAGTTAGAGGCAACTGCTATTTCAACAGTATTTTGTTTTTCTACAGCTTTTCTCATTCTTTCTGTTCCCTCTTGAATTATTGCTAGGAGGCTTCTTTATCGTTTTTAAGTCTATTTATTTCTGCATCATTTTCTTTTATTTTGTCATCAAACTCAGCTTTTCTTTTTTCTCTAGCTGCTTTTCCTTATTTTCCCTCTCTTTCTGCTTCCTTTCTTTTACCTTTTTGATTCTTCTTCCTTCAGCTTATCAACATACTCTTTATAAAATTTATGTGAATCACAAACACTATTTAACAAATTTCTTGTTATGGGAACTTTACTTACACATCCATAGTGTTTAATGGCCCCTTTAACTATTCTTAATGATGTTATAGTTGAGTCTTTTAAGTTAGCCTTGTCCTTCCTTAACAGAGCAGTGTTAACCGAAAATCCCCTTTCTGCATCAGCATTACCATGAGGTAAAACTAAAATTGACTTTATGAGTTTAGCAAGATTTGAGTATTTTTCTTTTCCGCTAGAGTCTTTAATACTAAATATATTACGCCAGTAATGATCAATCCGCACTGGAATATGCCCTTCCTCTGAAAATTTCACTAGTTCATCTAGAGTTGGCTTATCGCAATTTAAAAGTTTCCACTCTTCTCTTACTCTATCAATTTGTTCCTCAGAAAGATGCAAAACACTTGAAATTCTGGTTATTTCCGAAAGTCCTTCAGTGACTGAAAGTTGAGTTGACTCTTTCTTTGGTTCTTTTACCTTTAAAACTTCTATGTCTCTTAGCTTTTGATTGCAGAATGGCAAATTTGACTTTAAATATTTTGTGGTTGCAATTAGTGATGATCTTACATCTAGAGAAATAATTTCTGCCTGGTCTCCTGAACCTTCCTGAGGAGATTTTTGTCTTCATACCAACTTCTAACTCCCCTAGTTTTTTCCATGAATTTTTGTTTTCAAAATCTACATTCTTTAGGTCTTCTCCAAATTTCCCTGCTATAACATCATCTTGGATAAACTGAGCCATAACATTCCTCATTAAAGTATTTAAATCAGAATATAACTGGTGTATTTTTGGTTCTTCACTCTGATAACATAATGAAAACTTTTCAAAATTTTGGTGTGAAAATGAAATTAATGCTAAATAGCAAGGAGTAAGCTCATTTTTCAGGAAACAGTGAATTCTTTTATACCTTGCCGAATTGCGCAGTTGTTTTTCAAATATTTTTTGAGATGGCAAGAAGTTTAAAAAATATTCTGTAATATTTAGCCATTGATCCAAGAGCCTCTGGGCTACAGAACCAACGGTTAACCATCTGTTGCTGACATAACGCAAAAGAAATTTGGCAGTGACCAATGTTATATCCTCGACAGATTTATAATCCTCTCGTCTTGCAGCACTACTCTTTAAAAAGTAATGCATATCAGTAGCAAATTCGTCAAAATCTATATTTAAGCTTGTCAAAAAATTTTAAATGCATTACTAACAACATGCAGGTTGCAAAAACCTAGTTCCAAAGATTTCTGGCCTGTTTCTTGTTTTACAACTTCATTGAATTTGCGTAAAAGCACTTATTTACATTTGGGCTGTCCATGGATACACAAATAATTCTGTTCAACGAAATATTGAAGGATGATAACACATCAAAATTTCTTTTAGCAAAATATCTGCTGTTGCATGACCCAGAAAAACGCTTGTTAGGTATCGGCAAGAAACTGAATTTATTTCTGAAGACCAGTACTTGAGATACACATCCAACTGCCGTTTCACTTGTGTTTTGTAGTTTCATCAAATGCTATAGTAACCTTTCCTGGGCTACTAGATGCAATGTCTTTTTCAAATCCTCTTCAAAATATTTTGACAATCCATGTGATATCACATAAGCAACTTTTTTTCTTTAAGTTGCATTTTGGCTGCAATAGCAGAATCAGGAAACATTTCTTTGAAAAGTTCAACTGTTTCAGTGCATGAAACAAAAGACATATTGTCCTTAGCAACTTTCATGGCCCATAATGCTTCGGCTTTAGCCAACTGTAAATCATGACTCAGTACTTCACTAATATTTGTTTTGGGCTGAAGATCCCGTCCTCCAAAGACTTTCAGGATGGACTTATTTTGAAATTTACTTTGAAATTTCTGCAAATGTTTTTTTCCTTTATGATGCGCTTTTACTTGTGAAAAGCCACTATTAGAAATGTTGAAAATTTCTGAACACAATATACACTTAGCAGAAAATATTGTTTCAGTTGCAGAACACCATTCTTTCAACTTCACTCCGTCCAATTCTTTGGCGAGCCACGCATCTTGAAATTTCGTTTTGGATTTAGGCATCTTAAACACTTGTATTACTAACCAGAAAATGAAAGGGAAGTACAAAAACACGTTCCAATATTGCAAAACCAGACAACTTCCCGAAATTTGGCTGCGAGGATGTCAGAAGATATGAAAAAAAAAAAAAAAAAAAAAAAAAAAAAGCAGGTCACCACTAGAGAACTGAACCGGCACACAGCACAGAGAACACCATAAAAGACGTAAAACCAGAAACTATCATACGCATCTCACGCAAGTTCAGTCAAAGCGAGTCGGAGCCGAGATATATTGCGCATCGAAGGTCGCTGTCGCCGGCCCGCATGATCGAAGGTCAATGATCACGTGCTCTACTGCCTGCCAAGATAATACTCAGCTACCATCCCATCGTCATTACCGGAGGTTACGGAAGGAGACCACATGTTTCCTCTTTGCTTCCACCCACCTGCGGTTTACAATAACAAAACATCAGCAGAAAGAGGAGGTTCCACAAGGCATGTACAAAAATAAAGTACGATCTTCTGCGTGCCACGGAGTTCGTCTGCAAAGCGCAAACCAGGGGTGAAAATGACCCTTCCCCTTTTCCCTTAGATCTCTTGTTACTCTCGAAAACTGTTCGAAGGCAAAAAAATGGAACGCCCGCCCGAAGCAAGTGCATCTCGATGGCGTCATTTTCCCTCCCTTCAGCAGCACAGCATATAGGCTGTGTTTCTACAATAACAGGTCTTTTTACCTTACCGTAATGGTAAATTTATTGACGTTAATAACGGTTTGTGTTTTTAATAAAAATAAACTTACGAAAATTTTAGGATGAATAGCAAATTTTAGGTCTAATTTTAGGAATTTAAGGAGGGTCACAAAATATTAGGAATTTTAGGAGGAATGCGATCCCTGGTTCGGTCTCTATGTGCCTTTTTCTTTTTTTTTATTATTGAGAATTTAAAGACCGCCGTGAGCAACTCAATGGGCTAAAAGCAGTCGCCCGTCCAAATTTAGGGCCACTAGCTCCAGGGAAGGGAGAGAGCCGGTGTTGTGAGACAAACACAACATAAATGCCTCACTGGGATTCGAACCCGGACCCATCTCAGGCGAATGATCAGAAGCAAGCCATCACTTAGACCACTGTGACACCGGTGCAACATGCGCCTTGATTAAGATTTTAGGATAGCTTTGGGGATGAATCGTTTTACATGCAGCAGTAAACTTCAAATAAACCACGTTGACTGCAAAATATGACGCCATAACTCTGCTTGAATCTCAGTAACACAAAAATTAACACACTAAACTTACTGTTTCGGTTCACACTCACTTGAATGAAATCAGAAAACAGTTAAACGAAGGGCACGTGATCAAAGTCGGAAAAAGTTGATCAGGAATAAGGTTTGGTGCGTCCAGCTTCCCAAACTGCGACCGCTGAAGCTCCGTTTTAATGAGACTCTACCACCAAGTTCTGTAACATAAAAATAGCTTATCAAAGTATACATATGCCTTTTTATGAAAATTTAACATCCAACTTGAGCAACAATTTTGGATCATTGGCTCTAGGGAAGGAAGGGAGCCAATGCCATAAGACAAACGCACCATTCATGCCTCACATGAGATTCTAATCTTGGTGTTGCATAGAACCAATGACGCAGCCCCGGTGGCGCAGTGGTCTAAGCGATGGCTTCTGATCATTCGTCCGAGATGAGTCCGGGTTTGAATCCCGGTGAAGCATGGATATTGTGTTTGTCTTACGGCACTGTCTCTCTCCCTTCGTTGGAACCAGTGACCCTATACTAGGAACGGGCGACTGCTTATAGCCCACTGAGTTGCTCACGGTGGTCGTTAAACCTCCAACAAAAAAAAAAAAAAAAAGAACCAATGACTCAACATTAGAGACGGGCGACTGCTTATAGCCCATTGAGATGTTCACGATAGTTATTAAACCCGATAGGGGTGTCGCTAAACTTTAAAATCAGAGTGGGCTATTATTATTTTTGCTGAGGCAAATTTGAGAGCAACTTTATTTTCGAAACACTGAAAGAAAGAATTTTTTATGTTTTTTACTATTTAGCCCAATGGAATTCGGCTAAATTCCTTCCCCTGGATGCTTACACACAACTGGATATATTTGATAAATTTCAACAACATAACATGGCCGCCCCAGTGGCGCAGTGGTCTAAGCAATGGCCTCTGATCATTCGTCCGGAAGGGGTCCGGGTTCGAATCCCGTCAGGCATGGATGTTGTGTTTGTCTTACGGCACTGGCTCTCTCCCTTCCCTGGAACCAGTGACCCTAAATTAGAGACGGGCGACTGCTTATAGCCCATTGAGTTGCTCACGGTGGTCGTTAAACCTCCAATAAAAAAAACAAAAAAACATAACATGACAATGATTTGTGTGTTAGTGAAGGTAAGG
This sequence comes from Macrothele yani, assembly GCA_039090855.1. NCBI lineage: Eukaryota > Metazoa > Arthropoda > Arachnida > Araneae > Macrothelidae > Macrothele > Macrothele yani. The sequence continues at coordinate 14,556,369 of CM077031.1, read as the reverse complement.
TATGTGTTGGTTGAACGTCGCCTTCGACTTTTCTCTTGCTGCGAACGCATTGTCTTAACTGCTAAAATTTTGCATTTTTCTTTTACAGATAGTACTTGAACAATTTTTATAAAGAACAATGTTTAATTCTTTACCTAAATCAAATTTCAACGTCGTGATAAGCAGACACATCAACTCTTTCCCATCTTAGCTCCCTTCCTTCATGTCAGCGATCTCGATTTGCTCCCTTCACCTCGAAAGCAGTCATCAGCCACGAGACTAGTTACTACTTAGCGAAGTCCAGATTATATTTTAAAGTCTAAAAAAAAATTGAAAAATGAGACATCTTTAGCTGGGTGGGCGGTTTATAGAAGAAGAATGTTAGCGTGGGCTCCCGCCAGCATATCAGCAAACATTTGCACACCCTTGGTGATGTTCCCGCCCGCAACCAAAAAAAAAGAAAAAGTTGATAAAATTTGGGAAGAATAAAATTTCCTGGGAATATTATACAGTATTTTAGGGAGACTTATCAAGTTGGCAACAAAGCTATTGTGTACAATATTTAATTTTCGGGTGACCGGAATCAAGTTTATTCCTCGTGTGGTCGAGCTGCTTGGTAAATTTTGTTTTACATCTATTATCATTCCATGGCTTCAACACTCGATAGCTACGTTAATCGTATCCTTTCTCGAATTATTGTTTTGTTTTACTTTAGTTCTTTGTGTATGTTTAGTGATTTGTATGTCAGTTCATCCTTTGTGGCATATTGATAAGGTACCGGAAACAGTGCCTAAGTTATCATTTAAAAATAGTTTGGTCGTATAATACCGTCACTTTTAAAGCTGCCTCAACTAGGAGCTGAGTGATTCGAGATCAACTCAACACAATTTGAAGACATTTTTTACCTCACGATCTCAGATTTTAATGAAATTTGGTACATAGGTGGCCTCTATATAGATTAAGAAAAATACCAAATTTCATCGTCATATATCCACCGGGTTTGAAAATACAGCTATATAAAATGCCCCAAAACACCCCAAAATCGGATGATTGATATGTTTTTAAATTGTGATTGCAGCTCTCCTAATTAAGATAGAGAGATGGAAAAGGTATCTTTTTGTAGTATTTTTTATGCTGTTTTATTTGATGTACAACACCATAGGGGTAAAGATTAAAAAAATCAAATTTTGAATTTTTCAAAATGCGACACTCCAAAAAAATCGGAAAAATTTAAAAACAATCTTTATATTGTGGAATAACTTTTTTACGGGTCTTGTAGAGGTTATTAAACCAATTTTCATGAAAAATGACCTCTATAAGACCCGTAAAAAGTTATTCCACAACACACTATGAATAGAGGTGCCATAAATTCATTTGAAATCTTTATATGTTTTGTATTTGATTGTGTGAGTTGTAACTTGGGATGATAAAGGGGGCCGCCCCAGTGGCGCAGTGGTCTAAGGCGCTGACCTTTGATCATTCATCCGTAAGGGGTCCGGGTTCGAATCCCGGTCAGGCATGGATGTTGTGTTTGTCTTACGGCACTGGCTCTCTCCCTTCCCTGGAACCAGTGACCCTAAATTAGGGACGGGCGACTGCTTATAGCCCATTGAGTTGTTCACGGTGGTCGTTAAACCTCCAATCAAAAAAAAAAATGATAATGGGTTTACTTAAAAAGCTATATTCAAATTTAGCCTAACACAAGAGTTTAATGAAAAAAAAAATGAAAAAAACATGTAAACAAAATAAATGTGGGCTAAATCTTAAAAATGTTTCATTAATAACAATAGTATGTTTGTTATTTAAAACCATTTATTTAAACAATGTTTTATTTTTTATTGATTTGTTTAAAATCTGAGACTACATGGGTTTAAAAATTATTAATTTCATTATTCAGAATTTGTAATAATTCACAATGCAATATAAAAAATAAACATACTTTAAAAAGTAATTTCAATTACTGCTCAAGAAACACATCATAATAATAACATATGGCATTGAATTGCTTACATTTATGCAAATTATATTCCTAATCCTTCACTTAGATCGTCACTTAAAGCAGAATCTCCTAAAATTAAAAAAAAAGTTGCATCATTGTTTTGAAGGAAAATCACACCTGTAGATCATTGATATAGTCTTTAAAAGCTTCAGTAGTTTGGTGTATTTCTGTTCCAGAGAGATTGTAGAGTCTTCCTGTCGGAGTCACAGGATTCACTTTACACAAGAAGTAACTTACAGGAAGCCATAATACATCTTGTGGGCTAGGGTAGGAAAAAGATGTAGATGGACCAGCTGGATGTAAAAAAGAGACCTTAACTTTATTCTCGCTCTCTTCTTTTGCTAGAACATATGCTTCCCACCAGTTGTTTTCATAGATTATGGTTATGTAACCACTAATTTCTGTTATTTGCATTCTATATTGTAATGCTGATACTTTTCCAGTAGCTGACTCGTTTGATTCTGAGAACATCATCACTTTTATTTTTGAATTACTCAATGGGATAGGAATAAAAGCATGAAGTTTCTGGGTACCTTGTATTGTTAGAGACTTGCTTAGGTGATATTCAAAAATTGGTCTGTTTCTATGTATTCTTCTTGACTTACATATGCAAAGTTTGCCACAAAAATGTTCTGAATTGCCCATTCGTACAACTGAAATGGTGTTTGAATTTGATTCTCGTGAGGGCGTTGTAAGCTGGCTCAGGCAGCTAACCGTTCCACCAACACCATCACATGGCCCCTTCCCGTGTGCTGTTGCTGAAAAATGCCATTCAGCATCAATGTTGAAGTCATCTTGATGGAAACATAAGTTTGTGAAATTTTTCCGATTTTTGTACTGGGCTGCAGACCCGTCAGAGAAATAGTAAATTTTTTGACGCTGTTGTCACCAAACTTACTTTTCACTTACTTTACTTTTTTTTTTTTTTTTTTTTTTTTTTTTTGGAAGCAGTACAGTGCATTTGTGTTGTGCTCTAAACATTCAGAAATTACTACAAAACTTACATGTTCAGTCTCTTCTGTTTTGTAATAGATGACAAATGGGTGGACTGTGGCTTGCCCACTGGTCCAGTGATAGCTCTGGGCTTCATCTTGAAGAAGAAGAATATAATTTTTGGCAAAATCACAAATGACAAGAAATTGAGAGTCCTTGAGGTTTTCCTTAGTATTACTCGTAAAAGAGCTTTGCTGCTTAACAATGAAGTCGTGTCTGACCAAAGCAGACAGTTTTTTGCAAAACAAATCAATAAAATCTGAAGTTGATTTTTCTAATGTCTCCAAGTTACATCTATCAACTGTAATCCATTAGCAAAAAGTTAGTTTTTCAACCAAGTTCTCCTCAAAACCGTGTTCCATTACATTTCTTACTTTCTCATTCCCAGGACAGGCGGGACACTTTCCCAAATGACAATCTATGTAAGCGGGGTTGCACAATACTTTTGCAAGACAATGTTTGTAGGAAGATAAAATTTGTCCATTTGTTAGTGAACCAATTCTTGCATTTTCCATCATCAGTTTTACATTTTGGTGTGTGGTGCATACACAATACCGTATGTGTACCACTAGACCCTGCCAGGACACAGTTTTTTGGTCTGAGCTCTGCAAATTTGGAAAAACTGACTTTCGTGCCTGCAAATTATTCTTTGAACGACTTTATAAGATTCTGTCAAATTACATAAAATCAGCCTCTTTGACAATTTAACTTTATCTCCGTTTTCAGTCCTAACAGAAACACAATCTTTCATTCCAGGTAAAACTTGACTAATTTCATCACTTTGGTAAAATGATCGTACTACTTCAACTACTTCAGAAGAGAGACTCTTACCTGGCTTTCTATTAAGGCTTTCCAAAATTCCTTTCTCCTTCAGAATTTTTTTTTTATTGTCTTATCATATAATTAGGAGCATTGAACTCTTGCATGATTTTCCTAACACTCCATGACTGGTAAGCAAGTCAAAATCATCAACTGTTTATCTCTAGTGCAGTTAGAAAAATTAATTTTAAGATTCTCCAGCCGCCCCGGTGGCGCAGTGGTCTAAGGCGCTGGCCTCTGATCATTCGTCTGTAAGGGGTCCGGGTTCGAATCCCGGTCAGGCATGGATGTTGTGTTTGTCTTACGGCACTGGCTCTCTCCCTTCCCTGGAACCAGTGGCCCTAAATTACGGACGGGCGACTGCTTTTAGCCCATTGAGTTGCTCACGGTGGTCGTTAAACCTCCAATCAAAAAAAAAAAAAAAAAAAAAAAATAAGATTCTCCATAAGAGAGTCGTGAAGTATTTCATCCTCGTCATCAGACGACTCTTGAATATTTGTAAAAAGCTTCCGTTTCATAGCAGAACTGATTTTTTGAATTTCGGTTGAAGCATGACATTTAGATTTTAGCTTTTTCTTATTGACAGGTGATCACCCAATCCATGTAGCGAAGTATTCAGTGTTTCAATTACTTCTGGTGTAGATGCCAAATTTTCGTCCATTTTCTCATCAGCACAGGTTTCATTTGCTTCTTGACTAATTTTTAAAGTTTTCAGCTGCTTGCTGCAAGAATCACAAATTTTAGTCTCTTTTGATAAGTCATCAAAATTTTCCAACATCCAGTCTGTCACATTTCTTAACTTTTTTTTTATCCCTTACTCTATGGTCACTTGTTTTAAATGGATTGAAACATTGTATTACTGCATATCTTGTACTTTCCATTGTTGATTATTTGTGCATAAAATGTAAAATTCAAATAGTAAAATAACTACCTACCATTACCTGTTCTTTTTATTTTTCCTAAAAAAATCCTGCACAGCTTCAATTTATAAAAGTCTAGTTTCAAAATTGAAAAGGATATACATTATTCAATTTAAAGTTTTCAAACACATATCACTTTCACTGCATGAAACACACATGATCACCATCAAAACCTAAAGCAGACAGATCTGCAAGGTAGGAATGCAAGTTGCTGCTTGTTGGGTCTTGTTACCAATGATCTAAACAACAGAATCAGTTTTTCAAGTCAGAACATGCAGAGTTTTATCCAAAACAAAATGCAGCCTACAGTGCAACTACAGTCTTTTATTTTTTTATATTGTGTTGTGAATTATTACAAATTCTGAATAATGAAATTAATAAAATTTTTAAACCCATGTCTCAGATTTTAAACAAATCAATTAAAAATAAAACATTGTTTAAATAAATGGTTTTAAATAACAAAAATACTATATCTATTATTAATGAAAAGTTTTTAAGATTTAGCCCAAATTTATTTTCAGCTTACATGTTTTTTTAATATTTTTTTTTTCATAATACTCTTGTGTTAGGCTAAATTTGAATACAGCTTTTTAAGTACACCCATTATCATCCCAAGTTACAACTCACACAATCAAAACATATAAAGATTGTTTTAAATTTTTTCCGATTTTTTTGAAGCGTCGCATTTTGAAAAATTTTAAATTGTTTTTAATCTTAACCCCTATGGTGTTGTACATCAAATAAAAGAGCATAAAAAATACTACAAAAAGATACCTTTCCCATCTCTATCTTAATTAAGGGAGCTGCAATCGCAATTTAAAAACATATCAATCTTCCGATTTTGGGGTGTTTTTGGACATTTTATATAGCTGTATTTTCAAAACCGGTGGATATATGATGATGAAATTTGGTATTTTTCTTAATCTATATAGAGGCCACCTATGTACCAAATTTCATTAAAATCTGAGATTGTCAAGTCAAGTCACTGTGTTGAGTTGATACGTGTGTTGAGTTGATAACCCAGCTTTTTTGGACAAGTGTGTTGTAAGGATCCTGACTGATGTATTATTCCACTTATGGTGTATGTACAAATTCAGCCTTTGCACTACAGAATCGCGAAACGATCAGTGTTTTACTTATGGTAGCCATACTGATTACATTGTGTGCAATTTATTTATTTTGTGTAACACTCGGTAAAATCATTTTTTAGCAACAAACCAGAACTAAAAATTCTGGTTTATTGCAGAAAAAATGTAGTTTTTATTAGTTTGATTTTGTACTTCATTTTTTTTTCCTTTTAAGCTACTGGGTGTTTCACTGGGTATCCCCCCCCTCCCCAAAGAATCAGTCGCAATTTGCAACACACTGTACTTAGAAACATGACATGTGGTTTACAATGTACATTAGTTCATGGGAATGTAGCACCACTCACAAATGCTGGAAATGTCCTCCACAGACATCCAAATGCATTCGAACCTGACACTGCATATTATCGAAGGTCTTCCGCAGCATGTCCTCAGTGGTCTAAGCGATGGCTTCTGATCCTTCGTCTGAGATCGGTCCGGGTACGAATCCCAGTGAGGCATGGATGTTGTGTTTGTCTTACAGCACTGGCTCTCTCTTTTCCCTGGAACCAGTGGTCTTAAATTAGAAACGGAGCACTGCTTATAGCCCACTGAGTTGCTCACGGTGGGCGTTAGACCTCCAATCACAATCACATGTCCTTATCAGTAGTCACTGATGTTGCTTTATCAGTCTTCTAACGTGCGAGGTATATTGCTGTAAGCAAGACACTTCAGATATCCTCATAAAAAGAAATCGGGTGAACAAGGTGTCCACAGTCATTTGGAGATCACTCAATCACCGAAGAAAGGAATTCTCACACGGGACATGTGGCGTGTTGCTCCATCTTCTTGAAAGTACACTGTTGTAAAATCGATGTCTGTTAATTGGTCCACAAACTGTGTGAAAATGATCACATATGATGCTGAGTTTACCACACTCCTGAAGAAAATGGGTCTAATTATTCTGGTTTGGGACCTAGCACACTAAACACTTAGTTCTAGTTCCACTTGAAGAAATATTGTTTAATCTTGCTTCCCTTTGATTTTTACAGACATTTCTGGCCTCTTGATGTTTCTCAAGGTCTGTTCTCAATGTATATAAGGATTAACAAAAGTTTTGTTTGCTTCTGAAGAATTTGAATGTTGTTGCGAGGTTCCTCATACTGATTCCAAGTTTCTCAAACTGTTGCCAGTTACCAAACTGAAATGTCTTCACTGTGTGTTTTGTCGTAGCCTTCGGGGATCACGCTCATGAGAGAAGCTTGCTATTTCGGCCTTCAAAAACAGGAATCATTTACGCCGAAAAGCTCACCAAATGGCGCTTTTACCGAGGATAGCAACAACAATTAGCCGCTGCTGGTTGCAGGTTGGTGTGCTGTCATACAGAATTAAATCGCATAAATTTTCTCCATAATCGCCAGAATTGTTTCAGTTTTTCTTGCGAAAGTGATGAATAATATTATGACTAATAAATAACATTCATGGTATAATTTATCAGTCCTCTACCGTAATCTAGCATTCCGATATGATCAATGAAGTTACACATTTCGGGACACATTAAATACATCGATGACCTGCTACATAGAATTTTAATATATGTATATTTTTTAGTAATTCACTGTTCCCAAATCATTTTGGAAGGTAAGATTACTTAACTACCTACTTTCTTCTTTATTTGAACGTTTTCCGCACTTAAAGGGTTCATTATGGTCATGTTTGCTGTTTGCGCAATTTCTCGTGTGAAAATATTTGTTTAGGAGAAGCGTAACGCTCTGGCTTAATTGTAGAATTTTTAATAAAATTAAATCAAGGGTATTGTCCACAATTTGGTTAAAAATTGTACATTACAAAATGAGGCAGAAGGGTAGTAATTCTTCATATTAGAATGCATGTTGTACACAAATGAATATGATTATATGTGTCAGTCAGTTATACCCAAGAATGTTAGAATGAGATATCTAGACGCTGCCGCCATGAAACGTTCCTGAAAGTTCAAAACAAATATAGCGTCAATCGAGCAGTACTACTTTGCTTGTAGCCTACTACCGTGAGTGTCAGCCCTTAAAGTGTAGGAAAGCTGGTGGTTTCCAAGGTTATTGCAATGCATGTTGTTTTCGCATAATCACATTTTTTTGTAACAAATTTTTCTAATTGTATATCGTAAGTTGCCGCCGATGTGTGAGAAAAAGTTTCTGAATTAAAAAGATTCGTAATTATTTTGAGGCACCTACCCATTTCTATTTCAAACTCAAATTGCTGAAACGTCCGTGCAAGTTCAAAACAAATATAATGTTAAAATTAAAAACTTCACCCTTTTATGAAGCATAATTCATTCCAGTTTGATATTAACACGATTACTGCTATCAAAAACCATGCAACTTGAAAATGCTCACAGCTGAAACTGCATGAGTATCATCTAAACAAATCCAATTTTCCACAGTTACTTGCTCTAAACTTGCTTGTAAGAATATACAAAAGACACACAGCAATACCTCATTTCTTTTATATAAAAAAAAAACAAAACAAAAAAACGAGAAGTACGCAGTTTCATAACCTACGGCAGTATATTAAAAGCACTAATGGTAAGGGAAAGTTGTCCTCGATAAAAGTGGCCTCTGGTGGCATTGGGGAGAATCAAAAGTGCTTCTGTTTTTTTTTCAGGAAATTCGGCCCAAAATAACAGGCTTCTTTAACGATCCTCGTAGGCTACGGTTTTGTAATGCTGCTGTTGTAATTAAGTTACTTAAAACACCACTTATTAGTTTTGGGGCTCATTGATGACACTGTTTTTTGTTTTTTTTTATGATGTAATAACTTTCTTTAATTAGTCTCTTGTTTTTATGAGATTCATAGTCCAATATTTTGATTTCCCGTAAAGGCTCACATTTGCAAAACTGTATATGATTTGCTAATACACTGTTTTGAATCTTTGTTATTAATAGCCATTTGATGTTCTTTAACAGGGCTCGACAAATCCCAGGCGCCCAGACGCCTAAAATTCGGGCCGTGGCACCTGATTTTCTTCTGACTTGAGATTTCGTAATTTGCAGTAATTACCGTAATTGCTGTTGTATAATCCATAAATTATCTTCTAAAAAGTTATAAATATAGGTACTGCGGACACCGGTTTAAAAAAACCCCCAAAAAATGATACAGCGTTTAAAAAAGTCCCCGAATTAATTGTCAGGAGAGGTGGTGTTATTGGGAAAGTACCAAAAATGCGGTAACAGAAAAATGTAACGTAAGAGCGAAATAGAATACTGCAAAGAGATTTTAAGAATATGTATATATATATATATATATTACTTAGAAGCATTTTGACAGAAAATATGATGCAAGGAAGACATTACTATTTGCTTACGCGGAGGCCTGCGTGGTGTGAAAATCCGCGACTCTCGGGAATCCTGCAAAGCTATTCCGTAGCATGTAACCATTTTGCAAATCGCATTGCCTAGTTTTGGTGCGCTAATTGTATTAGTTAAGGATTTTTTCTTTTTTTCTTTAGGTACTCAGTTAAAACATATTCAGAAATAAGACAATGCTATGGACTGTCCGCAATTTCAACGGATTTTTTAGTGTAACTAATGAACTACGGTAAATGCTGCAACAGCTAGCGATTTTATTTCATTATTTACTTAAAAGTAACGCAGAAGAGTACTTCAAAATGACAGTTACTTTTTCAATAAGACGATTATTTCTTTCTTACATCTTTGGATTTCTGAGTCAGTTCTGTGAATCACAGTTTTTTGTCAGAAATTAAGATTCACGATTAACATGATAGGTGCGGATTATACGACTGTCATGTCATACATGCAATTTACTACAGAATATCTGTAGTTTCTACGAATTTTCATTTTATTTAAAAAAACAGTTATTTTGCTATTATTTTATGATATACATAAGATTCTTAAGGTATTCGTGGAATTCTCCGGGGTTTTTTGGGGTTTTTTTGTCTTGAAGAGATTTGGGGGAAGGGGGTGTAATTTCCCGTCTGGTGACGGTATTTTGTGTTTCAAAACTTTCGAAAACTATACTTAAATGGAGTAAAAGAATTTGCCCTAAACGTAATTTTTCGCTCCCGATGTTGCGTTTGTTTCTAATATTCTTGTTAAATATCATCTCATGACATATATATGTTCGTATTTTAGCTTGAAGCGGTAGGCAAGAATTTACGGAAACGGAAGTTAGACGCCGCAAAAATTTCCTCCTAATCTTCAAGCACGAGATTCTTCCATGAATTTGAGAAATTCCGCCTGTTTTGTTATTTTGGCCACTCAGGAGATCGATGCACAAATAAACAGAATTGGGGGGGGGGGTCATTGGAGGACGGAATTCCATCTTTATGAAACTTTTGAAAACGGAAAGTCAACGGTGTTCAGATTTTTTCTGTAATCGTAATTTCTTTCTTCTCGTGATGTTGCTTCTGTTCTTCAGTATTTTTAAGTATCATTTTACTGCATAAATTTTTGTATTTCAGCTTGAAAATAGAGAAATTTCCAAAACTGGAAGTCAGACAGATTTACCCCCGCACGATGTTCCTACCCTCCAGCACTGTTAAATATACCCCACCCCATAAGTTTTTGCATTTAATCTTGATAATGGAAGAAGGAAATTCCCAAAAATGGGAGTGACGAAAATTTGTAAAAATTGATGTATGGTGTTCAAAAGTATTAATATTCCCAATGTTACACCATTTATCTAAAATAGTTGAAGCTTTGATATCATGCGCTCATGGTCCTCAGACTGATGGTTTTTATTAGAGGGCATAAAAAACAAGAAAGAAAAGCGACAATGAAGAAGTAGGGAGAGAATGATATCAGCAGAAAGAAAAATTAAGAGTGGTGCTGTGAAGTTGCAGAGTCAACAAAAGACAAACTGACAGTAGTCCACATTTTTGTTGTCTGTTTTGTTTTTTCACCAGTTAAAATATTCAGCTTTTTTTTTTTTTTTTTTTCCCTTCCTCCTTTGATATCATCTTGTCTTAAACTGTAATTTTAGAGGCAGTATGATCATATGGTAAGTGGAGGTTTGTGCACTGCACATTCACTTGCTTGGATTCCCTGTCTGTCAATCGCTGTGGAATTCTGAACACATCTTACTGATTTTTACTGGTGGAAGTTTCGAACTTAAATCTCGCAATCATGCCCTCGCTGGGGAATCAACTATGTGTTTCGCACGTGTTAAGTTTGTTTCATTAGTCATTGTTTGTTGTAACGTTTTGCTGAGGCGCATATTTTTTTTTTTACAAAGAGATGAATCATTTTGTAAAATAGTCCATGTATGCCACGCAATACTAGTTATTAGTAACAAAGCTGTTTGTTGGCAGGTGTGGACTGTTGGTTTTTGGCAGGTATAGACTGTTGGGTATTTTTCTTTTTTTTTTTTTTTTGAGATCATGGTCTGATAAGAGACGCTGCCGCAGATTATGTGAAGGAAAAAATTGTTTTTCTCAGAATTTCCCGATCTACGGATCATATGCTGCCGCGGATTATACATGGGATTTTTTTTTTTTTTTTTCACAGCCTTTGGATTATACGCCCTTGCGGATCTCACAAAGGAAATTGTTTTCTACATTTTACGATTTACACGAAGAAAAAAAAAATATGGTACTTGGAATTAATATGTACAAAATATGACGCCCGTTAATAATCTGAAATTTTAATTTTTTTGAGATCATGTGAAAGAATGGAAAAAAAAAATTATGAAGCAAATTGGAACTTTATTTTGCAATAAGTAGTTTGGGTAAAAAGAAAAAAAAATTGGCAACAAATATGGTTTACCACTTTTTGTTCCAGCGTCATAACCCCCACCCCCACCAAACATGTTTTTGTTCATGCGTTATTCACTTCTTCACCTGGCACCTAAATTTTGGAGCTGGCTCCTAGATCTAGAACATATTTGTCAAGCCCTGTTCTTTAATTCTGATTTCCAATTTTTGAGATGTTTGTCCAATTGCAATTAAATGGAATTTGTTATGCAACATTTTTTCTATCCATCTTGTCTATTGTATTTCTGTATGTTTCTTTATTAGCTAAATATGCTACTTTGTTTTCTCCTGTAGTGGCTACTTTTATGTTATTCTTTATTAAATGTTTATTAATTCTGGTATTTAATTTTCCAAAATTGGCCATTGGTATGTTGCTGTATGAGGAACCTGGCAACCAGGGGCCAAGGGTGCAGAAAATGTTCAGGGCCCAATATTTCCCCAGAACACTTTTTTTTTGTCTGAAATTTCCCCCAAAACTGAAGCGGATTTTCATACAAGTTTAAGCGATTATTACAGTATATATCGATGAAGAACTATCCTTAAAGCCTGTTACTTAAAAACTTGAAAAAACAACAACTAATATTTATTCCAATGAATGAGAACTGCAATAGCTGCACAGAGAAAATAATTGAAATGGAAGGCGTCAGCGAAATTAGCAACTTAATTTGCATTTCAAAAATTTTAAGTTTTGTATGAAGTGTCAACTGAGCCATTCTATACTTCACAAAATCATTAAATCAGAATAACTCCAGAAGTAGAAAAGTGATAAAAAGTCCTTGACAATTGCGCCCCTAGCGAGAAAGCTGTGCACTATTTAAAGAGGATACTGTTCCCGTTTTTATTGTAGAGAACGAGAATAATAATTTTTGAAATAGAACTAATAGTTGCAGAGGTATGAAGTCCACAGGCAGACAAATAGATGTCACAGACGGATAGATGTACGAGGTCCACAGGCAGACGGAATAATAATTTTTGAAATAGAACTAATAGTTGCACAGGTATGAAGTCCACAGGCAGACAAATAGACGTCACAGACGGATAGATGTATGAGGTCCACAGGCAGACGGAATAATAATTTTTGAAATAGAACTAATAGTTGCAGAGGTATGAAGTCCACAGACAGACAAATAGACGTCACAGACGGATAGATGTATGAGGTCCACAGGCAGACGGAATAATAATTTTTGAAATAGAACTAATAGTTGCAGAGGTATGAAGTCCACAGGCAGACAAATAGACGTTACAGACGGATAGATGTATGAGGTCCACAGGCAGACGGAATAATAATTTTTGAAATAGAACTAATAGTTGCAGAGGTATGAAGTCCACAGGCAGACAAATAGACGTCACAGACGGATAGATGTATGAGGTCCACAGGCAGACGGAATAATAATTTTTGAAATAGAACTAATAGTTGCAGAGGTATGAAGTCCACAGGCAGACAAATAGACGTCACAGACGGATAGATGTATGAGGTCCACAGGCAGACGGAATAATAATTTTTGAAATAGAACTAATAGTTGCAGAGGTATGAAGTCCACAGGCAGACAAATAGATGTCACAGACAGATAGATGTATGAGGTCCACAGGCAGACGGAATAATAATTTTTGAAATAGAACTAATAGTTGCAGAGGTACGAAGTCCACAGGCAGACAAATAGACGTCACAGACGGATAGATGTATGAGGTCCACAGGCAGACGGAATAATAATTTTTGAAATAGAACTAATAGTTGCAGAGGTACGAAGTCCACAGGCAGACAATAGACGTCACAGACGGATAGATGTATGAGGTCCACAGGCAGACGGAATAATAATTTTTGAAATAGAACTAATAGTTGCAGAGGTATGAAGTCCACAGGCAGACAAATAGACGTCACAGACGGATAGATGTATGAGGTCCACAGGCAGACGGAATAATAATTTTTGAAATAGAACTAATAGTTGCAGAGGTGTGAAGTCCACAGGCAGACAAATAGACGTTACAGACGGATAGATGTATGAGGTCCACAGGCAGACGGAATAATAATTTTTGAAATAGAACTAATAGTTGCAGAGGTATGAAGTCCACAGGCAGACAAATAGACGTCACAGACGGATAGATGTATGAGGTCCACAGGCAGACGGAATAATAATTTTTGAAATAGAACTAATAGTTGCAGAGGTATGAAGTCCACAGGCAGACAAATAGACGTCACAGACGGATAGATGTATGAGGTCCACAGGCAGACGGAATAATAATTTTTGAAATAGAACTAATAGTTGCAGAGGTATGAAGTCCACAGGCAGACAAATAGACGTCACAGACGGATAGATGTATGAGGTCCACAGGCAGACGGAATAATAATTTTTGAAATAGAACTTATAGTTGCAGAGGTACGAAGTCCACAGGCAGACAAATAGACGTCACAGACGGATAGATGTATGAGGTCCACAGGCAGACGGAATAATAATTTTTGAAATAGAACTAATAGTTGCAGAGGTATGAAGTCCACAGGCAGACAAATAGACGTCACAGACGGATAGATGTATGAGGTCCACAGGCAGACGGAATAATAATTTTTGAAATAGAACTAATAGTTGCAGAGGTATGAAGTCCACAGGCAGACGGAATAATAATTTTTGAAATAGAACTAATAGTTGCAGAGGTATGAAATCCACAGGCAGACGGATGGACAGCGGAAGAACGAAGTGATACCATATACTGGGTGCACCATATAAAAGAGACCCTCTGGCCAGACGTTATTTGGCGGGTTTCCAGTTAAAACCGCTTTGTTCCACTTCTAACCGGTTTCTGCATGTACAGCTGAAAAGGAATTCTCCGGAGTGTTTAGTCACAGCCAGAGCAGTGTAGGTACACGGTCATAAGTGTAAGTGAAGAGAGAACAAAGGCAACGGAAATGGTTTTAAGTAAGGAACAGCGGATTTTTATTGTGGAACAGTATTTCAGAAATAAGCTCATACAAGGTTTTAAAATGAGTTCTTTACAGAAAAATTTCCACATTGTGCAGCACCAGCGAAATCAGTGGTACAGAAGGTAGTGTGGAAATTTCGTGAAACCGGCACGGTGTGCGACAGGAAAAGAAACAAACCCAAGACAATTCGTACTGAAGACAATATCAAGGATGTGTGCACAATGATGTTACAAAGCCCTCGTAAGTCGATTTGCCGATTATCGTCTGCAATGGGAATATCTGCCACGTCATGCCGACGCATACTTAAGGTGGATTTGCATTTTTGGACTTACAAACTTATGGCGCTCCAAGAACTTAAAACTCCTGATTATGCAAAACGGATGCAATATTGTAAGTGGTTTCAGGAGACCATTATCAGTGGTGAAATGGACTCAACACTTTATTACATGACAGATGAAGCATGGTTTCATCTGTCCGAGTATGTCAATGCGCAAAACAGCAGGATTTGGACCGACACGAATCCCAGACGTACAATGGAAACTCCTCTGTACGACCAAAAGATAGGCGTTTGGTGTGCTGTGTATGCGAAGACGATAGTCGGCCCATTCTTTTTCACTGACACCATCGACTCGGCGTGCTATGTTCAGCAACTGTTCAATTTGTTGCCACACTTACAGAAGAAGAGCGAACATATGCTTTCTTTCAGCAGGATGATGCAACGGCGCATTGCGTGGAACAGTCTACGTGCTGTGCATGAAGCGTTTGGGAAGGACAGAACTGTATCGAGGGGACTATGGCCACCCAGATCACCCGATCTCTCCACCTTGTGACTTTTATCTGTGGGGAGCATTGAAAGGGAAAGTGTACGCAACTAATCCGCACACCCTTGATGAATTAAAAGTGAACATTACGGATGCCATAGCCCAGATTACTGCAGATGAGTTGTGGCGCGTTACGAACATGTTCCGTCGTGTGCAGCTGTGCCTTGATGTCGGAGGACAGCACTTTCAGCAATTGTTGTAAACACAAGTAAATTACTCCTGTTTTTTGTCATTTCAACTATTCTTTACCATGTATAGTAACATTGCCTGACCGTTGTCGTTCATTATACTTGGGCCTGTTTTATATGGCACACCCTTCAAGTAGGTACATACTGTTTTTACAAAATATCTACCTAACTGTCTCACCCAGTGGAGGTGGCCCAGGGTCCTCCTCTTGTACATATAATTGTCCCTTTATTCTTCATGTTATTGCCTGCTTTTTTTAATATATGTGTAAATGTCTTTAAATATATATTTTTCAAATATATGAAAACGCACTTTAATATGGCGAAGATATTTCTATCAGTTCCCAACATTTTGGGAGATGTTTTCTCCTGGGCATTTTTTATTTGCCTTTTCAATTATGTATTAATCAGTATATTAAAAACTAGTGTCAGGCTACATTTTCATTGTTGTTGTGCAGTGGAGGGTTCAAACACTTATGTCTAAACTTCTGAGAAATGTTCTATTAAATTGTTTGCAAATCTTCGGAAATGAATTTGTTTAGAAGTAAAACTGTTCAGTGTTCAAAACGAAAACGTTCATTCACTGCAGTAAAAAAGACAATATACGGGTTGCATCATCAAAATTTTAGCGACTTTCTAAGTAAATTTCAAGAATAATTTCTATCCCAGTCCAGCTGTATTTTTTACTGACCCACGTATAAGCCCAACCCCCACTTTGAAAGCAGCATTTCTTCCAAAAACTTTCAGCTTATACGTGAGTGTGTGTGTGGTACTTTTCGTTCCAGCATCAATACGCTTACATTTACATGTTGTTATTCAAAAGTTGACTTCATTTCTCTCCTGGCTCCTAAATCTGAAACATATTTACAGTTCCATTCAATGATATTTAGCACATTACCAGAAGGATAATGCACTGAGTCATAAAGCAAGGACTGTTAAATGTGATTTGACGATAATTCCGTATCGTGTGTGGACTGGCCAGCACAGAGCCCTGTTCTTAATACCATAGAGCACTTATGGGATGAATTAGAGTGCTGCATAAGAAGTTTGGAACCAAGGCCTACTACTAAGCAACAGTTAGTGGCAGCATTATGTACTGAATGGAAGCACATACCTATCTCTGTGTTCCAAAACCTTGTCGAAAGCCTGTCTCGAAGGGTCAGTTCATGCATTAAGGCCAAAGGTGGACCGACACTGTGTACTATTGTATGTCAATAAATGCTATGTTGTGCTTCTCTCCTAGGTGTCCGGTGACTTTTGTCAATATAGTGTACATCATAATATTGAACTTATTGTTATCAACCATTACTTTTTCTTAACTGTTTCATAGACACAGTGTCTGTTATTACAGCTGATGGACGAAACATAGTGGTAAGTACTTTATTGAAAAAAAAATGTTTTTGGCTCTATTAAAAGATTGTTACAGAAAGTACAGGGTGTCCCACTCACTACCGAACCCGGCATTTCTTTAATAATATTAACACCAATGAAGATATTGCAACAAAATTTGAAGTGGACTTACCTCATTTCATAAATACAGACATTTAACGTGGACCAGGAACATCAAACAAAGATCTTCTCTCTTTCCACGTTTATAAGTGAGTCACGGAAAAATTCTCATTGGCCGCCACCAGGAGCCAATGAGAATTTTTCCGTGACTCACTTATAAACGTGGAAAGACAGATCTTTGTTTGATGGCGGCCAATGATAATTTTTCCGTGACTCACTTATAAACGTGGAAAGAGCGAAGATCTTTGTTTGAGATTACCTCATTTCGTGCGAAATGCGATGACATCACAACATGAGCTAGATAAGTGGAAACCATTTGTGTCCAGACAGCATTAAACCTGGCACTGTTAGCAAGAAAGCTGGAGTGCTCCTTAGTGGCAGACGGGTATCGTTCACTTGATCGAAAGGTCACTTGACCGAAAATCACTTCATCAAAAGGTACATTTCACCGAAAGGTCACTTCACCTAAACGTTCATTTCATCGAAAGGACATTTGATCGAAAAGTTAATTTCACCGAAGGATTACTTTACCTAAAAGTTCATTATATCGAAAGATCATTTCACCAAATGGTCAGTTTATCGAAAACTTAGAATTTTGTTGTTAGAGATGTGTTGTAGTGTGGTGCAGGTTTTTGAAAACCTGGCCACCTAAACATTATCGGATTAGATCTGTGCCTTTTTGTCAAATTTTAATCCTCCTAGCTCATATTCATAAGGCTTACATAGTAAATCAAGTAAATAATGTTCCCTTTTTACCCAACCACAAAACATTAATTTTTTGACCGTAGGCCTAGATACAGGCCATTTTAATAGATTTTAACCCTACTTATATTAAATTCAGGTTAAAACATCTATTGCAGAAGCCACAGTTGTTTTTTAATTTACGTGCATACAATTATAATAATAACAAGGTTGCTTGCCTTTTTCATAAGCATTACATAAAATGTAAAGTAACTTTTTAAGTAAACCTTATGAACATGAGCACGCACGGTTAAAATTTGCTAAAAATGCCTGAGCTGAGACCTAGGACCCTAAAACTGATTCATTTTGCCTGAAAAAATGTGCAACAATATTAACTTGGCTTTTTATGTAAGCCTTATGAACATGAGTTCGTACGATTAAAACTGGGTAAAAAAGGCCTAAGGTAAGGCCTAGGGACCTAAAATTGATTCTTTTTGCCTGAAAAAATGTGCAACATTATTAATTTTACTTTTTATGTAAACCTTATGAACATGATGAGCACTGAACATGACTTTTATGTAAACCTTATATACATGATTAAAATTTGCTAAAAAGGCCTCAGCCGAGGACTGGGAACTTAAAATTAATTATTTTTGTCTTAAAACATAAATCTTTGCTTTCTCTGTGACACAGGGAAATCTAAAGTGCAATTCGAGTATGATCCCCTAACGTTTCGGTGGTCTATCTGCCGAACTTGCACCATATTTCAACAAAGATCCTGTAATGAAATCCAAAGTTTTCGATAAACTGACCCTTCGGTGAAATGAACTTTCGATGAAATGAACTTTTAGGTAGAGACCTTTCAGTGAAATGAATTTTTTGATCAAGTGACCCTTCGGTGAAATGTACCTTTCGATCAAGTGACCCTTCGGTGAATTCAACGTTTCGATCAAGTGATCTTTCGGTGAAACAATATTTTTGGTCAAGTGATCCTTTGGTGAAGTAAACGTCGGGCAAATGAACCAGACCAGTGTCAGACATATTCCTAAGTGTTGCGCCACTGAGGAGCACTCTGCCAGCCAGCCATACGCACCTCTCTGCTGCTTTGTTATGCCATTTTGCTGAGCATGTCTACACAGTACAGTTGTTGATAGTGAGTGCTCATACTCATGGCTGTTCGCGTATGTGTGAAAATTTATCGGTATACTCGGGAAGAGCGAGTGTTTATTGTTTGCACTTATTGGAAAACAGAATCGATAAAGTCTTGTCAACAGCAATTTCTGGAGAGGTTTGCATGCAGATATCCACCATTTCTGCATTGTTGAAGAAATTGGAAACCAAGGGGACTTTATTAGACGACCATGCAGGAGGTCATCCATAAATGTCCGAGGAAACGATCCAGAATGTAAAGGGCTGACTACTTGCGTCTCCCAGGAAGTCACTTCGCCGACTGTCGCAGGAAACAGAGTTGTCCAAAAGCACTTATTAACGTGCTGTGAAAAAGCGAAGCTTCATGCTTACCGCATCTCGGTGGTCCATGAACTGAAAGAGCCTGACCACGTGAAACAAGTGACATACTCTCGATGGTTTCGGACATTTCTTCAGGAAAATACGGGCACTCTGGACTACACCTGGTTCTCGGATGAGGCGTGATTTCCCCTGTCCGGATACATCAATTCTCAAAATTCTCGTATTTGGACCATTCATGTTTAGCGAATCTGGAGGTTAAGAATCCCATCCCATGATTGCCCGGAGAAGCAGATAAATCATGAAAGAAATATGAGATTACACCATATAATACAAATTTTGAAGATGACAATCCATTTTTTGGTGTAAATGTAACAACGGTAGTAAGTCAGATGAAATCTGAAAACTTGAAAATTTCATCGTCCTGGAGCGGAACTCGAACCCGCGTCTCCCAGATTCGCTAAACATGAATGCCAGTTGCTTCGACCAGCGAATCCTGTGATGGTTATATTCAAATTAATTGGAAACTTGAGACTTGGTCGTTCTAGGTGGTGGTGTGGTTAGCATACCCGAGCGTTATCTGGGAAACGCGGGTTCGATTCCCGCTCCAGGACGATGAAATTTTCAAGTTTTTGGATTTTATCTGACTTACCACCCTAGTTACATTTACACCAGCGTTAAATTTCTGAGTGCTTTCTTGCACTGTGGCCCATCTATCCGCTGTTACAATGCGAGCTAGCCGATGATGACCCCGCTCATCCACACGCTGTTGTTCACGGCAGTTGGCCCTTGCAGGGATGGTGTTACCGGATTCGATGTACTCACGGTCCACCCGTGACACAGTGGCTCGTGAAAATCCCAGTGCCTGCATGACCTCCGAGATGGAGTGACCCATTCGTTGGGCCCCGATAATTTGCCCATGATCAAATGCGCTTAAATCCTTTGTCTTACCCATACTGCGTCAGACTCTTACTGATTCCTGTCGCATCACTCCTTATATTGTCGGATCGCTGCATACGTCATGTCGTTTCCATTTACAGGGCCGCCCACAGCGCCACATTTGCATAACGCCAGCTGTCTCTAATTCAATTGCTCTTCAGTGTAGGTTACACTCTTACCTTTATAACAACAAAAGAAGGGAAACTCATTATAACATATGTTCAAAGTGGGCTCTGTGTTTGCAAATGCAAACGCATGCTCTTTACCAAGTTTGATGACACTTTGTGAAGCACTTCCACACTCATGTTTTCAATCGCTGTTGTGATGCCCCTTTTAAGTTCATCCAGGGTGTAAGGATTATTGTGATACACACCTTTGAGATACTTCCAAAGAAAGAAGTTGAACGGCGATAAATCTGGAGATCTGGGAGGCTACAGGTCTTTGGAGATGAGACGTTCACTGAAAAAATCTCGCAAAAAATTTATGGTACTAACCAATGTGTGGCATGTGGCATTGTCTTGCTGGAGCCAACAATGTTGTTCACTGACATCAAGGAGTGCCACAAACTGTGATAATGTCTTGGTAGAAGGAACTTATCCACAATTGTTTCGAAAAAATCAGTCCCACTATGTGATGGCACGCACACCAAACCCCAAGTTTTTTCGAATGCAAACCTTTTTCAAGAAAAACGTGGATTTTCACATAACCAAATCCTATTGTTCTGACTATTGACATAACCTCCGAGGTAAAACCAGGCCTCATCACTGAAGAAAACTGTATCCAGACTCTGTATTCCACATTGTTCAAGGAATGAGCGGAACCATCGGCAGAAACATTGCCTGTATCTGGGGTCTTGAGTTCATGCACTGCGCGAATACGATATAGACTAAAATGTAATGATCTCGCAGCTTTATGAGCACAACCGTATGAGATTAGTGATTGCACGGCGAGTTTCCGGAAACTTTTCGTGGCGACAGCTGCGGTGCTCGCTTTATCTCATCCACTTTGTGGTCAGTCAAAACGGGGAGTCTCCCAAAGCATTTTTTATCTGCAACAGATCCAGTGTCCCGAAAACACTGCACTAATCGTGGTATAGTGGACTTATTGGGATCTGCTGTGCCTGGAAATTTCTTGCGAAAGTCCTCGGGCAACCCATCCGTATGAACGAGTTGCAAAATAACTTTCCAGAATGAAAATTCGCTGCGTCTGGGGAAAATACATTTCATCTTCACAACGAACGAAACTACACTACAAATAACCTGTACACATCACAGTGACCTCGGCTTCACTGATACTTCCCAACAGTATGGTAGTGACATTTAGTGGTCTAAAGAATGATTATAACGATTTAGCAAAAATTTATGAAAATTCAAACTTTGGGTTGTGTGAGTTTACAATCACCCTGTGCATACCTTGCAAAGGTTGAAAGGGATTAGATTAAAGACAGTTTGCCCAAAGTTTTATAATGATGTGCTTCAAAGTATTTTATACAATTTAATTTATATGGATTTTGTCTTTTTAATCAGGTGAGTACATCAGTGTGGGGGATTAGCCCACAGCTGATGGTTCCAGTTGGTCAAGAGGAAGGCCAAGGAAGTCATAGGAGGATCAGATTCAGGAGTCTCTGTATGAGAAAAAGATTATGAGTATGAAGTATAGAAGATCTTGTGTACAGCGTGTGATGGATGTCAGGCCTGAGTTGTATGTCAAGATCAATGTAAATGGAGAAGTTTGATACTGCAACAGTAAATAAAAATTTTCTGGTAGTTTGCATTTTTTTTTTTTTTTTTGGAGCTAACCTTTGAATCTCAGAGAACAGCTTAGTGATATGTATGTATGTAATTTATATGGATTGTTAAATTCTGAATATAAGTGTAAGCTTATCCAGATTGGTATGAAGCAGAATTAATAACCTCGCATAAAACAAAAAATCAAAATATTAACCTCAGAAGCAGTAATGATTGAAAAAAACTAAAGAAATAAATTGTAATAATAATGATCCAATGAATCTACCGTACGCTTGGAAATATTTTATCGAAAAAGAAAGTAACACTAAAAAATATATTAAGAAACCTTATTAATTATTTTCAACCAACGAATGGCAACACCAAATAAGTTAGAATCAATAATTCATATTATCCAGTTATATTAAAACACGACTAAGAATGAGCATTAATACCAAAAATAGCACGAGCAAAAGTGCAACTGCCGTGGAATGTCGGACACCGCCTATAAAATCGATGTAAGTGGCCGAGATACAACATGTATGAGATGTAGCTCAAAATACCCACTGAAGATGATTCAAAAAAGAAGGAATTGAAACTAGTTTGGGATATCGAGCCACGGGAAAAGGAACATGCAACCATCATCTATAATAAGAAATTATAAGATCGAATTTCAACTTGGAAGCTTATACCACAAGAAACAAAATCGTGCCGTATTCGATAACAAGACGACTTATTGCCGATTCTGCGCATCATGGTCAAGACGTTCGAAGGTTTTTTCTATTGTATAATTTTTGTAAATCATGAGTTAAAAACTAGAATAATGTTAATCATTTAATACCTATTGTCTCTACATATTGGAGGACTTTGACAACTTATGATGCATATGACTGTACATATAAAAACATTTTTTCATGTAAAATTTGTAAATCTTCATATAATGAAATTCTAAATGATCATAAGGAACAACAAAAAGGAATATAAGTGGCAAGTTGAAATAAAGAATTTTTTATTATATTGACGTTTTTTCCGTGCTCAAATTTCTAGTAACGTGCGAAACAGTAAATAATATGAAAACTATTTTGTTGACATATAGTTAATAATTTTATAAACCACGTAATGATTTCGACAAATGTTGAATTAATATAATAAGTGAATTTCGTTTGCAGTAAAGGGTAGTGTATGAGTAGCAATGCAAAGAAGCTGGAATCAATCAAGTTTTAAATTTTATTAGGCTAAATAGCAGTTTGATCTTTGTCACAAGTGATATTTTAATGAAGAATGATGAAATTTGGGTTTTAATATGATTAGACTTCATATGAGACAGATGTATTTTGTTATTGTCACAGTTTGCTTGGGTTGAAAGGACTTTCTTAAACACATGCCTAGGTGATATTTGAATGTTGTATATTATTTTAATGTTGTTTTTGAAGTTCCATCATTGCTAGCACTGATTTCTTTTTAAGAATGGAAATGATGTGTTTAACTGCCTTCCACCTTCACGAGTTCAGAAAAGTAATGTCGAAAATTAAAGTACAGTAAGTGAATTTTGGTTATATCAGTTAAATGTGTACTTGGCTCATGGTCTTCCCTGAATCCCAGAGAATAACTTAATGATAGGTATGTTTGTTTTTACAGTTGACTGTCAACAAATATGACTTGTTTTTGACACTATTTGTGAATATGATTATTAGGTAGTCTTATGGAAAATTCTAAAGGAATTACTTTTCTTTAATTCTAGGGAACCCTCAAAGGCTTTGATCAGACCATCAATTTAATCCTTGATGAAAGCCATGAAAGAGTATATAGCTCATCTCAGGGAGTAGAACAAGTTGTTCTTGGATTATACATCATTCGTGGTGATAATGTGTAAGTATCAGATTTTCATCAGTCTTATTCGATGCTCAGTGCTGCAAAAGTATGAGACATTTTTTGTGTGAGCCTCTTCTTCAGTAGAAATGAGTATGAACAAGATGTGATCAAAAAGTATCCAAACTGGATTTATATGAAAGAAGAAAAAGTACACAAGACTTGCGGATTTGAAACTTAGTCACCCTTGAAGTAGGCTACAAACTTAGCTCAGTGTTGTTCCCAATGCTCAAAGCATTTTTTGAAGTCATCTTCTGAAATAGCAAACAGCTGCTTTGTCACGTTCTGTTGTATCTTCTCAGTATCTTGAAATCTTCTTCCTTTCAAGTGGTATTTGATTTTGCTGAATCGGAAAAAAATTGCAGGAAGTGAGATCTGGTGAATAGGATGGACATCAGACCTGTGCAATTCAGTGCTTAGCAGGAAACTGCTGTGCAAGTTGCAGTGCATGGACAGGCATGTTGCCATGGTGAAGTTGCTACTTGCCACTCTCATGCAATTCCAGCCTTTTGCAACAAACCCTCAAATGCCTTAAAACTTAACAGTAGTACTGCTTGTTGATTGTCTGGCCTGATGGAGCATATTCACTGTGATGAAATGTTTGTGCCGAACTGCGCCAATTTTATTATCTTGCGCTAAACTGCTACAAATTGCGAAAAAAATTTATATTTGCGCCCAACTGCGCTAAAACAGCAATCCGCAGCAAAAACTCCAGAGCGAGAAAAAAAAATTTCACTGCCAAAAATGCCGTTTTAAACGGCAAATCGCATGACGCCTTTTTAAGGTTACACGTAATTTGGTTAAACGTCTCATCATCATCATCATCCATTATCAGTCCACTGCTGGGCGAAGGTCTCCCCAAGTTTCTTCCACAACGGTCTGTCTTGTGCTAGTTTCCATGTTACTCCCGCATACTTTCGAATTTCATCCGCCCATCTCCCACGTGGTCGTCTTCTGGGTCTTTTCCTGTCCCTCGGAATCCAATCTAAAATTTTGGCTGTCCATCGATGCTCTGTCCTTCTGGCAATATGTCCAGCCCATTGCCATTTCAGGGATTTAACTCTGATCATGATGTCTTCCACTCTTGTCATTTTTCTGATCCACGAGTTCCTCTTCTTATCTCTCCTGGTTACACCAATCATGCATATCTCCTTGCTTCTTTGAGTTGTGTGTAGTCTTTGTATGTCTCTTTTAGTTAAGGTCCATGTCTCTGCACCATATGTATGCACTGGAAGGATGCATTGATCAAACACCTTTCTTTTAAGACATAATAGAATATTGCTCTTGTAAATTATGCTGTTTCTTCCGAACGCTCTCCGGGGAAGTTTTATACGCCGATTAATTTCTTCATCAATGTGACACTCACTTGATATCTGCTGTCCAAGATAAATGTAGGTATTGGTTATCTCCAGGTTTTCCCCATCAATCGATAAATTTTCATTTCTTGTAAAAGCATTGTACATCACTTTTGTCTTCTGAAAGTTCATTTTTAATCCCACTTCTTTACTCTTGTCAGCAAGTTCCTAGATCCTACTCTGTAGCTCTGATGGGGTAGTTGCAAAAATGACTATGTCATCAGCAAAACGAAGGTGAGTTAGATAATCTCCATTAATCTTTATCCCTTTGTTTTCCCAGTTCAGTGATTGAAAGACATTTTCCAATGTGGCATTAAAGAGTTTGGAAGATATAGTGTCACCTTGTCTCACTCCCTTTCCAATTTTTATGGGTGCTGTATTCTCAAATAGCCGAATCTTTGCACTTGCATTTTCATAGATATTATGAATAATATTAATGTGTGCATCTTCAATACCGCAGGATTTTCAGAGCCATTGCAACTGCTGATGGTTTCACCGAATCAAAGGCTTTTTCATAATCGATAAAAGCCATGCACAATGGAAGTTCATATTCCCTCGCTCTTTCAATTAGTTCTCTCAGTACGTGGATATGATCTATAGTGCTGTAGCCACTCCTGAATCCAGCTTGTTCTTTTGGTTGTGGGAAGAAGCTGAAATTTTGCAGCAGTTGGATTCCTCTCATAAAATGTTAAACAATGTTGAGATGAACATTGAATGTGGCATAAAAAAATTGATATGAGTGCAATAGAATGTGGGCACTTACTATTAAAAGAAGTAAAACAAAACAAAACATTGCTAACTATCTTAAAAAATAGAAGTGAGCAATTAAATATTGAGAAAAGCAGCAAAAAATAAAAAAACATTTTTTGTAAAATAAATGATTAATAATAGAATCCTGCTATGGTTAGAAATTTTTTGATCTATTTGAAAACTAAAATCTTGGTATATGTGTATTTCAATGCAAGATGTTTTAAATTTGAGTAGGGTGCATCTAGTTCCAAAACATTTTTTGCTTAAGAGTTTGTTCTATCTACTAATATTTTACCTGCTCTGAAAAGATGTTTTCTTACACCAAAAATGTATTTTACCTGCTCCAAAAATGATTTTGCAACTTTCCATCACTGTATTCATCAACAGTCAGCTAGGAAATAATGGTGAAACTTAAGAATGGGAGTAATGCATTTAACTTCCACCTTCATGAGTGCAGAAGAATGTTGTTGAGAAGTGTCAATTATCATGTAAGTGAGCAGTCAACTAGAAAATAATGGTGAAACTTAGGAATGTGGAATGATATGTGAATGCCATTCATTTGAATAGTCAATTGGTCCTAACTAAGTTCCTGATCTTTTGGGCAGTTTACCAAAAGGAGCTAGCTGTGTATAATCATTCAATCTGATATTACTCTTACACTTGTTGCAGCACATTAACTTTCTTTCCGCCCCTGATGTTCGAAACAAATTCCTAATAAGAAACATGTCGAAAATTATTAAGTGTAGACTATGTGAATGAGCAAGCTGCAGTCTCAGATAGGAAATATGGTTAAACTTAAGAATGGGAATGCAGAGCTGCCAAGTGTCCCGATGTACTCTGATTCCATCCGATTTTGAAATTATTTTCTGGAAATCCGATTTTTCTACAAAAAATCCGGTTTTGTGGTTTTCTTATTTTCTTTTATTTATTTATTTATTTATTATGCATGGTATTTTTGTCCCTCATTAATCATATCAATCATTATTTTTCTCCAGCCAGTTAAAGGACTGTCTGGTGAATGCTTGGAATGCTATAGACGCAGATGTACTCACTGCAACACCTTGAGAAATCTATGCCAAATTCATACATTTTGTAATTAGCTAGAAGAACAGATACAGAAGCAAAGTCCCCTTCCATCAAATCTGAGCCAGTTAAAGGACTCTTGTGAATGCCTGAATGAATGGTATGCTGTAGACGTAGATGCACTGCAACACCTTGAGGAATCTATGCTAAATTCATACGTTCTGTAACGAGCTAGAAGAACAGATCCAGGAGCAAAGTCCCCTTCCATCAAATCTGAGCCAGTTAAAGGACTCTGGTGAATGCATGGTATGCTGTAGATGTAGATGCACTCCCACACCTTGTGGAATCTATGCCAAGTTCATACATTCTGTAATTAGCTAGAAGGACAGATCAGGGAGCAAAGTCCTCTTCTGTCAAATCTGAGCCAGTTAAAGGACTGTCTTGTGAATGCCTGGTATGCTGTAGACGCACTGCAACACCTTGAGGAATCTATGCCAAATTCATACGTTCTGTAACAAGCTAGAAGAACAGATCAGGGAGCAAAGTCCTCTTCCATCAAATCTGAGCCAGTTAAAGGACTGTCTTGTGAATGCCTGATGTGCTGTAAACGTAGATGCACTCCAACACCTTGTGGAATCTATGCCAAATCCATATGTTCTGTAATTAGCTAGAAGGACAGATCCAGGAGCAAAGTCCTCTTCCATCAAATCTGAGCCAGTTAAAGGACTGTCTTGTGAATGCCTGATGTGCTGTAGATGCACTGCAACACCTTGAGGAATCTATGCCAAATCCATATGTTCTGTAATTAGCTAGAAGGACAGATCCAGGAGCAAAGTCCTCTTCCATCAAATCTGAGCCAGTTAAAGGACTGTCTTGTGAATGCCTGATGTGCTGTAAACGTAGATGCACTCCAACACCTTGAGGAATCTATGCCAAATCCATATGTTCTGTAATTAGCTAGAAGGACAGATCCAGGAGCAAAGTCCTCTTCCATCAAATCTGAGCCAGTTAAAGGACTGTCTTGTAAATGCCTGATGTGCTGTAAACGTAGATGCACTCCAACACCTTGAGGAATCTATGCCAAATCCATATGTTCTGTAATTAGCTAGAAGGACAGATCCAGGAGCAAAGTCCCCTTCCATCAAATCTGAGCCAGTTAAAGGACTGTCTTGTGAATGCCTGATGTGCTGTAGA
Source organism: Macrothele yani (assembly GCA_039090855.1). Classification (NCBI taxonomy): domain Eukaryota; kingdom Metazoa; phylum Arthropoda; class Arachnida; order Araneae; family Macrothelidae; genus Macrothele; species Macrothele yani. The sequence continues at coordinate 14,528,397 of CM077031.1, read as the reverse complement.
TGCACTGCAACACCTTGAGGAATCTATGCCAAATCCATATGTTCTGTAATTAGCTAGAAGGACAGATCCAGGAGCAAAGTCCTCTTCCATCAAATCTGAGCCACTTCAAGGACTGTTTGGTGAATGCCTGGTATCCTGTAGACGTAGATGCCCTCCAACACCTTGTGGAATCTATGCCAAATTCATATGTTCTGTAATTAGCTAGAAGGACAGATCAGGGAGCAAAGTCCTTTTCCATCAAATCTGAGCCAGTTAAAGGACTGTCTGGTGAATGCCTGGTATGCTGTAGAAGTAGATGCACTGCAACACCTTGTGGAATCTATGCCGAATTCATACGTTCTGTAACGAGCTAGAAGGACAGATCAGGGTGCAAAGTCCTCTTCAGTCAAAGCCAGTTAAAGGACTGTCTGGTGAATGTCTGATGTGCTGTAGATGCACTCCAAAACTTTGTGGAATCTATGCCAGACTGCATGTGTGCTGTAGTTCAGGATAAAGTCCAACCCAGTATTAAATAAAAGTTTCTAATTAAATTGCCAGTATGTGTACATTTGCTGTTTTAAATCACGATGCTGACATACTGTTAATTTGAGAGTTTGTGTGACTTCTTAATTGTTCCCAAACAGCGGGCCACAAAAAATCCTCTTCCAGGCCCATGTATTGATAGCACTGGTATATAAATATTAATGGTAGAGTAGTGTATATTCTGTGCTGGTTGGGGATGTCACTGCTATGTGCTGTGGACATGTCCACTTGTAGAGACTTGAATGTACTTTCAAAAGTGTTACTGCTTTATGTGTTATTTTTTGACTGATGGACCATTGTTTTTATGTTTTGTTTTTTTAATTGCAGAGCTGTTGTTGGTGAAGTTGATGATGAAATTGATGCAAGACTGGATTTATCAAGTATAAAAGCTGAGCCCTTAAATAATGTTGTGCATTAAAAACCTTTAATAAGCGCAGATGATTTTGTAAATACACGTTTTATTGCACTTTTGTACATAAAATGATTTTAATTAAGCAATTGCACGTATTAAATGATGGCCGTAGTGTTCAGATTTGTTCATTTGTGAAATTCAATGTTCAATACCAAAAAATTTGACCAGTGTATATCAGGATACTGGACAAACAGCAAAAAACACACGGTTTTGGTAAGTAATATTTTGTGAGCATACAATTGTATGATAAACATACACTTAACCTACTTTCTTTGTGGGAAGACCACTATATGTCGCATGTTGTTGTCAACTCACGATATGAACGTCGTGTACCTCTGGTTTTTATTTCATAATAATAATAATAGTCAACCATTATGAATCCACTGCTGGATGAAGGTCTTCCCAAGTTTCTTTCACAATGGTCTATCTTGTGTCAGTCTCCTCCATGTCACTCCCATATGCTTTTGAATTTCATCCACACATCTCCCGTGTGGTCTTCTTTGTCTTTTCCTATTCCTTGGAATCCAGTCTAGAATTTGGGTTGTCCATTTTTCTGGCAACATGTCCAGCCCTTTGCCACTTCAGGGATTGTACTGTGATCATGAAGTCTTCCACTCTTGTCATTTTCCTTAACCACTATTGCTGTATGCTGATGACACTGTCCTGTTTGCAGAGAGCAAAAGTGAGTTGCAGAGTATGTTGTCCCGGAGGTACAAAGTTTGCATGAAATTCAAACTGAGTATTATAAATAAAGGAAAAACCAAAGTTATGGTTTTGAGAGAGGAACTGGTAGTACTGAATGGAATATAAGTCTAAATGGCACAGTGATTGGCCAGATGAATGAATTTGTGTATTTAGGAAGCATGGTTGACAGAGAGAACAAATTGGATGGTGAAAAACCAAAGTTATGGTTTTGAGAGAGGAACTGGTAGTACTGAATGGAATATAAGTCTAAATGGCACAGTGATTGGCCAGATGAATGAGTTTGTGTATTTAGGAAGCATGTTTGACAGAGAGAACAAATTGGATGGTGAAATTGGTAGGCGAGTGAAAAACCAAAGTTATGGTTTTGAGAGAGGAACTGGTAGTACTGAATGCAATATAAGTCTAGATGGCACAGTGATTGACCAGGTGAATGAGTTTGTGTATTTAGGAAGCATGTTTGACAGAGAGAACAAATTGGATGGTTAATTTAGTAGGCGAGTGAATTCTTCATTGAAAGTCATGGCTGCTTTAGGAGGTTTTCACAGGAATGATAGGTTCTCAAGAGAGTCCAGCATGGCTGTGTATGAAAGTGTAATTGTTCCTACTCTGATGTATGGCAGTGAAACCTGGGTACTACAGAAAAAAAACAGTCGTTTGTGTGCTGGACAAATGTTTTACTTATGTGGGGTTTGTGGCAAGACACGTTCTGATTGTGTGAGGAATGAAGATGTGTTGCAGTTGTGTAATGTGAAGCAAGGTGGAGACCAATATGCTTCGGTGGTTTGGCCATGTTGAAAGAATGAGTGATGAGATGCTTACTAAGAAAATCTTTTAGCCCAAGCAGGAGGCCAAGGAAGCCATGAGAGGATCAGATTCAGGAGTGTCTGTATCAACCACCTGCTGAAATTTCTACTAGCCAATGTGGCTAGCAGAATACAAATTTTACTGTCCAAATGACAAAATCTACTAATCATGCTAAGTTTTAAAAAAAATAATAATTCAGTAACTTCTCTACTTACATTTCTATGAAATTAAATTGGTGAATGTTTTTTATTTTTTTATTTCTAATGACAGTCCCTTCCCCCTTAACTTCATAAAAACAGATGCAGAGAAGTTACTGCATTAGATTGACTGCAAATATTGCATATGCTTTTGTTCCAAAATGATTGATTTTTTGACAATTTATTTTCAGTGCTGTAATGTTACTCTTATTATCTTAATTTCCACATACATAATTTATCTTTAAGAGACCATTGAAGTTAGATGTCTAATTTCTTTGATAATATTTAAAACAAAGGGACAAAAGCTAGGATATGTATGCATAAAGCGGCACTAATAATGTTGATACAGTTTACCACAGACATGCACTGCAGCGTTCGAATTACCCAGTGGTCCGCTGGCCATTGGCCAGTAAAACTTCCATCGGACCACTGAACTATTGATTTTACTGGTTCGAATGTCCAGTAAATTTTCTGTTGACAAATAGATTTCAATGCAGTGACTGACCAAGGGTAAAGTGTTCATATAGCTGCACATACCTGCCAACATTGGCAAGAGCCTTGTCAGTAGTAACTAGTATTATTGCGCTGCATACTTAGACGCAGGAGAGTGGGAACATCGCGGGAGGAGGGTAGACGATTACGGGAGAAATCTTTGCTTCGTCGAGCTTGCGGTTTTGGAATTTCCCCCTATTTTCAAGCTGAAATGCAAATACTTATGCAGGAAAATGTTATTTAACAATAATACTAGACAGAGGTAACATCGCAAGAAAAAAGAAATTACTATTACGGAACAAATCTGAACATCGTCGACCTTCTGTTTTCGCAAGTTTCGTAAAGGTGGAATTCCGTCCTCCAACCTCCCCCATTTCTGTTCACTTGAGCGTCGATCGCGTGAATGACCAAAATAATAATGGAAAAGGCGGAATTCCTCGAACTTGCGGAAGAATCTTATGCCTGGAGATTGCGGGGAAATTTTTGCTGCATCTAACTTCCGTTTTCACAAATTGCTGCCTATATAGTTCCAAGCTGAAATACAAACATTTATACAATGAAATGATATTTAACAAGAATACTGGACACAAAGGCAACATTGGGAGAGAAAAAAATTACAATTACAGCAAAAAAAAAAAAAAAAAAAAAAATTACTCGGTTTAATTGCCTTTTCGAAAATGCCGTCCCCAGACGGAAAACGACCCACACACACAAATCTTTAGTTTTGCATCGATCTTAAGAATGATTTAAATGATGACTGGAAAAGGAAAAAAAAAAAAAATTTATGGTTTTTAAGCGATTTCTTTTTATTTTGCTATTTTTTTATATCATAAAATAATAGCAAAATAAAAAAAAACTTAAAATATGAAAATTCGAAGAATCCGTAGTTTTGACCGTGAGTTCTGTAGCAGTTGGCAGGTATGACTGCGTACAGTGGGGTCGGATTGACAGTTTCAGCTTTTTAACTCCCATCCACCCTGATCTCCCAATTTGCACCCGGAACTGTTAATGGTTGAAGTTCCCTGTGACTTCACATTGTGTAGCAAAAAAAAGATGCACTATAAAAGAAAGGTATACAATGCTAAATCATTAGAAATTCCAAGACAAAATTTAGGAATCTTAAGCTAACTCTATTCTTGTGAGAACAGTGGAAAATAATGATTTTTTATGAAAACTCTGCAGGTAATTTATTAATTTGAACAATGCACTATGTATTAGTTGTCACCATATTGATACCGTCTCGTGTTTTAATGGTCTTCATAATGATTCTCCGTCATAAATTCTTTGGGGGCCTCTTATGAGAACAATAAAAAATACAGACTTGTGAAAATTTTGCAGATAATTTAATAGTTATGCTTTCGTGTTTTAACAGACTTCATAATGATTCTCGGTTATAAGTTCTTTGGGGGCACCACTCATATGTCTTAGCCTTGAGGCCCACTCAAATGTCTTAGCCTAGGGGCCCCATTGAGGCCTTAATCCAGCCCTGGTTAGCCTGCAGGAGTTCAAATCTTCTGTGAAGAGATTAGCAATCCAAACTTCCTTTAATCTTTCAGGACAGATGTTAAAAAAAACTTAGATCTAGGTTTCCTCTTACTTTGACTCCATTTCGAATGAACAATAAATAAATTCATTCGTTCATCGTGGACCAGTGGTTGGGAAACACTGTTTTAAAGAATATATATATTTTAATAACATAAACACCCAGATCAGTCTGTCTCTCTGGAATGCTTGATGTCATACCAACGTCTGCATTGTTGCACTATCGCTTATTGATAAATTCGTATGTGCTCTCGCGACGTCAAAATGATATCATGCGATGACTTTTAGATGTCAAGGTGACCACATGCTAATTTAAAAACACTGGATTATCAATTACTTGAGTTCTACTTGCCAATCTACAAAATTTGAATTGAATTTTTAATATCGCAGCAAGTTGAGTTTGCACGCGATCACATCGACATGTCAAGGTGATTGCGTGCTAATTTAAAAACATTGGATTATCAATGACTCCAGTTCTATTTATCACATCTACAAAATACGAATTAAAATCTTAATATCACGGCAAGTTGCATTTGTATATTAATTTAATTTAGCACAATTCAAATATTAACTTGTACGCTTTAATTATTTTTTTACTTTTTTAATTTAACTAACTTTTTGAGTTTAGTGCTGATTATATTAAGCATTTTGCAAAATATTGATCTATCTAAACACTAACCTACAATAACAACTGAAACTTCACTATTTTCAGTCTCATCTACTGGATGACGGCGCAGCTACAGTGCAGAAGCTTTTGGGTGACCACTGCGACACTTTCGCAGTATTTTCGTTCTTAAAGCAGATTGACTTTTTAAAACTTATTTAAAAAAAAAACAAAAAAATTATAATGATTATAACAGTGAATTAATAAATTTATTTATAAACCTAATTAACTAACTAGTCTTCACAGCTTTCATCATTCTCTTTTCTAACTTTTACCAAGCCTGTCTGCTCCTAATCATTTCACCCCGCTTCTAAAAATCTTTAACTGATAGTTCTGTGTCTGGCGCTCTTTGGCCAAACCTGGCCCTTGCGCCACTAAAATCAATTAACTAACTAACTAACCAAATCTTGAGATGAACGGGCGACTGCTTAGTGAGCAAGATTGTGTCTAAAAGACTGCTAAAGTGAGCAAGATTATGACGGGCGACTGCTAAAGTGAACAAGTTAGGATGTGCGACTGCTTAGTGAGCAAGATTGCATCTAAAAGACAGCTAAAGTGAGCAAGATTAGGACGTGTGACTGCTTAGTGAGCAAGATTGCTTCTAAAAGACTGCTAAAGTGAGCAAGTTAGGATGGGCGACTGCTTAGTGAGCAAGGTTGCATCTAAAAGACTGCTAAAGTGAGCAAGATTAGGACGGGCGACTGCTTAGCTAGCAAGATTGCATCTAAAAGACTGCTAAAGTGAGCAAGATTAGGACAGGCGACTGCTTAATGAGCAAGACTGCATCTAAAAGCAGATGTCGCCCCAATAGCACATTACCAAGAATTTAGATAGTTCTGATTTATAATACCAGACGTCGCAATATTTTGTAGAAAGAGGTTCAGCATGAAGTTTCAAACTAATCATCGAATAGGACAGTCTAAAACAAGCTGTGAAGGGTATAAAAACAAGTGTGCCGAAGAAAACGTAATTTAACGCAAAAAATCAAAGTAAAAGTTATCAAGGTAAGTTTACATGAAAACAACTTTCCAAGTTTAGTGCTGATTATATTGCACATTTTACAAAATATAGACCTATCTGAACGCTCTAATCTACAATTGTTAAACAACAAATATTTTACACAGAATGTTATTTATCTCGAGGTCTTTTGAAAAACGTAAATATTAGGTGTGCAGCTTAAATTCTCGGCCACAGGCACGACACGTTGACAGCAAATTATAGCAAATCGAATACATACCTAATCAGGGAAATAATCCCCGTCGTGTTGGATACATATGAGTCATCAGTCAGGGAGCTGACGAATGCCACTGCGGAAAAAAGAGGGCTGTTTCGAGTTGATAAAGTCATCAATACTTGTGTGGACCTCCTCGACAGAAGTGAAGTGCGTATCACTCAGGTAATGTTGCAGGGAGCGAAAGAGGTGATAATCCGACGGGGCGAAGTCTGGAGAAAATCTCCCATCCGAGGTCAGTGATCGTGTTTAAAGTCGTTTTCGCGGTGTGAAGACACGCGTTATCCTGAAGCAATAGGACCGACCTTCTGCCCTTGCCGGTGTATGGCCTTTTCGCCTCCATTGCGTCACTCACACGAATGAGTTGCTGACAATAACGCTCAGCATTGACTGTTTCTCTAGGTTTGAGCAACTCATAGTGTACGACACCGCACAGCAACAACTTCCAGGCATGGATATTCGGTTTGGCGGTAGTGGTAGGCTGACCTGGATAAACCCACGATTTGCGACCGCGCTAGGATTATCGTAGAGGATCTACTTTTCATCATAGGGCGAAATCTTGTGGAGGAAATCCTTCTTCTTGAATCTGGAGAGCAAGGACACAGCAACATCGTAGCGCCTAGACTTGTTCGCAGCTCTGAGTTGGTCGGGCACCCAACGGCCCTCCTTGTGAATCCGTCCAAGCTTGTGCAGGCGCTTTGCAATGGCTTGCCGGGTTCTTGGGTGAGCTCTGATTGTGTGCGACAGGGATCCGGTTCCAGGATTTGTTCCAGTACCTCATCGTCAACTTTCTGTGGCTGTTCCGGACGTTCTGCATCACGGAGATTGAAATTTCCCTGCTTAAACTGCTGGAACCACTTCTTACACGTACTGTAGGACACATCAGTCTCACCCAAAGCAGCACAGATCTTTTGCTGGGCTTCCGCAGCACTTTTTTCAGCTGAAACGCGAACAGGAAGCAGTGCCTCAAATGTTGCTCCTCGAACGACATTGCTATCACCGTCAACTTTCGTCCCTTCTGCCACTACAGCTGTGAGCGGTTACAGTTGCCTGGAAAGCTGTTGGATGGCACTGCAATCAGCCATTATCGTACACAGCTATTTGCAGATGTTCTATGATCACTTGCGTTTAGGGGCCGAGAATTAAGTTGCACACCTAATAAATAGCATATAATTTTTAGTTCTAACATGAATGAGTTCTTACTATATAAGTTTTTACTATGTTTCCTTACAGAAATCTGGCTTCTATTTGATTTGTTTTCAATCTGCTTCAATTAAAAATTTCACTCCGTCATAGGACGGGCAACGTCCCCTATATATTAATATTTATTTAAAGCTTATGAAAACAGCCGTCCTAGGACGTTCTATACGCTAGTATAAAAATACACTGGCGTGCAAAAATTAAGGACGAGATGGTTTTTTTAATGTAACGTCGCGCAGAAGTGCTCCACATAGACTCAAATTATACCATAAGATCCCCAAAATGTAAGAATATGGGACAAGTGAGCAAAACCATCCAAACAAGGAATCCAAAGGATACAAAGGCACTTTACTGAAAAGGTAGCTTCCAGCACAACTGGACAGAAGACAGAAACATCCATGTGACAGGCGGCTGCCAAGAAAAATCCAGTCTTTAGTAGGGAATATGATCACCCCTTACTGCGTTGCAGGATTTACAACGTCTGTCCATGCTGAGGACGAGGTTGTCAAGGAGCTGTTGAGGTATCGCGGCCCATTCCTCTTGTAGCGTCAATCGTTGCTGGTGACGTGCTGCCAAGCGTCTCCCGAGAAGGTCTCCCACGCGTGTTCGATTGGATTTAGGTCCGGGGACCTTGCGGCCATTCCATGCGTTGAATACCTTCACTATCCAACAGCTCTGCGATAACCACTGTAAGATGAGGTGTAGCGTTGTCGTCCATGAAGAGGAACTCAGGAACCACAGCACCTCTAAACAGACGCACGTGAGGCAGGAGAACATCGGTACAATAGCGTACACCAGTGACTGAACCTCCTTGGAAGATGTGGAGGTCAGTACGGCTACCAAGCATGATACCGCCCCAAACAAGAACTCCGCCACCTCCAAACCGATCCCTTTCAATGATGTTGGAGGTGTGATTGCATGTTCCCTGCTCTCTCCAGATGTGTATACGTCCAGAATCGCTCGTCAGACTAAATCGGCTCTCATCCGTAAAGAGAACTCGACCCCATTGCTGATGTGTCCAGTTCTTGTGTCCCTGGCACCACAGAAACCGCCGTCTCCGATGAGCAGGAGTTAATGGCACACACAGTACTGGTCGTGCAAATAGACCACCTTTGTGCAGCCTCCTGGCCACGGTAAAACACGATACCGGACGTCCAGTTGTCTGTTGCATTTGCCTTGCGATTTCTTCCGCTGTCTGTCTCTTCTCGCCCGTAGGACAATATACCGGTCGTCCGCCGCCGTGGTTGCTCGTGGACGACCGCTGCTAAACTCTCGGACAGCTGTTCCTGTCATTTGAAATGCTCTCCAAGCTCTTGAAACGATGCTGTGACCGATCCCGAACTCCTCTGCCACACTAGTCACACTTCGACCTTCTTCCCAATGACGCGACCTTGGGTAGTTATCCAGATGTCGTTTACTGGATTGCCTGTTTGCCATATCACACGGTGGCAGCAATTCGACGTCGTTCAAACCGATGTACACCGTGCAATAGCTTTCACCGAATTACTGAGCGTACACCGCCCGTGTGCTGTATACCATTCCGACACTGCCCCCCTACGTCATGCTGCATATATGCGCATGCCCTACCGTACCGGACCCTAGTCTATCTCCTGAGTGGTCTTTTGGTCCGTTCTGCCTGCTCGTTCTGCTAATTTCTCCTTTTCGTCCTTAATTTTTGCACACCAGTGTAATAACCTGAGGTGCACAACATTCGTATTGTGAGTTGACAACAACGTGTGGCATATAGTGGTCTAACTACAAAGAAAGTAGAGTAGGTGTATGTTTATCGTACAAAATATCATTAAATCTTTTGATTTTACCTTTTTTAGGTGTTTTTGACTTTGTATGTGAAAAACAAAAGTTACAAAAAGTTTTGGTAAGGCATCCTTTTTTTTTTTTTTTTTTTTTGGCATGTGTATTTTGGAATAACAATGTCTAAATGGTATTCCAGTTCCAACCATGTTCGTTCGAGAATGTGTGTTAATCAACAGAAGAGATCATGAAGTTTTATAGACATTCGACATGGGCACCATTTGTCACCCGAACAATGCCTAAATGGTATTCCAGTTACAACCATGTCCATATTAACTTTCTCCAGTGCGTGTGTAATCCTCCTCTTTAGGTCAGCAATGTCTGCAACAGGGGTGCTGAAAAAAAAAGTCACAGGGTGTTAAGTCTGGTGAATGCGGGGGCCATACAGTGAGATTACCGCACCCAATCCATCAATTGGAAAATTTGGGCCGCCCCGGTGGCGCAGTGGTCTAAGCGATGGCCTCTGATCATTCGTCCAAAAGGGGCCCGGGTTCGCATCCCGGTGAGGCATGGATGTTGTGTTTGTCTTACGGTACTGGCTTGCGCTCTCTCTCTTCCCTGGAACCAGTGACCCTAAATTAGGGATGGGCGACTGCTTATAGCCCATTGAGTTGCTCAAGGTGGTCGTTAAACCTTAAATAAATTAAAAAAAAATTAATATCAAGAGACCTCCTCACAATCAAAACCCAATGAGGGGGTGCCCCATCTTGTTGGAAAATGACTGGAGTTGCAAGTTCTTCCAACTGGGGATACCATACCTGCCAACTTTTACGGATGTACAGAAGACTTGAACAATTTTACAGATTGCTGGAGATTTTAATGTCCTGAGATTTTTATTTATTTCTGCGTAATTTTGCCTGCGCCTCTTCGCTCAATGCACCGAGGTGCGAGTCAGATTCGATCTCTCTCTACCGTACTCCCGTTTTAGGTCACGTGATTATCGGCGCTTCTCGTTCGCCGTCAAGGCTGCGCACGGTATGTCGCAGCGGATCGAGCGCTTCAGCTTTGGTACTTTCTGCGCAGCAGGGGAAGATAATTGACGGAAAGTTACGCACGCACTTCCTTGCTTGTTATTTTTTGTATTATCATTACTTGTCTCTTAAGGCTCTACAAGACCTGCCATCTTGTATTGCTGCCTTCTCTTACTAACTAACGGGCAAGCATATTTCACAAATTGCTCCGGCAATTTTGCACATTTTGGAACACTGTTTGTGGCTAACGCAAGATATATGATAAATAAAGAGTTCCCTGGTTTCAGATTTTCATTTTGGACCCTTTAAGTATTTTTTATCAATTAATAAAACTATGGAAGACGCCTTGGTACAACTTTTGCTGCAGATAAAAAATGAAGGGAAAGGTCAATAAAAATTCTGAAAACCAGGGAACTCTTTATTTATGATATATCTTGCTTTAGCCACAAACTGTGTTCCAAAATGTGCAAAATTGCCCGAGCAATTTGTGAAATATGTTGCCCGTTGGTTAACAAGAGAAAGCGCAATACAAGATGGCAGGTCTCGTAGAGCCTTAACCGTGCAATGGCCTCGAGTAAGGCAAATAAATATTTTCAAGCGTTTAAGGACAGTTATACTTAAGAATTTTGCTGCATAAAAAGGTGCGAAGTTTGTGTTTTGTGTAGTATGCCGATCTGACTTCAACATTTCCCATGCTGGGAAAAACGATATTTCTGGACATGTGAAAGGGCCCAAGCACATAAGCAATGCGTCGGAAAAAGTGTGAAAGTAGACTCTTATTTCAAGGCAATCGAGAGTCAGTCGGATGTGCTACGTGCTGAATTGCTATTTACGTCATTTTTAATTGAACATAATGTTCCGACAAGTGCGGCTGACCATGCCGGTCCCCTATTCCGGAAAATGTTTCCGAAATAGCAAAGAAGTATGGGTGTGCAAGAACTAAAAGAAACAACTCTAATTAAAGAAATTTCTGGAGAGAGAATTTCTTCAGTGGTCGCATATTTGCAAGAGGGCCCATTTGCTGTTGCATGCGATGGGAGCAATGATAGCAATGACTACAAACTGTATCCCATTGTTGTCACCTTTATTAACAAGTCCGAAAATTTGATCCAAAGTAAGTTGCTAAGCGTTCCAAATCTGTTTGTCGACTCTACAGGAGAGAATATAAGGGCCTTAATTTTAAATGAATTTGAACGCATGCAAATTCCTTTTGAGCATTGCATGGCCTTCATTGCCTGACAATGCTAACGTAATGCAAGGCAAAAAGAACGGTGGTGTTGCTTTTTACTGATGTGCACATATAATTTTACTGAGCAAAAGCAAATAATGTGAAACAACAGAAACCAGCAAACAGATTTGAAGTTCAATAGCGCCAGAGGCTGCATAAGAGAAAGATCAAATAACAATAGGGCAAAACAAAGCAAAACTTTGAAGAGAAATAAAATAATAGAAATACCAAAAGTCACCAAATACACCAACCAAACCAGGTTAACTTCAAACTATGCAAAGTACCGAATAAAAGAATGCAGGGAAGCATATTAATGACTGACCTCTTGTCGGCTTCGTCAAGGGCAAGCAACAGGAAAACACTAATCTACTAAGACCAGAGAATTGTGGGTTTCTGCTATTTTAGTTTGCTTAAAAGGACCAATTAAATTTAGAAGAATAATGTCAATAAAAGGGAAAACTAATAAAAAAAAACCGTACCCAGCAAACTAAAACACATTTGCCCGACCTCGCAACAAAAATTGAAGAAAGTGAGCAATTAAAATCCAACCAAAAAATGTACCAAAGTGATACATTAAACTTGCTATAAAAGGGAAACAAACTACCAGTCAAAAATAACCAGTAATTACAAAAAAATGTTTACTAAATAATCACAAACCAAAATAAATTAAACTAAAAAAAGCAAACAACCAAATGGAAAAGAAAGCAACAGCCAAATTTAGGAAAAAGGAGTACAAACTCCCTCAACACAAATCCAGAAAAAACAGTTCTAACTCCAAGATTGAACAAAAAGACAAATATGCAAGCAACATAGTTGCAAACCAAAAACCCCAATACCTACAAGCTAAAAGCTAAAAAAACAACAGGGCTGCAAAATAAAATAAAAATAATTATAAATGAATATACCTAAGGGCATGGTTTCAAGCACCAGCAAAGAAAATTATTAAGCCCAACATACACAAGAAAATATAATAAAATATAAAAAATTAATCATAGTGCAAACCCACAAATCCTATAATATATATAAAAAAAACTAACAGTAAATTAATGTATAACATTGTGCCTAGCTTTTCAATCACCAGCAATATTTACACAACAAACTTAATTTATCATTTTGGCCCACAGGATTGATGCACATTTTCCCAGTTTGGCAGGTATGGGATACACAAACTGCTTAATCATGTCCAGGTAATTATTAGCTGTCATGGTCGCGTCCCGAAAGAAAATGGGTTCAATAACACGGTCGACCATTATGCCACACCAAACATTCACTTTTGGGGTAGCATGTTCATGTTCCATTGTGCAGTGCAGGTGTTCAGTTCCCCAAATTCTCACATTCTGTTTATTAACCTTTCCAGAAACATGGAAAGTGCACTCATCCAAGAAACAGATTTGTCTCGGGAAAGATTCAGCACTTGCATTCTACAACATCTCTTCAGCAAACTGTTTTAAGTTTCATATGATCATCTGGGGTTATGTGATGGGTTATCTGCAGTTTATACGGATGCATTTCCAATCTCTTCTTAAGTTCTTTTATAATTTCTTGTTAAATTCTGAAGTAGGAAAAACAAAAGGTGCCTTAGGGAATAAGTTAGTACCCAGTATATCACATCTGATTCTGAAGAAATCTGAGATGTACCTTCAAATGTTTTATTAAACTTTGCCGCTAAAACACTAATACGTTGTCAAAGTCGTGACATCGCGGAATGGCATCTGGGCATAAACACACATTGTTTACGAGCTAGCTAACGTTAGTTTTACTGTTGACGGCTGTCGATAGTCCTGTAAAATTGTATTTTTAAGGTGAAACTGAATATATTGGACATGGTTTATGTTTTGCAGCATACTCAAATTACCGAACTGTCAAAAATCAGTGTTCATTTTATAGATTTCCGAAAAACAAGCGGAAACATGCCCTATAGACTAAAATGTCAAAAGGCCTAAACATTTGTGGACTGACTGGTATTCTTGTGAACAAGCATATTTCTTGAACTTTGTAAAATATGAATTTGGACACCCCCACCTTTTTTTTTTTTTTTTTATCGTTTTTAGGTTTTTGCCTCGATATCGATTTCCGTACTGATTTATTAGTAAACTCATGCAAAGTTTTTATAACATGCGATGCCTTTGAGAGATTTTAGGTACCCTGTACAAAAATATAAATTTCATTAATAGGTGTTAAAATTGTATTGACACAGTTGAAGAACATTCATAAAATGTATACTTTGCAATTTATGCATGTAAGCGAGCAGAAAAAACACATATATATTAATTATAGCAGTTAAATCCAAAGGACGAGATCCAAAGTGAAAATACTCCAAATACATGGCATCAGTGAATAAACAAAGACATCGCTCTTTCCACATTTTAGCAACACAGCAAAATGAATATATAGCCAGTGCCGTTAATGCCTACCAGATGGAGACTTCTCAGTAGCTGAGCCCATCTTACGGATTTATGATGTCAGAAGCTGACAGAAAAACACACATAGCGCCGTGGATTGTTGGCCACCGTGGTGTAAGGTTAATGCGCTCGGCTAGATATCGAGAGATCTGGGATTAAATTCCCCAGCGGTGACTGAATAATAATTTTTCGGTTGCTAAAACGTGGAAAGAGCGACGTCTTTGTTTATTCACTGATGCCACGTATTTGTGCAAGAAATGTTGGGACACCTGTATTCGATGCAATGGACAGTATTTTGAAAAAGGTGACCACTTCCTTGATAATTAAAGTACACATATTTTCTTTATAAAACATTTTCAGTTGTTCTGGGGCAACTCTTGTATTTTATATATACTTTCTACAGCTTTAAATGTAGTAGCCGAAATATTTAAAAGATGTTTCCATCAGATTTTTTGTTCACAGAAAACTGGCATATTTAATTGATTTGTAACAATCAACTCAAGATGTCAAGATATTCAAAAGATCCAAATATTAGAAACATTTCTTTATTGATTGTCATTAAATGTCATTTTGTAGCATATAAATGTAAGAATATTTTCATGGCATGCACAACAGCTATAAAATTGTTTAACATCAACAAAATATAGTACTTAATACTCATCACAGCAACTGAGAATGTCTCTATACTAAAATTTTACTTTTAACACAACCACATAATTTATACTCTGCAAACAAAAAAATTTAAAAAATGAGGTAATAATATATCAACACTACAGGTACAATCAGGCAATTTATACAAACGATCCGATTTCTTATATAAAAATATGAACAAACTATTTTGGCAAACTAGTTCTGACTTAGCCAAGCTTTGGTCCCCAGTTTAGTGACATATGTAAAATGTCTTGTTCAATCACAACAAGGGTAAAATTAAATTGAACACAAATAGTCTATCCCCCTTTAACTGTGGAACATAGTCCTATAAATGTTGGTGATGAACAGTAAGCTAATGGAAGTATCACAGGAGATTTTAGCAGGTATCTTTATCATGAGAACGACTCCGCTGTAACCTGCACAGCAGGTTTGTTTTGCATCGACCTTCACACGGCTTATCAATATAATCACTTAGCTGCACGTAATACCTATTAAATAAAAGTAAAAAGAATATAAGTAAATGTGGATACATCTGACTCATTCTATTGGGTTGGCCAAAAAGTAATTGCGTTTTTTTCCTGTGTAAATCAAAGGCGGATTTTGAATGGGAAAGAAAAACTTTAGTCAACAACATATTGTCCAATGACCTTTTGCCATCTTGCAGGCAAGTTCACGATTCTGCGCTCAAAAAAGTTTGTTTTTCTCGGCAAAAAAACAGTTCCGAGAATGAATTTATAGCCTCATCAGCAGTGAAGATTTTACCATTCACGGCGTTTTGCAACGAACGAAGCAAATGGTAGTCCGATGGTGCCACGCCTGGCAAATATGGTGGATGTGATAACACATCCCATCCAAGCTGCAACAATTTTTGACGAGTGACCAAACTTGTAAGTGGTCTTGCATCATCGTGGCAAATCACACCATTGCGATTTACCAATTCTGGACGCTTCTGTTTGATTGAAACACTTAATTTATCCAGCTGACAACAGCACATGTTAGAATTAATGGTTTGGTACCTTGTAAGCAATTCAAAATACACAATAGCTTTTAAATCCTACCAGAATGACAGTATAACCTTCCTTTGGTGCATATCTGCTTTTGAAGTTCTTTGAGTAGGTTCATCATGCTTTCTCCAAGATATTTTTCGTTTGATGTTGTAGAAAATCCATTTTTCATCGCCTGTTATCATACGTTTCAAAAATGGATCATTTTCTTCACACTTCAACAGCAAATCGCAGATGTCAACGCGCTTAGTGAGATGAATTTCGTTTAGCTCATGTGGTACCCAGATGTCGAGCTTACTAACATATCCCAGAGGCTTTAAATGGTTTCAACGCTCGATTTTGATATGTTCAGATTCTCAGTAACTTCTCATGTCGTTAAACGGCAATTGAATTCGCTTAGGGAGATGAATTTCTTTTAGCTCATGTGGTACCCACATGTCGAGCTTACTAACATATCCCAGAGGCTTTAAATGGTTTCAACGCTCGATTTTGATATGTTCAGATTTTCAGTAACCTCTCATGTTGTTAAACGGCAATTGAATTCGCTTAGCGAGATGAATTTCTTTGAGCTCATGTGGTACCCACATGTCGAGCTTACTAACATATCCCAGAGGCTTTAAATGGTTTCAACGCTCGATTTTGATATGTTCAGATTCTCAGTAACCTCTCATGTCGTTAAACGGCAATTGAATTCGCTTAGGGAGATGAATTTCTTTTAGCTCATGTGGTACCCACATGTCGAGCTTACTAACATATCCCAGAGGCTTTAAATGGTTTCAACGCTCGATTTTGATATGTTCAGATTCTCAGTAACCTCTCATGTCGTTAAACGGCAATTGAATTCGCTTAGGGAGATGAATTTCTTTTAGCTCATGTGGTACCCACATGTCGAGCTTACTAACATATCCCAGAGGCTTTAAATGGTTTCAACGCTCGATTTTGATATGTTCAGATTTTCAGTAACCTCTCATGTTGTTAAACGGCAATTGAATTCGCTTAGCGAGATGAATTTCTTTGAGCTCATGTGGTACCCACATGACGAGCTTACTAACATATCCCAGAGGCTTTAAATGGTTTCAACGCTCGATTTTGATATGTTCAGATTCTCAGTAACCTCTCATGTCGTTAAACGGCAATTGAATTCGCTTAGGGAGATGAATTTCTTTTAGCTCATGTGGTACCCACATGTCGAGCTTACTAACATATCCCAGAGGCTTTAAATGGTTTCAACGCTCGATTTTGATATGTTCAGATTTTCAGTAACCTCTCATGTTGTTAAACGGCAATTGAATTCGCTTAGCGAGATGAATTTCTTTGAGCTCATGTGGTACCCACATGTCGAGCTTACTAACATATCCCAGAGGCTTTAAATGGTTTCAACGCTCGATTTTGATATGTTCAGATTTTCAGTAACCTCTCATGTTGTTAAACGGCAATTGAATTCGCTTAGCGAGATGAATTTCTTTGAGCTCATGTGGTACCCACATGACGAGCTTACTAACATATCCCAGAGGCTTTAAATGGTTTCAACGCTCGATTTTGATATGTTCAGATTCTTAGTAACCTCTCATGTCATTAAACGGCAATTGGATTCGATCATAGCCTTTATTTTTCGTCATCAACTTCATTCAATTGGCCTTCCCAAGCGTGGTGCTTCTTTCACGTCAAAATCTCCACACCGAAATTTCACGAAGCTATTCTTACACTGCCGTACTTTTAAGGCATCTTCACCATACACATCCCATAACTTTTTATAAGTTTACACAGTGTTTTTTTTCCTTTTCGGAAGTAACGCAGCAAAACATGATGAAAATGTTCCTTTTGATTGTCCATTTTGAAATTGACACCAAAAAAAAACACTTGTTAACGAAATCGTGCGCTTTCTGTTCCTAAAACAAGCTTGAACTGTCAGCTGCCACGTTACATAATGAATTTGTGGTTACAAATAACGTTAGTTACATTTCAAGACATGTTTCGGCATATATGTGTAAAAAACACAATGGTTTCTGGCCAACCCACTAATAGGCATACAGTTACATACACGCACATTTACACTGAATGACAGATATTTACAACTGTACAAAGAAAACAATATACACTACAGAAAATGACAATGTAAAATCGGGAGGCGAGAGTTGGGTTCCTGTTCCAGGGTGTCATTCTCCTCGATTTTCTGGAACTGGCCGTACCATGACCAGTGAGTAGAACATTGAAACACTCAAGAAGCTTAGAGAAGCCATAAGGAGAAAGAGACTGAACAAGAATCTGAAAAGGATCCACGTTCACCATGACAATGCGAGACCACACACATCTTCGGCAACAAATTAGGGCTGGTCAGTGGTCCCCCCATCCATGGTCCACCCCAGATCTGGCACCCTCCGACTTCCGCCTGTTCAATCCAGGGAAGGAAGTCTCTGGGGACAACGATTTGATGCCACAGACGAGGTGAAAGTGGCTGTGAAGAAGTGGGTACAACAGTCCACACCTGAATTTTTTCAAAAGAGGATTCGAGAGTTGGGTTCCACGATGGAGCAAATGCGTTAATTGTGATGGAGACTATGTTGAGTAGTACTTTTGTATAGAGAAAGAATTACTCTACCAATATATGCGATTTGAATTACCTCTGTCAGTTAATAAAAATAAATGTTATGCCCACTTTTGCATTGCTTTCGGTACAACCCTCATATGTTTTTTACATTTATACGCTTTTTAAGGTCATTTCCTCAAAAATACATAACCAAGGTTTTACTGTATGAAGAATTATTTCTTCATGGGTTCACTTTCTCCATTAATTTCAACAAAGTGTACACAATTAGCTTCTCAAAGGCACTCATACAAATGCAACATTGAAGAAAATGGATAACTAAATTAAAGGTAAGGCGAGATCATGCTTTGTTTTGTTAGAAGATTATAACTTGAGAGCTTTTGACCTTAACTTAGGTCTTCTTCATACCAAATGAAATTAATAGTTCAATATCATAGAGAGTAAATTTATTCAATTCCTCCTTGAATTTTTTGAAAAATTCAGTCAAATTAAGAGTATTAATGCACCAGTACACATTTTTAAGTTTGTTCCAAAGGCTTTCTGTGGGGTTAACTTCAGGCAATTGTGATCACCACTTCATTAAAATTTCAATGAATTAATTTAATTATGACCACTTCATTAAAATTTCAATGAATTAATTTAATTATAACCACTTCATTTTTTTTTTTTTTTTTTTGCGGACATCCTTGTCATCACAGTACTACACATATGCTTAGGGTCATTATTGTGCTGAAAAACTCAGTTCTACTCAAATTTCTTTGCACACATAGAGGTAAATTATCTTGTAAAATATCCCTGAACATAGTTTCATTCATCTTACCTGGATTTTGTACTAAAGGACCAACCCCTTCTGTAGACAACTCTACCCAAACTATTGCATCCTCTGCCGTGCATTTTTGTTGGAATTTGATATTTTGAATAATGTCTTTTGCCTTGAGGTTTTCATACATACTGTCTTCCATCATTTTAAATTTTGATTCGCCTGAGAAAACTATTTTACTCCAATTTTCATCTGACTAGTCTTATGCATCTTGGCAAACCCCTGCAGGGTCTTCCGATTTTTTATTTTTATTTTTTACTAAAAACAGCTTTTTTCACACAAACTCTACCAAAAAGTCCCACACCATGTAGACGCCTGGAAACTGGCATGGCTAATGTCAGCAAAATTTTCTTCCCATAATTCCTGCACAATTTGAACAGAAGTTTTGTGTGCATTAGCAGTTGATTTTCCTTTTACTGTTCTATCGAATTGAATGGTGCTTTTCCATGGTCTCCCACTTTGTTGCACGTCTTGAATTCCATATCTAGCTTGATATTTTTTTAAATATCATTTACATCAATGAAGGAAAAAATATTCCTCATAATACAGAATTTATATTCTGTTTGCTTTGAATATTCTATTGATTTCCCATGTATTATGAGGAATATTTCTTCCTTCATTGATTTATCTGTGGATGCCCAGTAAGTGGTACAAGCAAATTCAGAATTTATTTTGTTTGCTTTGAATATTCTATGGATTTCCCATGTATTATTATAGGAATATTTCTTCCTTCATTGATTTATCTGTGGATGACCAGTAAAAGTTACAAGCAAATTCAGAATTTATAGTCTGTTTGCTTTTAATATTCTATGGATTTCCCATGTATTATTATAGGAATATTTCTTCCATCATTGATTTATCTGTGGATGACCAGTAAGAGTTAAAAAGCAAATTCAGAATTTATATTGTTTGCTTTGAATATTCTATCCATTTCCCATGTATTATGAGGAATATTTCTTCCTTCATTGATTTATCTGTGGTACTGGCAATTCCCGACGTACATCCGTTTCTGGATGGGAAATGGGTCAAAATGCTATGAGGAGGCAGGATGCTTCGACTAGCGAAAATCTGAGGATGTTCAGATTCCCAAGCTAAAAGTTTCCTTAGTCGCAGTTGCTTGGACCTTCACTGTCCTGGGTGATGAAACAGTTAGCATACACGAACGAAAATCGGGAGATGCGGGTTCGATTCCCACTCCAGAACGATGAAATTTTCAAGTTTTCTGAGAGGTGTTACATGGATGACCAATAAGAGCTACAGGCAGATTTTGAATTTATATTCTATTTGCTCTGAATATTCTAATATCGTTAATTGTGGATTTTCCCCATCAACAAAAGTTCAGCTATCTCACAGGAGGATTTTCCATTTTGCGATAAACTAACCACTCTTTTACGTAACTGGATTTTCAACCTACATTTCATTTCCAAGCAGCAAGATATGTTTCTTAAACCCAAAACATTAAAAACAGCCTTTGCTGAAAGCAGTAGGTAAAAAACTGCAAACTGAACTTAGTGGCCAGGAAATTCTGAACATGTGCAAGTTGATTGTCTCCCTTAGAAATCGCTGCATTAAGTAGCCAATGTAAGATGACTGCGTCACGGGCACTGATTTCCATATTCCTTGCTTTTGAGTCTGTTAGACGACTTCTTTAACCAGTGGCATAGCTTGGGTTCGAGACCTGGGCTGTCTCCCCCTCCCAGTAGTTTTTTTTTTAATTGCAAAGTCTAATTTTTAATTGTTAAGTAATAGAAGCACAATTTTTTTTTCTAAATTTTAGGTACATGCTATTGCTAAAATGACAACAAATAATTATGAGGATTAGGATTTGAACACTTATTTGTACACAAATTCTATTCTTCTTTCCTTTTGTGTGAACTTGAGTGCTACATTTTCATAAAAACCTTTCTTCCAAGTACTTTTTCATATTTAAAAAGAATGTTTTTCTCTATTGACAAATCAGCCAGTTTGCTTGAACGTAGATGCCCATGTGTGGCTCTAAGATATATCTTGATTTCTTTTTTAATGCACAAAAACTCCTTTCGGAAGTTGTAGTTGTTGATGGAAACTTTAATATTAAGTCTGCCAATTTGTACACCTCAGTAAACACTATGTCCAATTCATTCAACTTTATGTAACAACCACTTACTAATTTCTTTTTGTATTCATCAAAGGAATAAAACACCTTCAGTTCATTTTTTGGTCAAGCTATATCAAAATTTGAAGCATAGTGTTCTTTAAGTTCCAACAGTAGATGTTCAGGAAAGCTTCCACAAAATTTATCAAAGCAGTTCGAATCCAACAAAGCCACAAATTTAAGATATAATATCACTGATTTTAATTCATTGACACTTCATATAAACTGAAACAACTCTTGCGAAACATATGCTCTTACGGGTGGGAGCATGCGAGTGACTGAGGTAGTCCAAGTCTTCTCTTTTCTGAGCAAACCGCTGCCTAAAGCAATGGCCCATTCCCCTCCACCAGCTCATCCATGTTGTCATGGAAACGGCAGCAGGCGATTGTACGGAAGGTCTTTGAATCAGAACAACGAAGACTCTGGAAGAGCTGGCTGCGTTACACCGTTGGTCTTCGTTGCCAGACCGAGTCAAAGAAGTGAATCAACATGTGTTTTTTTCGCAGCGAAAGCATCAACATATCTTAATACCATTGACAGACATGCCAACTCTCCGGATTTTCAGCCCTTCCTCCCGCCCTCCGGATGAATGTCTAATTCTCTTGATTTTCATGCAGAATTAGCCGTTAGAATGGTCGAAATTCCATTTTTTTTTTTATTGGACATTAAATGACCACCGTGAGCAACTCAATGGGCTATAAGCAGTCGCTGGTCCCTGATTTAGGGTCACTGGTTCTAGGGAAGGGAGAGAGAGAGAGCCAGTGTCATAAAACAAATGCAACATTCATACCTCACCAGGATTCGAACCCCGACCTCTTTCGGACGAATGATCAGAGGCCATCGCTTAGAACGCTGCCCCACCGGTGCAGTGAAATTCCATTTCTCACCACCATGATTTCGGACTGCCTGTGAATTCTGTTCTTCCTGTGTTGATGGAAGGCGGCATTACAGTCATCAGTTTCATACTTTTCCTCTCCTCCTATGTACAAAAAGAAAGCCGCTCTTCTGGTTCATTGGTCTAAGCGCTGGCTTCTGACCTATCGTCTGAGATGGGTCAGAAAAAATGCTTTAAAGTGTTTTCTCCTAGTCCGATTGTCATACGACTCCTTCAGCAAAGAGCTCACCTGCTCTGGCACTAGAATGCAAGGGAGGGTCAGTAATTGATTGACAGATGGAAGCTGCCCTGCCTTCTTGCAGTTCAGTCTTTCAATCCCTCACCTCAACACAGCCACGCTCTGGCACTAGAATGCAAGGGAGGGTCAGTAATTGATTGACAGGTGAAGCTGCCCTGCCTTCTTGCAGTTCAGTCTTTTAATCCCTCACCTCAACAGAGCCACGCTCTGGCACTAGAATGCAAGGCAGGGTCAGTAATTGATTGACAGATGGGAGCTGCCCTGTCTTCTCCTTGCAGTTCAGTCTTTCAATCCCTCACCTCAACAGAGCCATGCTCTGGCACTAGAATACCAGGGAGAGTCAGTAATTGATTGACAGATGGGAGCTGCCCTGCCTTCTCCTTGCAGTTCAGTCTTTCAACCCCTCACCTCAACAGAGCCATGCTCTGGCACTAGAATACCAGGGAGAGTCAGTAATTGATTGACAGATGGGAGCTGCCCTGCCTTCTCCTTGCAGTTCAGTCTTTCAATCCCTCACCTCAACAGAGCCACGCTCTGGCACTAGAATGCAAGGGAGAGTCAGTAATTGATTGACAGATGGGAGCTGCCCTGTCTTCTCCTTGCAGTTCAGCCTTTCAACCCCTCACCTCAACAGAGCCACGCTCTGGCACTAGACTGCAAGGGAGGGTCAGTAATTGATTGACAGATGGGAGCTGCCCTGCCTTCTCCTTGCAGTTCAGTCTTTCAATCCCTCACCTCAACAGAGCCACACTCTGGCACTATAATGCAAGGGAGGGTTAGTAATTGATTGACAGATGGGAGATGCCCTGCCTTCTCCTTGCAGTTCAGTCTTTCAATCCCTCACCTCAACAGCGCCACGCTCTGGCACTAGAATGCAAGTGAGGGTCAGTAATTGATTGACAGATGGGAGCTGCCCTGCCTTCTCCTTGCAGTTCAGTCTTTCAATCCCTCACCTCAACAGAGCCACACTCTGGCACTAGAATGCAAGGGAGAGTCAGTAATTGATTGACAGATGGGAGTTGCCCTGCCTTCCCTTTGCAGTTCTGCCTCTTGCCTCAACAGAGCAGCGCGCATTCTAAATGGTGGTAAACAGTTGAGTTTCGGCAAATTCACTTACGGACAAAAGGGAGTAGTTACAGTTGGCCCTGCCTGGTGACGAAAGGCAATGTTAGTACGATGCTTTTTGTCGTCTGCGCGCCCAACGTAAAGAAGAAACGAAAAGCAGGTGGCCGCTATTTTATTCGTAAAAAACAACAACATGCGGGCCATTTTACGTTTTCATTATCTTGCGGAGTCGATGTACCTGAAAAAGAATTTCAGTAGGGAGAGGATTGTTGATTTTCACGGTCTTCCCCCCCCTCTAGAACTTTTAGTGGACCAATACTACTACTTCTGAAAAATTGTTCATACGTCTGGAAAATGTCGAAAAAAATAGCACTGGTGTGTTTTTCAGCAGAATAAATCTCCCGATTTTCAGATTTTTAAGGTTGGCATGTCTGCATTGATAATTGATTTTTATTTGTGCATATTTAATTGACTTTTATTTGTGCATTCTCTGGGATTCACAGCTAGCCTTGAATATACGCCACCTTCTTTAACATATTTTTCCGGCAAAAGTAACAAAACTTTATCTGGCCAGAAATTTATGAATGCCACTGTGGTTGCGATAGTCAGCATCAGTGTTGGCAATGAGAAAAAAATCACCCATGCACACCTGCTGTTCAGAAAAGTGTGTGCATGCTGAGTGGTAAAGGACTAGATCAGATTTGTGTCTGCATCTGAATACAGCTTTTGCTTCACTTTTAAGTTTCAGGGAGATGCATTTCTGCAACAAATAGCGACCTGTAACGCTTCTTGACTTTATTATTTTACTGCAAAAAACAAAGCAAAACAGCTGAGAATGGCACCCACACAAGTGCTCCGCACAGCTGAAGAAGTTGTCATTTCCATCTACAGAAAAGCCAACAATGGCTGCTGTGGTCTTGGATGCAAACAGGATTTTCTTGCATGGAGAATGACAATGAATGCTTAGTATTACGATATCCTAGTACAAGAGAAACTTTGATCATTATCCATAACAAGCCAGGAAAATTGTCAAAACAGGTCATCCTACCACATGACAACGCAAGGCCACACACAGATCACGTGACAAAATCGACAGCTGTGCCACCAGTGGGCATGGAAATCCTGAGCCATCCCACCTTTATGGTTTTGCTTTTGCTTCAAGTGATTTCTACCTTTTAGGCCCACTTGAGGATGAGAGAAAATCAGGAAAGAAGAGAAGAAATTCACTACACATGAACAACTACAGGAGTATGTCCTACGATGACCACAACAGCAAATGGAGTTCTAACATGGCCAGAATACAAAGCCTCCATAAGAGATGTGACAAGTACACTAATGTTAAGGCAAAGTACCTAAAAGAAGGACCCATAGTTTGGTTAGTGTAGTGTTCTCCCTAGAGCTTTTTACAGCTGGGTGGCAAGAAATTTTAGCTGAATGGTACTCTAAACGACCCCTTTCACCATTGCTTAACATGACTGTACTTATTAAATACTTACTGATAAATCATGTTTAACCCAGACTTCAGTCGTTTTCACCCATATTTATGGTGTATGGGGGAGTAAGTTTTCCACTCTTACTATTGTGTGTGTTGTGAAAACATTCATTAAAGAAAATCTAGCTGAGCGGCAGAGAAATTTAGCTGGGTGGGCCGCCCAGTAAAAAGGCTGTAGGGAGAACACTATAGCGTGTTCATACTTATTTCTAAATGGCTAGAATACAGAGTCTTTTGCGGATATAGGACAAGTGTGTTAATATTAAGGGAGAGTATCTGAAATCTGAAAGAAGGACCCAGTTTGGTTAGCGTGTTTCTACTCATTTCTACATGGCTGGAATATGGAGTCTTCCACAGATATGAGACACGTGTGTTAACATTAAGGGAGAGTACCTAGAAGAAGGACCCATAGTTAGGTGTCTTCCTATTCATTTCCATATGGCTGGAATATGGAGTCTTCCACGGATACGGGACAAGTGTGCTAATATTAAGGGAGAGTACCTAGAAGAACCCATAGTTTGGTAAGTGTGTTCCTATTACTTTCTACATGGCCATAATACGGAGTTTTTCACTGATGTGGGGCAAATGTGTTAATATTAAGGGAGAGTACCTTAAGAAGGACCCATAGTTTTATGTGTTAATATTCATTTGCACACGAATGCAATACCAAGTCTTCCACGGATATGAGACATTTGTTAATATTAAGGAAGAGTACCTAGAAGAAGGACCTATAGTTTGGTAAGTGTGTTACTACCCCTACATGGCTGGAATACAGAGTCTTCCATGGATGTGGGACACGTGTTAATATTAAGGGAGAGTACCTAGAAAAAGGACCTATAGTTTGGTTAGTGTTACTACCCCTACATGGCTGGAATATGGAGTCTTCCATGGATGTGGGACACATGTGTTAATATTAAGGGAGAGTACCTAGAAGAAGAACCTATAGTTTGGTAAGTGTGTTACTACCCCTACATGGCTGGAATACGGAGTCTTCCATGGATGTGGGACATGTGTTAATATTAAGGGAGAGTACCTAGAAGAAGAACCTATAAGTTTGGTAAGTGTGTTACTACCCCTACATGGCTGGAATACGGAGTCTTCCATGGATGTGGGACACGTGTGTTAATATTAAGGGAGAGTACCTAGAAGAAGGACCTATAAGTTTGGTAAGTGTGTTACTACCCCTACATGGCTGGAATACGGAGTCTTCCATGGATGTGGGACACATGTGTTAATATTAAGGGAGAGTACCTAGAAGAAGGACCTATAGTTTGGTTAGTATGTTACTACCCCTACATGGCTGGAATACGGAGTCTTCCATGGATGTGGGACACATGTGTTAATATTAAGGAAGAGTACCTAGAAGAAGGACCTATAGTTTGGTAAGTGTGTTACTAACCCTACATGGCTGGAATATGGAGTCTTCCATGAATGTGGGACACGTGTTAATATTAAGGGAGAGTACCTTAAGAAGGACCCATAGTTTTATGTGTTAATATTCATTTCCACACGACTGCAATACCAAGTCTTCCACGGATACGAGACATTTGTTAATATTAAGGGAGAGTACCTAGAAGAAGGACCTATAGTTTGGTAAGTGTGTTACTACCCCTACATGGCTGGAATACAGAGTCTTCCATGGATGTGGGACACGTGTTAATATTAAGGGAGAGTACCTAGAAGAAGGACCTATAGTTTGGTTAGTGTGTTACTACCCCTACATGGCTGGAATACGGAGTCTTCCATGGATGTGGGACACATGTGTTAATATTAAGGGAGAGTACCTAGAAGAAGAACCTATAGTTTGGTAAGTGTGTTACTACCCTTACATGGCTGGAATACGGAGTCTTCCATGGATGTGGGACATGTGTTAATATTAAGGGAGAGTACCTAGAAGAAGGACCAATAAGTTTGGTAAGTGTGTTACTACCCCTACATGGCTGGAATACGGAGTCTTCCATGGATGTGGGACATGTGTTAATATTAAGGGAGAGTACCTAGAAGAAGAACCTATAAGTTTGGTAAGTGTGTTACTACCCCTACATGGCTGGAATACGGAGTCTTCCATGGATGTGGGACACGTGTGTTAATATTAAGGGAGAGTACCTAGAAGAAGGACCTATAAGTTTGGTAAGTGTGTTACTACCCCTACATGGCTGGAATACGGAGTCTTCCATGGATGTGGGACACATGTGTTAATATTAAGGGAGAGTACCTAGAAGAAGGACCTATAGTTTGGTTAGTATGTTACTACCCCTACATGGCTGGAATACGGAGTCTTCCATGGATGTGGGACACGTGTGTTAATATTAAGGGAGAGTACCTAGAAGAAGGACCTATAAGTTTGGTAAGTGTGTTACTACCCCTACATGGCTGGAATACGGAGTCTTCCATGGATGTGGGACACATGTGTTAATATTAAGGAGAGTACCTAGAAGAAGAACCTATAGTTTGGTAAGTGTGTTACTACCCCTACATGGCTGGAATACGGAGTCTTCCATGGATGTGGGACACATGTGTTAATATTAAGGGAGAGTACCTAGAAGAAGGACCTATAGTTTGGTAAGTGTGTTACTACCCCTACATGGCTGGAATACGGAGTCTTCCATGGATGTGGGACACGTGTTAATATTAAGGGAGAGTACCTAGAGAAGGACCTATAGTTCAGTAAGTGTGTTCCTATATATTTCTACAAGACTGGAATACAGTCTTCCATGGAGATGAGACAAGTGTGTTAATATTAAGGGGAAGTACCTAAAAGAAGAACCCATAGTTTGGTTAGAGTGTTCCTATTCATTTCTACATGGTTGGAATACACACGTATGCAATCTTGAATGGATATGGGACAAGTGTGTCAATCAATACTAAGGAAGAATACCTAGAAAAAGACCCACAGTTTGGTAAGTGTATTCCTATTTGTTTCTTTTCTACAAAATAAAGTCTAGGTCAATCAACTTTGAACCTTTAATGAACAAGGAATACCTGCTAAATGTGCAACTGTACTTTATTTGGCAAAATAAGTTCTTGAACTTAAATGTTTTTTTCCCTGGACACTCAGTAGAATCATGAAATATTTCAAATTTAATTTCTTTACCTGTAAAACGTCTGGAATAGGCTGTCATTATCTTCTAATCTCCTTGTTAGCTTATCCCACTCAGATGGCAAAAGTGAAGACATGTTATATGTTTTGAGAGCAGAATATTCAAACCTCCACTGTGGTTTATTATGCAAATTTGCCTCAGTCAGGTTCATATAATGTGTCTCATGATCCAGTACCATCTGAAAAAAAAAAAAAAAAAAAAAAAAAAGAAGGAAAATTTCAATATGAAAATCACCGGAAAACTGGAATTCCAGAGATAAACACATTTGGTAAAACAATACACTGCTTTAGCTTCTACATTTTCAAGGTTTATGCAGAAGATATAATAGACAATACAACTTTAAGTTCAATGCCCAAGTGGAAATTAATGTTTTCATTATTGATGATACTAAAGTTTGTTTCAACCTACAGTTCCATTTTTTTATTTTTTTTTTACTTGGCACTTTATGATAACGGAAACGCCTATTTTTGGGAGTGCAAGCATTTTCGGTGCAACTTGTCGAAGGAGGTGATTTCCGATGCACAGAGACAATGGGCGAAAACTTCTCCAGTCACTTGTTCCCTGCAGGGCTAAGATTTTAAGACCCGTTACCATGGCAGTCCCACCCTTTGATTCATCCCCCACCACCCACTCCATTGTCTTACATTGCTTGCCGGGGAGACAGATGTCACTGTTCCCTTAAGAAGAATCACTTAAGAGACAAAGAAGCCCCCTTTCAGATCAAGTAATGTTTACTGCCACACTTTCCACAAGCATTCCGCCCTAGGGTGAGATTATTACGGAACCTTTGGCTGCTCCCTTTTTGCTGCAAATCACATGTGTTTAGACTTGGGAAGCGCTTGCTGCACCCCCAAAATCAGATGATTCCATTATCGTCAAGTGCCAAGAAAAAAAATCCGACTGTATGCATATATAGACTATAGATAGACGTAGTGTAACCAAAAGATTTAGAGAAAGAGCACAAAAAAGTGTAAACTGATGTTTTTCTTTTGGGTGAAGGCCATACTTGGAAAGAGTTTCTCGGTAAATGTCACAAAATTTGGGTCTTAAGTGCATAACAAATATTTTTTGTTATGCATTACTCTTCAATCACTGCTGATAATGAATGATGGCAAACAGTCTGGCGTATTTTTGCCAAGATGCTAGGTTTTCTGAAAAATTACATACTGTACATACATATTACTAAGCTGTTCTCCGATATTCAGAGGTTAGTTACTCACCAAAAGAATTTACTGTTGCTTTTCTGTAACCAAAAGAAAAAGTCCATTTTATTACAAATTCTTTAAAATATTATAAATCTTTTTACTGATACATCTGAATAATGTTACTTACACACTGTTGTGCAAAACTTTAGAACAAAGTGGAAAAAAGTAAGTTAATGCCGTAAATAGCAGCAGCAGCCATACACAAATTAACTCAGGACCCTGTTTAGGAACAGGAGCAAATGGCACCTGCATAATAATGGAGCATGATGTGTGCAGGAATTGTGCTGCCGATTGCATTCTTTGCAATTTGCAAAAAAAAAAAAAAAAAAATCATTTTGGCAATGGAAAAAAGGTTTTGGTGAAAACATTGGCGATTACCTATTTTGTACTGTTATAACACTTTGGTGAAAAAAAAATTGAATTTGGAAATTGAGTTGTCAAAAACTCTAAACAAATTAGTAAAATCATGCAATGTATTGATTATGATATGCTTTCCAGCATACCAGAAATCATTACTCAAGTTATGAGGATAATGGCTGTACAATAAATCTCCCTCCTGTGCCCTGACATTTGACCCCATTTTGATGATATTAAACAGAACCGGTTCAGTATACCTCTGGAACAACATCATAAAGTTTTGGCGCAATCAAAACGTTTTTATGTAAGTTATGATGCATAAGGGCGATGGAATGGATCTTGCTCTTATGTCCTGACCTTTGACCCCATTTTGCCCGTTTGCAATAGGGTTTGTCCCCAGGTGGTCCCCTACCACATACTAAAATCTCATCGAAATTTAACCATTTTTACGCAAGTTATGACGCATAAGAGCAATGGAATGGATCTCACTCCTATGTCCTGACCTTTTACCCCCTTTTGCCCATTTTAAAAAGGTTTCGTTCCCAGGTGGTTCCCTACCACATACTAAAATTTCATCGAAATCGAACCATTTTTACGCAAGTTATGACACATAAGAGCAATGGAATGGATCTCGCTCCTATGTCCTGACCTTTGACCCCATTTTTAAAAGGTTTCATCCCCAGGTGGTTCCCTACCACATACTAAAATTTCATCGAAATCGAACCATTTTTATGCAAGTTATGACGCATAAAAGCAATGGAATGGATCTCGCTCCTATCTCCTGACCTTTGACCCCATTTTTAAAAGGTTTCATCCCCAGGTGGTTCCCTACCACATACTAAAATTTCATCAAAATTGAACCATTTTTACGCAAGTTATGATGCATAAAAGCAATGGAATGGATCTCGCTCTTATGTCCTGACTTTTGACCCCAATTTTAAAAGGTTTCGTCCCCAGGTGGTTCCCTACCACATACTAAAATTTCATCGAAATCGAACCATTTTTACGCAAGTTATGACGCATAAGAGCAATGGATCTCACTCCTATCTCCTGACCTTTGACCCCATTTTTAAAAGGTTTGATTCCCAGATGGTCCCCTACCACATACTAA
The DNA here is from genome assembly GCA_039090855.1 of Macrothele yani. Lineage (NCBI taxonomy): Eukaryota > Metazoa > Arthropoda > Arachnida > Araneae > Macrothelidae > Macrothele > Macrothele yani. Next base: position 14,497,597 of record CM077031.1, on the reverse strand, counting down.
AATTTCATCAAAATCGAACCATTTTTACGCAAGTTATGATGCATAAGGGCAATGGAATGGATCGCGCTCCTATGTCCTGACCTTTGACCCCATTTCACCCATTTTCAAAAGGTTTCGTCTCCAGGTGGTTCCCTAGCACATACTAAAATTTCATCAAAATTGAACCATTTTTAAACAAGTTATCGTGCAGACAGACAGACGGACAAAGTTGGAGCATATGCGTTTCAACCTACAGTTGGAAAGTGTAAAAAGGCCAGAGCAACCACTACGTGTGGTTTGTGTAACATGAAAACAAAATGCGCTCACACACTCCAATAGCATCAGTTTAACGGAAGTCACCAGACAGAGTGCACAAATGTTACACATATTTGATTGTGTTTGTAGTGTGCTGGAGATGACGAAATGGCCCACTGAGAAGATCTTGATGATTTTAAATGTGGTCAAATAATTGAGAGGTTTGAGGAGGGGGCAAACTGTGATGAGTGTGGCCCAAGAGTTCAGTATCGTCTGTAGCATAATATTGCATGCATGGTTGGCCTTCAGGATTACAGGTACAGCCATGCGAATGATCGATGGTGGTTGTCCACAAAAAATCACTCCCTCGGTGAGGACTACTACCTACAGGACACACCAGGCAGCAAGAAACCTTGCAAGACAATGGGACATGAGTACAGGACATACAATCCTATGGTTTACAGTGGCAGGCAACAACACAAAGGTGTTTGCCCGACGACCAGCACACATTGTGTTCCATTAACAACTGCTCACTGGAGACACTGTTTACAGTGGTCCAGAGAGCATAAGGACTGCACAACAGAATAGGGGAAGTATATCACTCTCTACCGATGGCAGTAAATTTAGTCTTTCTAGCAATTCTGGAAGTAAGCTAATGAGGCTGGAGGTAGGCACTCGGTATGACCCCGAAAACATCAATGAAAGGGATAAATATAGCAGCTGTGGTGTTCGCGTATGGGGACACATTCTGATCGATGGACGTACAGAGCTCCAGATACTGGAAGGAGGCAAGGTACTGTAACCAGTGCACGCTACTGTAATGAAGTAATCCTTCCCCATGTTTGTTGGTTGGTTGGTTGATTGGTTGGCGTTTTATGGTGCGAGGGCCACAAAAGGCCAAAGAGTGCCAAGTTAGAGTATTACAAAGTAAGAAACAACAATATTGAAACAAAATGATAAATTTCTTCAGGAAGACGCTTTGACGTCTGTAAGTTCTGTTTTACACGTTCTGTAAAGAGGATACAGTCTGTCGTGGTGCATTAACTTATTCAATTAAAATATAAATCGGTTAAAAGTTCTAAAGATGTTACTCACGGAAGTGCGTGTTCAGTCCAACGTCAGTAGTACTTCTGTGAGAAACATCTTTAGACTGAACACACGCGGAAGTGCGTGTTCAGTCCAATATCTAAACACGCACTTCCGTGAGTAACATCTTTAGGACTTTTAACCAATTTATATTTTAATTGAATAAGTTAATGCACCACCACAGACTGTATCCACTTTACAGAATGTGTAAAACAGAACTTACAGACGTCAAAGCGTCTTCCTGAAGAACCTTGTGGTCACGTAGTTGTATGTGAACTTTATGATAGAATCACATGAGATATAATAAAAATGATAAATGTATAAAACAGTCACAAAAAACATGGTATATGGCAGGGGAGACTATAACAAACAATAACAAGTTAGTAAAATCATGCAATGCATTGATTATGATACGCTTTCTAACATACCAGAAACCATTACTCAATTCAAACTAGTTAACTTTTTTTTTATGGGATTTATTTAGGAAAAGTCTCAAATTTCTGCAAATTCTCAGAGAGAACTCCTATCCTTTGTCAAGCAGTCATTCGTTCAATCTCCGCCACTGTCTTCGGTTACGGTTAACCTTGATGGTTACGGTGATTCTGCAAAATATCTTGCCAGATGTTAGGCAGCAAAATTCCCTTACAGTCATTAATGATGAAGTTCTAGTATTTTCCAATTTCAAGTCCCTCTTTCAATTTATGCTTCAGGAAGTTGGATTGATGTCCAATGGCAGTCAAAGAGTCCCAGTCCATGCAGCGTCCTGTTTCTCTAACGTGCCTGTCTAATCCTGTCTTGTTTGAAAAAATTTTTATTGCTGTCTTGTGCTCTGAGATGCAAGTTTCCAGCCTACGATGTGTTTTACCTATGTAGTATTTTCCACAGCTGCAAGTTACTTTATAAATTACTCCTTGCATTTAAAACAAGTTTCGTTCTTTCTGAATCAAAACATTTTGAGTTTGTTGTCTAAACTTGGGGCTAATCTTATATCATATTTACTGCTTATTCTTTTTAAAGATTCTAACAAACCCTTTTGATACATAATTTTTCTTGTGAACTTAAACTCCTGCTTGCTTGTATTTTTTTGTTTATCTTGTTTGAGTAATTTATCTATTTTCTTTTTTGGGTAGTTATTTTCTGGTCATCTATGTGGGCTTTTTCATATCTTCTGAGGATACTAAATTATCTATTTTTTCTAAAAATTGGTTTGCAACATTTCTCTTCATTGAGTAAGGATGAGAGGAGTTAAAATCCAGTATTTTATTTGTATCCAAAGGTTTTTTGCACATTTTTGTGAGGAACTTATTTTCCTGGACATAGATAGTTAAATTAAAGAAGTTTAATTTTCCTTCAGTTTGAACCTCTAAAGTGAACTTAAGGGAATCGTCTAATTCATTAAAGCACCTTAGAATTTTTTCTGGAAGATTTTCATCTTTGCTATCTATAATGAATAAGATATCATCCATAAATATGTGATAAAAGCAAAAGTACGAGGGCTGAACCCAGTACTTTTTCTTCCAGCTTTTCTACATAGTAATTTGCCAAAAGTGGGGAGAGTGGGGAGCCCATTGCCAGGCCAGACTTTTGAGAGGAAAAATATTTTCTCAAATTGAAAAAAGTTGTTTTTTTAAGGAGAAAATCAGCATTTCTAAAATACCTACTAATAAATTCCTTGTTTGATTATGAAAAACAATTTTGTCTACCAGGCCATCTGTTAAAAATTCTATAACCTGAACAAAATTAATGCTAGTGTACATAGATACTATGTCTTGGCTACCAATAATAGGAGAAAATAGGGTTGGAAGCTACTTTAATTTACTCTTTATGGCTGAGGAGTTTTTTTATAATGGAATGAGGTTCTTCTAATAAAATTTGAAGGTGTGACTAAAGAAAATAGATCAGATTTGAAAGTATTGAACATTTTGAAACTATAATTGGCCTAATCGGGTGGTTAATCTTATGTAGTTTTACTATTCCATACAGCTGAGTCAACCTGAATTGAAATTCTGAGAACTTTTTAAAGTTATCTGGGATTTGGCCTTTTTTCTTTTATATTTGGCCTTTTTTCTTTTATATTTGGCCTTTTTTCTTTTGTTCTGAAATAAGTTTTGTAACTTTTTTAATTAATTCAGGTAACAGATCTTCTTGTATCTCCTTGTAAATAGGCTTTTTAACTCTTCTTCTATTTTTCCCCCATTAATCTTCTTTATCCATAATTGTAATTAACCTAATTTTGTCGGTTTTCAAAGCCACTAAATTTTCTTCCTTTTTGAACTGGTTTAAGGCTCTTAACTGAATGCTTTCAAAGTTCTTTTGGGGATTTTTTACTTGTTTAAGGAACTTCATTAGGATGTTGTGGTAATCGTTCCTGAGGAGATCTGCCTTAATTTGGTCATCTCTTTCCAAATCTTTGCTCACACCTGCAGATGAATTGTCTTTCACATGTCTGAGTACTTTATCTACTCGGACCTTATTAGTGTTGACTTCCTTTAGAATTTTTTTCTTCTTTTTCCTTAAGGTTGGTTAAAAAATTTTTATTTTGTTTCTTGTTCTAATATTCAACCACTCCTCTAACTCTAGCTTATTGGCTTCACTTAAGATACTTGAAAATTTCTCTTCATACTCTTGATTAATTCTTTTATAATACTCTAGGCTCCTATATTTTGCCACCATGCAACCCTTTAACGTCTTATGCTCTATAGCATTTACAAAGCTGTTGGAAAGTAATTCTTTGAATGGTTTTCCAAGCCTAAATGAATTTGGAATAAACTGTTACCTTACATTTCTTGAGGAACTTTATTTGGGCTATTGTTTTTTCCACCTTAACTCGTGCATGTTGCACTTTCTTGATTGCTTGCCATGTGTCCGACCCATATGGAGTTTTCAATATGTAAATCAAACTAATCTTTATTATGCAGCTTCCTATATTGAGTAATACTGAAGTTATTACTCAAGTTATGAGGATAATGGCTGTGGAATAAATCTCACTTCTGTGCCCTGATCCTTGACTCCATTTCGATGACATTAAACAGAATTGGTTCAGTATACCTCCGGAACAACATACTGAAGTTTCGTCACAATAGAAGCATTTTTAGTCAAGCTATGAGGATAATGGCTGTAGAATAAATCTCGCTCCTGTGCCCTGACCTTTGGCCCCATTTCGATTATATTCAACAGGACCAGTTTAATATACCTCTGGAACAACATGATAAAGTTTGTCACAATCGAAGCATTTTTACGTAAGTTATGCTTCGATTGTGACAAAACATTTTGCCCATTTTCAATAGGGTTCATCCCCAGGTTGTCCCCTACCACGTACTAAAATTTCATCGAAATTGAAACATTTTTACACAAGTTATCATGCAAACCGACAAACGGACGAAGCTGGAGCATATACGCTTCTCCAACCTATGGTTGGAAAGCGTAAAAAATAAAAAGCACCAGTATAATGAATACAACAATAAACACAGTAACTAGGATGTAACCTGATTAAAAAAGAACAATGACAGCAATAATAGGACTTAAGGTGGAAATCGACGATAAAACAACACAAAACATAAAACATCAGTAACATGAAGAAACGATAAAGCAGAAGAGAAGTCACATTGATCATTTAAAAGGCAACTCAGGGTCATTAGAGGGTCTGGTAGAATTGGTAAACGAAAATGACGAGTGTTTATGAATAAAATGACGACACAAACACAAAATATGAACAACGGTTAAAGGCACATCAAACGCCTCACACATCCCATGTTTGTCTGTTCCAAAGTGCAACTGGCCCACAGTCAGTTCATGTTAATGGACGATAATGCCATATCCATCATACAGTGGTTGTTGTAAACTGAAGACATTCAACAGATGGATTGGCCAGCACGTTCCCCCAACCTAAATCCCATAGAACACACGTGAGACACTCTGGTGAGATGTCAACACACACACCAGAAACTGTTCAACAGCTAAAGATGGTGCTGACAGAAGAATGGGCGATGTTAGCGCAAGAACTCATCAGCAACGTAGTGCGAAGTATGGACAGGCGGTGCAAATCGTGCATTGATTGGCGGTGATCATGTCCCCTACTGAAGTCCTTCTCTTCCCTTTGTACTGTCTTTGCTAGCGATGCATCTGTATCATGACACCCAGTGCTATGTAGCCAATTCTGAATAAAGTTCCACTGTATCCTTTAGTATCTGCAGTTGTATTGTTGTTTTCTTCACCATTTCAGTAAGAAATGGAGTTCCTACAGTTTGACTTTCGCATATCCAGGCTGCTCCTGAGCAAAGCTACAGGTCAAAACCTGGTTCATCCTCATAATTAACACACAGCAATCAGACATCTCTGAATTGTCTGTATTTTTACTGTTCTCACGTAATATCAATCCCTCAAAAAACTTGAAAGTTTCATCGCCCTGGAGCGGAAATCAAACTCGCATCTCCCGATTACAGTTTGAGCATGATAGGATAACCGTAAAACCACCCAGGACAAAGAAGTTTTAAGTATCTGGGTATTAAGAGCATCAGAATATTTTCCGACTGCATTCTTAATCTAAGCAAACTGTGCTGCCATCTAGTGTTGTTAAGCATACCACCAATCAATGTATATTAGGACAAAGTCCTCTTAATACTGTTACACACGTAGTATATGAGTTTCGAATAGACAAGTTGACTTCAATGATAATGGAATATTTATAGTTGAAATTAAGAATATTTATTTATGTACAGTATATATACATTTAAATGTTGAAACCTCACATAGGTTATATTTAGTGAGACATAAAAACGGCAATGAAGCACATGGAGCAACATGTATTGCGCTCACCTTATTCCGGTTTCAATCCTTCTGGCTTGCAATCGATCATGCTTCTTGTCTGGTGTTGTACCACGTCATTAAAGATATTCCATGTTCAAACTTCAACACAAATACGAACATCACCACAATTCTACAAGAAGGAAGTGATGAGTTAAAATAATTTTGAGATCACTGTCAAGACTAGATTACGTTGACGCAGCCAGAATTTTAGCAGTTGAAACATTTCGCTGTTCTATGCCAAGCTGCTATGAAGTATCCAAATTAAAAGATTTAAAAACTTTAAAACATTTAAAAAGTCAACAAGTCCTTCCTCGATCGTCCGAACATGTTTCTGGCAATACTGTGCCCATCTTCAGCGGTCGGTTGTATGAGACATCCGTATGCTTTTATTGTGCTGATTACCTCCTTGTCACCAGTCGACTCATCACTCATTGGTCCTGTATCCGTGCGTAGGTCAATCATGTGATTTACAACTTTTTGCTATTGTTGCACCATCTGGTGCTCTTTCCTGTAATTTCATTATTAATCGTTGTCGGATGAGATATTTTCAACAAATTTAGTTTTTATATACTTTTCTTCAGTTTCTTTTTCTTTTGTTATTATGTATCGCCAGGCAAACAGCAATTCAAGTGGTGCTTGTTCATTGCAATTAAATCCTCTGGTTTTTTCTATCACAACGGACTCAGAATACAATATCTTTTTATGTGTGTTACGCGTAGTATATATTTTTGAATTTTCCCCACACGGGGATAGAATTATTATTGATGCAATATGTAATAAGAGATGTTTGTTCCTCACCCTTTTTCCAATTTCTCTTGTGTTCTTCCATTCTTGTTTTTAGTCGTCTTTTAGTACTACCTATGTAGATATTATTAATATTACTGGTGTCGTTATTCTTTGTGGGTATGCTGTATACTCCTGCTCTATGTATAATTGCATTATTACTGTAATCAGCTGTAAGGAATTTGTTATTATCTATTACAATATCGGCAAATCTTATATTCGCTTTATTACATTCCTTTTTCAAAATGCTGCTTAACTGTGGTATGTAAGGTAAACGTCCGCAAAATTTTGTGATGTTCTCAACGTTATTTTCACACTTAGGTCTGTTAATACTGGTTTTATAATTTCTATACATCTTCCAAATGTATCTTTCATCATATCCAAATACTGTGGCTGTTTCTATGATCCATTTCATTTCTGCCTCTTCCAAACTTCTATTTGACATATGGGAAACAGCTCTTCTAATAAATGAATGAAATGCAGCTTCTTTATAATGTTTAGGGTGGATTGAATCATTTGGTATAATTACTGGCACATAAGAGTCTTTCCTGTATACTGAGTAGTTAATGCGTCCTTGATGTTTACAAAGCAGAATGTCAAGGGAGGGCAATTGTCCATTATTTTCTTTCTCGCCAGTAACCTGTATTGTTGGATAGTATTCATTATATTTTTGAATAAACCTCATTAAGCTATCTTCTGAGTATTGCCAGATGACAAGAATGTCATCCACATATCGTAGGAATATCATCGGTAAATGTTCTTGTTCTTGTTGAAGTAGTTTGTTTTCCATGTGCTGTAGTACAACTTCTGACAACAGGCCCAAAATTGGGGAGTCCATGGGGGATCCAAATTTCTGTCTGTATATTACTTGATTATATCCGAAATAACTGTTTTCTGTAATTAGGTTGAGTGCAGATATAATACTGTTAACCTTTATCTCTGGTACTCCATCTGCAATCAATTTTTTGTTTACAAGATTAATAGCTTCGCGTGTGGGAGTATTCGGGTATAATGCAACAACATCTAGGCTCACCATTATACAATCACCAATGTCTATATTTTTAATTCTCTCAATGACTTCTGTAGAGTTATTTACTGTATATGCGTGATTTTTAAAGAAGGGGTTAAGATATCTGAACAAAGCTTTTTCAAGGTTTATGGTAGGTGCAATAGTTTTATTAACAATAATCCAAATAGGGCAATCAGCTTTATGTGTTTTAAACTTTCCAAATGTACTAGGTATGGAAGATCCTACTGGAGGATGGGACTTATTCTTGACTTGCAATGGAAGTTTACTATGATTTTTTAACATTGCTAATTTTCTAATTATTGTATCTGTGGGGTCCTTTCTTATTACTTCAGTGTTTAGTTTTTCAATAGCTTGCAGCATCTTCTCATGAAATTCCTCCTTATCAACTATCACAAGTTGCTTGGATTTGTCAGCCATAACCATCTGAATGTCATCATGTTTGTTTAATTTAAGTAGTTCTTGGCATTCGTATTTGATACTGTATCGTTGTTGAGGATCTTTTAAAGTGCTAATCGCCCTTGCTAATTTAAATCTCACTGGGTTTTGACGTTTCTTGGGCAAGTTTGAAATAATCTCTTCCAGGTGTGGCAGTATACAGGAAAGACTCTTATGTGCCAGTAATTATACCAAATGATTCAATCCACCCTAAACATTATAAAGAAGCTGCATTTCATTCATTTATTAGAAGAGCTGTTCCCATACGTCAAATAGAAGTTTGGAAGAGGCAGAAATGAAATGGATCATAGAAACAGCCACAGTATTTGGATATGATGAAAGATACATTTGGAAGATGTATAGAAATTATAAAACCAGTATTAACAGACCTAAGTGTGAAAATAACGTTGAGAACATCACAAAATTTTGCGGACGTTTACCTTACATACCACAGTTAAGCAGCATTTTGAAAAAGGAATGTAATAAAGCGAATATAATATTTGCCGATATTGTAATAGATAATAACAAATTCCTTACAGCTGATTACAGTAATAATGCAATTATACATAGAGCAGGAGTATATGGCATACCCACAAAGAATAACGACACCAGTAATATTAATAATATCTACATAGGTAGTACTAAAAGACGACTAAAAACAAGAATGGAAGAACACAAGAGAAATTGGAAAAAGGGTGAAGAACAAACATCTCTTATTACATATTGCATCAATAATAATTCTATCCAAGTGTGGGAAAATGCAAAAATATATACTACGCATAACACACATAAAAAGATACTTGTATTCTGAGTCCGTTGTGATAGAAAAAATCAGAGGATTTAATTGTAATGAACTTGCACCACTTGAATTGCCGTTTGCCTGGCGATACATAATAACAAAAGAACAAGAAACTGAAGAAAAGTATATAAAAACTAAATTTGTTGAAAATATCTCATCCGACAACGATTAACAATGAAATTACAGGAAAGAGCACCAGATGGTGCAACAAGAGCAAAAAGTTGTAAATCACATGATTGACCTACGCACGGATACAGGACCAATGAGTGATGAGTCGACTGGTGACAAGGAGGTAATCAGCACAATAAAAGCATACGGATGTCTCATACAACCGACCGCTGAAGATGGGCACAGTATTGCCAGAAACATGTTCGGACGATCGAGGAAGGACTTGTTGACTTTTTTAAATTTTTTAAAGTGTTTAAATCTTTTAATTTGGATACTTCATAGCAGCTTGGCATAGAACAGCGAAATGTTTCAACTGCTAAAATTCTGGCTGCGTCAACGTAATCTAGTCTTGACAGTGATCTCAAAATTATTTTAACTCATCACCCCCTTCTTGTAGAATTGTGCTGATGTTCGTATTTGTGTTGAAGTTTGAACATGGAATATCTTTAATGACGTGGTACAACACCAGACAAGAAGCATGATCGATTGCAAGCCAGAAGGATTGAAACCGGAGTAAGGTGAACGCAATACGTGTTGCTCCATTTGCTTCATTGCCGTTTTTATGTCTCACTAAATATAACCTATGTGAGGATTCAACATTTAAATACTGTACATAAATAAATATTCTTAATTTCAACTATAAATATTCCATTATCATTGAAGTCAACTTGTCTATTCGAAACTCATATACTACGTGTGTAACAGTATTATAGAGGGCTTTGTCCTAATATACATTGCCTATCTCCCACGTAATTTGGTGTTCAGGTGTATGTACGTATAGATTGAACTTTTACTAAAATACCACCAATCGTTCAGGTATATAATGTGCAGGAGTCGCACTGACGATTGCTTCCTTCGCAATTTGTGAAAAAGAAATCGTTTTGGTGATTACCTTTTTTGTATTGTTATAATACCTTGGTGAAAAAAAAAATTAGAATTTGGCAAATAAGTTGCCGAAAATTTTAAAACAGCCAGCACGACCCCTGATGTGGAAGAAATATTCTTCTCATAATACATGGAAAATACGCCTCTGAATTGACTGTATTTTTACTGTTTCCACGTAATATCAATCACTCCGAAAACTTTAAAATTTCATTGCCCTGGAGCGGGAATCAAACCCGCATCTCCCAATTAACGTTTGCGCATGCTAGCCATTACACCACCCAGAAAGAAGAAGTCCCAAGTATACTTTAACAGAAAATACAATGCAGAGACGGAGGTTTTTGCTCTTGCAGATGATCACATGCTGTATAAAGTTCAGCATAACACATGTTCATGGGTGCAGCAGGTCTAACTACGGAACTGCATACTATGGAATTGTAAGGTCTAACTGCATACTATGGAATCTAACTATGGAAGTGGCATGTCTATCTACGGAACTGCATATTATAGAATCTAACAATGGAACTGAGAGATCTAACTATGGAATCTAAGGAACTGGCATGTCTATCTACAGAACTGTATACTACGGAATGTAACTATGGAACTGGCAGGTTTAACTACAGAACTACATACTATGGAATCTAACTATAGAACTGCATACTATGGAATATAACTATAGAACTGCATACTACGGAATCTAACTACAGAACTGCAAGGTCTAACTACAGAATCTAACTATGGAACTGTAAGATCTAACTATGGAATCTAAGGCACTGGCATGTCTATCTACAGAACTGTGTATTATGGAATCTAACTATGGAACTAGCAGGTCAAACTAAGCAACTGACAAGTCTAACTACTGAACTGTATACTATGGAATCTAACTATGGAACTGGCAGGTCTAACTACAGAACTACATACTATGGAATCTAACTATGGAACTAGCAGGTTTAACTATGGAACTAACTATAGAACTGCATACTACGGAATCTAACTACAGAACTTAAGGTCTTACTACGGAATCTAACTATGGAACTGTCTAACTATGGAATCTAAGGAACTGGCATGTCTATCTACAGAACTGTGTATTATGGAATCTAACTATGGAACTAGCAGGTCTAACTAAGCAACTGGCAAGTCTAACTACTGAACTGTATACTATGGAATCTAACTATGGAACTGGCAGGTCTAACTAAGAAACTACATACTATGGAACTAGCAGGTTTAACTACGGAACTGAATGCTACAGAATCTAGCTATGGAATCTAACAACAGAATTGTTGCATCTAACTGTGGTACTGGCAGAGGTCTAACTATGGAATCAAACAACAGAATTGTCGCGTCTAACTGTGGTACTGGCAGAGGTCTAACTATGGAATCTAACAACAGAATTATCGCATCTAACTGTGGTACTGGCAGAGGTCTAACTATGGAATCTAACAACAAAATTGTCGCATCTAACTGTGGTACTGGCAGAGGTCTAACTATGGAATCTAACAACAGAATTGTCGCATCTAACTGTGGTACTGGCAGAGGTCTAACTATGGAATCTAACAACAGAATTGTCGCATCTAACTGTGGTACTGGCAGAGATCTAACTATGGAATCTAACAACAGAATTGTCGCATCTAACTGTGGTACTGGCAGAGGTCTAACTATGGAATCTAACAACAGAATTGTCGCATCTAACTGTGGAACTGCAGTAATGCTAAAAAATTCATGATTTTTGCTCTTTATTCACTGCAAAGAAACACAAAAGGACTTAAAACATGACAGTTATTTTTTATCTTATTACTTTAGACTGCTGAGAAATCGTATGAGTCGCAACATTTCAGTAGGAAATTACAGCTAGGGATCAAATATCGCAAGAGCAGATTTTACGGTAATTTCTTTTTCTGAATTTCACGATTTGCAGATTATGTGTAGCCATGGATTATACAAAGGATTTTTTTTTCCTTGATTTCATGGTCTGCACATTACATGAGGAAAAATATGACATGTTATTATACCACATGTACAGTAGATTGTTTATACTAACTCTATACTTACCCTAGTGCTTCCTTCATAATTCCCATCCACAGTGTAAATTCGATAAGAGGGATTAACTCCATCGTATGTAGTTACACTTGGGCCAATGTAAGCTATATTAGTAGCACGTCTGGTAGAACTGTGATCATTAGGGTCATAAAAAACCTCATACTCATCCATATGAGTGTGACCAAAAAACTGAGCAATGACAGTACTCTCATACCTAAGGAAATACAAAGAGGACAAAATGTCATCAATACACATTTGTAAGTTTCGCATATAAATTTTAACATGATCTATAGGGGCCAAAAATTATATACGTATTTAAATAACAGCACAAAAATATATGTTTAGACTTATCCTGCAGCACTTACACTGCTACCCTCTTTTATAGTTGTAACAGCTGAATGCAAAGTAAAGAACTCATTAGAAGGTTTTAGAAATTGTAGACCTGAGAATATCACAAATAGTAAGCACAAGGACTACTAAAAGCAATTCTTCTTTGCAGATAACTCCTCTGTCAGTTAAGATATTTTAGTGAAATTTTGGTATACCAAGTTAGTAAAATCATGCAATGCATTGATTATGATACACTTTCCAACATACCAGAAATCATTACTCAAGTTATGAGGATAATGGCTGTGGAATGAATCTTGCTCCTGTGCCCTGACCTTTGACCCCATTTCGATGACATTATACAGAATTGGTTCAGTATACCTCCGGAACAACATACTACAGTTTTGTCACAATAGCAGCATTTTTAGTCAAGTTATGAGGATAATGGCTGTGGAATAAATCTCGCTCCTGTGCCCTGACCTTTGACCCCATTTTGATGATATTCAACAGAACCGGTTCAGTATACCTCCGGAACAACATACTAAAGTTTTGTCACAATAGAAGCACTTTTAGTCAAGTTATGAGGATAATAGCTGTGGAATAAATCTCGCTCCTGTGCCCTGACCTTTGAACCCATTTTGATGTATTCAACAGAACCGGTTCAGTATACCTTTGGAACAACATACTAAAGTTTTGTCACAATAGAAGCACTTTAGTCAAGTTATGAGGATAATAGCTGTGGAATAAATCTCGCTCCTGTGCCCTGACCTTTGACCCGATTTTGATGATATTCAACAGAACCGGTTCAGCATACCTCCGGAACAACATGATAAAGCTTTGTTGCAAAGGAAGTATTTTTACATAAGTTATGATGCATAAGGGCCATGGAATGGATCCCGCTCCTTTGTCCTGACCTTTGACCCCATTTCACCCATTTTCAATAGGGTTTGTCCCCAGGTTTCCCCTACCACATACTAAAATTTTATCGAAATTGAACCATTTTCATGCGAGTTATTGTGCGGATAGATAGACAAATGGGCAAAGATGGAGCGTATACGCTTCTTCAACCTATGGTTGGAAATTGTAAAAAATAGTGAAACGTAGTTAAAATGAGGAAATCAGGACTGACGGAAATCCTCGCTAAATGGGTGGGTGTGTGTGTGTGTGGGGGGGGTCTCACCACATAAAAATATGCATAATATGAATATATGTTTATATTGCACTCTTTGCCAAAAAAAAGCACCCATAATGAATCATCCAATAGAGATGAACATTTGTATGTGCAATGTACATCTGTAGGAAAGTTAAATGATTGCAATTCCAGAGCACGTGGGCTATTTATTCGGATAAAACAGCTACACGAGTGGAACAAGTCAGTACGTCATAGTGTTACCTCTGGCTCAGATACAAGCGGTTACCTGGCGTGGCGTAGACACATACAGTTCACGGATACTGTCCTGAGGTATAGCATGCCAGATGGTGTCCAAATTGTGAGCCAGTTTGCCAACATTCCGTGATGGGCGTAGGTGGTGTCCTATCATAACCCAAACATGTTTGTTCAATTGGTAGGAGGTCGGGCGATCGGGCTAGCAAAGGAAGGGAGTCGACATTACGGAGGCAGGCATTGGAGAGCCCTGCTGTGTGTGGCCAGGCATTATCCTTTTGAAAAATCGCTCAGTGATGCTGTGACAGGAATAGCAACACAACAGGTGGTAGAATGTCGTCAACATACCATTGAGCTATAAGAGTGGTACAGTGAACTACCAAGAGTGTCCAGCTATCATGTAAAATGGCTTCCCAGACAGTCACTCCTCGTGTGCGAACCATGTGCCATTCCTTGGTAAAGGCAGGATTCGTGCGGTGGCTGGCTTGTCTGCAGACACGTGTATGAACTGGTCACCAGCACCAAGTACAAACTGTGACTCATCACTGAAGTTAACACGACACCTCGATCAGGTCCAAGTTAACACGACACCTCGATCAGGTCCAACTCAACTGCGACCAGTGCCGGCAATGCTCGCTGTGGTTAGGCAGTGGAGTGGCCTCTTCGATTTAAGTCCCCGTGCCATAAGTCGTAACACAACTGCGACCAGTGCCGGCAATGCTCCCTGTGGTTAGGCAGTGGAGTAGCCTCTTCGATTTAAGTCCCCGTGCCATAAGTCGTAACACAACTGCGACCAGTGCCGGCAATGCTTGCTGTGCTTAGGCAGTGGAGTCTCCTCTTTGATTTAAGTCCCCGTGCCACAAGTCGTAACACAACTGCGACCAGTGCCTGCAATTTTCCCTGTGGTTAAGCAGTGGAGTGGCCTCTTCAATTTAAGTCCCCGTGCCACAAGTCGTAACACAACTGCGACCAGTGCTGGCAATGCTCACTGTGCTTAGGCAGTGGAGTCTCCTCTTCGATTTAAGTCCCCGTGCCACAAGTCGTAACACAACTGCGACCAGTGCCGGCAATTCTCCCTGTGGTTAGGCAGTGGAGTGGCCTCTTCGATTTAAGTCCCCATGCCACAAGTCGTAACACAACTGCGACCAGTGCCGGCAATGCTCCCTGTGGTTAGGCAGTGGAGTGGCCTCTTCGATTTAAGTCCCCGTGCCACAAGTCGTGTGGCAATGGTCCAGATGGCCACTACTGTACTTTTAGACAATGCAACATGGCCACAGACATTTGAGAGTGAAGATTCGATGCAGATCTGACAATCATTTGATCCTCATGCTCTGTTGTTATCCTCAGCTGTCCACTGCTTGCATGCTACTGGGTTGTGCCCTCCTTGATCCATTGGTGCCAACATCATCTGATTGCTACGTTGCTCTGACTCAAACGCCTGGTGATACGGCAACTTGACCAACCAGCCTCTCTCAGCACAGTTATATGTCCTCTCTCAAACTCGCTCAACTTATACAGGGTGTCCGAGAATTATTGGACACATTACAAAATTATATAAAACAAAACATTAAACAGATAGAAAGAAACTGACTGTACTAACTTACAATGTAACTACACTAAATAATAAATTTTGATGTGAGATCCCTTGGTTGCTCGTAGTATGTCCAAGCGATACTCGATTTCATGCCATGTATTGGCAAGCATCTGAGGAGTTATGGAATTAATAGCAGCTGTGATACACTGCTTCAGTTCCTGCAAATTAGTACAAGGCGTCTGATAGACATGATCCTTCACATAACCCCACATGAAATAATCCAATAGAGTTAGATCTGGAGGCCATGGAATGGGACCACCATGCCCAATCCATCTATTGGGGAAATGCTCATTTAGGCACTTATGTACACACATTGACCAATGAGGAGGCGCCCCATCTTGTTGGAAAACGACGCCATATCTTTTGATCTGGGGTATAGCGAAATTTTCTAGCATATCCAAGTAAATGTCACCATTTACGGTTTTTTTGCAGAAGGAAGGAAGTGCCAATCACTTCTCTTTTAGATAGGGCGCACCACACATTAACTTTTAGAGAATCACGTTCCAGTTCAATAGCAGCATGAGGCAGTTCACTGCCCCATATCCTACAGTTGTGACAATTCACAATACCTGATAAGTGAAATGTGGATTCATCACTAAAAATTACAGTACTGACAAAGTTTTCGTCGTTTTCCACTTGATGCAGCATATCCACAGCGAAATCGTATCGCAGAGTGCGATCATTTACATGCATCTTTTGCACTATTTGAATTTTATAAGCACGAAACTTTAATTTCTTGTGCAAGATATCGTGAACTGTCGATTTCAGAATGCACAGTTTTCTGCTTGCTTTACAAACGGATTCCCTGGGGCTTCGTCGGAAACTTTCATTAACTTGGTCAACCGTCTCACCGCTGACGCTAGGCCTACCGGGGCTCCTCCACGATGATCCACATTGCCAGTTTCTTTAAACTATCCACATTGCCAGTTTCTTTAAACTGTTTCATCCACGGCTTAATTGAATTTGTTGACGGAGGATTACAACCATACTCTAAACAGTACTGTCTTTTAACTTTAATGACAGACTTTAATTCTGTAAGCCATAACACACACACACACATCGCCTCCTGCCATACAGATGACATGACTACCGATTGCGCATTTCTCATACATTCCTCATCAGGCCACACCTAGCGCCATCTATCGGATTCTGGGAATAACAATTCTGCAAATCAAAATCATAGAAACCGTGTTAGTAATACATGACATAGAAAAACAGAAAATGCTCATAGTTTTTTATTTCAAATAAAGGTAACTTGATCACGCTAGTTACGTTAACTGAAAACGTTTACAAAAAGTTTGTAAGTTGGAAGCTTTCGACCTTATCTTAGGTCTTCATCACGCCTTATCTTCGACCTTATCTTAGGTCTTCATCTCCTTGTGATAATCTGTATACTCTTGATGTAGAATCTTTGTTTCCCTCTGTACCATATTTTGATTCCTACATGCTCCTCATGAAGAAATTGATTCTTCATTTTGAACCCCGGTCCTCTTATCAAAGATCTTTATGATTGTTTCCACACTATTCATCAACACAGTTGTTTTGTTTTCAACAAAATTGTGTATAGGCAACAATCTGGTCTCCCCATGGGCTCACCTCTTTCCCCTCTGCTTGCTGAAATCTACATGCAACATATTGAAGTTTCCATCATTCCTCTACACCCTTTTCAACCTTCCCTATGGTTAAGATATATAGACGACATTTTCATTAGCTGGCCACATTCTGAGTCTGAACTACAGATACTGATCAACTCCATTACGGAAAAATTTCCTTCCATTAAAGCTCACTATATCTAAGGAAGTAAATCACAAAATTGATTTCCTGGATGTATCTATCTGCAGAAACGCTGATCTCTCCATTACTCGTTCCGTCTATTGAAAACCTTCTGCGGCCACTAACATCATTCCCTACAAATCTTGCACCCTGCATCTCTATAAGCTTGCAGCATTGAAGTCCTACATCCACAGGGCTCATATCATTTGCAACAACCAACTCTCTCTTCAAGAAGAACTCTCCAAAATTTCTACAATAGCCCTCTCCCATGGTTTCCCTGCTGTTACAGTCAACTCCCTCATAAAGAAATATGAAAACCATTCGAAAATCGAATGCCTCCTTCCTCACAAGAAAGAAGACCTGAAATTCTGTGGTTCTGTTCCTTACCATCCTTCCTATGCTTATAAGTTACAGATTCTTTTTAAAAGTTTTGGTTACCATCTTGCCATTAAATCTACCCCAAACATCTTGAAACTTCTACAAAGGGATAGGGACAAAGTTGAAAGCCTGAACCTCCCAGGAGTTTACTGCATTCCTATCTCTTCTTCTACTGGGGATAACTTATACATTGGAAGCACATACAGGAGCATTAGCCATAGAATTTTAGAACATAGAAAAGATGTTTCGAAAGCCAATCCTAATACTGCCTTGTCTATTTTGACAATGGAAGACACATCTGCAGTTCCCCACTGGAACGAAGCAAAAGGAATTGCTTCTTTTGACAATCGTTTTGCCCTCCGTTACCGTGAAAGCATAGAAATTATGTTCAACTCAATGACTTGCAACTCCGAATCTCCTCTCTACATTCCGTTGATCTGGAGATCAATTCTAAGTTTTGGCAACAAAAATAGGAAAAATTCAAATGTAGAATCTGGCAACAATCTCAGTCCTCCATTGGCGTGATGAAGACCTAAGATAAGGTCGAAAGCTTCCAACTTACGAACTTTTTGTAAAAGTTTTCAGTTAACGTAACTAGCGTGATCAAGTTACCTTTATTTGTTAATATTGTTACGTGTTTTGCCCATCATCATCAAGTTTTTTTTTGTACATAAATTCGTAATGTGTCCAATATTTCTCAGAAACCCTGTAGTTTCGACTCTTTTCCCATAAAAAAAAAAATCAAGGACTTTTCAAGGACTCATAAAAATTTTAAGACTATATTAATGCCCAATAAGAACTCTCATGAAACACTATAATAAGTTGTAACAAACAGTCAAAAAGTTCAATTAAAATTATAGTTATATTTAACATACATACATACGGACATACAGTGTGTCCCATTTGCTATTGGCCCCAGAGTTTTCTGTATAACTTTGGAAAGAAGATGAGTACGAAATAGAAACTCTGGGAAAATTGATGGGAGAGTGTGGAAAGAAATGACATAAGGAGCGAGACTGCTGGTTTTTCCAAACACAGGTGGCACTGCAAGATGCCAGGCACATCATTTGCCAGCAGACGAGAGACGCGTGGCCAAGGTCAGTCTGGCATTAGCAACGGTCGTGTGCGTCTCGCAGACGGGAGTGCTATGCTTTGTTTCCATGTTTCCGTTGAAACATGAATCTGAACACAATTGAATAGCGTGTTTTTCTGGTCCGGACCTATCGGACAACTGGGTCTATCAAGGCATGCCAAACCCCGATTCCTGGCAAAATTTCGAGGTTGCAAGCCACCAGCAAAGTTCTGCATTCAGCATCTTGTGAAAAAAAAATGGAAACGAAGGGAGCGTTGCTGAATGTGCACGGTGGAGGTCAGCCGAAGATGCCCCAGGCAACAGTGGAGGACGTTACACAAAGACTGCTGGCCTCTCCGACGAAGTCCTTGCGGAAACTGGGATAAGAAATTGGAACGTCCAAAAGCACATGCCAAAGGGCTACCTAAGCCGGCAAGCTTCATCAGGGTTCCCACTCAAAAGTAAAAAAAAAAAATTCCCTGACTTTTCCAGGTTCTCCAGGTGGTTTTTAAAGTTTTCCAGAGTGGCATGTTGCAAAGAATTGTTACATTTCATTCCATTCCATTAATTTTTGTCACCAAAGCACACACTTGTAAATTCTTTATGTAATTTGTCTTTATAAAAAAAATTACCTGCTTTTCATTAATAACAACTAACTGTGCACATTATTTTCTGTACCAAAGTTCCGTGAACTTTTGTGAATACTACCCACATGGAATTTTTAAATACATTCCCATAGAAACAGGTCATATGTAAGAAGAAATCTGTCAGTTGAATAGTTTCAGTTTTTTTATAACACAATGCAGCTAAGCTTAATGATGGAATGGCTCTGTTCAAAGAAACATGTTTCAAGAAAACCAACAAAGGACTTTGATTCATCATTTGGTTGGTTCTCTTGTGAAGTGTTTCTTCAAGCAGGAGCCATTGTGCCTAATTGTTCCATGTTATAACAACTGCCTGCAGAAATTGAACAAAAGCTTAATAACTGGCAATTTTAAAAATTCAAATTTGCATTAGAGAATAAAGGAAATACTTAATATAACTGAAAGTAAGATCTACCAAATTCTAGGCAGGCAGTAATTGCAAGCAAAAGTTTGAAATCTTGAAAAAATAAGTTTTTGTGGCAAAATAAAGTATCCATTAATTTTTACAAAAAAAAAAAAAAAAAAAAGGGTAATTTTTCCTGATTTTTGGAGCCATTTTCAAATTCCCTGAGAATTCCAGGTTGAGTGGGAACCCTGTTCATCCATATCACATCACAGTTGTGCAGGAATTGCAACCAACCGATCACACAAAGAGAGACACGTACTGTCGGTGGTTTCAGAACTTTGTCGCTAGAAATCCAAACATACTGGACAAAAGGTCATTTAGCAATGAAGCGTGGTTCCACGTCAGTGGATATGTCAATTCCCAAAACACTCATGATTGGGAGAGTGCTAGTCCGCTCGCACTGCACGAGGAACCTCTTTATGCGGAAAAACTGGGGGTTTGCTGTGCGCACCGCATCATCGGGCCAATCTTTTTCCACACAACGATGAATACGGCTGTGTACATGGACATCTTTACTGCTTTTGTGGAGCAACTGGATGATGAGGAGCTCACTACTGGCTACTTCCAACAAGATGGGGCAACACGTCGAGAATGGCTGTAATAGTCTTTTTTTCTCAGATCACGTCGTCTCGAAGGGACGGCAGCCATCGAGGTCGCCTGACCTTTCACCCCCTGATTTCTACCTGTGCGGAATGTTGAAAAGTACAGTGTACTGGAACAAGCCACGGACTCTCGCGGCACTGGAAGACAGCATTCATCAAGAAATGGAGCTTGTGACTGCTAAACAGCTGGTGCAAACCTTCAATAACACATAGAGTTACGTTCAAGCTTGCGGACAGTGGCCACTTCCAGCACTTCATTTGATAGCGTCATTCATCCCACGGAACAAGGTCATTCCACCTTTAATTACATGTCCATCAGTTGATTATTTTGCAAGTTATGCATAAAAAAACGGGGCCCAATGTCGAGTGGGACACCCTGTACTTTGGAGAGGTATTGTTCCACAAGATCTCTTGCACAGAGCTACAGATACATATACTGTATATATGGAAGATATCATAATCAGAGTTAAATCCCTGAAATGGCAATGGGCTGGACGTGTTGCCATAAGGACAGACCACCGATGGACAACCAAAATTTTAGACTGGATTCCTGGGCTACAAGCATTCAGCAGATCGCAAACCCGGTTTGAGATGCTAGTACCTTACACTTACACCCCCTGGCATTTACTTATTGTAGTTCAGAAGAAATCCCCTCGCATTCGCTTATTGTAGTTCAGAAGAATTCCCCTTGCATTCGCTTATTGTAGTTCAGAAGAATTCCCCTCGCATTCGCTTATTGTAGTTCAGAAGAATTCCCCTTGCATTCGCTTATTGTAGTTCAAAAGAATTTCCCTCGCATTCGCTTATTGTAGTTCAAAGGAATTCCCCTCGCATTCGCTTATTGTAGTTCAAAGGAATTCCCCTCGCATTCGCTTATTGTAGTTCAGAGAAATTCCTCTCGCATTTGCTTATTGTAGTTCAGAACAATTCCCCTTTCATTCACTTTTAGTTCAGAATCACAACCACATGAAAACCGAAAATGTGACAGCTACGTGCTCCCAATTCCAAGAGAGCATTCTACAATACAACGCAACCACCTGTGACATTTTGGCGATAGCTTCTCTTTGACGAAGTGCGGCTATTCTGAAATTTGGTGAACAGGGGGAAAAAATCAAGTACTTTTCAAGGACTCTTACAAAATTGAAGGATTTTCAAGGGTCCTTGAAAAGGAAAATTAAATTCAAGGACTGTGGGAACCCTGTCAACTGCTTGTACTGAGCATGGATACTACGTCGAGGCATCCTCACAGTCCATGGAGGATAATGCAACCATAATCTGCTGTCACAGTTGTACCTACGTGTGAGCTTTGTTCTTGATATACCTTCCTCAATGTACAGTTCCCATGCGCTGTGGCAGGCCACTATTTAGTCATTGGTTATTATTTTTTAATCATTTGCATATTCGCCCCTGCTGTACTTGCATGTGGAGTTGCATCAGGATCGAACGACTGTCTCAGGTGCTTCGTTTTTTGGGTGAAGAGTGTATTTTAGTGAAATTTGCAGACGTGTCAACCTTCAAAATCTGAAAATCAGGAGATTTTTAGTTTATAAAATCACACGAGCACTATTTTTAGCGACATTTTCCAGACGTAGTATTATTGGTCTACTAAAAGTTCTGGAGAAGAAAAAAAAAAAAAAACAGCATGAAAATCAATACCCCCTCCCCCTACTGAAATTCGTTTTCAGGTATATCGATTCCGCAAGATAATGAAAGTGTAAAATGGCCCGCATGTTGTTTTTTTTTAAATAAAGTAGCAGCCAACTGTTTTTTTGTTTCTTCTTCAGGTTGTGCGTGAAGGCAACAGAAAGAATCGTACTAACATCACCTTTCATTATAAAGAGAAGCCAACTGTAACTACTCCCTTTTGTTGTGAAGTGAATTCTCCGCAACTCAACTTGCACGTGGCTCTGTTGAGGTGAGAGATTGAAAGACTGAACTGCAAGAAGAAGGCAAGGCAGCTCCCACCTGTCAATCAATTACTGATGCTCCACAGCATTCTAGTGCCAGAGAAAGTCAGCTCTTTGCTGACGGCGTCGTATGACAATCAGACTGGGAGAAATATTTTTGAAGCACTTTTTCCGACCCATCTTGTACAATTAGTCAGAAGCCAGCACTTAGACCATTGCGCCACTGGAACTTTCGTTTTGCAGGTAGGAGGAGTGGAAAAGTACAAAACTGATTACTGTAATGCTATCTTGCATCGACACAGAAAGAAAAAACAAATTCACAGGTGGTTCAAAACCACGGTGGTTGATGAAATTTCGACCATCCTAACAACTAATTCTTGGTGAAAATCAGGAGAATTCGAAATTCATCCGAAAAGCGGGAGGAAGGGCTGAAAATCCGGAGTCTTCTGCCTAAATCCGGAGAGTTGCCATGTCTCAATTTGGTATTAAAATACACTTGAACCAGCTTACAATGAGGAAATTGGGACTGACAGAAATACTCACTAAATATGTTTTAGGGCAAAAAATCTTACCATGTAAAAGTATGCATTCGTAATAATATGGATGTATGTTTATACATTCATAACAATTGGATATACAGGGTGATTCATAAAGAAGTATACAGTTTCAACGCACTATAAAACAAGAACAAGGTAAGATATTTTATGTTACCTGTAACAGAATTGTAGGGGAATGTTCCAAGTTTTTATTTATAGACAGTCACAGATGTTCTATGTGTGCACCCTTAGTCACATGACACACATCAAGCCGGTGTAATGAACAGCATGCTTGAACAGAAATTAGGAGATGCCAATTTGATTCCTTGCCAATGGCAACAAGTTTTCTGGTATGATGTGATGTTACATGAAGAACAGTAAAATTAGGCAATTCAGACATATGATTGATGGTTTAATCGTGAAAAGATTTGGATTTTACAGACACCAAACATGAAGAAATTATGAAAAAGGTAAGAAGTTTGCAATGTACAGTGTTTTTCAATGAAAGAGGAATTAATTTCTCATTTTTAGTGAACATTCGTTGGTGTTTTTGCTTAACAAATACAAAGCTCAGGTTAGCTATTAAAACAAAATGCTTTACCTGAAAACAGTCAAAATTTAGTGAATAACACAAAAGTGAAAAATACTAGAGGGGCAATTGACCCCTTTGGCCCACCCAAGACAAACCTTTGGCTAAAACAATTACCATTTTTATCGACATATAACATGCAGTTTAATTTTAAGAAGAAAGTTTGAGTAAAAAACTTAAATTTAAAATAAATTACTTGGGAGCTCTGAACTTTTTTAGATAACTCAACACATGTGTTTATTAATATTTATGCCACTTATAGGCAAATAATATGAAAGAAAAAGCATCTGTTTGAACGAAAAAAAACTTTGACATTAGACCTGTTACAAAAATTTTAATCAGAATCGCTGCTATCTTGGAAGGTAACGATACAGACTAAAAAATTAAAAACAGCCAGAAGTCTGGGTTCCTTAAACAGACACCGTTTGCCGATAATGCATGGTCGTGGGCGCGAGAAATGGTACCCTTGAACCAGCACAACAAGACCACGCATACAGTAACGATTTTTATCACCAACCGTCAGCCACTGAGTTTGGATGTCACTGAAAGTTTTGTCATATTTTCCCTGAGCAGCTGCTGCTTAAGCAGGTTGTGCCGTGAAAGCAACTTAACAAGAGCAGATGCTTAGGCTTAACATGGCAGCTCAGGTTTGCTGCTGAAGCGAGCGAGGTTACTTTCGGGTGTTTGAAAAAGGTAAATCAGGAGTCTATCTCAAAAAATGTTTCTGCGAATGTTCTTTCCCAAGAACTGAAGATTGTATTGATACCACTTTCAACAAGATACATCAGAAAATCAGAGAGATATGTATTAGAGAAGCATCTGCAGTTAGAGTAAAGTGATACCAAACTGTAAACATTTGGCAACGTCGGGATGTGTCACACTCTACAGCAGCATTCATTTTACCTAAGTTTAAATAAAAAAAACCTTTAAATGCATATAACACGCAGCTCTAAATTTTAGAAGTGCATGTTATATGCTGATAAATACAGTATTAAAAACAGTATAACTCGTAAACTAGGAAAAGAAAATTTAAAATTTGCTTTTCTGTTCTTTCTAGAATATCTTTAAGTAGGCCAAATGAAATGGCAGAGAACAGACCAATACTGATCTTTGGTCTGCATGACTTAAACTGTTCAAGTCTTCAATCACTGGATGTCTCAACACTGGCGCATTTAGGAAGCATCCACTGTTACAAATTAGTATGCACAAATATGGAAATATATTGTGTAATAGATAGGATTTTACCTATTAATTATATTGTAGTAATTATGACTCCACACTCTTAAACAGTCAGAATTTCCAGGAGGTATATGTCCAATGATGTGTACCTACACAAAGCAATAATACGAAAAATTAAAAAATGAGTTTGAAAATATATTTGCACAAAAAATCATACATATAATCATATATGAGACTGACCAATGAACAAAAAAGCTGAATTTTTTAATCGGGCGAAAAAAATCTGAACATGCGACAAGAAAGTGTGAATATAAAGCAGCATGAGCAAGATGGAATTGTTCACTGTATTTCACAGTATAAAATTACTGAATTCAAAACAAAATAAAGTGATTTAAAAAAAAGACACTGCATCAAACACATCTCTCTTTTTTCTTTTCCTGTTTTTTTTTTTTTTTTTTTTTTTTGGTACTAACTATCGGATTGTCGGAAAAGTCATGACATATTTTGGCACCCGATGGCGGTTGGGCGGTTTTGGAAGTACTAGAGGCATGTGCAGCTCTGTTATCGCTATGGCATTCGACAGGTGCCAGTTCTAGCTGCAGTCTAAAAGGAATAGTGAGCGATTTGGTTGATTTGCGGAGATTTGACATCAAGTTGAAGATGGAAGACCAAACTGTGCATTTTCGCCATATTTTACTGTTTTACTTCTGAAAAGGGAAGAACGCGCGTCAAGCTTGTTAAAAGTTGCGTAAAGTGTACGGTGATAATGCTCTACAAGAACGTCGGTGCCAGCGGTGGTTCGCAAAATTCCGTGCTGGTGATTTTGACCTCAACGATGCTCCTCATTCAAGTGTTCACAACCACCTGAAGAAGCTGGGATACTTAAGCAAGCTCGATGTGTGGGTTCCTCATGAACTCAAAGAAGCTCAATTGACGGCGCATATAAACATCTGCGATATGCTCATTAAACGTGAGGAAAACGATCCTTTTCTGAAGCGACTGATAACTATTAACGAAAAGTGGATTGTGTACAACAATGTGCTGCACAAACAGTCTTGGTCCCGACATGCTGCTTCGCCTCAAACGACATCCAAAGCAGACATTCATCAGCGGAAGGTTCTGGTCTCAGTGGGGTGGTATTTTAAAGGTGTCGTGTTTTTTGAGCTCCTAACAATCAATTCAAATGTGTACTGTTGGCAATTGGACAGTTTGAACAAATCCATCATCCAGAAACGTCCAGAGCTCGTTCATCGTAAAGGCGTTGTGTTCCATCACGAGAACACGAGACCACACACAAGTTTGATCATCCACCAAAAATTATTGGAGCTTGGGTGGGATGTGTTGAAACACCCAGCACACTCGCCTGACCTTGTGCCGTCAGACTTCCACTTGTTTCGCTCTCTCCAACAGTCCTTGCGTGGTATAACGTTCAATTCAGATGAGGCTGTAAATCAGCACCTTGTACAGTTTTTCGCCATGAAAGACAGGTCCTCCTACGAACAAGGCATTCTGTAGCTCACTGAAAGATGGCAAAAGGTTATCGAAAAAAACGGACATTATATCATTGGTTGATCTTTGTTCTTTCTATCAACAAATGACCTTTGCAAAGCATGGCTAAAATAAGTCATGACTTTTCCGACAACCCAATAGAACATCAGCTCAATTTTCCTCTTGTGTTGCTTTCTTCTCAGCATGTTCCATGGCCATATATTTGTTCTTTGTTGACTCTGCAGCTGCATAGCAATCCAGCGCATGTTTTGCGAGAGTTGTTTCAGTTTGTGTGAAGTGTCAATGAATTAAAATCAGTGATATTATATCTTAAATTCGTAGCTTTGTTGGATTTGAACTGATTTGATAAATCTTGTGAAAGCTTCCCTGAACATCTATCAGAGCTTAAAGAACTCTATGCTTCAAATTTTGATACAGCTCAATTAAAAAATGAACTGAAGGTGTTTCATTACCTTGATGAATACAAAACAGGTCAGTAAGAGACATT
The DNA here is from genome assembly GCA_039090855.1 of Macrothele yani. Classification (NCBI taxonomy): domain Eukaryota; kingdom Metazoa; phylum Arthropoda; class Arachnida; order Araneae; family Macrothelidae; genus Macrothele; species Macrothele yani. The sequence goes on along the minus strand of CM077031.1, from coordinate 14,470,950 downwards.
ACTTGTTACATAAAGTTAAATAATTGGACAGTGTTTATTGAGGTGTACAAATTAGCAGATCAATATTAAACTACAAATTTTGAAGATGACAATCCGATTTTGGGCGTAAATATGACAAGGATGGTAAGTCAGATAATATCTGAAAACTTGAAAATTTTCATCGTCCTGGAGCGGGACTCGAACCCGCGTCTCCCAGAAAACGCCCGGGTATGCTAACCACTACACCACCCAGAACGACCAAGTTTCAAGTTTCCGATCAATTTGAATTTAACCATCACAGGATTCGCTAGTCGAAGCAACCGGCATTCATGTTTAGCGAATCTGGAGGTTAAGAATCTTATCCCGTGTTTGCCCGGAGAAGCAGATAAATCATGAAAGAAATACGGGATTACGCCATATAATACAAATCTTGAAGATGACAATCCGATTTTTGGCGTAAATGTGACAAGGATGGTAAGTCAGCTAATATCCGAAAACTTGAAAATTTTCATCGTCCTGGAGCGGGACTCGAACCCGCATCTCCCAGAAAACGCCTGGGTATGCTAACCACTACACCACCCAGAATGACCAAGTTTCAAGTTTCTGAAATAAATTCAAATTGATCGAAAACTTGAAACTTGGTCGTTCTGGGTGGTGTAGTGGTTAGCATACCCGGGCGTTTTCTGGGAGATGCGGGTTCGAGTCCCACTCCAGGACGATGAAAATTTTCAAGTTTTCGGATATTACCTGACTTACCATCCTTGTCACATTTACGCCAAAAATCGGATTGTCATCTTCAAAATTTGTATTATATGGCGTAATCCCGTATTTCTTTCATGACAATATTAAACTGTTCATCGACAACTGCAGAAAGTAGTTTTTCCGTATGAAAAAAAAAAATCAAGATATGTCTTAGAGCCACACAAGGACATGCACATTCGAGCAACTTGGCTGGTTTGTTAATAGAGAAAAACATTCTTTTTAAATATGAAAAAGTACTCGGAAGAAACATTTTTTGTGAAAACGTGACACTCAAGTTCACACAAAAGGAAAGAAGAATGGAGTTCATGCACAAATAAAGTATTCAGAAGAAGAATGGAGTTCGTGTACAAATAGAGCATTCAGAAGAAGAATGGAGTTCATGTACAAATAAGTGTTCAAATCCTAATCCTCATAATTATTTGGTATTGTGTTAGCAATAGCACGTACCTAAAATTTAGAAAGAAAATGTTACTTCTATTACTTAGCAATTAAAAAATAAGCTTCGCAATTTTTAAAAAACAGTACTGTGGGGGGGGGGGGGAGAGATAGGCTAGGTCTCGGACCCAAGATACACTACTGGAAGTCGTAATATTGTGCCCCTACTGTGTACTTGAATTGATCTTTTAACTTTCTCCAGACACTACTTTTCCAATTATGACATAACAGTCTTTTAAGTGTTGCAACTATTCAGTATTTGCAGTAAAATTCTTCTTGACAAATCAAGATGCAAAATCCTTTGCTTTCTCTGCGTCACAAACTGGAATGTTACACACCTTGATGTCCACAAATCACCTGTTAATGGCTTTTCCACCTTCTTGTACACAGGCATACGTTTAGCATCAGTTCTCAAATGTTCACTCGATTTCCTTTTCATGTCTTCATTTTTTAAAAACTGTGCTTAAAGTACTCTTTGGTATCTTGAAATGATTTACTGCATTGCAGCTTTTTTTACCCACTTTGAACTCAACAAATTGTTGTAAACTTTCCTGAAAAAAAGAACTTTTTGTCTTTGCTTTGTCACCATCTCACAAAATAATATTGTGCCTGTGAGCATCAAACAAGAGACACAAACTTCCCTTATCTCAAGTTCTCTCTTCCTGGTAGTTGGTCAGGTGGTGTATGCTGTCCGTGTCCCACAGAAAGCATTTTCAAGGACAGGTTCTTTCTGGCCACGAATAAGGTTGCCTTTGCTCCTTTCCACTTTATTTGGAAGTTATCCTGCCAAAAAACAATTTCGGCATTACCTACGCATCGGCCTGCGTAGCCGAAGACCCAGCCGGGTTCCCATGCTCACTACATGCCATCGCTAACGACACGTGAAATGGGCCCAAGATCATCAAGATTGGACCGTGGATGATTGGAAGAAAGTGGCCTGGTCTGACGAATCAAAATCCCTGGTGCATCACGTAGATGGCCGAGCTCAGATACCCCGTTTACCAATGGAGGCTATGGCACCTGGATGCACTGTTGGGCAGAAACAAGCTGGTGGTGGAGGTGTAATGCTGTGGAAGATGTTTTCTTGGGACTCTTTAAACCCCATTATCCCAATAGCACAATCTTTGGTAGCTGTAAGGTATCTGAACATCGTTACGGACCAAGTTCACCCATTCATGGCAACCGTGTTACCTGCTGGCAATGGCCATTACCAACAGGATAATGTGCCATGCCACACTACCAGAATCGTCAATGAGTGGCTCGAGGAACATGCTGGTGACCTTCTGTTAATGCCCTGACCTCCAAATTCGCCTGACATGAACCCAATTGAACATTTTTGGTTCGACTTGGAAGAGCGGGTTTGTGCTAAATTGCTACCACCCCAAAATGTACGGAAACTGGAGGACCTGCTGTTGACATTATGGTACCAGATACCCCAGGATATCTATCGCTACCTTATCGAATCGATGCCTTGTTGGGTGGTGGCTGTTTTGAGGGCTAAAAGAGGTCCCTACTGCTTATTAGGTAGGTGGTCATAATGTTTTGTGGGCTAAAGGGGGTCCCTACTGCTTATTAGGTAGGTGGTCATAATGTTTTGTGGGCTAAAGGGGGTCCCTACTGCTTATTAGGTAGGTTGTCATAATGGTTTTGTGGGCTAAAGGGGGTCCCTACTGCTTATTAGGTAGGTGGTCATAATGTTTTGTGAGCTAAAGGGGGTCCCCTACTGCTTATTAGGTAGGTGGTCATAATGTTTTGTGGGCTAAAGGGGGTCCCCTACTGCTTATTAGGTAGGTGGTCATAATGTTTTGTGGGCTAAAGGGGGTCCCTACTGCTTATTCGGTAGGTGGTCATGTTTTGTGGGCTAAAGGGCATCCCTACTGCTTGTTAGGTAGGTGGTCATAATGTTTTGTGGGCTATAGGGGTTCCCTACTGCTTATTAGGTAGGTTCTCATAATGTTTTGTGGGATAAAGGGGGTCCCTACTGCTTATTAGGTAGGTGGTCATAATGTTTTGTGGGCTAAAGGGGGTCCCTACTGCTTATTCGGTAGGTGGTCATGTTTTGTGGGCTAAAGGGCATCCCTACTGCTTGTTAGGTAGGTGGTCATAATGTTTTGTGGGCTATAGGGGTTCCCTACTGCTTATTAGGTAGGTTGTCATAATGTTTTGTGGGATAAAGGGGGTCCCTACTGCTTATTAGGTAGGTGGTCATAATGTTTTGTGGGCTAAAGGGGGTCCCTACTGCTTATTCGGTAGGTGGTCATGTTTTGTGGGCTAAAGGGCATCCCTACTGCTTGTTAGGTAGGTGGTCATAATGTTTTGTGGGGTATAGGGGTTCCCTACTGCTTATTAGGTAGGTGGTCATAATGTTTTGTGGGCTAAAGGGGGTCCCTACTGCTTATTCGGTAGGTGGTCATGTTTTGTGGGCTAAAGGGCATCCCTACTGCTTGTTAGGTAGGTAGTCATGTTTTGTGGGCTAAAGGGGGTCCCTACTGCTTATTCGGTAGGTGGTCATGTTTTGTGGGCTAAAGGGCATCCCTACTGCTTATTAGGTAGGTTGTCATAATGTTTTGTGGGATAAAGGGGTTCCCTACTGCTTATTAGGTAGGTTGTCATAATGTTTTGTGGGATAAAGGGGGTCCCTACTGCTTATTAGGTAGGTGGTCATAATGTTTTGTGGGCTAAAGGGGGTCCCTACTGCTTATTCGGTAGGTGGTCATGTTTTGTGGGCTAAAGGGCATCCCTACTGCTTGTTAGGTAGGTGGTCATAATGTTTTGTGGGCTATAGGGGTTCCCTACTGCTTATTAGGTAGGTGGTCATAATGTTTTGTGGGCTAAAGGGGGTCCCTACTGCTTATTAGGTAGGTGGTCATAATGTTTTGTGGGCTAAAGGGGGTCCCTACTGCTTATTAGGTAGGTGGTCATAATGTTTTGTGGGCTAAAGGGGTTCCCTACTGCTTATTAGGTAGGTGGTCATAATGTTTTGTGGGCTAAAGGGGTTCCCTACTGCTTATTAGGTAGGTTCTCATAATGTTTTGTGGGATAAAGGGGGTCCCTACTGCTTATTAGGTAGGTGGTCATAATGTTTTGTGGGATAAAGGGGTCCCTACTGCTTGTTAGGTAGGTGGTCATAATGTTTTGTGGGCTATAGGGGTTCCCTACTGCTTATTAGGTAGGTGGTCATAATGTTTTGTGGGCTATAGGGGGTCCCTACTGCTTATTAGGTAGGTGGTCATAATGTTTTGTGGGCTAAAGGGGGTCCCTACTGCTTATTCGGTAGGTGGTCATGTTTTGTGGGCTAAAGGGCATCCCTACTGCTTGTTAGGTAGGTGGTCATAATGTTTTGTGGGCTATAGGGGTTCCCTACTGCTTATTAGGTAGGTGGTCATAATGTTTTGTGGGCTAAAGGGGGTCCCTACTGCTTATTAGGTAGGTGGTCATGTTTTGTGGGCTAAAGGGCATCCCTACTGCTTGTTAGGTAGGTGGTCATAATGTTTTGTGGGCTATAGGGGTTCCCTACTGCTTATTAGGTAGGTGGTCATAATGTTTTGTGGGCTAAAGGGGGTTCCCTACTGCTTATTTGGTAGGTGGTCATGTTTTGTGGGCTAAAGGGCATCCCTACTGCTTGTTAGGTAGGTGGTCATAATGTTTTGTGGGCTATAGGGATTCCCTACTGCTTATTAGGTAGGTTGTCATAATGTTTTGTGGGATAAAGGGGTTCCCTACTGCTTATTAGGTAGGTGGTCATAATGTTTTGTGGGCTAAAGGGGGTCCCTACTGCTTATTAGGTAGGTGGTCATAATGTTTTGTGGGCTAAAGGGAGTCCCTACTGCTTATTCGGTAGGTGATCATAATGTTTTGTGGGCTAAAGGGCATCCCTACTGCTTGTTAGGTAGGTGGTCATAATGTTTTGTGGGCTATAGGGATTCCCTACTGCTTATTAGGTAGGTTGTCATAATGTTTTGTGGGATAAAGGGGGTCCCTACTGCTTATTAGGTAGGTGGTCATAATGTTTTGTGGGCTAAAGGGGGTCCCTACTGCTTATTAGGTAGGTGGTCATAATGTTTTGTGGGCTAAAGGGAGTCCCTACTGCTTATTCGGTAGGTGATCATAATGTTTTGTGGGCTAAAGGGCATCCCTACTGCTTGTTAGGTAGGTGGTCATAATGTTTTGTGGGCAATAGGGGTTCCCTACTGCTTATTAGATAGGTTGTCATAATGGTTTTGTGGGCTAAAGGGGGTCCCTACTGCTTATTAGGTAGGTGATCATAATGTTTTGTGGGCTAAAGGGGGTCCCTACTGCTTATTAGGTAGGTGTTCATAATGTAATGGCTCATCTTTATATACACTGAAGTGCCAGAAAAACTGGTACACTAGTCTAATACTTGGTTGGTCCCCCACGGGAGCGCAAGACTGCAGAAATACAATGGGGCATGGACTCCACTAGCTTCTGGAAACATACTGTAGGCAATGCACCCCATACTTCCTGCAGAGGGTTCCACAATTCGGGTGTATTCCGAGGTCTCAGATTAGCGCGTTGCATGGCATCCCAAATGTGTTCTATCACGTTCAGATCTGAGGACTTGGGTGGGAATGACAACACCCCAAACTCAGATGAATGCTCCTTTAACCATAATGTGGTGTCCCGACCCTTGTGTGGAGGTGCATTGTCCTGTTGGAACAGGCCCAACCCATCAGCATGAATGCAGGACATGAACGGGTGTACCTCGTCAGAAAGGATGTGCACATAGCGTTGGCCGGTCACAGACGTTTGTACATGTACCAGGAGTCCCAATGAAGTCCAGCTAAACACACCCCATACCATTAAGGACTCCCCACCAGCCGGTACAGTTCCCTGTTGGCAGGTGGGATCCATGGCTTCATGGGGTTTGTGCCATACACGAATCCTTCCATCTGCCCGATACAGTTGGAAACGCGACTCATCAGACCAGGCTACTAGTTTCCAGTTATCAAATGTCCAGTGGCCGTGCCCAAGCAAGGTGCATAGCTCTGTGTCCTGCACCCATCAAGGGGACTCGAGTTGGGCGTCAGCTCCCAAAGCCCATATCGTGCAGGGTACATTGCACAGTCCTGACGCTGATGCTTGTTGAGGCTCCAGCCAATTGAATTCCGACAATACACAACTGCGAGAGTGTCACGTGAAATTATTCTTGACAGCCGACGATGGTCACGTTCACCCAATGTCTTTTTAAGGCCACACTGGTATCGTAGGTTGGAGGTTTTGCCGGAATTCTTGTAGTCACGGTACACCCTTGCAATGGTCGTCCGTGAAAATCCGAACTTCGTTTCTTCCTCCGAAATACTATGGCCCATCTCACGAGTGCCAACTACGACACTGCGTTGAAAATCGCTTATATCGTTATTAGTTGTCATTCTCGTGCAGAAAACAGCTCTGATAACTGGCAAGGGTGTCTATCGCTTTATATACTCACTGGCGGACACAACCGAGTATGTGAATAGGTGACGTTGCTATGTATTTTGCATAAGCTCGTCTGTACCAGTTTTTCTGGAACTTTAGTGTATATACTGTATTTACATATACAGTATACACACACAGTCTGAGTATTTATAAATCTGTGTTTGTGAGTGTGTGCACAGCTTTATACATATTCAGTTGTCTCTTCCTCACATTCTTAGTACGCCATTGGTATGTATGAACTATTGTAATTAACTGTCTGAATCTGAGATCAAATTTCACACACAAGGATGTTATGTTCTTTACCTTTTCACCTCTTAACTCTGCCAACTGAAGTTCATTCACAAGCCACGTCAGTTCACCAGCTGGATCTGTTGTATTAAGAAGAAGCCACCTTTGAAGAAAAGAAGAAAACTGAAAGTTATTTCTACAATAAATAACCTTAAGACCACTACGAGGCAAAAAAAAAAAAAAAAAAAAAAAAAAGAGATATGCTGGTAAAATAAAGAGAACGTTTTATGTTCGTCACACAGAATGACAATTTACAATTTGACAACGTAGTCTGGCCAACAGCAGTAAACATTATGGAGACAGAAGCATCCCTGTTGTTCAGACTTCCTGCAATGGCATAGCATGAAGTTTGTTGCTAACAGATGTCACTGTTCCCCCACAGTGTACAGGAACAAATAGACTTCAATAATTTGCAGATTTTGCAGTTCATTTACTGCACATAGGACAAACTATTTAATACAGTAAACCATTGCACAACATGGATTTGAGCAAAGAAATTTTTATTACACATGGTTCAACAATTGTAACAAAATATTTTGAACAATACGAAAAAACTTACAGGGTGATCCATTTGGGTAGGGATAATTGAAAAATATTGTGGTGTGGCTTGTAACAGATATGTCAATATTTGGCAGAAATTACCTTTATGGATGGGAGTTTGTTTAGTCCGGACTTGGCAGAGTTCATATCGGATGCTCAATTCTTGTCACGTGTTTTTTAACATCTGCGGAGTGATTTGTGTGACGAACACTGCTGAAATTTTCACCTTCAAGTCATGCAGACTTTGAGGTCGTTGTACGTGTACTATGTTCTTTACACACACACACCCCACACCCCCACACACACGAAGAAATTGGGGGGAGGGGTGAGATCAAGGCAGTTACAAGGAATAGGGGCCATCGTGGCCACAGCAGTTGTCATTGAATGTGTAGTTTAGGAAGTTTGGATTCCAGTGACCAGTGGGTTGGGGCACCATCTTGCTGTAAAATGATATTGTTATTCAGTTGTGGTACCAAGAAGATCTGTAGCATGTTCAGGTATAGTCCTGATCATACAGTGTCTCCTCAGAGAAGAAAAAAGGACCGTACAGTTGGTGACGACTCATCCAGCACCGCACATTTACCTTTGGGCTTGCTCTTTCGACTTCGCAGAAAGCCTTGGGATTCTGAGTACCCTAAATTATAGCATTGTGCATATTCACTCTTCTGCTCACATGAAATGCAGCCTTGTCTGTGAACTGCCATTGATCCAAAAAGTGGTATCTGCTTCATGGTCATACATGAAGCAGGTAAACTCTAAACGGCTTACACGGTCATGCTCTCGTAGTGCGTGATACGGGTACATTTTCAGGTAACACCGCACAATGCATTGACATGTTATGTATGGTACTGTCAGCTCCAAGGATAAGGGTCATAGACTTTTCCGAAGGCTAAGCCCCAAGGCAGCGGAAACGGGCTTCTTTCTCAGGCTCACACTTATGGCGACCGGGGTTTGGCTTCATGATGGACCCCATTTCTTCAAATGTGCGATACCAACGCATTATGCTCTCCTACTTAGGTGCCTTCCTGACCCCATAAACATGATAAAACTCTCATTGAACAGCCATAGCACTCTCAAACTTTGTGTACATCAGCACACACTTTGTGAGTTGTCGAATGGTTGCTGCCATTTTCACTTTTGTCACGATGCTGCGAAAGCGCATGAGCACTGACTACAGCGCATCAAACTCTACTCTTTTTTCAACGTTCTAGTGCATGCACACTGACTACAGTGCAATAAACTCCCATCTTTCCTTGCCCTTCAAGCAGAATTTGACCTCTGCACTGCAGCGTTCACACAAATCACTTTGCAGATGTTAGAAAACAAATGGCAAGAATTGAGCACCTGGTATGAATTCTGCAAAGTCTGCAAAGGGAATCATACAGAGACCTAGGCAAACTCCAATCCATAAAAATAATTTCTGCCAAATACTGACTTATTATGTGTGTTACAAGTCATACCACAACATTTTCAAACTATCTCTACCCAACTGTAGTGTTCTCCCTAGAGCCTTTTTACTGGGTGGCCCACCCAGCTAATTTTCTCTGCCACCCAGCTAAATTTCCTGTAACAAATGTTTTCACAACACACATAATAGTAAGAGTGCAAAGCTTACTCCCACATACACCATAAATTTTGGTGAAAACGACTGAAATCTGTGTTGAACATTGATACGACGTGGTTTGGTTGTTAAGATATTATTCTATTACGATGATGAACTTACTTCTGAAAAATGCAAATATTACCAATTTTATTTTTAAAAAGAAGAAAATGGCCGGTGATCAATCTAGGGACCCCAATTAAGAATTTTTTTTCATCAACGACTAACACCCCAGGTACGATCCTTAAAAAACTCCCAGTAAGTGGAAGGTGATTCCACCACCACCGACAAGAGAAATTCACATACGACACAAAATAATTTGATTAAGCATATGTTCCAGGTTAACTATAAATTTATTTTGTGCTCCCAGGCACAGGTTGGAAAAACACTTGATACAAGAAAACTTTAGGTGGCTAGGCCGAATAACAAAAGAATTTAGCTATGAATTTTAGAGTCCAGAGTATGTTGACAGTCCTAAATAATCCTCTGAGAAACCCTGGTCTGCAAACCAAGTAGTTTTCACCTGTGTGGTTTAGAGGATGAAGGAGGTAAGTGGCACAATTTGGTTACCAGCCTGCCTTACAAAAAAATCTTTAAAGAATGTGATCATTCACTCAAAGAGTGCTAAGAGCTTAATGCTCCATGTGCATATCTAATAACTGTTGAACTTTGGGCTAAATGCTCTTTACAATTTAGATTTGGATGGTTAAGAGTGACATTTTAAAATTTTCCTTTTTTTTTTTTTTTTCACAACACACCGCTTTTGATCAGTTACCTGGAAAAATCTTTTCTTAATTTACAGTAACACATTATACTACATTTGTTGGTTCTGGCCAAACCTTACACACACTCAAAATAATAAAAAAAAATTTCAATTTCTTTACTCCCCTCTTTGTTTAATAATTTTCCTTTCCCTTTTCAAAACAAGGAATATCTTTCTACAAAATCTTCCCCTATATATATATATTTTTTTTTTTTAATGAAATAACATCGTACCATTTTTTTTTTCACATTAAAACCAAAAACAATTAGGTGGTCGCCGAAAGAAAGTTTGCCGTTGATGACGTTTTTTTTTTCTCCTGTTTCCTTGTTTGCTTTCCTCTCTCTCTTCTCTTCTCAAGGAAGCTTTGTCACTTAAACAGCATAGAAATGTTTGAGCTGAGCGGAGGAATTACGTTTTTTTTTTTTCTTCTTTCGTTAACTGCTGAGGTTCGGCGTCACGGAGTCTGTCCGTCGCCGTGAATTTACGCAAGTTTCCTTGCTTGCTTCCGAACTGCGTGGACATATATTTCCCTGCCCTTCAAGTGGGCAATAAGAAAGGAATTAGAAGATTTCCTCGGACGAAGGTTCAAACTTAAGTAACAATGCTTGTGCCGCAATTTCTCCGGCGTCTCCGTGGGACTCCCGAACTTGGCGAACTTGGCGGGTGGAAGATATCCAGCCCAGCTACAATTCTCTGTGAGAATAAGGGCTTTCAAGTAGCTTCCTCTGTTTTGGCATTTAAAAACAAATTAAAAGGTCCTACCATGACGCTGACATCTTTTTCCTTCGTCCTCCCGGAATTTGGCGGCATTTCCGATTTAGAAGCGCGGTCTCTCCCGCATAGCTTCTTTTCCTTCCCTTTCTTAGTGCTGGGTGGTTTCTAGCTCAACTCTCTCTCTCTCTGCATCTCTGCATCTTCTCAGCGTACAAAAAAACGATGCTCTTCGCCTTACGCCTTAGCCATTTTCGTTCTTTCTTACGCATCGCGCATGTGCGAGAAAGCGCCGACTTTCCAATTGGCTGCGTGAACGCCAGGAGGCAGAAACTTCCTCGATGGATGACTGACCTTTGACCCACGAAAACGGGCGCTGCGGTGAACTTCGCAGAATTCCACCCAAATCCCGAAGTGTTCCTGTGCAAAGCGAAAAATGCCTTTTCGAAGTAAACAAGAGCATAAATAAGTCGGACTTTCTGCACTGGTAAAGCTGGGAAAACGTCCTCACAGATGCCATTCTACGAATTTATCGCTTTTAGAAAAGCGACACCAGAACTGTAGCCATTTTCGTTTTCTTTCTTTCTGAACAAAGACTTTTGGAGACCACCTTTACAAAAATTCATTAAACAAATTAACTAACATTGACGAACATCGTTACAATTAACTTCGTAACGCATAAAAATCGAATTCTCTCTAGCTACAGGTACGACGATCGGAATTACGAAAAAATAGCGTAACGCAACGATGTGTTATTTTGCCCTGATGCATTAAGCCACAATTTTATTCTTTTACTAAATGACTATTAAATATCCTTGACGATAGCGCACGCGCAATTAATTTACGAAAGTCTCTTCGTTACGGAGCGATCGCCGACCCGCTTTTTCTATCAGTCGCTGAATTATACTATCACTAGTTAATACCAAGTAAGATTCATACTAAAACCAACTAAATATTAATACTAGGTAAGATTTTAATTACGAAAGGTTACTAAATTAAGCCCGATACACACAACAACGATTTTAATTACACGCTACTGACATGGCATAAACACGCGTTTTTTCTCATTAGATACCACTACAATAAGATAAAATACTTCAAACACTACATGTTTACAAATTACTCTTCCATTATTAAAGCTTACATAATAATACAATAAAAGAAATCGCGATAACGACGGTAAATACGGAACTACAACCTTACAATTTTTCTTTTTATCGCTACGTTATCCCGACGATCAATAACGCCGAACGCCGCGGCGTCGCCGATAATTTTAAACTGATACATCTAACCTATACATATATAAACTGCACTATACACTTAAGAAACTAAGGCAAATCAATTCATATACACTACATCATATACTGCACTAAAACAAACTTCACTAATATCTCTTCCCTGAAAGTAAACAGTGCACTAAAAAAAATGCAATGGAAGGAAGAAAAAAACATTGCATGGAAGAACAACAAAAAAACCAGCAATATAGCATGATGTCAAACTTCCTTAAATCTACTTCCCAGCTAGTTACACATCCCTTAACTAGAAACAGACATCACAAGGCTATTTTACTTAGACCTATTCACATAAATTTAACTACATACACAGAGATCAACACTTCACAGAGAAATCAGAAAGAAAATAAAAGAAATGAAAAGAATTTACTTGATTTTTCTTGACTCTTAAATCTATTTTTTTTTTTTTTTAACTCCCTCCTTGCCAAAGGGATTTGAGATCATCTCATGACAAAAAATCTCACTCTCATTGAGGAGTGCGTGGATCTGGTGATGGTTTTTCCGATCCAAAAATATTGGCCCATTAATTTAGAGATCGGAAAAACGTCAACAGATCAACATGATTTATCAGTAAGTATTTAATAAATACAGTCATGTTAAGCAAAACATCCTTTCTTTTTTTTCGATTGAGGAAGGAGTCGTTTAAAGTACCACCCAGCTAAAATTTCTTGCCACCCAGCTGTAAAAAAACTCTAGGGAGAACACTACAAATGGATCACCCTGTAGAACATCTATGGTACAGTGCTACTAAGAGAAAAGCCATTGCCACTGTAACAAGGGCACAACAGTAACTGAGTAGGCCATTTGTGCATCTCAACTTGAATCTAACCATTCTGCAACAAGTAGCTAAGGCCGATGGTGGCCACAAACCTTTGGAGATAACCCGATTACCAAAGAAACTTAGAATCTCAGCCATGGTGGCAGTGGAAGAGTGGCAAGATGCACTATCCTGTTGGAAGAAGCCATTCTGCAGTTCAATATCAGCCAGTTGGTTCATGAACTGCGTGAAGATATTGAGATACACTTCTGTGCCGACAGTCTGTTCAAAGAAAAATAGAACCGATTATCCGGTTCCATGAAATGGCGCATCATAAGCCAATCTTTGTGGGATGCATTCTTTCCTCGTGAATGACATGGGAATTCTCACGTGCCCATACCTGTGTATTCTGTGAGTTCACATAGCCTGAAAGGTGAAACCAGGCTTCGTCCGTGAACCATGTCTAATAAGCCTGGATTTTGACTGACAAATTTGTTAAACCACCGGCTGTAATGCATTTGCTTTGGCATGTCAATTGGTAACAGCTCATGAACAACTGTAACATGAGATGTCTTCAGTTTACTCAGTTTTGCAGCCCTCTGGCAGGTGGAATATGATAGTTCTGTTTCTTGTAACAGCCTGCATAATGATTTCTTTGGAGACTGTAACAACCTCCTTTTCACATACTGCACAGTACTTTCTGACATTGCGGGTCACCCTCCTGAATGCATATCAACAAGGCTTCCTGTCATCAAGTTTCTTCGCAAGCAAGATTTGAAATCGATGGCTTTGTAGGTAGTTCCCAACCAGGAAATTTCTTCTTAAACTCTTTCTGACACTCCTTGAAAGAGCCGGAATTCCAATAACTTCGAACATTAAACATGCGCTCAGCAATTGCGAACACCGTTGTACTCAATGCTAGCTGACGGCCAAAGAGAATGGCGTGAAACTGTTCCCACCAGACGCAGTGTATTGTGACGCCATCTGGGCATATGAGCCAAACGGCGCAGATATGTATGCAAATGTCAGAATGTATGGCACTTTGTCTTCAAATTTCAGCTTGAAATGTTTTCCTTTTTCAAAATTATAGCGCTTTTTTAGGGGTAAAGTCCCAAGTGAATCACTCTGTACCTGATACAGCCACTACCAAATACATCAAATTAGAAAGCTATGGGAGATTCAACAATTGTATCAGCAAAATTTTGAAACCCACACAAACCGGAATTGTAACTGCAACCACTAAAAAGATTTCAAAATTGGCTAGAAGATTGGATTCATCTATCAAAAAAAGACAGATATGAGAATTGATGTCATTTAGAACATTCCCTTAGATTGTAATAAAGAGTATATTGAATAGACTTCAAGGGTTTTGATACAAAGACTTTGTGAACATCATGCAGCAAGTGAGAAGAGGAATCAAAACAGTACACATTCAAACATGTGGTTGTAGACCAAAATGGGATACTGTGCAAGTGCTGCATTAGGGGGGGGGAGGGGCTTGAGTAAATGGCTCACATTAAGGAAAGCTTTTACATCCTAAAAAGGGAAGCTACTAACCAACCAACAAAATCTATCAGCTACATCTTCAACAGATGGATCTATTCCTAATGCTGAAAAAAATTCTCAGGAAAACCAATGAATACTAATAGACTATTGGATTCTTTGAATAAAGCTCATGTTGAGAAATGGCTTCCTAGTTTAATTGAATTAATAATCTAAAGCAACTTATGGGAATTTACTAGGAAATTTTTTCATTAATAGCAAATTTTCGGAGAAAACTCTTCTCCTTCTTCAGGCTGTCTTGTTGTTGTCACTTTTTACTTGTCACTATCATGGTTACGGTTTACCTTGACGGTTACGGTTAACCTTGACGGTTTAGGTTATTTTTCAACAAATCCTGCCAGATGTTAGGCAGGGAAAATCCTTTGCAGTCATTGATGATGGAATTTTGATTTTTCTCAATCTCTATTCCTTCTTTCAGTTTTCTTTTTGGAAATTGCTTTGGAAACTGATTACTTTAAGGGAATTCCAATCCATGCTGTGCCCAGTTTCTCTAACATGCCTATCTAAAGCAGCTATAAAAAATTGCTCCAACAAGACTGGATTAGATAGGCATGTTAGAGAAACTGGGCACAGCATGGATTGGAATTCCCTTAAAGTCATCAGTTTCCAAAGCAATTTCCAAAAAGAAAACTGAAAGAAGGAATAGAGATTGAGAAAAATCAAAATTCCATCATCAATGACTGCAAAGGATTTTCCCTGCCTAACATCTGGCAGGATTTGTTGAAAAATAACCTAAACCGTCAAGGTAAACCGTAACCATGATAGTGACAAGTAAAAAGTGACAACAGCAAGACAGCCTGAAGAAGGAGAAGAGTTTTCTCCAAAATTTTGCTATTAATGAAAAAATTTCCTAGTAAATTCCCATAAGTTGCTTTAGACTATTGGATTTCAATTCCTATCATTCAGTTGCTATTAAGAATAATGTAGCAAGTCAGTTTTTAGAAAAAAATAATAAAATAGTTTCTACAGTAGATAAGAAAGAAGCCCATAAAGAAGAACTTAAAGTCATACTTGCAGAAAATAACTATCCTAAAGAAGAAAAAGAGAAACTTCTAAATTTTAATGGTATGAAGATCCTGCAAAAGCAACAAGTAAAATTCACTGAAAAAATTTCTTATCACAAAGGTTTATTTGAGTCTTTAAAGAGAATTAGTAAGAAGTACAATATTAGGCTAGCTCCAAGTTTAGAGAACAAAGTTAAAAAAATTCCCTAAAATAGTTCAAAGAGAAGAAGATATTTTTAAAATGCAAGGTGTAGTCTATGAAGTAAAATGTAGTTGTGGAGTATCTTACATAGGTGAAACAGGTCGCAGACTAGAAACTCGTATAGCAGAGCATAAAGCAGCTATAAAAAATTGCTCCAACAAGACTGGTTTAGATAGGCATGTTAGAGAAACTAGTCACAGCATGGATTGGAATTCCCTTAAAGTCATCCATTTCCAAAGCAATTTTCAAAAAAGAAAGCTGAAAGAAGGAATAGAGATTGAGAAAAATCAAAATTCCATCATCAATGACTGCAAAGGATTTTCCCTGCCTAACATCTGGCAGAATTTGATGAAAAATAACCGTAACCTTCAAGGTTAACCGTAACCACGATAGTGACGGGAATAAGTGACAACAAAAATGGAAATTTTACTAGGAAATTTTTTATCAAATTTGCAATTTAAATAAAAAATTTCCTAGTAAGATTACCATAATAGTTGTTTTTTATTAGTATTTGAATTAAGAAACTAGGAAGCCATTTCTCAACATGAGCTTTATTCAAAGACTGAGATTTTTTTTTTTTTTCAGCATTAGGAATTGATCCATAGAGTGTTCATGTAGATTACCATATATAGGAGAAACAGGACGAAGGTTAACCACCAGAATTAAAGAACACAAAGCAGCAATAAGGAACATCTCAAATAAAACAGGATTAGACAGACACATACAACAAACTGGCCACAAAATGGACTGGGACTCCTTAAAAGTGATCAAACATCAATTCTACGCGATTATCCGTAAATTAGAGGAATCCCTGGAAATTTACAAGACACAAGGTGGCAACATCAGTGACCATGCTGGATGGGAAATCCATCAGGCTTGGTCGCCAGACCTGTGGAAGTAGTAATATGCAAGAACTCCTGACGATCGTCTAGTGTATGGATCGAAAATTTGAGAGGTAATGTACCTTAATAAATTTATCCTCTATAATTCCTGTTAAATATTTATAATACCTTCACACCTTTAATTCCTTGAGATGATTCCTTGAGAATGGCAACAGACAGGGTTTGTAGGAATATGGCAATTGAAATAGACACAGTTCAGGAATCTTCTGGGATAATAAACATCAGTCACTGACAACGTGACCTGAGGGACATGAAATGTCTGCAGATAATTTAAACATAATTATGCTTGTGTTATTTCTGTGTGAATTATTTATTGTCTACTCTGGGTAAGCCAACCTTTTAATTTCAAATTATTATTCTTGTTTCATTAAATTCACATAATCTTTTGCAATGGCTGCCAAGCTTTAAGAGTTCTGTAATCGTCATCACATTTCATGAATTTTTGTGGTTATCGTCACTGTTCTTACTCTGCTCAGGACTGGAAAAATATCTGAAAAGTTACATGACCAGTGGGGCATGTGCAAAAATTATTTATCTGCCCAGGTAGAAAAAGCTGGATGCCTCGGAAAATTTATCTTTTAAGGTAACAAATCAGAACACTCATTTTGTTAAAAAAAATGAACTTTTTTTTAACATGTTTTGCATTTCCTTTTTAAGGGTCTGTATTCACAATGTTCAGTGCACAAAAGCGTGTATCTCAAATTTTAAGATGATGATGCTGAAATTGGTATGAAATGGTATGATGATGAAATCGATATTTGAGAAATTCAGGGATTCTGCCATGCTCCTTTGGTTGAAGTTTTCGCCCTTTGCCACTAAACGTCGGAGGCTAGTTTCATCAGAGGCATGCTACTTGTTGCTGATGAAGACAACATTTGGAGAGAAATTACATATGGTTAAAATTTTTGGACGTAGAGCATAATGTACAGTAAAACCTCAAAAATTTGGCATCGACAAGACCGGTTGAGTGCCAGATTCATGAAGCATTCAAAAATTGTGTAACAGGCGTTACGTAAAGCACGTACTTATACATAATGGGTCACTTCAACGGAAATTTGCAAGTCTATGCCTTATAAATATGCAGGGGTTGCGCTGCTGATTGCATTCTTCACAATTGGCAAAAAACAAAAAATGTTTTGGCAAAAATATTAAAAAATATTGACGATTACCTTTTTGCACCATTTATTATAAAACTGGTTAGGCAAAAACTTGAAAACAGCCAGAGCAACCACTAGGACTGGGCAATGTATCAATACACTGCGAAAACCCGATGTGAATTTTACATCGGTGTTACGTTTTTTCGACTGACAGAACTACGAAACATCACAAAGATGATTATCACGATGCATCATGAAGGCCGAGGTGGATGTCATCACACGATCGAATCAACATACCACCAAACACAGATCATCATCACACGTTCGACATGCATTTAAAACGTACGAGCCGATTGTCGCCTCATTGGTCTGCGTCACTTCAGCGCTGCCCAATGAGATGACGAATTTGAGAAACCTCCTGATGTTACTCGTTAGTGGATACTGGCAATTCGCATGCTGAAATCGGATGATCTTGCGATGTGCTGTTGAGTTGGTACATCAGGAGATTTCCATGGTTATTGGGGAAACATTGGATGTTCTCACGAAAACGAAATTAGCAAAGTGCAGGCTTTCTAGATGCCAGATTTTCGAGGTTTTACTGTAATGAAAGAAGTGATATTCTTCTGTCCTTGGCATTCTGTAACAATGATACAACTTCCGGTGTTTAGCAGTGAAATGAAACACTACATGCGACGACTGTCTTTTTTTCTTGTAGTAGGAAATTCTATATTCCAAACTTTTTTATTTTTAAATTTTGTTGCTCGGTGTGGTCAACTAAATTTTTTATTTACCTGCCCAGGCCAATAATTTACATGCCTTGGACATCTCAGGCACAGTATTTCTCAAGCCCTGATACTACACTGGTATGCAAAACTTACATACAAAATGGAAAAAGTAAAATAACACCATAAATAGCAGCAGCACTCAAACACGAAAGAACTCAGAATTGCATCTGGGAACATTCATTACCTTCAATGAAGCCTTTAAATGATTGGCAGTAACGTCGCCTTTTTTTCCAAATCATGCAGATGGAATTCCTGCAGCATGGTGATGTGATAAGGATGAATTTTTGTTTGCTTTGTCGCTCGGTGACATGATGTTGAAATTCCCATGTCCTGTGATAAACACCATAGAGATTTTGTTGGTGATGGCTCCAACTGAAAGAACTCAGAATTGCATCTGAGAACATTACCTTCAATGAAGCCTTTAAATGATTGGCAGTAATGTCGCCTTGTTTTTCAAATCATGCAGATGCAATTCCTGCAGCATGGTGATGTGATAGGGATGAATTTTTGTTTGCTTTGTCGCTCGCTGACATGATGTTGAAATTCCCATGTCCTGTGATATACGCCATAGAGATTTTGTTGGTGATGGCTCCAACTGAAAGAACTCAGAATTGCATCTGGGAACATTACCTTCAATGAAGCCTTTAAATGATTGGCAGTAACGTCGCCTTTTTTTCCAAATCATGCAGATGCAATTCCTGCAGCATGGTGATGTGATAGGGATGAATTTTTGCTTGCTTTGTCGCTCGGTGACATGATGTTGAAATTCCCATGTCCTGTGATAAACGCCATAGAGATTTTGTTGGTGATGGCTCCAACTGAAAGAACTCAGAATTGCATCTGGGAACATTACCTTTAATGAAGCCTTTAAATGATTGGCAGTAATGTCGCCTTTTTTTCCAAATCATGCAGATGCAATTCCTGCAGCATGGTGATGTGATAGGGATGAATTTTTGCTTGCTTTGTCGCTCGCTGACATGATGTTGAAATTCCCATGTCCTGTGATAAACGCCATAGAGATTTTGTTGGCGATGGCTCCAACTGGGCCTGCACTTCCCCCACCATATCTGCTGACATTTTTGGTCGACCTCCTGTACGAATCGGCATCAAGGTACCCGTGTTCTCTGACTTTTAAACCATATTATGAATAGCCTGTTTTGAAAGTGCGATTTTGCCATACTTTTCTCGAAACACTTTCTGACATGACTTAAACGATCCTGTTACCTAGTAGGAGTGCAAAAGAAAAACATGTTGCTCTATTGTCAGCATTGTCTCAACTAACGAGTGGCAGCTGCAGAAGCGCTAATGTGTGTGTGGAGTTGGCTCGGCACCAGATGTTACACATCCACCTGGAGAATGCAACAACACAGCATCTGGTGGCATTCACTTTCCTATTAATTCAGGTATGTTGTACTACAGTTTAATCTTCCTATAATAAATAGCATTTCTGTAATAATTAACATGGTCAACCTAGTAGTGAAATACCCTGTATAACTATGGGTAAGTTTTAACAAATGTTAAGTATACTAGGTTATAATATAAAGTCATTTTTACCAATGTGCAAATTTTCATCCTTGGGCATACATTAATTGCGAAGAAAATGTCAATGTAAGATTTTACCAATGGAAACACAGGGCAGAGTTTTTAGGTGGATCCACCTTAATCAGTGTTATCTCACATGACCATTCTTTATTTCATTTAAAGTGTTCTATTTATGCTTTTCAGTATTTAGCCTATGCTTTTCTAGTGCCTTGAAAGAACTTCCCATTGGTGAGTGAAAGGTTAGTAGATCTTGTATGATCATGTTTAAACCTGTAAAACCCGGATTATGTTTCAAAGTCTTACACTTATTTGTTTCTAGTTAATGCTGGTGTATCTATTCACATTTAATTTTATTTTAACTGTGGTGATAATTTTTGTACGAGTTATTTTTTACAACTGAACTTTTATTATTTTACTAGCCTGTTGTACCCGTCGTTGACAAGCTAGTGATAGTATAAAGTAAAAGCTATATCGGCAATTAAATTAAGACTGGTAAATCAAGGTTTATACAACTTTGTAGTACAACTTCCCGGAATAGAATATTAGGATAAAAAGATGTATTTGAATTATTTAGTAGTTGTCATGTTCAATGTAAATAATTCAAAAAGTTTGAAAGCAGATGGCTTATGCAATGAAATTGATTGAGATGAAAAGTACCTTATTCTTGTAGAGCCCCCAAAAAAACAATATTAACAGTCCTTTAGTTCACGATAAAATTGAGCCATTTCTTTTTTAGAATTTCGTTAAAACAACGTTCTATTTTCTAACTCACAACGTCGTCACAGTATGATGACCTTCTGACGTACGACGCTTTTGAATTAATAACGCAGATCGAAAAACGTTCTATTTTCTTTTTTTCTTCTCCGCCCTCAAGGTCATAATACAATCGGCAAACAACACTTACAAAAAAGGGCGTAATAAATGTATTTACGAATGAAAATAGTCTAATGGAATTCTAAAAAGAAATGCCTAAAATTTATGGTGAACTACTTTTCTGCACGCCTTAGCATTCGGTGTGATCAGGTTGATGTCAACAAAGCGGAATGACACACTCAGATTGGGTAGAAACGCGTAACATTAAATAACTAAAAATCAAATTCAAATCTTAAAAAAATTGCTTCGAGGTGCACCAGAAGATGTCTACAGGGACCTTCGTACCCAATTTCATCGCTCTAGGTCGCCTAATTCTACGTGAAACCCGACCGACAGACACACACAGTCTGTTTTATATATAGAGAGAGACTAGCGACCCGACCCGGCCCGGCCTTGCACGGTAGAAATTTAGAATTTATGGCGAATCTAAAGAGAGACTATTATTACATTCAACAGGCGACTGTCTTTCTCTTTGTAAAGCCATTCTTTGTCATTTGCCAATCAAGATTCTGTTTTTCTTGGAAAGTTTCATTATAACGGGATAAACAAATTCTTTTAGCGTCCGATGTACTACGACCTATATTCGATTTCCGTCTGGGCATAATGTTAATACAATATTTAAATTTTAATTAAAGAGATGCATATGTGTGAACGAAAACAACTACGTATTTAGTCTGCAAGAGTGCCGATAAATCAATTCTTTTTCAGTGTTTGATGTAACTACGCATTTAGTCTGTGGCCTTGCATGCTGTCAGACTGGTCGCCACGTATGTGCCTCACATCTTTTTCCCAATGAGCAAAAAAGTTTCATAAACCGGTCGCCGTGCATCATTGTTTAGGTAATAGAAACCACGAAAGAATGCGAACAGCAGTTTTTTCTTTGATTTGTCACTAAAATCATTACTGCTAGGCTCCCTTTTGTCATAGATTAATGTTTCATACACCTAAACCTTCCTTGACAAATGCTCTATGTAATGGTGAAAACCGCATCAAAATCCGTCCAGCGATTCTCGAGATTAGCCCAAACAAACAGACAGATGCCTACCGGGGACTTTATTTTATACTATGTGTAGATGATAACTGCATCTTAAATTAATATACAGGGTGCATAGGAAAGTCCCTTTAGCCTGAAATAACTTCTGAACAGAGAGAGGTACAGTTATGCAAGTGAGATAACGGTATAGTAAAGCGACTACGCCCGATCGAATGCAACCGATAGCAGCGCCCCTAGTGGCGAAATGCGGAAGTGAGCCATTGCAAATCGAAAACGAAAAGAGATAGAGCAAAATTTCCAATTACAACGTTGTAGAGCATCAATTAATTAGTACAAAACGACATTTGTTTTACACAGATAAGATAAATTGTCGCCTGAATACCCTAAACTAAAATGTCCGAAATCGATGCGCGACCTTTTGTGTGAACGTTTGAAGGAAACAGGCATAGGTATGAGCAAATACACACAATTTATTGCATAAATGCGTACTTACGTCAATTCAGTTTGATGGCGTCAGACAAAACAAAAAAGGCAAACTGGCGCACAGTGATAAAAAGTTAATGTTGAGTATGTTCGAAGAGTTCGCCATTGCCCACGATACACATTTGCATTCATGAAAGTAACTCTGCATGCACATTCCTCAGCGTGGAAGAAGGTGTCACACTATTGCAAGCATCTGTAACACAACGACGTAGATCTAGCAGACTTGTAGGCGCTCTTGCATACACCTGATTTTTTACGTAACCCCAGAATAAGAGATCCAACAGAGTGAGGTCCGGCTATTGTGGAGGCCATTCAACAGCACCACCATAACCGATGATTCGTTGCCCAAAACAATCTGTGAGAAAGCGTCTCACTGCTGCTGCCTGGTGTGCAGGGTCACCATCATGTTGGAACCACAAGGAACGTAATGCGGACAGCGGAATGTCATCTAAAAAGTCAGGTATGATGTCCTGTATTAGTTGAAGGTATCTCTGTCCATTGGCATTCGCCGTAAATCAGCACCATCTCGCAATATCGGGAGTGAGTGAAGCTCGCCATTCTCACACAGCGTATGTAGACCTAAACTTCTGATCAGTGTACATCCTGCTACTGGTTTTTATATCGTAGGTATGGTACAACGCCACAATCTGTATTTGCACATGGCTACATTTGCGAAATGTGAATATGCAGATTCAAATCGTCCTGCATCGATTTCAGACATTTTAGAATATTCAGGCAACAATTTATCTTATCCGTGTGAAACAAACTGCGTTTTGTACTAATTAATTGATGCTCTACAACTTTGTAATTGGAAATTTTGCTCTATCTCTTTTTGTTTTCGATTTGCAATGGCTAACTTCCGTGTTTCACCACTAGGGGAGCTGCTATCAGTTGCATTCGATCGGGCGTAGTCGCTTTACTATACAGTTCTCAATTGCATAACTGTACCTCTCTGCATTTGCAAGTTATTTCAGGTTAAAGGTACTTTCCTATGTACCCTGTATATATGTAATTTTTTTTTTCCCCCATTAAGGTATGCGTCTTTAATGTATGGCCATGAGCACTCAAATTGTAAGCTATGGGTCCATTTTTAACAGTGATTGGAAGTAGCATGTTACTTTTAGAGTAGCGCGACATGTAGCATTGTTACAAACAGAAAAAGGTAGTTGTAACAGTAGCACGCTACAAAATAAAGTGGCTTGTAGCAGAAAATTATGCTACAAATTGTGCTACTCTCAGAAAGGAGTTAAAAAGATATTCTTTAAATCACGTAACATTTCCAGACATCCTGAAGCATAATTGGCTGTAAAAGGTCATCCAAGTGTGCCCTGCCTTACTATAATGTACCTGATTTAACTTAGGTAGTGAAAGCTGGCCAAATTGTTACCGGGGAAACCTCAGTTACCCTATGAAGACAGCCACTACCAGTCAGGCTATCACGCTAGTGATTGGGGGAGGGGGTTGATGACCCCAATGAGCAACTCTATGAGCTCCAAGAAGTTAGCCATCCCTAACTTAGAGCCACTGGTTTCAGGAAAGGGAGGGGGCCAGTGCTGTAAGACAAACACAAAATCCCTGCCTCACCATGATTTGAACCCAGACACATTTTAGACAAATTGTCATAAATCAGTGCTTAGACCACTACCTACAGGAGATGCCACTAGTAATTTTATTGAAGACCGTTCATCGATTGCGAGATTCAATTATTTTAGCCAAAGAAAATGAATTTGCAGATATAGAGTGATATATGATTTTTAATTGAATTCCCTAGGCTTCTCAGCTAGTCTATATAGCTTGAAATATGTGCCGTTGAATGTATCAAAATGTGTTACATATAATGATCAGAGCTAAGGTTAATTCAAAGATAAATTACTTCTGCAATTTTCCTTGGTTTTTAACACTGAACACCATATGAAATACTATAAATGTAAAAATATCATCCTCATATTTTGCACTTTTAATTAAAACCTAAACCTAAAAATAGTAGCTGAAAAGTAGCAAAACTCGCTGTTTTTTCATTTAAAAAATAAAAATGGGTAGTGTAGCTAGTTACTTTTCAGAAACAGAAGTTGTAGCGAGCTACTTTTTCAAGAATGTAGTTGTAGCAGTGGAAAGCTACTTTTCTTTCCAATCACTGGTTTAAGTACTGCAAACTTAATGTTTTAAATATTACACAGTGGCCCCGGTGGCGCAGTGGTCTAAGTGATGGCCTCTGATCATTCGTCCGGAAGGGGTGCGGGTTCGAATCCCGGCAAGGCATGGATGTTGTGTTTGTCTTACGGCACTGGCTCTCTCCCTTCCCTGGAACCAGTGACCCTAAATTAGGGACGGGGATTGCTTATAGCCCATTGGATTGCTCGCGGTGGTCGTTTAACCTCCAATCAAAATAAAAAAAAAATTAAAAAAAATATTACACTGTATGGGACTTTTAAAGAACAAATTTAAAAAATCATTTGTTCTTTAAATAGAATATTTTTTCACATGCACTGACCTTAAATAATTACAAAATAATGAAAAATAAAATAAAAATATAGCTGCATATGTGTATTTTACGATGTGAAGTATTTCAAACACTTCAAATATTACAATATTAAAAATTTTTGATTACTGTAAAACTTAAAATTGCTGCCCTAGTGGTGCAGCAGTCTAAGCAATGGCTTTTCATCATTCATTCGAGATGGGTCCGGGTTCGAATCCCCGTGAGGCACGGATGTTGTGTTTGTCTTACACCACTGGATCTTTCCCTTCCCTGGTGCCAATGACCCTAAATTAGGGACGGGCGACTGCTTATAGCCCATTGATTTGCGCACGGAGGGAGATATACCCCAATAAAAAAATTTAAAAAACCTTAAAATTTTACTATAACAACTGACAAACAAAACAAATAAGTATAATACAAAAATGAATGCAAATTATCAGACTGCTTACCAGTTTAGGTTATTGCAATAGTTCATGTTGATGGAAATTATTCGAAATCCTTTATTTACTAAAATGGAATAATATGCTCCTCTGTGGAAAGAAAAACAGAATTATTTCACAAAACTGAATATTATTTTCATGATATTGAAGATAAACAAATTCATTGCCACTTCAACATCTTAGTATACTTCATTCTATATGTGGCAAGCACACTATGTAAACAAAAGTGATTGGACACCCCCAGGCAGGTGCAACGGTGTGCTTCACAGCAGACACGTGATCGATAAGGTATAAAAATGGCAAAGGGAGTATGGTCCAATCAATGGCTGATAAAATGGCTAGCAGGGGAGAGCTCTCCGAGTTTGAAAAGGGCGTTGTAATAGGCTACTCAATTGGAGGTATGAGAATCAGAAGCATTGCTGATGTCAGACAGGTCAGTAAATTGACTGTGGCCTTTGTCATCAACAAGTGGAAGAAGACAGGACATTGCAGGAATTCACCTCCCCCTGGAAAACTCGTGAAACTGCAACCCAGGGATCGGAGGGTGCTGCAGAGGGAGATTTATATATCTACTTTGTCATCAACAAGTAGAAGAAGATGGGACATTGCAGGAATTCATCTCACCCTGGAAGACACATGAAACTGCAACCCAGGAACAGGAGGGTGCTACAGAGGGAGATTTATATATATCTACTTTGTCATCAACAAGTAGAAGATGGGACATTGCAGGAATTTACCTCATCCTGGAAGACCCATGAAACTGCAACCCAGGAACCGAAGGGTGCTGCAGAGAGAGATTTATATATATCTACTTTGTCATCAACAAGTAGAAGATGGGACATTGCAGGAATCCACCTCACCCTGGAAGACCCATGAAACTGCAACCCAGGAACCGAAGGGTGCTGCAGAGGGAGATTTATATATATCTACTTTGTCATCAACAAGTAGAAGATGGGACATTGGAGGAATTCACCTCACCCTGGAAGACCCATGAAACTGCAACCCAGGGACAGGTGGGTGCTGCAGAGGAAGATTTATATATATCTACTTTGTCATCAACAAGTAGAAGATGGGACATTGCAGGAATTCACCTCATCCTGGAAGACCCGTGAAACTGCAACCCAGGAACTGAAGGGTGCTGCTGAGAGAGATTTATATATATCTACTTTGTCATGAACAAGTAGAAGAAGATGGGACATTGCGGGAATTCACCTCCCCCTGGAAGACCCAGGAGCCGGAGGGTGCTGCAGAGGGAGATCTGGAAAATCAAGTCCCGATGAATGCACTCCATAACACAAGTTCCAGATGGGGCACAGATGTTATTGTCTCCACCAGACCACTTCGAAGAGAGGCCCAAGCACTTGGGTTTCATGGTCGAGCAGCCTCCAATAAACCTCTCAGCACAAAGACCAATAAAGCCACATGGCTATGATGGTGTCAACGACACAAAAATTGGACATTGGAGCAATAGCGGCAGGTGTTCTGGAGTGACAAATCCCGCTTCACTTGATTCAGATAGGATGGACATCTCTGGGTTTGGCGATTACCAGAAGAAGGTCAGTTTCCAGAGTGTATAATGCTGACTATGAAGCACAGAGGCGTGGTGCAATGGTATGAGGCTGTTTCAGCTATTACAGAGTGCGTCTACTGGTTGTGATTCATGGCAACATGAACTCTGTGCTGCATTATAGAGATATCCTGGACGACTCAATGCTCCTCTCAATATTGTGGCAGTTCTACGGACACGATGCTTGTTTCTTACATACATACATACATATCACTAAACTGTTCTCTGAGATTCAGAGGTTAGCTCCAAAAAGAAATACAAACTAACAGATATTTTTACTTATTGTTGTCGTATCAAACTTCGCCATTTACAGCGATCTTGACATACAACTCGTGCTTCACTGATATCCATTACACGCCGTACACAAGATCTTTTATACTTCATACTCATAATCTTTTTCTCATGCAGATACTCCTGAATCTGATCCACCCATGTCTTCCTTGGCCTTCCTCTGCCTTTCCTTCCTGCCACTTGGGCTAAAAAGATTTTCTTAGTAAGCATCTCATTACTCATTCTTTCAACATGGCCAAACCACCGAAGCCTATTGGTCTCCACCTTGCTAACAACATTTTGCTTCACATCACACAACTGCAACACCTCTTCATTCCTCACACAATCAGAACATGTCTTGCTAACCCTCTCCCCCCTGTAAGTGAGGCATTTCTCCAGCACACAAACGACTCCTATGTTTCTTCTGTAGTACCCAGATTTCACTGTCATATATCAGAGTAGGAACAATTACACTTTCATACACAGCCATGCAAAACTCTCTAGAGAACCCATCATTCTTGTGAAAATCTCCCAGAGCAGCCATGACTTCCAATGAAGAATTCACTCGCCTACTAATTTCACCATCCAATTTGTTCTCTCTGTCAAACATGCTTCCTAAATACACAAACTCACTCACCTGGTCAATCACAGTGCCGTTTATACTTACATTACATTCAGTGCTACCAGTTCCTCTCTCAAACACCATAAATTTGGTTTTTCCCTTATTTATACTTAGTTTGAATTTCATGCAAACTTTGTACATCCGGGACAACATACTCTGCAACTCACTTTTGCTCTCTGCTAACAGGATAGTGTCACCAGCATACAGCAATACGCACACACGGATATCACCGAGACATAAACCACTATTATCTATTTTGGCATCGCGCATACACGCTTCCATAAATATATTAAACAGCCATATGACATTACACAACCTTGTCTGACTCCTGCACCAATAGAAAACCATTTTGATAAAACACCATTCACTCGTACACAAGCTCTACTACCAGCATACATGGCTTTTACACTATTAAGTAGATTCCCAGTAACACCATATTCATTCAATACCTTCCACAAAAGTGTCCTATTTACTCGGTCTTAAACTTTCTCTAAATCTATGAAGGCCACAAAAACTTTCTTACCAACAGTCAGATACTTTTCAATCATTTGATTGAAACGTACGCATGTTTCTTTCAGGACGACAATGCCACTTGTCATGTCTCCAGGGCTGCAATGCAGTGGTATGAGGAAAAACAGGTCTCGTGGATGGACTGGCCTGCTCAGAAACCAGACATCAATCCCATTGAACACTTATGGGATGAACTTGAATGACTGTGAGGTCTAGACCAGCAAGACCATTTTTACTGACAGATGTGGTTGATGTACTCAAAGCAAAATAGAGGAACATCCTGCTCTCTGTACCCCATGGAGTTGCGAATAGTTTATATCGACAGGTGGCTGCTGCAATTTCTGCAAATGGAGGACTCACCCACTACTGGTGTAACTACAATACTGTTTTTCTATTTATCTATAGTGTCCAATCACTTTTGTCCACACAGTATATATCTGAATGACTCAGTATTAAAATGCTAAACACTGTTATTTACGGGTATCGTTCACTTGATCGAAAGGTACATTTCACTGAAGGGTCACTTGACCGAAAAGTTCATTTCACCGAAAGGGCATTTGACCCAAAAGTTCATTATATCGACAGATCATTTCACCGAATGGTCAGTTTATTGAAAACTTAGAATTTTATTGTTAGAGATTTGTTGGAGAGTGGTGTGGGATTTTGAAAAACTGGCCACCTAAACATTATCAAATTGTATAAAAAATACACTTTTAATTTCTATGAAACACCTCCACACGAGTAGTTTTTTTCAAAATATAGCATTAATTATAAGTCCTAGATCTGTGCCTTTTTGTCAAATTTTATTCCTCCGAGGTCATATTAATAAGGGTTACATGGTAAGTCAAGTAAATAATGTTCTACCTTTACTCAACCACAAAACATTCATTTTTTGACCGTAGGCCTAGATACAGGCCATTTTAACAGATTTTAACCCTACTCATATTCATAAGCATTACATAAAATGTAAAGTAACTTTTTATGTAAACCTTGTGAACATGAGCACACACGTTTAAAATTTGCTAAAAAAAAACCCTCACCCAAGGCCTAGAGCCCTAAACTTGATTCTTTTTGCCTGAAAAATGTGCAACATTATTAATTTTTCTTTTTATGTAAAGCTTATGAACATGAGCACTGAACATGACTTTTATGTTAACCTTATGAACATGATTAGTATTTGCTAAAAAGACCTAAGCCAAGGCCTAGGAACTTAAAATTAATTATTTTTGTCTTAAAACTAAGTCTTTGCATTCTCGGTGACACGAAGAAATCAAAAATGCAATTTGAGTATGATCCCCTAACGTTTCGGTGGTCTTTCTGCCAAACTTGCACCATGCTTCAACAGATCCTGTAATGAAATCCAAAGTTTTCGATAAACTGACCCTTCGGTGAAATGACCTTTCGATTAAATGAACTATTAGGTAAAGAGACCTTTCGGTGAATTGTACGTTTCGATAAAGTGACCCTTCAGTGAAACGAACGTTTCGATCAAGTGATCTTTCAGTGAAACAATCTTTTTGGTGAAGTGATTTTCGGTCAAGTGACCCTTCGGTGAAGTAACTGTCGGGCAAACAAACCGTTATTTACTATCTTTTTTCACCTAAAACAAAAGAACAATATGTTGAAATGAACTTGTATAACACACACACACACACACACAGTTTTCTTAAAATCTGTGAATAAGTTCAGTCTATCCCTAAATTACGGTTAACCTACCAGTAAGCATGTGTCGGCCCGTTTGCCGCCATTTTTTTTTCATCAATCCAATGTTTACTTCCAGAGGAACTCTCTTTAATACTTTTATTGTTGTTTGGTTGTTTGGTTTTTATAATATACTATTTTTAACAATTCCTCGAATTTTATTTCATTCTGACAGTCCTATCTTAGATTACCTTTCAAGCATTTTTTTGCATTCTCGTCACCACAACATTAGTGATAACAGTGACACTATGGATTCTGCGATTCAAACTGAGAATGGGTATGCGATATGAATTTTATTTTCCATTTTTTTTCATAAATCCAATGTTAGCTCAATCAAACTGAGAATGGGTATGTGATATGAATTTTATTTTCAGTTTTCTTTTATTGTATTCAGTGCATATATATCACATCTTCTATTGGTTATGTTCAATAATTATCTCCAATGCAAGTAACAGAGGTAACAACAACAACAAAATGTTCACTATTTTAAGCATCATAATACCGCATAAGAAATCTATACATTTTTTTACAATTATTGATACAATATATAAACCACTGGAAACTGTTGGACTCGCATTACATTCGAGGTTCCCACACATTTACATAAAATGAATTCCAGGGGTTTGGGGGATGTTCATCAAAAAATGCTAGAAGCTAATTTTTTCCAGAATCACAGTGCTTTGTTTTATATTTTACAAATTGGGGTGAAATTTACTATGTATTTAGAATTCTTATGAAATACTATGGGTTCCACTATTACAAAGTGATCTTCAGTTTGTGTTAAGTCTTCAATGAAGTGGTAAAATTTCCCCACATAAAAATTGCTCTGTATAAAACTTATAATGCAGCAATCTGGAACTTATCTCAGTGATAATAATACAAAACAACTTTGCATGGCACTACGACTCCCTATTTTACAGTTATCGATTCCCACACACATTCATAGCAGTGAGGGCAGAGATCAGTCTCCTGCGAGGAAAGCGCATGCTGGAGGGAGGGGTCCATCTTGTACTTGTGGGAAGATTTCCCACCTGCTGTTACAACTTCAACTGCACACAACTGCTGTACCACAAACCAAGGTCATTGGTAATGTGGCACTTAAACATCTTGCACTGCGGCGTCACAGAAGATGATATCCTGTCTGCACACTCTATTGAAGTAAGTGATGTCATAATGAGCAGATGCAGTAGGGAACTAGAACAAAATCACACAATCTAAACATTTAGACTAATTTCTTTTTATTGCATGAAAACATTCCAGAATCTTTCACACACAAAAAAAAAAATAAAAAATATGGAAAATCAAGGACTTTCCAGGCCTGGGAAAAAGGAAATCAAATTCCAGGACTTTCCTAAGATTCCAAGGGCTGTGCAAACACTGTCTGTGTCATGAAAATTGAACTATTCTGAAACATTACGAAAAATGCAATTCATGAGACAACCTTATGGGTTGTCTTATGTTATAAACATGCTTTTGATTAAAATATATATAATATCTAAGATATTTTACCTGATATCGTCAAAGTATTTCGCACGTTGTTTGCTCTGTGAGGCACGTGCTCCTGACCCGAGAGGTCCCTTCGTTACGGACCTTTGGTTAGTCATAAAAAAAAAAATTGCAGAAGTAAAACAGTTAGGTTATATATTTTCAGTTCCACATTCATTCACTTGCACAATCAAACGTTTGAAATTTACTATTAATGAAAAGATTTTAGTAGAAAGAGTTACACTCATCGGGTCAGGAGACGTCTCACAAAGGGTTCGTTGTTACGGCGAGTGCTTTCAGCGGTGCTTAACCGCCATCTTCTGGCCACTACTTCTACAAGAGGGTTCCTCGTGCGCGTGTCTGTAGTTTTGGAGTTGCATGTCCGGAATCGATGGGAAGGTTTGCTGCCTGTATGTGTTAGAGGGAGACACATTGGAAACAAATCACCTAACACATACAGGCAGCAAACCTTCCCCTCGATCTTCCCCTCAATTCCCGACATGCAACTCCAAAACAAAACTACACACGCGTGTGCGCTAGAGGGGGGGGGGACCCTCATGTAGAAGTAGTGGCCAGAAGATGGTGGTTAAGCACCGCTGAAAGCACTCGCCGTAACAACGAACCCCTTGTGAGACGTCTCCTGACCCGATGAGTATAACTCTTTCTACTAAAATCTTTTAATTAATAGTAAATTTTAAACGTTTGATTGTGTGAATGAATGAATATGGAACTGAAAATATATAACCTAACTGTTTTATTTCTGCATTTTTTTTTTTTTTTTTATAACTAACCAAAGGTCCGTAATGAAGGGACCTCTCGGGCCAGGAAGCATGTGCCTCACAGAGCAAACAACATGCAAAATACTTTGACAATATCAGGTAAAATACCTTAGATATTACATATATTTTATTCTGAAACAAGTGTTCGATGGTGCTGACACTTTGCACATGCAGTGAGGGTATAAAGATAAAGAAGTGATTACAATTTCACAGCAACTGGGATTTTCATTGCACAACAATGGATCCACAAGCGTTACAGATCAGTATGTAGTACAGCCAGCTCTGGCGACAATGCATGCCGGTTTCCGACATGGCATTGAGTCAAACAAATCAGATGTTGTTCTGTGGTAGATTCTGCCAGGCATGCTCTAATTGCTGTGCTCGTTTATTGATATTATAGGATACTAGCCATGCACATCTCATACATGCTCAATTGGTGACAGATCTAAATACCTGGCTGGCAATACGAGCAATGCAATTCACACATACCAAATAAATGTAGGTTATAAATACACTGCCGGACAATTGCTAAGGACGGATGACAATAGCAACGATAGCAATCATAAAATGGAAGGCAGGAAAATGTGGAAATTAGCATAAGTGCGGGATACAGTAAGACGTGTTGTGCGTATGTAAATTTTGGATTGCCGAACTTGTTCGTGACGTCATAGCGCTGATAAGAGATATAAAGGATTTGACGCGTATTGACCATTGTTGTTCAAACACAAAGTTGAAAGGGAAAGAATCAATTGACGAACTTGCAATTTTCAGCATGTCTTCCCGACATCACCTAGATGATTTTACGCGAGGCCATATTATTGTCAAGATTGAAGAAGGGCGAATAATAACAGATGTTGCCAGGGAGTTCGACGTCAGCCACAGTGTTGTTTCAAGGCTTTGGAAATCATTTCAAACAAATGGAGAGTGTAGCAAACGTCACGGGGGAGGTCGTGTTCGCAGTACGACACCTGCAGAATATCGGTACATAGTGCTATCAACAAAAAGACACCGGCGCAGCACAGCTAGTGAGGTAGCAAATCAGTTTATGGCTGCTACTGGCAAGCGGATCTCCCGAAAAACTGTCGCCAGACGTTTGCATGAAGGAGGACTATACGCCCGCCATCCTGTTGTGTGCATCCCATTGTCCAGACGTCACCGTACCGCCCGCTTGCAATGGTGCCATCAACATCGCGATTGGACTGATAACGACTGGTCTGCTGTCCTCTTCTCAGATGAGAGTAGATACAGTCTATCGTCTGATTGTCGACGACAACTGATCTGGCGTGATAGTGGTACTGCATATTGTCCAGCAAACATACAGGAAAGGGACCGATATCCGACATGTAGTGTCATGGTATGGGCTGGCATCATGATCAATGGCCGTACGTCCCTCTATGTGCTTCCAACTGGGACTATGACTGGCCAACGATACATTAATGATGTTCTGCTACCTCATGTTCGCATGTTCCGTGGTGCTGTCGGTGATAGATTCATTTTCATGGACGACAACGCAACATGTCATCGAACAGTTGCTGTCCAGGAGTGTCTTGAGAGCGAGGATATTCAACGCCTCGTATGGCCAGCACGTTCTCCAGATCTGAATCCCATTGAAAATGTGTGGGGTGCTTTGGGGAGGAGTCTTGCTGGTCGCCAATGCCCTCCAATTAACAAGGACACCCTCATCCGTGCACTGACAGAGGAATGGAATAAATTACTCCAACAGCTGCTTGATAATGTTGTGCAAAGCATGACACGATGTGTGGAATCTTGCATCGCCCTCCATGGTGGCCATATCCCGTATTGACATCTTACGCCGGAACGGCTGCGGACGGTAATTGCATTTTTTTCATGTTTACGTATTCTGCACAAAATGGCCTGTTTGTCCCTTGAACACGTTCCAAAGCCTTCTGGATTTCAGAGCACAATAAATTGTCTTTCTTGTAATGTCCTGGCATTCTGACATTATTTTATTTCACTTGGCATCCAACCACTCTTACTTTTTATGCGCTATATAGCCGTTTATGATCCGTCCTTAGCAATTGTCCAGCAGTGTATTACGAAGGTCATAACAAAAGTTCTGCACAAGTTAATCTAAAACAGAAGCGGATGATTCCATAAGGAAAATGATTGCGCCATGTCAAGGTCAGACTCTCAGCAGCACAGTGGTGTCAGAACGTGCTATCATTTGTTGTGTAGATACGGGAGTGTTTGGGAATGGAAGCGTGTAGCTCGTCAGGTCGAGGCACGGCATTAGACTATTGCTCGTATGTAAAAATAGAAACTGAGGGGGAGGGGGGACTCCAACACATCCACACTGCCTTGCAAGAAGTTTGTGGGGAAGGAACTCTTAATCAAAGCACAATTTCTCACAGGGTATTGTGCTTTCGGGAGGGCTGAAGCAGCATCGAAGATGATCATTGCTTAGGCCGACCTCAAACGGCGACAGACAAAACATCTGTCACCATTGTTGCAACGCTTCTCTAAGAGAAGTGCCATTTGACAGTCGAGGAGATTGCTCATCATGCAAATTTGTCCACCATGTCTGTTCACCAGATTTTGACCGACTCACTGGATTCCCATCAACTCACCCCTGAGCAGAAGGCAACCAGAGTGAGCATCACACAGGATTACCTCCACAGGTTTGAAAGTTGGGGAGACAGCTTCCTGAACAGAATTGTCGCAATTGACGTGACTTGAACCAGTGATTTTGAGCCATAACTGAAGTTACAATCAGCGGAATATATACAACAGATATATACAACAAACAAAGATCTTCGCTCGTTCCACGTTTATAAGTGAGTCACGGAAAAATTCTTATTGGCCGCCACCGGGAGTCGAACCCAGGGTCTTCCAGTTACGCGCCGGACATGCTTCCGCTACACCACAGCGGCCTCGAATTCCTCCAGACTCACACACGCTAACTGCCAAGCCAATTTGGCAGGTTGCTTCTTGGAGCCCCGCGCAATGCTGGGGATTCACCAAAGATGGTAAGCAGCAACTGAAGAAATAATTAGAAGGCGAATGAATAATTAATACAGACATTTAACGTGGACCAGGAACATCAAACAAAGATCTTCGCTCTTTCCACGTTTATAAGTGAGTCACGGAAAAATTCTCATTGGCCGCCACCGGGAGTCGAACCCAGGGTCTTCCAGTTACGCGCCGGATATGCTTCCGCTACACCACAGCAGCCTCGAATTCCTCCAGACTCGCACACGCTAACTGCCAAGCCAATTTGGCAGATTGCTTCTTGGAGCCCCGCACAATGCTGGGGATTCACCAAAGATGGTAAGCAGCAACTGAAGAAATAATTAGAAGGCGAATGAATAATTAATACAGACATTTAATGTGGACCAGGAACATCAAACAAAGATCTTCGCCGAGCGAAGATCTTTGTTTGATGTTCCTGGTACACGTTAAATGTCTGTATTAATTAAATATATATCAATATATCTACACAAGATATATACAACTATCAATCTTACAACCAAATGGGAAAAAAATAAACAATTACCATTTTTGGATATTAATATCATCAAAAATAACTCAAGAATTGACTATGAAGTATACAGAAAGGCAACATTTGTCCCAAATATAATACCTGTAACTCAAATCATCCATGGAAATTTAAAACTGCAGCATTCAGGTATTACTTAAATAGAGCAATCATACTCTCGTCTAATAATACTGCAAGGCAAAAAGAGTTGAAATGGATCAAAACTTTGGCTGGGGACTTCGGCTACAAGGAGAGATTGATTGACGATCTTTACAAACAAATTCAGAATAAGCAAAATAGACCAAGGCAAAATCAGACATACATACAGATTCTGTGGAAAACTACCATATGGTCCACCTATATCTGCTCCTTTAAAAAAGGAATGCCACAGGGCAAGATTACTTATTGCAGACACTGTACTCGACAACAGCAGACTTTTGCAATCAAACAATGAAAAAAGTTCCATATTATGTAAAGAGGTGTATATCACATACCAATTATAAATGTAAACAAGAACCCAGATAACAAAACAGTTTACATAGGTAGCACGGAAAGAAATGTTGATATCAGATTACGTGAACACTTAAATAACTGGAATAAGGGTGAAATTCGAGCTTCACTTATACAATATTACCATAATAATGAGGCCGCACCCGACTGGGAGAATATTAGTTTGGTTACTTCTCACAACACACATAAAAAGATCCTGACAGCTGAGGCCATTGTGATTGAGAAGACCAAAGCATATAATTGCAATTTAAATGTCCCAGTCGAATTATCACCAGCATGGTTGAACACGATAAAACAAGAAAAACAACGAATTATTTAAACAAGAAGATCAAGTTGACAAGTGCAAAGAAGATTAAAAAACAGGACGACACTAGATGGCGCCAACGATGTTTTACGTGATGAGCATGAAGATGACGCGGACAATCGAGATGGCAGCAATGTCGACTTAGCTAGCAGTTAACGTGCCTTGAGTAATACAAAACGAAATGCGCTTGAGAATAGCAACGAAAAATGTGAGCCGAAACGCATTGGAGGTTCGATGTCTGGATTCCTTGGTAACGTTGGCATTTTTAATATTGCTTTCATTTGAAGTTAAAGTTGGACAAATGGATTTTAATTTAATTTTATTATTTCATTAGATTAATTCTTTCAAATCTCTGTTGGAAGGCAAGCTTTTTCAATTTGAGTTTTATAGCGGATTTTACATGCATACATACATATCACTAAGCTGTTCTCTGAGATTCAGAGGTTAGTTCCAAAAAGAAATACAAACCTTAATATTTCTTTTTGTCTTTTTAATCAGGTAAGTACATCAGTGTGGGGGATTAACCCACAGCTGAGGGTTCCAGTTGGTCATTCAACCTAAGGATTCTGAAACAAAACCCAGTGAGTTGGGGTCTTTTTGCCAATGTCACACAGAACTAGCTTGCACCTCTCCAAGATTCAGAGAGGCCTAGTTGCTGTTGTGTGTGCCATTGTTACCATGGAGCGCCCCGAGGAGGCAAACAAACCCATCGCTCACTACGACTGCCCGCCATAGCGGATTTTAGCTATCAAATATTTTAATCGTCACTAGCTGTGTTTTCATTGCGAAGTGTCTGTCACCCACAAACCCTTCTTTTCCTACATATTGCTCGAATGAGACTTCGGTTTATGGTATCTCTTGACTACTCAATTTCTTCTTGAAGAATGTAGGTCAATCGAAGGCCAAGAGTAACGACAAAATTCTACTAAAAGCAACTAGCCGGAAAGGACTACTGACCGATAAAAGGTAACAAGGATATTATTTTATCCTCATTTTTAAGAATTAATTGTTTTTTGGTTTGTATGTTAATATTTATATCATTCACTCTCAGTATGACACCGTGCTGGTTAAATAAGGAGCCATGGGGTCCGGACATCGAGATTTTTAATGAACTTTTTAAAGAACGTGAGGAACAGAAGAATAACAGAATTTCTACAATATCTTGCCAAAATTCATTATAATACACCACATAGTGACGTTCAAGTGGTTAGACATAACAATTTGAACTGATATTAGTAGGGGCGACAGCTTCCTGAACAGAATTGTCGCAACTGAGGTGACTTGAACCTGTGAATTTTGAGCCATAACTGAAGTCACATTCAGCGGAATGGAAGCATCCAAGTTCTCCACACCACTCAAAGTGTCATCGGCAACAATCCAAAGTGAAGCAAATGATGATTTTTGCCAACAATGCCCAAGGTATTGGGGTCTCTGATCAAGTGCCAGTAGGGCAAAATGTCAACGCACAATATTATCGTGACTTTCTGAGGACAAAGTTGAGACCGAAAATTTTTCATAATCACCCCAACTTGTTGGAAGCGAGAGTGATCTTGCTGTATTGACAATGCATTGTATCATGGTGCAGCGCCAGTATGGGGACTTTTGTCGAAATATGGCCTGGAAACTTCATTCCACCTACCATACAGCCCTGGTCTCAGTCCACCCGACTTTCACCTCTTCCCAAAGTTCAAAAATTGGCTCCATGGTATCTGCTATGAATCACTGGACAAACTGTTGTTGGACGTGACCTGAGAATACGACAGCTGAACAAAGATGGCGTACTGTGGGGCATCCAGAACCTACCTCACCACTGGCAAGCTGTGATATATTGGAATATCCCAGACATTCTGCCAGCATCTCCGATGAAAAGCAGTTTTGGAGTGTTGCACTCCAATGGTGGTAGGTGAACCAAGAACATCTGTGGGGTTATCGCCAAGCTCCTGAGGATGATCAAAGTGTTGGGTGAAAATTTTCGAGCATTTTTAATGAAGGTTTTTAGTCAGTGTTCTTTGTCTGAATCCAAAACTTCTGTGCTTTACCAGGTCGTTTGCTCTTTATGTTGTGATGTTTACGATGTTCTACCAAAACTTAGTGCTGCTGAAGGAGGCTTGGGTTATTCGGAACTTTCATTTTTCTTGACCTACAGTACTTCGCCGATAGTGTCTGACGTTTTTAACTTTCCGTGTGTGTGTTTTTTTATTGAAGTTTTATCTATCATCATGAGATTTTAAATAATTGTAACACTCGAGTAAACAAAGACAGTGGAAATGAATAGGGACCATGACAGCTATGCACAGATTGAAAGACAAGGACAGTGGCGGGGATCAAATAACATGTGTGAAATGTTTTCCAGAAGCGGATCTCAAAGGTAAGGAGTACGTCTGGAATATTATAATATATACTCCAAAAGCTGTTTTGTTGGCTCACACACCACTCAAAAACTATGCACTTTTTTTTTTTTTTTTTTTTTTGCATGCCTACACAAAACTTACGCCACTGCAGAATATAACTACAACACTGAAAAGAAGTCATGTAGTCAAAGAATATGTGCAAAATATTAGGACTCACAATCTTAATGTTTCCATGACATCTTGAGGAAGCCACGCAGACCATGCAACAGCTAATTCATTATACAGCCATGAAATAGAGTCATTCCCCTTGACTTCTGGTATGGGAAAACTGAAATTAAAATTGTTAAATAAAGCAACGAGATTGCATAGCATTCTCAAATATCAGATATCAAAAAGATATGCAGATTTTTAATGTTATTGACCAAAAGCCCTAAATTAAATGTCCAAGAGTAAAAGAGCTGATTAAGAGTTTTAATCATTTACAAATCCACTATTTGAAGCTAATGAAAGAATTCAAGAACAACATGAATACTGTATCTAACAGAAAACATATGCAACGTCAATACAGTAAACAAAGTATAAGAATTCTGCCTTAGATGCACGATTAGAACTTGCAGGAGAAAATAAAGTGTTTATTAAAAGTTAAAAACACCCTGAGATCTTTCATGGCTGCTACAGCCACATCTTCAGATGGAAAGACCCGAGTGCTCGGAATCCGACAGTTAAATACAGGAGCAAAAAACAGGTTGTTGCCACTAAGTCCGAAGAAATACCCGATAATAGAGGAAAAACGCAATCATATTAAGGCTACATGTACACTAAAGAGCAATGAATTGGAGATACCTGTCTAGTAACGTGTAGCACCACCTTTCGACCTGATGACAGCGGCGATTCGTCTCAGCATGGACTCGACAAGACACCGGAAGCGTTGGGAAGCCATACGGATCCACGACCCCTGAACAAGCTCCCACAGTTCACAAAGATTTGATGGAGGGAGGTCAGAGCCTCGAACATCTCTCTCGATGGGACTGAGGTCAGGTGACCTATCTGGCCAAGGAAGCGAGGTCACGTCCGTGGAGTGTTCATCCAACCATTCGGATACAATTCGGGAGCTGCATTGTCTTGTTGCAGGATAAGGTCCCCAGTGGGATGTTGAAGACGCACAAATGGGAGCAAATGGTCGTCCAGGATATCCCAGTAACATTGACCTGTGAGGGACGATGTCACACGTACCAGGGGTCCCATTTCAGTCCATGTAAACAGTCCCTAGACGAGAATGCCACACCCACCAGCTTGAAGAGTACCCTGCTGGCAAGAAGGATCCATCGTTTCATGTGGTTTGCGCCATACTCATATCCTGCCATCCGCATGTACCAACGTGAATCTTGACTCATCAGTCCAGGCAACATTTTTTCACATGACATTTTTTCACATGTCTAGGGTCCAGTGGCGATGTTCCTGCGCCCATGCTAATCTTTGCACCCTGTGATGTGTGGTCAGAGCAGCGGTACCCTCGTGGGACGATGGCTTCTGTACCCCATAGCAAGGAGATGGATCTGGATGGTGTAGCTGCTTACACGTTTTTGTGCACCAGCGTTAAATTGCCGAGTGATTTCTTGCATTGTGGCCCATCTATCCGCTGTTACAATGCAAGCTAGCGGACGATGACCCCGCTCATCCACACGCTGTTGTCCATGGCAGTTAGCCCTTGTAGGGATGGTTTTACCAGATTCAATGTACTCACGGTGCACCCGTAACACAGTGACTCGTGAAAATCCCAGTGCCTACACGATTTCCGAGATGGAGTGACCTATTCGTTGGGCTCCGACAATTTGACAACGATCAAATGCGCTTAGATCCTTCGTTTTACCCATCGTCTGACTCTTACCGATTCCCACTGCACCACTCCTTATATTGTTGGATCGCTGCATACGTCATGTCGTTTCCGTTTACAGGGCCGCCCACAGCGACACATTTGCATAACGCCAGCTGTCTCTAATTCAATTGCTCTTCAGTGTATGCATAACTTAAAGTTCATGACTTCTATTGCTAAACAATAATCTCCACGGTTGATGTAAGATGACATTTAATCGTGCATCTAAGGCAGAATTATTGTACTTCGTTTGATTTACAACACGAATATTTTACTGCATTTGTCAATACAGTACATACAGTGGAACTTCAGTTATACATTTTTTATTTCACACATATTTTTGCACTAGTCCCCAAATTTTACTACAGGTTTTTATTGCTATAATACATTTTCAATCTTAATATAAGAGCAAGAATGTATGTGGTTCTGTACTTTGAATTGTAGTACTCTCGTTGGTACTTCAAGTTTCTGTTCTACACGTTATTTACACTTCAGACGTATGCCGCGTGGTCCAACTTCTAGGTCTGATTTTCAATTTTGATTCCATATCTTAGATATAAAAATAAAACATCAATAAGGCTTACCCTGTTACCCCTCGGCAATGAAGTTAACACATCATGTGCGTCGCCATTCTTTCAATCCAATTCTATCTGTTGGCACAACTGCGCTCGAAGGTTGACATCACGTATTCAATTCACTATATATGCCCGTTAGTATACAGGAAGAAGCATGGAGAGGTGCATGTTTGGTGTAACCAGGAGAGATAGTAAGAGGAACTCTTGGATCAGAAAAATGACAAGAGTAGAAGACATGATGATGAGAGTAAAATCCCTTAAATGGCAATGGGCTGGACATATTGCCAGAAGGACAGACCATCGATGAACAGCCAAAATTTTAGACTGGATTCCAAGGCACAGGAAAAGACCCAGAAAAAGACCACATGGGAGACAGGTGGATGAAATTCTAAAGTAAGTGGGAGTAACATGGAGGAGACTGTCACAAGACAGACCGTTGTGGAAAAACTTGGGAAGACCTTTGTCAAGCAGTGGATTGAAAATGAATGATGATGATGATATATGTCTGTTAGTAAAAGAGCTTCTAAAAATGAATTGCGTAGGCCTAAAATCATCAATTGACAAACCTTTTTTTTTTTAAAAAAGGGGTGGGGCAGGTTCTCTTGCATATAAAACTAAAAGCTGTCCTGTTTCAATAGTTCTCTGTCGCATTCATCACCTCTTTCTGTAGAAGTGCATAAGCTGACATGAACCACTCAAGTGCAAAGTCACACAACGAAAGGACGATGTCCGATCCAAGGGTTAAGCAAAAACGTAATTCAAAAGAAGGACAGTTTCTCTAGAAGAAAAACACATACAATTGCATCCTTCCAGACCAAATATCCAAGAATGCTAATAATATTCTTTCAAAGTTCAATTGCGACCTGTCTAATCAGAATACTAATCCAAAAAACTCGACCCATTACATCTTGCAAATGTGGCGTGGTCTTACCTTGAAAGAGACCATGACAAAGCGTTCATTCAAGGTAAGACTAACGGAACACAAAAGAGACGTTGGAGCAGGAAGAATAAATACAGCATTAGCAAAAAAAGTTACAACCCATTCAGTCACTCCGCAATGGGACAACATGAAGAAAGTCATCTCCTACACAAATGCCAAGGCCATTGTTATAAGGGAATCCACTGAGATCTTAACCAACCCGATCACATGCAATGATGAACTTTCATTTGACTTACCTTTTGCATGGCGCATGTTTCTACGTACAGCATGCACCTAACCCGTGTCCTCCACCCGCCTGCGCGA
Source organism: Macrothele yani (assembly GCA_039090855.1). NCBI lineage: Eukaryota > Metazoa > Arthropoda > Arachnida > Araneae > Macrothelidae > Macrothele > Macrothele yani. The sequence continues at coordinate 14,428,737 of CM077031.1, read as the reverse complement.
GGCATATTTCACCTTCTAGCATTGTACTTAGTTTTCTGTTTATATTGCATTTAAATGTTGTATATTCTTTAGCCGTTATTTCATCCTGAAGAAGCCACCTATTGGTGGCGAAAGCTCGCACGCCTGTTTACTATTTATTACGCCAAATAAACGGATTTTCACACGAATCGTTAAATTATTTCTAATTAAAAAAAAATACAAATAAAACCATTTCAAACAAAGTATGGGTGCACAATCTAAAACAGGAAAATAAAAAAAACAACAGCAGAAATGTTACAATAACACAAACATTTGAAACATTTTCTTATTAAATATACATTTTATAGATTTAGTGATAGTCTAAAAATAGCACACCTGTTAACTGGAGAGCTCTCGTGATTTCCAAGAGCTGGAAAAACTGGCACACCATGAAGGTACTTCTGCATTAATTTAGATGCAGAATGCAAAAGATACTGAGCTTCTGTTCTTGAATTATTCCATATATCATGAGGTGGGATATCCCCAGTCCAAATCACATAATCAATCTGAAAATTAAAAAGAAAAATATATCAAAACTGCTATTCATAGCCAATGCTATAAACTTTACTACTATCACACACACAAACGTTTTCAGTGAAAAATTGCACCTCGCCATAAAAAATTTTAAAATTGTGAATTCGAGATCTTTTCACATTTCCTTACTCAAATAGTACTGAAGCTGAACTGGGACAAAACACCACAACTGAGAGAAATTGTTAGTTGTCCATAAATCACTCTCAGCCAACTGAAAGGGTTTTTGTCTCTGACCTGTTGTTCATTCTCCAAAAGCAGCTACACTGAAGAATCAAATTATTAGGAACACCAAATAGCAATCAGACAGGTGCCATCCTCACTCACGTAGACAACGATGACATTGAGATGGCTTTAAAAACAGCTCGCTGCAAAGGATTCACATACACTGAAGTAGCAAATTATTAGGAACACCCAATAGCAATCAGACACAGGCCATCCTCACTTACGCACACAACTATGACATTGAGATGGCCTTATAAACAGCTCACTGCAAAGGATTCACATACAATTAAGGAGCAAATTATTAGGAACACCCAATAGCAATCAGACACGTGCCATCCTCACTTTCGCACACAACTATGACATTGAGATGGCCTTATAAACAGCTCACTGCAAAGGATTCACATACAATTAAGGAGCAAATTATTAGGAACACCCAATAGCAATCAGACACGTGCCATCCTCACTTACGCACACAACTATGACATTGAGATGGCTTTATAAACAGCTCACTGCAAAGGATTCACATACACTGAAGTAGCAAATTATTAGGAACACCCAATAGCAATCAGACACGTGCCATCCTCACTTACGCACACAACTATGACATTGAGATGGCTTTATAAAAATAGCTCACTGCAAATGATTTACATGCACTGAAGTAGCAAATTATTAGGAACACCCAATATTCACATACACTGAAGTAGCAATTTATTAGGAACACCCAATAGCAATGAGACACATGCCATCCTCACTTATGAACACAACTATGACATTGAGATGGCTTTATAAACAGCTCACTGCAAAGGATTCACATTCGCAAATTATTAGGAACACCCAATAGCAATCAGACATGTGCTATCCTCACTTATGCACACAACTATGACATTGAGATGGCTTTATAAACAGCTCACTGCAAAGGATTCACATACACTGAAGTAGCAAATTATTAGGAACACCCAACAGCAATCAGACACGTGCCATCCTCACTTATGCACACAACTATGACATTGAGATGGCCTTATAAACAGCTCACTGCAAAGGATTCACATACACTGAAGTAGCAAATTATTAGGAACACCCAATACCAATCAGACACCTGCCATCCTCACTTACGCACACAACTATGACATTGAGATGGCTTTATAAACAGCTCACTGCAAATGATTTACATGCACTGAAGAAGCAAATTATTAGGAACGCAAGTATGACATTGAGATGGCTTTATAAACAGCTCACTGCAAAGGATTCACATACACTGAAGTAGCAAATTATTAGGAACACCTAACAGCAATCAGAGACGTGCCATCCTCATCCTCACTTACGTACACAACTATGACATTGAGATGGCTTTATAAACAGCTCACTGAAAATGATTTACATGCACTAAAGAAGAAGATTATTAGGAACGCAAGTATGACATTGAGATGGCTTTATAAACAGCTCACTGCAAAGGATTCACATGCACTGAAGTAGCAAATTATTAGGAACACCCAATAGCAATCGGACACCTGCCATCCTCATCTACGTACACAACTATGACATTGAGATGGCTTTATAAACAGCTCACTGCAAAGGATTCACATACACTGAAGTAGCAACTTATTAGGAACACCCAATAGCAATCAGACACGTGCCATCCTCACTTACGCACACAACTATGACATTGAGACGGCTTTATAAACAGCTCACTGCAAATGATTTACATGCACTGAAGTAGCAAATTATTAGGAACACCCAATATTCACATACACTGAAGTAGCAATTTATTAGGAACACCCAATAGCAATGAGACACATGCCATCCTCACTTATGAACACAACTATGACATTGAGATGGCTTTATAAACAGCTCACTGCAAAGGATTCACATTCGCAAATTATTAGGAACACCCAATAGCAATCAGACATGTGCTATCCTCACTTATGCACACAACTATGACATTGAGATGGCTTTATAAACAGCTCACTGCAAAGGATTCACATACACTGAAGTAGCAAATTATTAGGAACACCCAACAGCAATCAGACACGTGCCATCCTCACTTATGCACACAACTATGACATTGAGATGGCCTTATAAACAGCTCACTGCAAAGGATTCACATACACTGAAGTAGCAAATTATTAGGAACACCCAATACCAATCAGACACCTGCCATCCTCACTTACGCACACAACTATGACATTGAGATGGCTTTATAAACAGCTCACTGCAAATGATTTACATGCACTGAAGAAGCAAATTATTAGGAACGCAAGTATGACATTGAGATGGCTTTATAAACAGCTCACTGCAAAGGATTCACATACACTGAAGTAGCAAATTATTAGGAACACCTAACAGCAATCAGAGACGTGCCATCCTCATCCTCACTTACGTACACAACTATGACATTGAGATGGCTTTATAAACAGCTCACTTAAAATGATTTACATGCACTAAAGAAGAAGATTATTAGGAACGCAAGTATGACATTGAGATGGCTTTATAAACAGCTCACTGCAAAGGATTCACATGCACTGAAGTAGCAAATTATTAGGAACACCCAATAGCAATCGGACACCTGCCATCCTCATCTACGTACACAACTATGACATTGAGATGGCTTTATAAACAGCTCACTGCAAAGGATTCACATACACTGAAGTAGCAAATTATTAGGAACACCCAACAGCAATCAGACACGTGCCATCCTCATTCTCACTTACGTACACAACTATGACATTGAGATGGCTTTATAAACAGCTCACTGCAAATGATTTACATGCACTGAAGAAGCAAATTATTAGGAACGCAAGTATGACATTGAGATGGCTTTATAAACAGCTCACTGCAAAGGATTCACATGCACTGAAGTAGCAAATTATTAGGAACACCCAATAGCAATCGGACACCTGCCATCCTCATCTACGTACACAACTATGACATTGAGATGGCTTTATAAACAGCTCACTGCAAAGCATTCACATACACTGAAGTAGCAAATTATTAGGAACACCCAATAGCAATCAGACACCTGCCATCCTCATATACGTACACAACTATGACATTGAGATGGCTTCATAAACAGCTCACTGCAAATGATTTACATGCACTGAAGAAGCAAATTATTAGGAATGCAAGTATGACATTGAGATGGCTTTATAAACAGCTCACTGCAAAGGATTCACATGCACTGAAGTAGCAAATTATTAGGAACACCCAATACCAATCAGACACCTGCCATCCTCACTTACGCACACAACTATGACATTGAGATGGCTTTATAAACAGCTCACTGCAAATGATTTACATGCACTGAAGAAGCAAATTATTAGGAATGCAAGTATGACATTGAGATGGCTTTATAAACAGCTCACTGCAAAGGATTCACATACACTGAAGTAGCAAATTATTAGGAACACCCAACAGCAATCAGACACGTGCCATCCTCATCCTCACTTACGTACACAACTATGACATTGAGATGGCTTTATAAACAGCTCACTGCAAATGATTTACATGCACTGAAGAAGCAAATTATTAGGAACACCCAATAGCAATCAGACACCTGCCATCCTCATCTACGTACACAACTATGACATTGAGATGGCTTTATAAACAGCTCACTGCAAAGGATTCACATACACTGAAGTAGCAAATTATTAGGAACACCGAATGGCAATCAGACACGTGCCATCCTCACTTACGTACACAACTATGACATTGAGATGGCTTTATAAACAGCTCACTGCAAAGGATTCACATACACTGAAGTAGCAAATTATTAGGAACACCCAATAGCAATCAGACACCTGCCACCCTCATCTACGTACACAACTATGACATTGAGATGGCTTTATAAACAGCTCACTGCAAAGGATTCACATACACTGAAGTAGCAAATTATTAGGAACACCGAATGGCAATCAGACACGTGTCATCCTCACTTACGTACACAACTATGACATTGAGATGGCTTTATAAACAGCTCACTGCAAAGGATTCACATACACTGAAGTAGCAAATTATTAGGAACACCCAACAGCAATCAGGCACGTGCCATCCTCATCCTCACTTACGTACACAACTATGACATTGAGATGGCTTTATAAACAGCTCACTGCAAATGATTTACATGCACTGAAGAAGTAAATTATTAGGAACGCAAGTATGACATTGAGATGGCTTTATAAACAGCTCACTGCAAAGGATTCACATGCACTGAAGTAGCAAATTATTAGGAACACCCAACAGCAATCAGACACGTGCCATCCTCACTTACGCACACAACTATGACATTGAGATGGCTTTAAAAATAGCTCACTGCAAAGGATTCACATACACTAGAGTAGCAAATTATTAGGAACACCCAATATTCACATACACTGAAGTAGCAATTTATTAGGAACACCCAATAGCAATGAGACACATGCCATCCTCACTTATGAACACAACTATGACATTGAGATGGCTTTATAAACATCTCACTGCAAAGGATTCACATACACTGAAGTAGCAAATTATTAGGAACACCCAATAGCAATCAGGCACGTGCCATCCTCACTTACGTACACAACTATGACATTGAGATGGCTTTGTAAACAGCTCACTGCAAAGGATTCACATAGACTGAAGTAGCAAATTATTAGTAACACCCAATATAAATCAGACACATGCCATCCTCACTTACGTACACAACTATGACATTGAGATGGCTTTAAAAATAGCTCACTGCAAAGGATTCACATACACTGGAGTAGCAAATTATTAGGAACACCTAATATTCACATACACTGAAGTAGCAAATTATTAGGAACACCCAATAGCAATGAGACACATGCCATCCTCACTTATGCACACAACTATGACATTGAGATTACTTTTTAAACAGCTCACTGCAAAGCATTCACATATACTGAAGTAGCAAATTATTTGGAACACCCATATCAGTAACACACGTGCCATCCTCCCTTACATACACAACTATGACACTGAGATGGCTTTATAGACAGCTCATTGTTAATGAAGCCATCTCAGTGTCTTAGGCAAGACAGGTGCCATGGCTGATATGTGTGTATTTCACCAACAACACCCATAACTTATATCAGATGAAGATAAGGTCTGGCCTCTTCTTCTGGGTCCCGAGAAAAGAGTTGTTTTTCTAGGTTGATTGCTTCAACAAAGTGTAGGTGAACCGCGGTTGTGTGTGTGGAGATGCTACGATGCTACCACAGTCCCGGGGGGGGGTGAATTTGTGTCCCCTACATCAGTCATTGAGACTAGTATAAAAAAATTATGGAAATTTATTTTTTACAAAATATTCACAAACTGGTAGAAATATTAATGAATTTTATACATCACTAATAGGAATGGATCCCCTAAATCATGCATAAACTGGATAATTTTTTTTAAACTAATAATGATTTTTTTTTATGTGTTTACACATTTGCTGCAGCTAGTAGAGCAATTTTCACTGGGAGCAGCCATATTTTACAAAATTGCACAAAGCTAAAACAATGTAATAGCTTGAGGATTTTCTTTTAATGATCCTCAGATGCTTTGCATATCAACCAAAGAAAGAGCAATATAATAACAGTATAATGAGGAGGAATGGCAGTAATGTAAATAACAATAAAAATTGAGAGAAGTAATAAATTTCTCATATCACACACTGGTTATGTTAAGGGAAAGTAAATGATGGGAGGTTCAAGTAGTTAACTTCTGCCCTCCTCAGCCGTGGAATGGACATGCGGTATTAGCATCAGTTGTTGCCAGATTTCAAAATTAGCTTACCAAATCAGGGCCAAAAATAGTATGCCTCAGATGTGCAGGGCATGCAAATTATTAGGTAAAAGAAAAAAAAAAATTCTAGTTGCCCAGTCCGGGCAACTAAATTTAAAAGGAAAAAAAGTTTGAACTACAATTTCCTATTACAAAAAAAAAAAAAAAAGACAGTCATCGCATGTCATGTTTCATTTCACTACTAATCGCCGGAAGTTGTATTGTTGTTACAGAGTGCTAAGGACAGAAGAATATCACTTCTTTAATTTTAGTTATGATTTAGGTCCAGAAATTGGAACCATATGTAGTTTTGCTCTAAATGCTGTTTATATTATAGTCTGTGATGGGGTGCATGCCTCAGATGGAACTAGCCCCTTATGTTTAGTGAAAAAGGGGCAAAAAACTTTGACAAAAGAACTTGGCAGAATTGCTAAATTTCTCAAACACCAATTTCATGATCATATCGTTTTTCAGCATCATCATCTTAAAACTTGAGATACATGCTTTTGTGCATTGAACATTTTGAATACAGACCCTTAAAATGGAAATGCAGAGCATGTAAAAAAAAGTGCATCTTATTTATTTATTTTTTTTAGTTTAAAAAAAGGAGTTGTGCTCAGGGGTGGATTGTATTGACGAAACAGGCTGGGGATTTATAGTTTTGTGGTCCACTGCAAAAACATATGAACCCACCGGAGAAACACCTCATAAATTCCCTCACGATGCCCTCTGGCTGAAAGAGAACAGTTGAAATATGCATTGTAAAACAAATTCAAATGTGAACAAATTTTGACAGCAATCTATGGGTGAAAAGAAATTCCAAAATCCAGTCATGATTGAATGTGCCGCTCTGATGGCACAGTGGTCTAAGTTATGGCTTCTGATAATTCGTCCAAAAGGGGTCTGGGTTTGGATCCCGGTGTGGCATAGATATTGTGTTTGTCTTACAGCACTGACTCAGTCCCTTCCCTGGAACCAGTGGCCCTAAATTAGGTACGGGAGACTGCTTATAGCCCATTGAGTTGCTCACGGTGGTTGTTAAAAAAATATGATTGAATGTAGCCTATCAAACACCATGCTCAAAACGGGGTGTTGTACCAGATAATTATATTTATTTGGTCACTGATTGTCTACTGCCCAACGGTGTTCGCACCACCTTCTTGAATAGAAGTCTTTTTAAGTATATCCATTATTTTGAATCATGAACTAATGTTTTGATACATGATCCAGTACTGACATATCTTTGGGGGTTTTTTTGTTTTTTTTAAGATAAATGTGGATGGGACATGGATTTCGGAACATCTCTGCCACAGAATCATTTTGTGCTCTATGTCTGTACGTGGATAAGAGTGTGGGGTACGTGGATAAGGGTGTGGGGATGATTGACCATCACAACTGTTACTAGTGCCTCCTTCAAGATTACAAAAGATGATAGGATCTATTGGGTTGTTGGAAAATTCATGACGTATTTTAGCCATGTTTTGCAAAGGTCATTTATTGATAGAAAGAACAAAGATCAATCAATGATATAATGCCCGTTTTGTTCGATAACCTTTTGCAATCTTTCGGTGAGCTGCAGAATGTCTCGTTCATAGAAGGACCTGTCTTTCGTGGCGAAAAACTGTACAAGGCGCTTATTTACAGCCTCACCTGAATTGAACGTTATACCACGCAAGAACTGTTGAAGAGAGCAAAACAAGTGGAAGTCTGACGGCGCAAGGTCAGGTGAGTATGCTGGGTGGGGCAACACATCCCACCCAAGCTCCAATAATTTTTGGAGGTGATCAAACTTGTGTGTGGTCTCGCGTTGTCGTGACGAAACACAACACCTTTATGATGAAAGAGCTCTGGACATTTCTGGATGATGGATTCATTCAAACTGTCCAATTGCCAACAGTACACATTCAAATTGATTGTTTGGTTCCGTGGTAGGAGCTCGAAAAATATGACACCTTTAAAACCTCACCACACTGAGACCAGAACCTTCCGCTGATGAATGTCTGCTTTGGATGTCGTTTGAGGCGAAGCAGTATGTCGGGACCAAGACCGTTTGCGCAGCACATTGTTGTACACAATCCACTTTTCATCACCAGTTATCAGTCGCTTCAAAAAAGGATCGTTTTCCTCACGTTTAATGAGCATATCGCAGATGTTTATACGCGCCGTCCATTGAGCTTCTTTGAGTTCATGAGGAACCCAAACATCAAGCTTGCTTACGTATCCCAGCTTCTTCAGGTGGCCGTGAATGCTTGAATGATGGATGTGCAATGTGTCTGCAATCTTTCGTGTCGTTTAACGTATGTTTTACTCGATCAATGCATTGATTTGGTCGTCATCAACCTCGGTGGGCCTCCCGGACCAAGGAGCATCGTTGAGGTCAAAATCACCAGCCCGGAATTTTGCGAACCACAGCTGGCACTGATGTTCTTGTAGAGCATTATCACTGTACACTTTAAGCAACTTTTCAGAAGCTTGACACGCGTTCTTCCCTTTACGGAAGTAAAACAGTGAAATATGGCAAAAAGGCACAGTCTGGTCTTCCATCTTCAACTTGATGTCAAATCTCCGCAAATCAACCAAAGCTCTCACTATTCCTTTTAGACTGCAGCTAGAACTGGCACCTGTCGAATGCCATGGCGATAACAGAGCTGCGCATGCCTCTAGTACTTCCAAAACCGCCCAACCGCCATCGGGTGCCAAAATACGTCATGACTTTTCTGACAACCCATTACTAATGACAATTTGGCTCCAAGTCCAATGACGTACACTTAACCGCAGTTAGCTTAATTTATTTGTAGGAGCGTACTGGTTCCGGCAGCAAAATTTTCACTGAGTAGAGATAATTTTGTTTTGGCATTTCAGAGCAAACACCAATAGATAGATAGGTGGAAACATCAATTTTTTTTAAGACAATGTTTTAGACAGATAATATAATGCTCGAATGAAGTTAATGATTCCTATTCATAAGCACCAAAATAATTATTCGTTCTTTTCAAACAATCCAGACAAAAATTATATGGTGTCCAGGGGGGCCAATCCACCCCTGGTTGTGATTTGTTATCTTGAAAGATAAGTTTTCCTGTGCGTCCACATTTTATTACATGGGCAGGTAAATAATTTCTGCACATGCCCGGTTGGGCATGTAACTTCACATATTTTTCAAGCCCTGCAGATGATAGGGATCTGATAAGGTGCATCTGTTATTGCAAGTGTTAATGAAAAGGTAAATTTCAATGCTTAATAAAAGCAGTTCTGCCAAATAGAAAACTACATATTTTTATATACTTACTTTATTGTATAGTTATTCACTTAGAGTGGTTTTCAAGTAACGAATCTTGGCTCAGACAAGTTTCATTGTCAAATGTGCAGATATGTTGTCTATAAAATCTAAACATCCATTTCCTTAATTTATCTTTTTTTTCTTTTTCTTTTTTTCTTTTTTTTTTTCTAATAAATATAAAACCAATCGCTTCACTTGCCAGCAAATCAGACTTGAAATTATGGTAAGGAAATTATCAACTGAAATACACGCTAACTAAACCTACGTTCACATAAATTGTTTGGTAATAATTGATGATACGATAATTTACGACAGAATTAATAGACTACAAATTTTACAAAATTATGCTCTTTTTTTTTTTTTCATTTTTTTTTTTTTTAAGGAATAAAAGGATATTTTGTATAAGCCAAATTTTCGGGTAGTACCCCTACCCTTCTTTGGGACTGCAATAGGTGCTTCCATTCACGAGATAAATTCAAATCTTTCAAATAATTTAATGTTGCATCTTTTCTTCTCTCTATTTCCAGTCCTCCTGCTAATTTTCTTTTGAAAAAGTGCCGTTGGTGTGTCAATACTTCTACAGAGTCCCAAATCACTTTATGTCCTGTATTTCATATACACTATATTGACAAAAGTTACTGGACACCTAGAAGATAAACACAATATAGCATTTATTGACATACATTAGTATGGTGTCATTCCATCTTTGGCTTAATGCATGCACTGACTGTTCGAGAAATGCTTTCGACAAGGTTTTGGAACACAGCAATAGGTATGCATATCCATTCAGTACATAATGCTGCCACTAACTGTTGCTTAGTAGTAGGCCTTGGTTCCAAACTACTTATGCGGCACTCTAATTCATCCCATAGGTGCTCTGTGGGATTCAGATCAGGGCTCTGTGCTGGCCAGTCCACACACGATACGGAATTATCGTCAAACCATGCCACAACAGTCCTTGCTTTATGGCTCGGTGCATTATCCTGCTGGTACCAACAAGGCTCGGTACCATAGTATTGCCACAGAGTTGGTAGGGCATAATTGTCCAGAATAACGAGGTAGACATGCTAGTTAACAGGTTTGTCCACGATAACCAATGGGCCAGGACCATACCATGAAAAACACCCCCACACGAGTACACTGCCAGCTCCAAACTTGACCATAGGAACAGTACACTGTGGTAAATAGCGTTCCCCCGGCTGCTGCCATACTCACACACAGCCATCAGACTGATGGATGTTGTATCTGCATTCATCAGTCCATAGGACCCGTTTCCATTGATCTACGATAAATGTTCTTTACACCATGATAAATGACGAGTAGCATTCTGAGTGGAGATGAAAGAATTATGAGCAGCGGCACGACCGCTTGTAACCCATGGAATGAAGTTCTCTGCGAATGGTACGTGTACATACCGAGGTTCCAGTATTGTTACTCACCTGTACACTGAGGTCTTGTGCAGTACTCCGTCGATTAGCTGTAATGACTCTCCTGAGGCTTCGACGTCCTCTATCACTGATTTTCTTTGGTCTGCCAGTACATTTTGCTGCGTCAGGCACGCCATGTGTCTTCCACTTATTCAGCGCATCCCAAACTGTTGACTTGTGTATGTTTAAACTCCTCTCGGTTTCTCTTATGGACAACCCACTAATATAACACCCAACAATCTTTCCTTTCTCAAAGTCAGTTCTCTCCTGCCCCGACATTTTCACTCAGCCTCACAGTGCAAAATGAACGCAGTCAGCTGCAGGCTTGTTTTTACACCATTTGCAGCAGTACTGCAGATCTTAACAAAGCAGTGGTTCCGTTCATTTGCTTTTGAAGGGGTGTCCGGTGACTCTTGGCAATATAGTGTATGTCTGTGTTGCCACTCACGATACAAATTCCAACCTTTCAGATCATTCAATATCGCCCCTCTTCTTCTCTCTATTTCCAGTCCCTCAGCTCATTTTCTTTGGGAAAAAAGTTGTTGGTGTGTCAGTTATTCCACAGAGTCCCAAAGCATTTTATGCCTGGTGTTTTGGCATATTTTTGATCTCTCTCTCTCTCTCTCTCTCTCTCTCTCTCTCTCTCTCTCACCTTCCTGGTAAAGGACATTTTTCTCTTTTTGATTTCATTTCGGAAGGTAGTTGCTAATCTTATTTTGTAATCTTGGAGACAGTCTGACATACCTCTCACTAATCCTCTGATACAAACATTTTGTATCAGAGGATTGTTATTTCAATGAATTACAACTTCTAAAGACAAATTCAGAAGTTATAATTCATTGAAATAACTTCTCATAATTAAAACTCTCTACACCTTATTCTAGAAAGAGTAGTGTAGCTTCCTATGCTGCATTTGGTATGCAAATCTTTCCAGAATGATGAGTAAAGTGTTTTAAACATGATAAGTTATTTCAATGAACTATAGTTTCGGAACTTGTATTTAATCCTCTGATGTTTTCCAAATACTTCTTTTATGGTAAGTAATTTTTCTAGTAAAATGAAACCTAATTTGAGTTCTGTTTCTTTTCTTTTTTACAAAGAATTTTTGTGACTTATAGCAAAGAGAAATTTTCTTCTTCCAAACTTTAATTTCACCTTTCAAGCATCTTGTTTTAAATTTTCGGTTTAGTAAAGCACATACTATTTTCCCTTCCTATCACCTTGATTATTGCTACTTTTCCAATTGAAAATTAATTTCGATTTAGCTTGAGCTAAGTATGCTTACTGTACTATGTGATTTGCACATGCTAGACCATTGCTGTCCAACTGGCAGCCTGCAAAGAAAAAATTTGCAGCTTGCAAATGAAGAATAAATCAAGCTTCATTTCTAAATAATAACACAAGGAACTTTACACCAACTACACATAAGATAGTATAACTATACTAAGGATCAGATTTATTGGTGGATAAAAAAATCAAAGTTTCCGAGCTTTTGCACATCAACCAGATGGCCTTTTCAAGGAAGGTAGACAGCAAACTGGATAATAGAACATAGAACGCTTCCAACAATTTGAACATGGAGATTTGACTTGACAATAAATGAAGATATGCAAATTTTTTTTGGTAGAGTTTCATTTCTACCAGAAAAAAAAATGGAATCAAGTCTGAAATATTACATTGCATTTTACACCAACAAACATTATGTGAGTGTTCAATGGACTATCAAATACAATGGACAAGGTAACAAATTTAATTAGTTTCTCATGCATAAAAAATTCAAAACATTTTTGAATGAACTTGATGCCAAATATGGTGACTTGCTTCTGCACAATCTAATCCATTGCTTGAGTACTGAAAAATATTTAGTACACTTTTCCCAACTTCTGAAACAGCTTTGTCTCTTTTTCTTGAAAAAAAAAATGTAATACTGATCTAAATAAAAGTCTCAGTGATGTTGCTTTTCTTAGTTCACTAGCTTTCCTGACTGATGTCACACAGTACTTGAATGTACTAAAATTGCAATGCAAGGGAAAGATCATAATATCTAATCTTTATAGTCATATAGCTGGTTTTTGTAATAAGCTGTCCTAGTTCAGATCAGATCTAGAAAGAAAAACTTTGACTCACTTCAAATCTTGCAAGAAGCTTTTTGATGAAATGAAAATAGTGATACTATAGATTTTAAAGCATGAGGGCATATAAAAAAATAAGTTTTGCATGGCGGTGACTATCAGAAATGGAAAGAAGGAAAAAACGTGGCTGCAGAGTGACACTGTACATTTCGTTATCTGCTCGTGGAAGGAGTGTGGCACAATTCTGTTGCATAGTGTATTTGTTAACAGTTGTTCGTTATGGCGCAGAAGCTGTAGTGTTACTCGAAATTGGAATTATACATAATATCTAGGGTATTGTTTACCTGATATTGTCAAAGTATTTTGCTTGTTGTTGCTCTGTGAGACGCGTGCTCGCGGCCCAAGAGGTCTTTTGTGTTATGGGTTTTTGGTTAGTCATAAAAAAAAAAATTTTACATAAAAATTTTTTTATAACAAACCAAAAACCCATAACATAAAAGACCTCTTGGGCAGTGAGCACGTGTCTCACAGAGCAACAACGTGCAAAATACTTTGACAATATCAGGTAAACAATACCTTAGATATTATGCATAATTAATCAAAAGCACGTTTATAGCAAAAGACAACCCTTAAGGTTGCCGCATGAATTGCATATTTAAAAATTGGAAGTTCACAGAACAGTGCATTTTTTATGGGCAAAGTGTTTGAATCCAACTGAAATCCATCATGAAGTGCAGCTGTTTATGGAGAAGAGGCAATGTCTTGCCAGGCAATTGGAAAATGGTGTAAGCAGTTCACAGAAGGACGTACAAATTTGACAGACGAACCGGGCAGAGGCGGACCTTTGACTTCAATGGCTGTTGATCACATTTTGTGCATCAAGGAGTTGATTAGGGAAAACCGCCACATTAGAATTCATGAAATAGTCTAAGATTTGGACATCTCATGTGGTAGAGTACAAGCTATCTGTCACGACCACCTACATTTCAGAAAAAATGTGCACAAGTTGGGTTCCACAATCTTTATCTTTTTTTTGTGATTGATGATTTGCATCCATCCAGATTTGCATCCATCCAGTCTTGGATTCCTGCAACATTATTCTGAAGGAGGCACAGACTTTTTGCAGGGCATCATCACCGGCGATGAGACGTGGGTGCATCAATTTGGCTCAGCTATGCAGTGGTAACAGCATTTATGTGAGAATTGCGCTGATAACAATTTATGATGTGCATGATGTCATGGTGGTAGTGAGAGATGGATTTGCCTCCTCGGAACGCTCCGTGGTAACAATGGCACACACAACAGCAACTAGGCCCTCTGTGAGTCTTGGAGAGGTGCCAGCTAGTTCTGTGTGACATTGGCAAAAAGACCCCAACTCACTGGGTTTTGTTCCAGAATCCTTAGGTTGAATGACAAACTGGAACCCTCAGCTGTGGGCTAATCCCCCACACTGATGTACTTACTTGATTAAAAAGACACAAAGAAAGATTAAGAATGACTCAAGTGTGGGATATGGTGGACCTACCACACTTGAGAAGGACGGTTCACCACAGAATCGACCTGGACTTTCTAAACAGCGTATGAGAAAGAGATCTCGGCTGAGTGAATATAAGATTGGTGTATGGAATGCTAGAGGTATAAATGGCAAGATGAAGGAGGTGATTGAGGAGATGAATAAGTATAGACTGGATGTGCTGTGTGTAAGTGAAACCAAAAGAAGGAAATTGGGGTAGAAGAAGTGAATGGCACAGTGAGTGTGTGGTCTGGAGTATTGGATAATGTGAGAGGACAAGCTAGTGTAGGTGTGATTTTAAGTGAAAAGATGAAGAACAACTTGATTCACTATAGTTGCAAAAGTGAGAGAATTCTCTGGATTCATTTGAAAGTGAAACTTTAGAGAATCGTAATTGTTGTAGTGTATGCTCCTTGTGATTCGAAACCTTCTGATAAGAAAGAAGATTTCTGGAATGAGCTAAAAGCTGTTTTGAGCCAGTTTGGTTCTAAAGAAAATGTTATAATAGCAGTGGATTTCAATGCTAGAGTAAGTGTGCAGAATGCAATTTCTGACAATGTTCTGAGTAAGTTTAATGATCCTTGTGTGAATAATAATGGTGAAAGATTAATTGAACTCTGCATTAAGAATGGCTTGTGTGTATCTAACATGTTTTTCAACCACAAGTATATCCAAACATATACTTGGGGAAATCGTACTCTTGGTCAAAAGAGTGTGATAGATCTTGTTGTCCACGATCAGCGTCTGAAACACTTCGTTGTTGACACCCGTGTGATGAGAGGTGTGGATGATGGTTCTGATCATTACTTGGTAGTGTCATGAGTGAAACTTAATGTTGGTTGGAGGAAAAGGAATAGAAAGAGACCCAGGATAGAAAGAATAAAGGTTGATAGGCTCCTTGAAGATCATCAGCATTATTCTGACTTACTCAGAGAATGACTGAAGGAGCTGAAGTCTGGTGAGAGGGATGTAGAAAAGAAGTGGGAATGTTTTAAGAACTGTGTTGTCACTGCTGCTAAAGAGGTATGTGGCACCACAATAGTGGGTAACAATAGAGGTGATGCTTGGTGGAATAGTGAGATTGAAGAGGCAGTTAAGAGAAAGAAGGAAGTCTATTTGGAGATGCTGCAAGGTAGAGTCTCTTTGGATGAATATCGCTGTAAGAAGCGTGAAGCTGCTAAGCTGGTTCGCCAGAGTAAGGCAAAAGATAGGAAGGAGAAGGTGGAAAGGCATGAACTGGCTTTTTGGAAAGATAGGAAGTCTTTCTGGAAGTACACGAGACTCGGGAAAAATAGAAGAAACAAAGTTGTAAGTTGTGTGAAGAATGAGATTGGGGAAATGATATGGGAGCCCAATGAGTTAAGTGACAGATTGGGTGAATACTTCTGTGAGTTATTAGATCAGGAAAGGAAAGATGAGTCTGAGACAGATGCAGATGATGTCACAGTGAGGGAAGGAAGCACAGGAGGGATCTCAAGAGAAGAAGTGTGTAAAGCTCTAAAATCTCTTCAGAATGGTAAGGCTCTGGGAGTTGATGGCATAACTACTGAGATGTTGAAATATGGTGGTGACTCTGTAATTGACTGGTTAACTGAAATTTGCCAGTTGTGCTGGGAGTAAGGAATGGTCCCTCGGGATTGGAAGGATGCTATTATTGTTCCCTTGTATAAGGGAAAAGGTGATCATACTAAATGCAAGAACTATTGTGGTATCAGCCTACTAAGTGTGCCAGGGAAAGTGTTTGGTAAGGTTGTTATTGAAAAAGTACGGGATCTTACATCAGAGAAAGTGTGGGATGTTCAGAGTGGTTTTATGCCTGGTAAAGGCTGCACTAACCAGATTTTTGCATTATGCACGATGATTGAAAAGTATCTGGCTGTTGGGAAGAAAGTTTTTGTTGCCTTCATAGATTTAGAGAAAGCTTACAACCGAGTAAATAGGACACTTTTGTGGAAGGTATTAAATGAATATGGTGTTACTGGGAATCTACTTAATAGTGTATGCTGGTAGTAGAGCTTGTGTACGAGTGAATGGTGTTTTTTCAAAATGGTTTTCTATTGGTGCAGGAGTTAGACAAGGTTGTGTAATGTCTCCATGGCTGTTTAATATATTTATGGACATGTGCATGCGTGATGCCAAAATAGATGATAGTGGTTTATGTCTTGGTGATATCTGTGTGAGCAGATTGCTGTATTCTGATGACACTGTCCTGCAGGCAGAGAGCAAAAGTGAGTTTCAGAGTATGTTGACTCGGATGCATGAAGTTTGCATGAAATTCAAAATAAAGAAAAACCAAAGTTATGTTTTTTGAGAGAGCAACTGGTAGTACTGAATGTAATATATGTCTAAATGGCACAGTGATTGACCAGGTGTGAATGAGTTTGTGTATTGAGAAAGTATATTTATCAGAGAGAACAAATTGGATGGTGAAATTATTAGGCAAGTGAATTCTTCATTGAAAGTCATAGCTGCTCTGGGAGGTTTTCGCAGGAATGATGGGTTCTCAAGAGCGTCCTGCATGGCTGTGTATGAAAGTGTAATTGTTCCTACTCTGATGTATGGCAGTGAAACCTGGGTACTGCAGAAGAAACATAGAAGTCGTTTGTGTGCTGGAGAAATGCGTTACTTACGGGAAGGGGGGATGCAAGACATAGTCTGATTGTGTGAGGAATGAAGAAGATGTGTTGCAGTTGTGTGATGTGAAGCAAAATGTTGTTAGCAAGGTGGAGACCAATATGCTTTGGTGGTTTGGCCATGTTGAAAGAATGAGTGATGAGATGCTTACTAAGAAAATCTTTTCAGCCCAAGTGGCAGGAAGGAAATGCAGAGGAAGGCCAAGGAAGACATGGGTGGATCAGATTCAGGAGTGTCTGCATGAGAAAAAGATTACGAGTATGAAGTATAAAAGATCTTGTGTATGGTGTGTAATGGATATCAGTGAAGCCCGAGTCGTATGTCAAGATCGCTGTAAATGGAGAAGTTTGATATGACAACAGTAAGTAAAAATATTTGGTAGTTGTATTTCTTCTTGGAGCTAACCTCTGAATCTCAGAGAAGAGCTTAGTGATATGTATGTATGTATGTACATTGTCACAGCTCTGTTATGGAGTTGGGGGCAAATATCCTGTTCTATTTGAAAATTGGTAAAAGTGCACCTGAGACAATTGAATTATTGTGTGATGTGTATGGAGCTAATTGCCTATATCATGCACAAATATTCTGATCACGTGCATATTTCAAGGATGAGCAGGAAGATTTGGAAAATGATGAAAGGCCCAGAGGGCCCGATTTCAGTGCTGCGCACACATCTGAAATCATTGAGAAAGTTTGTGAAAGGATAAAAAGTGATTGTTGTGTTACCTTGAGGATGCTGGAATGTGAGTTCAGTGTTAATAAGGAGAGAATTCGTCAAATTTTAGTGCAAGAATTGGGGCGGGGGTGTTAGTTTGGTTCCACATAATTTGTCAGATGGCCAGAAATGCACATGACTGGAGTGCACAAAAGACATCCTGAAGAATGCAGGAACAATGTGAAATTTTCTCCAAAATACTGTGGCAAGTGGCAAGACACAGTGTTTCCATTATGATCCAAAAATGAAGCATCATAGTGCTCAGCAGAAGTCGCCACAGTCACTCAAAAGAAAGAAGACCGGGTTACAGAAGTCCAAAATCAAGACAATGCTTGTGCACTTTTATGAGAACAAAGGAATTCTGCATCACAAGTTTGTTCCCAAAGGTACAACTGTCACTGGCAATGAAATGTCAACAGTGCTCAGTGGAAGTCGCCACAGGCACCCAAAGGAAAGAAGATCAGGTTACAGAAGTCCAAACTCAAGACAATGCTTGTGTGCTCTGTGACAGCAAGAGAATTCTGTATCACGAGTTCATTCCTGAAGGTACAACTGTCACTCGCAATGAAAAGTCAAGAGCGCTTAGTGGAAGTCACCACAGGCACCCAAGGAAAGGAGATCAGGTTACAGAAGTCCAACAACGAGACAATGCTTGTGCGCTTTTATGACAACAAAGGAATTCTGCATCACGAGTTCATTTCTGTAGGTACAACTGTCACTGGCAATGAAAAGTCAAGAGTGCTTAGTGGAAGTCACCACAGCCACCAAAAAGAAAGAAGATCAGGTTACAGAAGTCTAACATCAAGACAATGCTTGTGTGCTTTTACAACAGCAACGGAATTCTGCATCACGAGTTCATTCATGAAGGTACAACTGTCACTGGCAATGAAAAGTCAAAAGTGCTCAATGGAAGTCACCACAGGCACCCAAAGGAAAGAAGATCAGGTTACAGAAGTCCAAAAACGAGACAATGCTTGTGCGCTTTTATGACAACAACGGAATTCTGCATCACGAGTTCATTTCTGTAGGTACAACTGTCACTGGCAATGAAAAGTCAAGAGTGCTTAGTGGAAGTCACCACAGGCACCCAAAGGAAAGAAGATCAGGTTACAGAAGTCCAAAAACGAGACAATGCTTGTGCGCTTTTATGACAACAAGGGAATTCTGCAACAGGAGTTCATTTCTGAAGGTACAACTGTCACTGGCAATGAAAAGTCAAAAGTGCTCAATGGAAGTCACTACAGGCACCCAAAGGAAAGAAGATCAGGTTACAGAAGTCCAAAAACGAGACAATGCTTGTGCGCTTTTATGACAACAAGGGAATTCTGCAACAGGAGTTCATTTCTGAAGGTACAACTCTCACTGGCAATGAAAAGTCAAGAGTGCTTAGTGGAAGTCACCACAGCCACGAAAAGGAAAGAAGATCAGGTTACAGAATTCCAACATCAAGACAATGCTTGTGTGCTTTTACAACAGCAACGGAATTCTGCATCAAGAGTTCATTCCTGAAGGTACAACTGTCACTGGCAATGAAAAGTCAACAGTGCTCAATGGAAGTCGCCACAGGCACCCAAAGGAAAGAAGATCAGGTTACGGAAGTCCAAAAACGAGACAATGCTTGTGCGCTTTTATGACAACAAAGGAATTCTGCATCACGAGTTCATTTCTGTAGGTACAACTGTCACTGGCAATGAAAAGTCAAGAGTGCTTAGTGGAAGTCACCACAGCCACCAAAAAGAAAGAAGATCAGGTTACAGAAGTCTAACATCAAGACAATGCTTGTGTGCTTTTACAACAGCAACGGAATTCTGCATCACGAGTTCATTCATGAAGGTACAACTGTCACTGGCAATGAAAAGTCAAAAGTGCTCAATGGAAGTCACCACAGGCACCCAAAGGAAAGAAGATCAGGTTACAGAAGTCCAAAAACGAGACAATGCTTGTGCGCTTTTATGACAACAACGGAATTCTGCATCACGAGTTCATTTCTGTAGGTACAACTGTCACTGGCAATGAAAAGTCAAGAGTGCTTAGTGGAAGTCACCACAGGCACCCAAAGGAAAGAAGATCAGGTTACAGAAGTCCAAAAACGAGACAATGCTTGTGCGCTTTTATGACAACAAGGGAATTCTGCAACAGGAGTTCATTTCTGAAGGTACAACTGTCACTGGCAATGAAAAGTCAAAAGTGCTCAATGGAAGTCACTACAGGCACCCAAAGGAAAGAAGATCAGGTTACAGAAGTCCAAAAACGAGACAATGCTTGTGCGCTTTTATGACAACAAGGGAATTCTGCAACAGGAGTTCATTTCTGAAGGTACAACTCTCACTGGCAATGAAAAGTCAAGAGTGCTTAGTGGAAGTCACCACAGCCACGAAAAGGAAAGAAGATCAGGTTACAGAATTCCAACATCAAGACAATGCTTGTGTGCTTTTACAACAGCAACGGAATTCTGCATCACGAGTTCATTCCTGAAGGTACAACTGTCACTGGCAATGAAAAGTCAACAGTGCTCAATGGAAGTCGCCACAGGCACCCAAAGGAAAGAAGATCAGGTTACGGAAGTCCAAAAACGAGACAATGCTTGTGCGCTTTTATGACAACAAGGGAATTCTGCAACAGGAGTTCATTTCTGAAGGTACAACTGTCACTGGCAATGAAAAGTAAAGAGTGCTCAGTGGACGTCACCACAGGCACCCAAAGAAAAGAAGATCAGGTTACAGAAGTCCAAAATCAAGACAATGCTTGGGCGCTTTTATGAGAACAAAGGAATTCTGCATCACAAGTTCGTTCCTGAAGGTACAACTGTCACTGGCAATACTTACACATCCATTTTGGAAAGATTGTGGAAGTACAAAAAAAGGCAATGGTTCCTTTTTCACAAAAACACACCCACACACAGAGCAGTTAGTGTACAGAAATTTCTGGCATGAAAACAAGTACATGTATTAAACCATCCTCCATATTCTCCAGATTTACCACCATGTGACTACTTTCTATTCCCTAAATTAAACCTTCCTTTGAAAGGAAAAGTTTTGCAGGACATTGAAGACATACAAAGAACTGTAACATCAGCTATTCACTCCATACCAAAAGATGCCATCTGCAAGTCCTTCCTTTCGTTGGCTGATCATGCCACTTCTTGTATTAACGCAGGGGGAATGTACTTTGAATAAATATGAAGACATACAAAGAACTGTGACATCAGCTCTTCCCTCCATACCGAAAGATGACCTCTGCAAGTCCTTCCTTTCGTTGGCTGATCTTGCCACTTCTTGTATTAACACAGGAGGAATGTACTTCGAATAAAATATATTCGTGTAAGCTTTCCTGCTTTTCCATTTTTTTTTTAATTCAGTCTCATTACTTAATTGCCTCACTGTGTATAAAAGCTGGACATCACTGAGTTAGATAATGGAATTGAAATCCAGGGAAACCCAAAAACTGGTAATGCACCAGCCCAGAGCTTCCCAGACAAAAGGTCTGGAATTGTACAACTTAAAACAGTGAAAATAACACACACAAAATGTGAAAACAGCATATTATTTAATATTAAGTACACAAAAAAAAAAAACTCACCTTTTGTGTTTTGTTAATGTAGCTGAGCAAATCTTCAAATGTTCTCAAAGGAATGTCACAGTACCTGTAGTCACCCCAAGGACCAGCAGCCTCCGATGGGTTAGAAGGCAAACCACTGGCTTCGTGGCAGCAGAGAGGTTCTCCGCAATTAGCTTTGTAACCTTCTTTGTAATAAATATCCAGATGCACGTCCGACAGATGAAGAACTCGATAAACTGGCACATTCGGCTAAAAGTAAGAAAACAAATTTGTGTTGCAAATGAGCAAAGTTATAGCTTACACAACTGCATCAATTTTCAACATATAAAATATTGGGTTGGTGAGAATAAAATGTCCAGCAAAGGACCAGCACACATGGGCAGCAAGAACAGAAAAGTAGGACAACTTACCTAGGCAAAATAATCCCCCTCGACATTGACACACAGTTGCCATCTTTCCGGCAAGGCCATGATCCCAGAACAAAAAAAAACATTGTGGCTGGGACCCAAAGAAGTCTTCGACTGCACGTTGAACCTCGTTGTCTGTCACGAACTGTTTCCCGGACAGGAAGTGATCCAGGAGGCGAAACAGATGATAGTCTGTCGGAGACAAGTCTCGGGATGAGGCAGCACTTCACAGCCCAAGGCACTTAGCGTCAGCGTCGTTCGCCGTGCGACATGAGGGCGGACGTTGTCCTGGAGCAGAAGAACACCATGTCTGTTGACCAAAGCCGGTTGTTTCTATAGCAATTTCCGGTGCATTTGGTGCCATTCAGCACAATTACATTCTGCAGTGATGGTTTGGCCTCTTGCCAAGAAACTCCGATGAATTATCCCGGCTATGGACCACCAGGTAAGGAGCATCATCATCTTGGTGCATAGGAGTGGCTTTTGATGTCGTTAAGCAAGCTGTGTTTTGCTTAACCATTGTGCAAATCGTTTCAGATTATCATAAAGGACCCACTTTTCGTCGCAGGTGACGATTCGATGCAGTAGCGGTCCCCGTTTATTCCTAGCAAGCAGCGATGTGCAGACTTCCAAACACCTAGTCTTGTTGGTGGTTGTCAACTCAATCGGCAGCCACATGTCCAGCTTTTTTACCTTACCCAGAGCAGCCAGAAGACGAACAACTGTCGTGTGGTGGACACCTACCTCTGTTGCCGCTATCTCAAGACACATTTTTCGGGGGTCCGCTTCATCCACACATAACAGAACATCGTCAGAAACAGTAACAGGTCTGTGACCACATGCTTTGTTTTGCAGGTCCGTATCTCCACCTCGAAAATTCACAAACCATCGCCAAATGGTTTGTTCATTGGCTGCATTCTCCTCAAACACTTTGTTAACGTTTTGAGCGGCAATTTCTGCAGAATGGACCAGTTTAAATTCATACAGGAAGATGACTCACAAATCCGGCATCTGCACGTTTCCTTTGCAAGCCATGTTACGTCCAAACGAACCAAGCCTGAACCTTGTTCTTCGCACACGTGGTAGCTATTTATATTAACTCTGTGACACGATACCCGCAACACCTGTGTGCAGTTCCATTCCGATGTGGTGGGGGGCCTGTCTCCAGTGCTCGTTCGCGCAGGACATTTAATTCGCACCAACCCAAATATATTTTACAAATACCATATATACTCATGTATGAACCAACCTCCCCCCTTAAATCAAACACTTTTAAGTGGGATAAGGCCCATCAGGGTTCCTCCCTTCTAAATAAACCCCTGTTCTGCACATTCTTGCCACAATGGATACTCTGCGCTCCAAAGGACTAGCAATCTCCTAGAGCCAAGCACTGCAGTCTCTCATGCCGATAAACTGACCTCCATCAAACTCGCTGATGCAACTGTATGACTGTCTTAAGAGGTATCCTTACCCACTGTTCATAAAGCACTGACATGCCAACTCAACCATGTGGTGCTTATAACAGAAAAATGGCCCGTTTCTGTATTGTGATTTTGGCCGATCTGATTTGCATAGATGCCGTACGCATGTACCTATGATGCCGAAACGCTGATAATTTCGGCGATATTGCCTGATTAGCATCATCATCATCATCATCATTGTCAACCATTATCAATCCACTGCTGGACGAAGGTCTCCCCAAGTTTCCTCCACAACGGTCTGTCTTGTGCCAGTCTCCTCCATGTCACCCCTGCATACTTTCGAATTTCATCCACCCATCTCCCATGTGGTCTTCTTCTGGGTCTTTTCCTGTCCCTTGGAATCCAATCTAAAATTTCGGCTGTCCATCGATGATCTGTCCTTCTGGCAGTATGTCCAGCCCATTGCCATTTCAGGGATTTAACTCTGATCATGATGTCTTCCACTCTTGTCATTTTTCGGATCCACCAGTTCCTCTTCTTATCTCTCCTGGTTACACCAAGCATGCACCTCTCCATGCTTCTTTGAGTTGTCTGCAGCCTTTGTATGTCTCTTTTAGTTAAGGTCCACGTCTCTGCACCATACGTAAGCACTGGAAGGATGCATTGATCAAACACTTTTCTTTTAAGCCTTAATGGCATATTGCTCTTGAAAATAATGCTGTTTCTTCCAAAAGCTCTCCAGGCAAGTTTTGTACGCCGATCAATTTCTTCATCAATGTGACCCTCACTTGATATCTGCTGTCCAAGATAAACGTACGTGTCTGTTATCTCCAGCTTTTCTCCATCAATCGATAAATCTTCATTTCTTGTAAAAGCATTGAACATCACTTTTGTCTTCTGAAAGTTCATTTTTAATCCCACTTCTTTACTCTTGTCAGCAGTTCCTGGATCATACTCTGCAGCTCTGATGGGGTAGTTGCAAAAATGACTACGTCATCAGCAAAACGAAGGTGGGTTAGATAATCTCCATTAATCTTTATCCCCTTGTTTTCCCAGCTCAGCGACTGAAAAACACCCTCTAATATGGCATTAAAGAGCTTCGGAGATATGGTGTCACCTTGTCTCACTCCCTTTCGATTTTTACGTGTGTTGTATTTTCAAACAGCCTAATCTTTGCACTTGCATTTTCATAGATGTTATTAATAATATTAATGTATGCATCTTCAATACCGCAGGTTTTCAGAGCCATTGTTACTGCTGATGGTTTCACCGAATCAAAGGCTTTTTTCATAATCGATAAAAGCCATGCACAATGGAAGTTCATATTCCCTCGCTCTTTCAATTAGTTCTCTCAGCACGTGGATATGATCTATTGTGCTGTAGCCACTCCTGAATCCAGCTTGTTCTCTCGGTTGAGCCATGTCCAGTGTTACCTTCAAGCGGTGTGAAAGAACTTTAGTGAAGATTTTATAAACTACTGATAGGAGGCTGATAGGTCTGTAGTTTCCGAGATCCTCAATGTCACCTTTCTTATGTAGCAGGATCATTGTAGCAGTGTTCCAATCCTCAGGAATCTTTCCTTCATTAAGGCATCGAGTGAAAATTTGGGCGAGTACTGTTTCGATTTCTCCACTTGCTTCTTGTATGATGTCTACAGTAATTCCATCTTCTCCTGGAGCTTTTCCTCGCTTCATGTTCTTGATTGCATGTGCAACTTCTGCTGGAAGGACTGGAGGAACTCTGGTACTGGTATCTTTCATGATGTCTGGAGTGCATGTATCATCCCTTTCATATAATTTGGAGTAGAAATCTTTCACTCTTGTCAAAATTTCGCCTCTATTTCTTGTTTTACAGAACCATCTTCTTTTCTCAGTGCCATAATCTGTTTTCTTCCTTTACTGAGATGTCCCTTTGCTATCTTTAGGCTTTGGTTGTTTTCAATTGCTTTCCTCACTAGTTCACAGTTGAATTTCCTTAAGTCTTCAGTGATACTTTTTCTTACTGTCTTGCATAGCTCTATATATTCCACTTTGGAAGTCACATCTTCTTTAGTTGTCCTCATCTCTCTTCTTTTTTGCATCAACATTTTGGTTTTTCCTGATAATTTGTTCACATGCAACTTGTTCTTAGACCCAGCTAATTTTGTTGCTGTTTCCATAAGAGCTTTGGTTACTTTTCTGTTAACTTCAGAGATGTCCACTTCTCCGATGTTAGGCCTTCTAAAGCAGAGAACCTGTTCTTCAGTTCTAACTTGAAGGTATTATGGTGTTTTTTGAGGTTGGTTATGTCAATAGATTTTGTTTGTCTTATGAGCTTGCCACGTTCAAGTTTAGTGTTGAGGTGCATCTTACATCTCACCAATCTATGGTCACTACCTGTGTTGAACTTGTTTAGCACACTGCAGTCTTCTATGACGAATTTTTTGTTACACATAATAAAATCAATTTCACTTGTCGTCCCATTTGGATGTCTCCATGTCCATTTCCTGTGTGGCTTTTTCTTGAAGAAGGAGTTCAAGATGAAAAACCCTTCTGCCTCAGCAAACTCAACGAGAGTATTTCCACGCTGGTTTCTGTTGCCATGACCGAATTTACCTACTGAAGTTTCATTCTGTTGCCGTTGCCCTATTTTTGCATTGAAATCTCCCATAATTATTTTCAAGTGCTGCTTACCTTTATTATTTAGATGACAAATTTCCTCATAAAATTCTTCAATTTCTTCTTCAGGATGACTTGTGGTGGGTGCATAAGTTTGAATAATCTGAGCCTGGTATCTTTTCGAGAGTTGGATAACAAGTCGTGCAGCTTTGTCAGAGGAACTTTCAACTTCTACAACTTTATCCTTCAGTTTCTTGTTTATTATAAATCCAACACCACTAGTTCTGCCAGTATCTGTCCCACGATAGTAGAAGAGATGTCCACTTTTCAGTTCGATGAGATCTTCTCCTTTTCTCCTTACCTCACTTAGCCCCACGATGTCCCACTTGATCCTTTGTAGTTCCTCTTCCAATTCAAGAAGCCTTGAATCAGAAGATAGGGAGCGCCCATTGTAAGTAGCCAAGGTCAGCATCAGATGGCAGCCTAGTCCGGTCCTCCGGGGATTCTTAGCACCCTCTGCCTTCATGTCGCACTGGCCGCTGCCTTGGCCAGGTACATTCCAGCTGCCGGAGACTGAGGGCCAAGATTTAAGTTGTGGAATCATTTTGGAGGGGTTTGGCCATAACTCACCACGCTGGCCAAGCGGGTTGGTGAGTGTGGGATAGAATTTCCTCTGATCCCGGTATAGTTATACCGCTATGGGCGGTCGCCAGAGCCCCTTTAATGGGAACAGGATGCACCACGAGAAGGCGGGGTTGACATTTGTCAAGGAGAGGCTGTGATGTTACGCATCACCTGACCTTAGCATATCCTGCAAAAATCAAAGTCATAGCTGGACTCCTTTCATGCGTTTTGTTTTTCACAAACACAAGTGTTTGATACATGGAAAGCAGGTGTCCACATGAAATAACACTGAATGTCAGCTTCCCGTATTAGATAATGTGTTGCAGTACATGAGTAACAATGGAAAAAAAAACCGTACATTATTAAATCATCCTTTACTCATCAAAATAAAGAAACTCTGAACTTTACAAATACTCTTTTGAGCTCTAATTTACCTACTGATAAAAGTGACTTAGAAGTTAAAGACACGAGAATTTTGGAATCTGGAACACAACAAAGAAAAAGATATGAAGCATAACATACTAATCTCAGTATAAAGAAACTAAATGGAAAGAAGAATGGTAGCACTCCAAGAAAATAGTAAGTTTCATGGGTGCTTTTGTCACACTGAAATTGTTTGTGGAACATTAATTAGCCTTGATCTCTCTTAAATGATTTTTTTTAATTTATTTATTGTGATAAGAATATAGACAAGCAAAAACTGGTTAAATTTGCCAAGGGTGTATTCAAAATTAAAAATCTATTTGGGAAGGATAGGATATCTAAATAAATAGGAATAATTATAGCACTACAATTTTTTTTTAATTGCAACGTGGAATGTACAAGGTTTCAAAAAACATTCAAAACAATATAAGGTCATCAGTAAATTTTTAAATTTAGATCTAGATATTTTATGTATACAAGAAACACGTTTTTTTTTGGAATTTGGTGAAATCCTTGCTTTTAGACAAAAATCCCAAAACCCTAGTTGGCATTCTCTTGGCAGTAACAGATCATGTGGTGTCAGTATTGTTATTAATCCCAAATTTAAAATTAAAAAATTTGAAGGTGATCAACAAGGGCATTATCTGTGGTTAGAGTTTGAATTTCAAAAAAGAATTTTACACTTCACCCAGTATTTGCTCCTTCCACAACAACTTATAAACATACCTTTCTTCAGAATTTTTCAAGATCTATGTTTAAAAAAAATACTATTCACATATTTGCTGGTGATATGAACACAACTTTACCTGAACCAACACTACCAACTCGAAATGCCAAAAAAATTGACACATAAAACTTTTTTACAAACAAAAAACAAAAAACGAAAGTTTCACTTTTGATCTTTTTGACATTTGGGATTTGAAAGTAACCCCCCCCCCCCGCCCTCCTCCCAACTGGAATTATTCACACATATCCTTAAAGGCTGCAATTCGAGACTGATTTTTTTTTAATCTTTTAAAGCTGAAACCACATATTAAAATTTAAAAAAAAAAGAATTTCTAAATCTTCCAAATTATGTTTCAGATCTTGCCCTTGTACAAATAGAATTGGATTTAGACTTCAAAATTTTGAAACCCTTGCATTGGATGATTTCAAATGCTATTTTGGAAGATGAGAATTCTTGTGAAGAACTTGGAAAATTTTTAGGTAACTTCCAAACTGTCCAAACCACTTGAGATAATTTGGATGAATTTAAATTGAAAATAAAAAATAAAGCTACAAGTGTTAGAGGAAAATTAAGCAAAATTTGAAAAACCAATGTAAATAAATATAAAAAATTAATTACTTGTTTTAAAAATCAAAATAACTCTTTCATTCAGAATCTTATTCTATCCTTTACAAACAAATTAGAGTTTATTCTACAGGCTAGAGCACATTATGTGATGATTGATGTTCATATCACCGAATTAATAGGTGAAATAAATATTAACCTGTTTAAAAGAGAAAAAAATAAGAAACTTAACTAACACGGATCCCACATTAGATAAATCAGAGACAGAAAAAATAAATGAAACTTTTTTTGACTACTATAATAATTTATTTAATCCATCTAAACTACAAGGTTCAAGAGAAATTCAAATTAATAGACAAATATATAGAAGTAAAAGAGGTGGATGAATTTGAATTTTTAAAACCAATAACATACACAGAAGTGAGAAATGCTTTGTTCTTTTTGCCAAATGGTGCATTCCCTGGTCTTGATGGATTAACAACTGAATTCTATAAAAAGTTGAAAAAAAAAAAATGAAGCAAAAAAAAATATATACCTAAATTACTTTTTATTTATAATGAAATTTTTAATGCAAAAAGACACCCTATTCAATGCAAAAAAAAGCCTTACAAAATTACTCTTTAAGGGTGGCATTTCTGAAAACCCACAAAATTGGTGCCCAATTGCGATCCTTAATGTTGATTATAAAATCTTCTCTAAAATGATTACAAATCGGATCCACCCAGTCTTAGGAAGCCCATCTGCTCGGTTATCATCGACGTAAAACATTTAACAGACAATGGGCAAATGTGCTCAGTTCTGGAACGTCATATCCAATTTAACATACACTATCTACCAACAAGTAATTGGACACCCCTGCAATCAACGATATCTGCGGTCCTGATACACGTCACAGCCACCGCCATTAAATATCGTGTGGGAAACAGCAACGCAACAAGTCGCACGCAAGATGCCACGCAGTTCGGAGCTCTCCGATTTCGAGAAAGGTGTAATCGTCGGGTATCACAGAAATGGCCGAACCACACGTGACATATCCAGCGAGTTGAAGTACCCAAAATCGACAGTGGCCTACGCGATTGGCAAGTGGAAGACGAGTGGTGACTGTCGGAATGTGCCCCGACCCGGCAGACCCACAAAACTGGGAGTTAGAGACCGACGGGTGCTGGCCAGAGAAATTCGGAAGAACCGCACCAAATCGACGGGCCACATCCGCGAGGAGTTTCAACAGGCATCCGGGAGTGTTCTTTCAACGAATACCATCTGTAAGGAAGCCCATCTGCTTGGTTATCATGGACCTGCTGCTGCCCACAAGCCTTTGATACATAATCTTTGTTTTTTGCTCCGAGCTGTTTGTCATAAAATGTACGACAGGCATTGCCCCGCAGTGTCACAGTCCACTTATTCTTCTGTTTAGGATTATTTTGAAATCCTAAACAGAAGAATAAAGATGATCAGATAATGGCACCGCTTCAGACAACAAACATTAATGCAGAATGAAGACCAAATGTAAAAATAGATTTAAAAAATGCACATTTAAAATTGCATATCGTAAAACCGGTTTAAGACTGAACCTGTATAAAATGGAAACCATCCCAAAACAGAACTTTTATTTGGTGTTGAAATGCAAGTTAGAAAATTGCATATTATTTAACCTGTCAGGAACTGAACCTGCCAAACTTGGAAACAAAAATGGCAAGAGAGCAAATCAACCTGGTAACAACAAAAAGTTTCCAGATGTTCCAATCCCATCAAATATCTATATATTAATTCTATAAGGATTTTTACTGTCAGTCCTATTTTGAGAGAACGGCAGATTATAAAGATATGGTTGAGGTATCAAAATAAAGGTCTTACCATGTAGATGTGTCAGTCGAAGAGAAAAACGAGATTGGTGCTACGGTTTGGGTGTTGTGGAGTGGCAAAGTTCCCATGTAAAGTTTATGGGAGAAGCGTGCGGTTGACTCGTGCGCTGTTGAAGGCGGAAGCATGGAGGGACTGAGTTAGTCCAAAGTCTGAAGTCTTCTCTTTTCTGAGCGAGCCATTGTGCAAAGCAACGCTAGCAGGCATTCGTATCAAAGTTCTTCTCATCAGAACAGCGAACACTCTTGAAGACATGATTGAGTTATGCCATTGGACTGTGTGATGTATATATACAATTTAATATTCATTTGATCCAGTTTATTCACGTAGGTAAGATGTTTCCCATTCTGTAAAGATGTAAATAAACATTCCGTTGACCATTGTTAGTGGAAATATTACGGGTGACTGTTTATAGCCCATTGAGTTGCTCACGGTAGTCGTTAAACTTTCAGTCAAAAAAAAAAAAAAGTCACAAACCTGGACTATTGTCTTTACTGAAGTTGTTGAATAAATTTGTCAATCAAATAAAGTTTACATTTGTTGTATCATATGAGTTCATCTTTTTCAGAAAAAAAAAAAAACTGACCGTCAATTCCAACAGGTGAAGAGTATTTGCAATGCGAATTTCATTCCAACAATATTTACATACACAGCTGTGACTGAAGATGAGAGTGAAAGAGTGCGTTATCCAGTTGAATTTTTTGCGCACGATCCAGATGAGTG
Organism: Macrothele yani; assembly: GCA_039090855.1. NCBI lineage: Eukaryota > Metazoa > Arthropoda > Arachnida > Araneae > Macrothelidae > Macrothele > Macrothele yani. Next base: position 14,397,655 of record CM077031.1, on the reverse strand, counting down.
GACTTCCGCCTCACATTTTACGACTGAAAAAGGGTGCAGTTGTGATGTTCATCATGAACCTGGCCGCCCCGGTGGCACAGTGGTCTAAGCGCTGGCTTATGATGATTGTTCGTCAGGGTCCGGGTTCGAATCCTGGTGAGGCATGGATGTTGTGTTTGTCTTACGGCACTGGCTCTCTCCCTTCCCTGGAGCCAGTGACCCTATATTAGGAATGGGCGACTTCTTATAGCCCATTGAGTTGCTCATGGTGGTCGTTAAACCTTCAGTCAAAAAAAAAAAAAAATCACAAACCTGGACTATACTGTCTTTACTGAAGTGGTTGAATGAATTTTTCAATCAAATAAAGTTTACATTTTTGTTTCATATGAGTTTATTATTTAAAAAAACAAAAAATAATAACCGTCGATTCCAATGGGTTTCATCTAGTTTTAATTGAATACAAAACGTTACACAATAAAGTGGAATGACGAATTCATATGGGACAAATATGCTTGAAGTTGTACGTAGGAGAGTCAAAAAGATAGTTGCACTGCTTGATAAAAGAACACAGGATCGAAATTACAGAAAAATTTTATATGTGCCTGAAAGTTCCATACAAAAATTACTTCACAACGTAATCACCTAGTTTATTGAAACATTTGTCGAGGCGTGGCACAAGTTTTTCTATGCCTTCTGTGAAGAAATTCCGTCCAATGTCCGATAACCATTGCTGGATTGCAGCTTTCACCTCGTCATCAGAGTCATATCGTCGCTTTGAAGTTTTTGTTTCATGGGACCGAAGACGTGGAAGTCACATGGCGCAAGATCTGGGCTATAAGGGGGGTGGTTCCACACTTCCCACCTAAACTTTTTCAGAAGGTCACTTGTTAGGTTCGTTGCATGTGGTCCCGCATTGTCATGCAGGAGCACAATGTCTTTTGAAAGTTTACCTGGCTGTCGATTTTAAGTGAATTGTGCAATCTCTTCAGGGTTTCACAATAAGACGATGCTGTAATCGTGGCACCCTCTGGCATGAATTCGGTATGCACCACACCTTCTCTGTCGAAAAACAGCGTCAGCATCACCTTCCCCGCAGATGGAACTATTCGGCACTTTTTTCGAGTCGGGGAAGTGGAATGTTTCCACTTGAGAGAGCTGCGTTTCATTTCAGGTGAGAAATGATGCACCCACGTTTCGTCTCCGGTCACAATTTTGTCCAAAAACTAATTTCCTTCCTGCTGATAACGCTTCAAGAATGCAAAGGCACTTTTAAAACAATTCCCTTTGTGTTCTTCAGTCAACAGACAAGGCACCCACTGAGCACAAACTTTACGGAATTCAAGATGTTGCACAATAATTGTATGCACACTTCCATGTCAAATATCCAGTTCTTTTGCGATTTCGTCTTCTTTTACTCGTCTGTTTGCAAGAATGAGTTCACTCACGCCTTCCCTTGCAGTAATCGTTCTCCATATCAGTACGTCCATTCTCGAACAAGATGCACCATTTTGCAATAGCTTGATGCAATATTGCGTTCTCACCGTACACTTCGTTCAACTGCCGAAAAATTTCAGTGCAGTTACACCCTTTTGCCCACAAAAAACGAATCACTACACGCAGTTCCAATTTGGACGCCACCAGCAGTTGCCGAGGCAGGTTCACAACTCGTTAGCGAGCGAACTAAAACTACTGCGTAGAAGCAACTGCGGCAAGTGCTGCAGATAAATGCCAGCAGTGTTGCCACAAAGTGTCAACAAAATATCTTTTTACCGAAATGTTTTACGGAGGAGTGCAACTAACTTTTTGACTGCCCCTCGTAGATAACATAATTAAACAGAGAGAGAGAGAGAGATTGCTTTTCAGTAATTGACAACAACAAAAATGTTTACATCATGACAACTAACACAGCAATAAGACATTTCTGAATTGACTGTATTTTTACAGTTCTCACATAATATCAATCACTCAAAAAACTTGAAAATTTCATTGCCCTGGAGTGGGAATCGACAATTCGTGTGGGTGGATACGGGAATATGGAATTTGTCCTAGGTGGTGTAATGGTTAGCATACTCAAACTGTAATCAGGAGATGCGGATTCGATTCCACTACAGAGCAATGAAATTTTTTCATTTTCTGAGTGATTGATATTATGTGAGAACAGTAAAAATACAGTCAATTCACAGATGCCCGATTGCTGTGTTAATTATCATGATGTATTTTCCACATAATACAAGAAAAATATTTCTTACGTGCTATAATATACAAATGTTTACATTTCAATGGCTTCCATGAATGCACCTGTATAAAAGAAAATAATTCCAGTTTCTCGGATTGCATCTTAGATGGGTTTCGCTGTGTAAATACATTTAAAAATGAGCAACCAATAACAAAGAACCAAATGATACCACATGGGAAAGACCCAGGCCTCTGGGTCACACCTAACGAGTGTGCCACTGATGCCTAGAGTGCCAACAGAGAATCTCTAGCACTTGGAATATCTGTAATGATAGTAAATAAGAAGCATTTCATAGCAAAAAAAAAAAAAAAAAATAGCATAAAACAACTTACAAAATTCTCCCAAAATGGGACATTTAAAAAAAAATGAATTCCCTGACACTGGGTTTGAAAACAAACAGGACATTAATCTGATTAAATTGGCCCACTTTGGTAACCATGTGTAAGTATAACACTAGAAAAATCCTGAACTACAAAATATCACATAGTGTGGGAATGGGGGGGACGGGAATGGATAAAATTCCAGGACACCTAAGAAAATTTTAGGACACTTCTAGGACAACTAGGAAACAAGATTTTTTTCTTACTAAATGATGCTCCCAAACTGGTCAGGGGAGGCTTCTTCCTGAATTTAGTTCTACTTACAAAACAATTATGACTCATTACAACCTACTCAAATAATGACAGATTTGTACCAAAATAAACAATTTGCAGTTTCAAGAGAGAATGAAAATTTAAAAAAAAAAAAATTTACCTTCGGTGGTACTACTGGCTTCACTGGTGGCTTAGGGAATGGTGTCATAGGTATAGTCCAATTATGAAGAGGATTAACATATTTTGCACAATAACCTCCAAGCATAAGACCACACATTTCCTTTGGTGAAAATACCACTTTGCCTAAAACTTCAACAACTTCATGCTAGACAAAAGAAGAAAGTACAGTATGCCATTAATGAAATGCAGGTGAGTATTATATAATGCAAGAAATTATAATGAAGGGTCAAGCTTAATAAAGAAAACATTCACTGAAGTACAATAAAAAATTATTAGAAACACCTATCTATGAGGATGGATCAAAAAGTTGGCTACACTGTTGAATAAAAATAAAAAAACAAGGAGCTATACTCAGCGGACGTATGCTGATTTAAAAACACAACATTTATTAATGTTTCGAAACATCGCGAATGGCTGAGTGGTTAGCAATTCAGACTACCAATGCATGGTCCTCAGGTTCGATCCTGGGCTGATCTTGCGGAGGTGGTGCGATTTGCTAACAATCACTGAATATTCGCCGTACATCGGACGAGCACGTTAAGTGACGGCCCCCAGGCTGGACTCACTGGTTAAATGGGTATCCTTTCCTATGCTCCCTCTGAAATTCTCTCACCCTTCTATGTGCAACATTGTACTTGTACGGTGGCGCCATCTACTGTACTCTAATCTGACTACAAACTGTTCTGTCAAAGTCACTAGACTTGCTCTCATTCCTTCTGTTTCCGTGTCCTGCCCAAAAGGCGAACTCGCTGTAGGTGACTGAGATTTAAAATCTACCCACTGTGGACTGAAGTCCTACAAGAAAATGACGCAATGCTTAATTTTTCGACATAGTCCCCTAAGGTTTGTAAACATTTATTGGAACGTATGATCAATGTTTCCATACCTGTACAGAAAAAGTTTCCATCAGTTTGGTGCAACCACTTAAGGACTGCAGTTTTCACAGCCTCATCAGTTTGGAATCGTTGTCCACTAAGGTCCTGTTTCATTTTACTGAACAACCAGTTAAGGACTGCAGTTTTCACAGCCTCATCAGTTTGGAATAGTTGTCCACTAAGGTACTGTTTCATTTTACTGAACAACCACTTAAGGACTGCAGTTTTCACAGCCTCATCAGTTTGTAATCGTTGTCCACTAAGGTCCTGTTTCATTTTACTGAACAGTTAAGGACTGTAGTTTTCACAGCCTTATCAGTTTGGAATCGTTGTCCACTAAGGTCCAGTTTCATTTTACTGAACAAATGGTAGTCGCAAGGGGATAAGTTGGGGCTGTACAGTGAATGTTTCCACACCTCTCACTTGAATGACTGCAGCAATTTCTTTGTTTTCCATGCTATGTCGGGATTGGTGGTGTCACACAGCAGAATAACACCTTAACTCAACTCACCCAGGCGTCTGTCTTTAATTGCCTTTCACAAATTTTGAAGCGTTTGGAAATATGAGTCAGCATTGATATTTGTACCTTTTGGCAGAAATTCTGTGTAAACAACACCTTCACAACCAAAAAAAAAAAAAAAAAGAAGCCATGACCTTTCTGCAGATGGTTGGACTTTGCACTTCTTCCTTGTTGGAGAGGTGACATGCTTCTGTTCCATGGATGATCATTTGGTTTCAGGGGTGAAATGGTAAAACCACGTTTCGTCATCTGTGATAATTCGACGCAAAAAATTATGACCCTCACTGCAAGGCCGTAGCCAGGAATTTTTTTTGGGAGGGGACCAAAATGTTTTTATCGGGGAAGTATTCATTTCTTTTGATGATTGAATAGAAACGAGCATTTTTTAGTTTAAAATTCAAAAAACTATACCAATCCTTCCTTCCCCCACCCATTTTTGGGATTATTATTTGTAAAATTTTCCTCATAAATTTGCGTTACTTGTAAAATTTCTGCCTGTAAATTTACAATAAACGTAAATCAAACACAACGAGAGGTCATTCCTTTAGATAACTGTTTCAGGGTTCCCACTCAAAAGTAGAAAAAAATTCCCTGACTTTTCCAGGTTTTCCAGGTGGTTCTGAGAGTTTTTCCAGAGCGGCAAATCAAATAACATTGCGACAAATTGTTGCATTTCCTTACATTCTTGCGTTCCTTACGAAAGCATACATTTGTTAATTCTTTAAATAACTGTTCTTTATACAATTACCTGCTTTTTATGAATAACAATTAAATGCATGAGGCATATTATTTTTGGTATTATAATTCCATGATCTTTTCTGAACCTAAGTGGTATACTGCCCATGTACAATTTGTTAATACATTCCCGTAGAAACAGTTCATATGTAAGAAAAAAATCTGTATGTTGAATAGTTTGTTTTCCTTTCTTCTATAGCACAGTGTAGATAAGCTTAATGACCGAATGGGCTCCTGCTCAGAGAAATGTCGAAAGAGAATCAACCAACAAAGGGCTTTGATCCATTGTTTAAGTGGTTCTCTTGTGATGTGTTTCTCCAAGCAAGAGTGTATAAGGCCACTGTGCCTAATTGTTCCATGTTACAAAATATGAAGCAAACTATCTGCAGAAATCGAATAAAACCGTAATGTCTACAGGCAATTTTTTAAATTCAGTTTTGATAATTTTTAGAGAACTAAGGAATAATGTAATGTATTGAAAGCAAGATTTATCAAATTCTAGACAGGCTGTAATTGCAAATAATTGCTTACCTGAAATTAATACTGATAATGTTATGTTCATCTCACACGAGGGAGAATTAAAAAGACGCCACATAGTGAACGTCCCGATTATACAGTCCATAAAGATAAACAGAAAATGTGGAATATAAAGGATAAATAACTTTCATTTTCCCTAATTACTTTATAGTTACAAAAATTAGTGTATTTAACATAAATTTTACATAATATTTAACAAAATCATGTCTTATTTTTTGTTTCAGGTTTAACGACCACCATAAGCAACTTGTTGGGCTATATCAGTCCATCCCTAATTTAGGACCTTTGGCTTCACGAAGAAGGAGAGCCAGTGCCGTAAGATAAACACACCACCCATACCTCATCTGGGACTTGAATCCAGGCTCACTTGGACGAATAGTCAGAAACCAGAGCTTAGACCACTGGACCACCGAGGTGGCAAACCATGTATTTACATGTTTTAAAGAATATTTGAACTAAGACTTAATTTAAATTCTACATATAATGAAATATTTCAATCGATTAGGTGAAATTATGTAACTGATTTATCTGTATTTTAAGTGCACACAAGTATATAAATAATATTTTAAACGACTCACAACATTTAGAGTTCCAGTTAGGTTTAAAAATGCAAGCTGGGAGAATGAGACTGAAGAGAATAAATTGCCGTTAAATGATACAATGCTGAAGCTTTAAATCCTTTAAGTGCTTATTTTACATAAGTATAAAAGAACACGGAAACTTTTGCTGAAATTGAAGTCTAATGGGAATGATAAAATGGAGAGTGTCTGACAGAGTCTCTTAACATTTTGTTAGAGCGGTTATATCAAATCGATCTAACAATTTGTATTTTCTATTGGAATTCACTTAGAATCTTTAAAGACAAAGCAAACTAAAACAGCTATTAAAAAATAAAAAAAAAAGAAGAGAGAGAGAACGGAAATCATGACAGCATTTCTGCGTCTGAGGAAAAACGTGTGCCAGTACCATCCCAACAATTCTAGCAATCAGGGAAAATACTGCTGACATTTAAAAATCAAAATTGTAATTATTTTAGCTAAAGTTAGTTCTTGCACTTGGCAATGAGAACATCGAATCTATGCTATTTCAAAGGTGCCAACCTCTAGCAGAACATATCAGTAATCAATAGGGGAATTTTCAGTAATGTTTCAATAATGTAACACAAACTTTCAGTAATGTAACACACCATTTTTTTTTTTTAAAGTTAAGGACAATATTATAGTATTACTGTGTAACCTGTAATACTTGTATGAGGTGCCTATCGGTAATCACCATACGTCGTTAACGCGTGGAATGGGTATTTCATGAGAAATTAATGCATGAAATATGTAATAACTTTGCATGTTTACACTATCCTCACAAAAAAATATGAAATTAAATTATCAATATTGTACTTACCTCATGTCATTGCTGACATAAAAACTCCCTTGTTGCTTGTTTTGCAGTGGTATATTCTTTTTCAGAAAACTTTTTATAACACAGCTCACCTGAGGAAAATGCTTTACTTTTCTGTACAAGAAGGGCACTTAATGTTTTGGTGCTCATTGTTGGGCAAAAGTACGTGAGGTATTTCCTTACTATACTAAATATTCTATACGTAGAGGAACTGCTGTGAGGGATAGTCAATATTACCAACATTAGTTTAGGCAATGTGGAATACTTGGGAAGGCCAGATGAATCCTTTGTCTTAGATATTTCATTCCATGCCACATATGCTCAAGGATATCCAGTTTCATCAATATCAGTCTGGGAACATAGCATGAAAGAAGCGACCAGCATGATCACAGCTTGCTATAGGTAGGTTATGCTCCACAACGATTGTAGTAAACAGCAATTCAGCGTTTATCACGCTATTTTCATTCTTTTTTGCAAAAAAATTATCCAAAGGCTTTGATCGAGTCTTTAATTTTACACAATCCTGGTATTTGTTTTGACTGGATATGCCTTCGGCAATCATCTCGTCCTACATGGGCTACTGATTACTCTCATATTAGAAGGCACGCAAGGAAACCTTTATTTCAGCATTTGTAACATTTTCCATTTCCTTGCTCAAGATTTGGGAGAAAGATTTGGATGTTCCTGGAGAAACCTCTTTGCATATTTATTTGTTTCAGAAACGACAATTCCAAGGATGAAATTGGTAAAAAACAAGTAAAAAATATGCAATAGGTGCCACATCAGTTGCTGGAGCATGTTTGGGCTCCCTGCATTTCATGTTAATAAAAAAAAGATGCTGAGGTTGTTCATCACTTCTCTCTATTAACATCCTCCCATTCACTTTCAGAACTTTCATGATCTGAAGATTCACTATAAAGATCTTCACCTTCTGAAGAAGATATGGTGTGCGTGGCACGGTGGCTAGTTTTTTGGCTTGATGTTGCTAGGCCAATATCACTCTCAGATGATTCAAAATCCTCACCATCACTTGGCAAACTTTCACTCTCACTACAAGCCACTTCAAATAACCTTAGAAAACAATTTCACGCAGTGGGAAAAAGCACGTCTCCTAGTCTGAGGAACAAGCTGTCAATAAAATCATCCTGTGCTAACACGAGTTTGGAAAAAGATGGGGATTCGTAATTCACGGAGTTTTGCGATTGTGTCTGTTTGTTTGGGAAAAAGAAATGAATAATGTGAAGAGCTTCTAGTAATAAAACACTGCACTTCGTTCTCCCGCGCGGCGAAAGTCCGCAAGAAATATAAACATCCGTCATCACGGGACCACGCGTTGCGACGAATTGATCGTTATTGCACTTCGAACGGGCTCGAAAAAGTGATTTCCGACAGTACGACGTCTTATAATTCACCAACAATTGCAAAGCGAACAGCACTGCCTCAACTGCAGCAGGAAAAGTTTTGGCTAAAGTAACCTTTCTCCTGTCACACGGAAAAGTGCGTGGGGAACCGATACGATAGCAAGCGCAAACTCTTTACGATGACACTTGCGGCATATTACCTGTAATTTTAGTCGTATTATCCGCAGACCACGAAATTCATAATGTTTACAACGCAAGAAAAAGAATTTACGATTACAAGAAAATTTCTACCCCGTCTAACTTTTGTTCTCGCAAATTTTTTTTTCCCTATGTATAAGCTGAAACCTTAGGAAAAATTACGAGAGAATGATGAATTTTATATTTCTTATTCTAAATAACGGAGATATTTGCGTTTTTACGGAAAACGGTTCCACTATGCACAAAAATTCAAAAAATAATATCTTCTAATCTATCAGAAACAAAAAAAGGTGAAACTTTTAGGGTTTTTTTTATAACTTGGAGGCAGCTACCAGTAAGAATCGGAGATGTGTTGGTGGAAAATTATTTCAATATCAGACGATTTTGCGTGGAATGACCCAGATATGAAAATCTATGGTTCCGGGCGTCGGACTACCCTATTTTTCGCAACCAGCCAGCTCTTGCAGTAATCGGAATATCACCAAAATAGCTATAAATTAATTTCTTCATGCATTATGAAATAGAAATAAGACAGAATCAAGAAAAATCTCTTTCCGGCCGTAAAACAACGAATCTAGAAAACGGCCGTGAAATCTGGGAAATTTGGTAGGTATGCAATAGTACCGGCTTCATTGCATGGTATTTTTCATACAAAATACTCGTAAGTACTATGAAAAAATTAATCTTTCCCCCTCTTTGAAGAATCTTCCTATTTCATATCTTCCCATTTCAAACATTTGAAGGTACATACTTTTCCAACTATACCAACTCTGCTACAGAATTACGAAAGTGAAGCTTTAGTTCGTAAGTGATACGAACTTTTTTCAAAAAATAAATTGTGCCCTCAATTTGCAACATTCATCCACACTGCTCTTGAAGGGGGAAGGGGGACGAATTTATTAGGATAACCAACATCCGGCAAAATAAAAATGTTTTTGTACGGTTTGATAAAAGACAAGTGAAACATGCAAAAAGAAAGGGGGGGAAAAGCGCAACTTCTAAAGTTTCCGATGAATTTCGGCGAAATTTAAAATGGAACGTTATTTTCATATATCTTGCCCACTGTAAAAATTTCAGTCGGTTATTTAAAAAATTGAGGAAATAGCTTTTTCATAATTTTTTTCCCAGTCTACACAGAGAACCAGGGCGCCTACTTAGGAACAAGTGACTGCTCTGCGCGAACGCAGCAGATAAGAGCCTGCGAAGTGGGGGTGTGATTAATGGCTTTCTCTCACGCTTTGACGTGTCCGTTTGTTCGGTTGAAGTTTAGAGCATCTGGAGATGGGGGAAACCGCGAAGAGACGCACTCCCCAGCACAGCTGCACTTTAATCGGTGGGTGGGTTGCCTCGAAGGATAAAACAACTCGGAATTATTTTAAAACTTAGCAATACAGAAATATATTCTACAAAAGTCTTAAAGAAAATATCTTTTTGGCAAAATAAAAAATTCCCTGACTTTTCAGTTCCCTGATAAGAAATTCCCTGATTTTTACGGAAAAACACGATTTTCCCTGAGTTTTCCCTGATTTTTTGAACAATTTTCAAATTCCCTGAGAATTCCCGGTTTTCCCGGTTTTCCAGGTGGCGTGGGAACCCTGTGTTTCTTAATGAATTAAAAATATGTTGAACCAATGTTTTGATACAAGCAATAACAATTACAGTATGTATCAATTGAAAGTTTTAAATTTTAAGGCAAAAATTAAAACATTTAACACAGGTATAATACAATTTGTACAAATCAGCAAATTCAAGAAATTTTTACATTAAGAAGAACAAATAAGGTTTACATTTTCACTCACCTTATAAAAAAATTAGCGCGCCTTGAAGATTTAATTGACAGATTTAAAATTTCGTCCGGTTGCACCTCAGTATTGCAATGGGTTGCTAAAAGTGCTAATCTACTCAGTCTGTTTTCTCGTGTTGAGTTTCTTAAATATGCCTTCAATTGTCTAAGTATTGAAAATGTCCTTTCTGGCGTAGCGGTGGAAATCGGAACTGTAGCAAGAATCTGTAACAAGGTGTGTGAGCTGGGAAAAGATTTGAATCGCATTGTAAAAGGGCCTCCATTGCGTAACCAGGTCTTGAATTAACATCTATGTTGATCCATTTGTTTCACCAAATGGACTATGAGAGTACTCTGCATGTATGTTTTCATAAAATCCTTTGCAAGTCGTTAGCTCTTTTTCTCAGTTCAACATAACATGACGAGGTAAAAATATTTGATGCGCTATGACTAATGTCTTGTGAGTCTCGAATCGATCATTAATTTGTGTTCTCATGTGATCAACAAATGGCACGAAAAGATTCTTCCGGAAATATTCTTCTGGAGTTTCTGATGAAATATTCCCGCTTTGAATCATCCTGGATGTAACTCTTGGCATTGTGATAACTCCATCAACTTATGTGATCAATTTTGACGCTGCATTAAAAGTAACACTGAATTTATCGATGGTGTTACTTCTTAGATGGTCGAGGGAAGTTACCACGAGAACAAAATGTTCCAGTGATGTCGTCAAATCGCAGTCAATGTTTTGAAGAATTTTCAACAGCAGTAATGTCCGTGAAAATACAAAGTCAAATGTGCAAAGTTTAACTACAAACTGGTCTTTGGTAATAGCATATAATAGCTGATGAGCTTTTTGGGAGGATTTGCGATTTTTTTATATCTTGCAAATTTTGTAATGATAAAACTATTACAACGTAGATTTCTCGGAATCTCAATAAAGCTTCATGCTTGCAAACCCAAAGTGTTTCGCATATTGATATTAATGTCGTGTGCCTGGAAGCTGGTAATACTTGCTTGATGAAACCTTTGAGAACATGGTTATTTTTTGCAGATGAGCTAAAAAAGTTCCAACAGACTGAATTGTGCCTATACAGTTTCATATATGTACATGAAATTGTACAAGGATCCCCTAGTGCCAAATGTAGAGAATATTCTCCGCAATGGACGCATAAGGCCAAATAAAAAAACAAAAGCATTACTTGTTGAAGTTCAATTTCAAAAAATTGATTGGGATTTCAGAGGAGGACCGGTCCCTAAGATCCCTCCCCTTGGCTATGGCCATGCCCCTCAGCAGAATACTGTTGTCAACATTTCCAACAGGCGTTACCCACTATATTGTTAGTACTTACTGCAGCATAAACCGGCGACTGATGGAGCATATTGCTGATGTTAAGAAAGGCAGCCCTTCCACCTCCCTTTCAATTTTAACCATCAGCGATACGTTCGCGATTCCCGATTGGCAAAATGTTAATCGGATCGCCCCGTTCAGCAATTGGCATGCCCTAAGGTACCGCGAAAGCATTGAAATCTACCTTACCCCTAACACCTGCAATACTGACACACTTTTTAACATCCCTATCATTTGCAAAGCGATTTTGAAATCTGGCAACAACTGATGCTTTTACCACGTCTCATTCCATGACTGATGAAGGTAGAAGTCGCTACCGAAACGTCCCGTTTATAATTTTCAACGTAACTTATGCGTGTGATGACGATTTCAAGAATTCTTTTAAAGATTCAACAAGATGTTGATATGAATTACTTTACAGGTGTATTCTGCCAAGTGGATGCGATGGCATCCGTCAATTTCCAGATGTTCACTGGAGGAAGATTTCTGTTACAAATGGCTCTCCAAACCACTTCCCATAGGTGTTCAATTGGGTTAAGATTGGTACTGCTGTGGAGGGCCACATTTTAGCACTCTGAAGCAACTGTCATGCTATAAGTGAGAACAACAGAGTTATGTACAGGAATAAAACTCATTAAGCAGAAGCTTTCGACTATTCTATGGACTTGATCACCCAGGATCAACCGGACGGGGGACTGGTTGCCAAAACTACAATGTGAATCGTAGGCGCATGAAGCGCTGCCAGATTTTAGTAGAGAACAATAAATGGGATTTGGTGAGGGGCACGGTGTATGGTAGTCAGGTGATACAACTCCCCATCCAGTTAACAGTTAGAAAATTGGATTGTTAATGTCATAGCTCACCAGGAAGTGTACAGAAGTTGTGGGCCAATCATTTACCCTAATCATTGTAGGAATACATAGCATTTATGATTTCATCAGGACCAAATCTTTATTTATCACAAGAAGTTTTTATTGATTTCATTGAGTAGATATGTGTTACAGAAATTCCAGAAACATTGACGTTTCTCTACAGGAGCATACCTGCCAACTACTACAGAATGTCTGTAGTTTCTACAGATTTTGTTGTCTGGCTACAGAACTACGGAACTCACTGTCAAAACTACGGATTATACGAATTTTCATTTTGTTTAAACTTTTTTTTTTTTTTGCTATTATTTTATGATATACACGAATTTCTTAAGTGGATTTGCAGAATTCCGATTTTATTTTTATTTTTGTTTATTTTTTTTTTTTTTTTTTTTTGTCATCACTTAGATCATTCTCAAGATCCATGCAAAACTGGAGAGAATTTTGGGCGGGTGGTGTCGTTTTCCATCTGGGGACGGTTTTCGTGTTTCAAACATTTTTTCCGCAATCGTAATTCTTTTCTCCCGATGTTGCCTTTGTGTCCAGTACTGTTAAACATCCTTTTATTTTTGGTATTTCTCCTTGAAACTTCAGGCAACATTTTGCGAAAACAGAGGTTAGACGCTGCGAAAATGTCTCCGTAATCTTCAGGCGCAAGATTATTTCGTGAATTTGAGGAATTCCGCCGTTTTCGTTACTATTTTGTTCATTCACGTGATCGACGCGCAAGTGGACAGAAATCGGGAGGGGGGAGACTAGGGAGGGATGTTCGTCGGAGGACAGAATTCCGTCTTTACGAAAACTTGCTAAAACGGAAGGTAGACGGATTTTTTCCGTAATCGTAATTTCTTTTTATCGTGATGTTGCCTCTGTCCAGTATTATTGTTAAATAACATTTTACTGCATAAATATTTCTATTTCAGCTTGAAAATAAGAGGAAAAGTTTCCAATACCGGAAGTCGGACGGAGCAAAGATTTATCCCATAATTGCATCACCCCCCCCTACCCCAGCGATGATCCCACTCTCCTGCATTGTTAAATAACCACAGTCCCATAAGTTTTTGCATTTAAGCTTAATAAGGGAGGAGGAAATCCTATAAACGGGAGTGAAAAATTTGGAAAATCTGTAAAAATTTGGAAAATCTGTAAAAATTTGGAAAATCTGCAAAAATTTGGAAAATCTGTAAAAATAGATGCATTTTTTACAAATTTCGGATTTCCCGTCTGTCAAGCATGAAATTCTGAATGTATCTCCTGATTTTTATATACTGGTGGAAGTTTTGAACTTAAACCTTGCAATGTCACCTATTGTGCCCTTACAAGGGTAACCAACTTTGTGTTTTGCACGTGTTAAGTTTGTTTCATTAGTGTGTTTTTGTTGTGGCGCGTGTTTCTTTTTCACAAAGAGATGGATCGGTTCATAAAAAAAACGTCTATGTGTGCCGCACAATAATACTAGTTACTATTGACAATGTTGGCAGGTATGCAGGAGTTAAAGAACATCAACTTTTTTTAATTTAGGAGACTAAAATGTATAGTGCATTTGGTATGTCAGACTAGGATCAGTTCAATTCTTACATTCTTGATATGGGGAGAAATCGTTTTGTATCAAACTGTCGGACAGGTTATTCCACATGTAAAGAATGTGCAAGTTTTAAGGCCCCAACAGATGAAAAATGATCACTAATTTATCCCGTGATATCGAGAGAACTCGGGCAGTACAAGTTTTTTACATTATATGTGCGTGCCACCATTTATATATGTATAAATGGCAGCACACATAAAACAATAGCAATTGTGTATAGATAAACATTTCGCTCTTTGTTTTTTCTAATAAATAAAAGCTATTTTAAGATGGAAAAAACTATTAAGTGCTGCTTCAAACTTGCTGTTCCACATATAAAAAATTAAATTATCCTACAAAAAGGTGTGTAAGCATGAAACACAATGCATGCCTACTAATCAATGCAATTATTGAACATAAATATGCATATTTATTGTTATAATTGATAATGTCTCACCTGGTAGACACAAAAGTGCATGTTTACAAAGTGTTTCAGGTTTTTTGTTTTGTTTTTCAATTCCAAGCAAAATAGCATTCTTAAAAAATGAATACTTCTGCCTCTTTTCCCATAAGAAAGTGTAAGGTTGTGTAGAGTCATCGGCCCAGATGTTGGTAGCGCCATCTAGTGACATTAAAGGGCAATTTTTGTTTACCAAGTTGCACCCCCTGACTATCATACACTGTGGTGAAGGGTTTCTGAATTTCAGTTCTTGCTAAAACAAAATGTCAATGCTTTCTTGAAAACAAAGACACTTTGTTAATCTTTCCAGAGGGAAACTGCAGCAGTGTCTTCTAGGGTTAGTGCTGATAATGCTGTTTTTAGAAGATCGATCACTTGGCACATTTTGTTTGTGTTCCTGTAGTCTTTTGTTGATACATCAATAACGCAGTTGGTTAAACCGCAGTATCGGACATAGTACAGGTAGGTCTGATCATGTCCCCCAAACAATCATCTGTGGCATAGGGCTCACAGCATTCAGATTTGGATATACCGTGGATATTTCTATAAAGACTTATCACATTGTCCCTGTATATGCATGTTATAACAGGCTTCTACTGTAAGTACAATATAATGTAAGGGGGGAAAATTGCTGATGAGGTCATATGCATAGAAAATCACTCGCCTTAGTACAGAACGATGCCTTTAATCAAATGAGGAAATTAATCAAATGTCTTTATAAGATAACAATGTTGTATGGAAATGAAATCTTGAAGGTTTGAAAAACTTCAGACATGTTTGTTGTTAAGTAATAAAAGTTTGATGAGGAATAAATGTTCATTCTTGCTTTGACACAAAATTATTAATGAAGAAATGTGATAAATGTTTGCGAAAATGTTAGACATTTTGTAGATAAATAATAAAAGTCATTCACAACTAATGAAATTTAATTTTCTTAAGTTGTTTCTGCCTAACAATTTGTTCTAACCTTCTTTTATGAATTAGCCGGCTAGAGTTATCTTTCTCTTGAACCAATTCATTTTATTTTAATTTGCTGTGTAAGTTATTAGAGATATTTAGCTCCTTTCATCTTCTTTTCATTTCTTCCTTATCTTGTAATTCTTTCTTATATTCTGAATATGATGATTTCATGTTTTGGCATAAATCTCTATTTACAGGGTCATGCAAATAATCGTTTTTCTTAAAAAATTCCAAGGTCGACTTATCTTGATTCAGTAACTTATATTTCATGGTTTGAACAGATGAAAATGTTTCAATTTTCATGTTGCTGGATTCTTTATCAAGTACATCCCCCATCATACTAAAGGAATTTTCCACTTCAGAGCCAGGAAAACAACTCAATAATGCCTTCATTATTTTTGAGAGGGCACTGAATTTATTTAACTTAAAAAGTGCATGTTTTGGGATTCACTAAAATTTATTTATGTAAATATTAAACTGGAGCACATCACTGCATCCAAAGTATAAAATTACTGACATTTAACAACAACACAGGGTAGAGGGAACACCGCACGAGCGGGGATTACGATTGCCGGCGAAATCTTCGCTCCGTCCAACTTCCGTTTTCTGACATTTTCCCTCCATTTTTCAAGTTAAAATACAAATATTTATTCATTACAATGAAATTTAATAAAAATACTGGGCAGAATAAACATCTTGAGAAAAATAAATTAGGATTATGGGGGAAATCTTCACTCCATTTAACTTCCATTTTCGAAAGTTTTGAAAGATGAAATACCGTCCCCAGATGGAAAAGACCCCTCCTAAAAAACAAAAAAACAAAAAAAAACGAAGTCGATCCTTTTCACTATTACCTAAGATATTAAAAACGGGGAATATAACAAGAAAACATTAAAAATGAAAATATAATCAGGCAGAGAGAGAGAGAGAGAGAAGGGTGGGGGGACCTGGTCGAAAAAATTTGATGAGGAAATGGAAAACGATGTGACATTCTCAACACCCAAGAAACATTCCCAAAAACATTTAACAAGTGTTAGAATCATGAAAGAAATACGGGATTACGCCATATAATACAAATTTTGAAGATGGCAATCCGATTTTTGGCGTAAATGTGACAAGGATGGTAAGTCAGATAATATTTGAAAACTTGAAAATTTTCATCGTCCTGGAGCGGGACTCGAACCCGCGTCTCCCAGAAAACGCCTAGGTATGCTAACCACTACACCACCCAGAACGACCAAGTTTCAAGTTTCCGATCAATTTGAATTTAACCATCACAGGATTCGCTAGTCGAAGCAAAAAAAAAAAAAAAAGTGTTAGAATCTTGAAAACACGAAAATAAACTTTACCCAGACGTTTAATAACGTTATTTCATTGTTTTCGATTTCCGTTGCATACTCGACGTTTTCAGTCGTTCGTAGCAGACCGACGATTTCCATAGCATACTCTATGCTTTCCATAGTCCGTGGCGGACCAACGATTTTGATAGCATACTCAATGTTTTCTGTCTATGATTTCCATAGTAACTATGTAAAATTCCCAGTACGTGGAGTCGCTGAATCATTCTTCCCACCGCATGGACTTATTAAGTGTCAAGCGGAAGAGTGCACATGGAGAATTCCCGACGATGATGACGGGGCACAGAGGTTCTGGCGCTCAATAGCGCAAAACCTGCCTTTTGTAGCACGATGATGCAAGACTTCTGTTTTGGCACACTTTGGGGCAGAATTTCCATCCCTAGAAGAGGTGACTTCATTCCCAGCCATAACCATCCCGTCGTCCGAAGTCATTACGATTTTGCTTTCCGCAAGAGGGAGGCACAACCACCCCCCATAAAACTTTTATTGCATTTTTGGAATAATATCGGTAACACCAGAAACGGAACAGAAAAAAGCGGGTTTCCGCGTAAGTCTTTCATGCCTGATTATGTACAACATGCCCAACTCTTGCTCATCGTATGGTTGTGTTCTAACAAGTCCTGTCACCTAAAATGTATAGAGGAAAAGATAACTTTTCATAAATTTCCTCTGAAAAGGCTGGAACCGTTAAAGGAATGGCTGAGTAAAATGAAACATCATGATTTCCATCCCAGTGTGCAGTACCAAATATATTCCGCCCACTTTAACAATATTATGACATT
Organism: Macrothele yani; assembly: GCA_039090855.1. Classification (NCBI taxonomy): domain Eukaryota; kingdom Metazoa; phylum Arthropoda; class Arachnida; order Araneae; family Macrothelidae; genus Macrothele; species Macrothele yani. The sequence continues at coordinate 14,379,919 of CM077031.1, read as the reverse complement.
ATGAATCGAAGGTAGTTGAAATCTGGTAGTGTTACTTCAAATTTTAGTATAAAAAAATGGGAAAAGGGGAAGACTGATCGCATATTTGGATCGGTGAGTCACAAATTAAGTTATACATTCTGTTCCCAAAGAACAAAACATATCTATATTTTTTGTTTAATAAATGTTATGAATTCATTTTACTTTTAAGTAGATTGCCTAGCATGCAACAGTGGAAATTTTTAGTTGTCTTTTCTTTGAATCCTAATTTGTTTCCATATTACATATTTATCTGGGTTTCTAAATATTTTATTTTGCAAAAAAAAAAAAATCCCAGGTTTATATTTCAGACATTTTGCCAATGTCTGACCATAAGAATGTGAAAATTTAATATATGGTGTATGAGAAATGCTTCAATAAAAATTCCACCATGACTAATCATGATGCTCTCCTGCATATTTGAAACAAACACTGAAGACATATTGAGGAGCGTGTAAGAAAAACCAAACATGTACATCAGATCCAGAATTGCAGTAAGCAGAAACAACGTTCATTGAGTTACACACAATGAATTTCGTACTGTTCAACTATCAGCCACTTTCCTTTTGATGCTCCAAAAACGTCTGTGGATGTGATTCAGATCAAAAAATGTTCTAAAATCAAAATATGAAACTTTTTGTTGTTGACATGTTTGTTTTTGTTCGGGCTTCAAATGGCATGTTTGTTTTTGATCAGATGCCCTAGTGACTTGTTGGATTTTGCTTGAACGTATTCGGAATATAATCTACCTATCTATGCTACTTACCTATCTGTTCTATAATCACCCTGCCTTTAATAGAGTGCCTTTCATCTGACAAAAATCTCAAGGTTTGAAAGAAAAAGCTGATGGAGAAAGAGAAGCATTTTCACTTTTCAGTTGACATATTTTTTTTTTTTCATTATTTACCAAAGTTGCTGTCACATTCTGGTATGTATTTATTTCGCTAAATTTATTACAAATTAATGAAAATAATAGGTGGCATAAAAAATGCTTGACTGAGAAGAAAGGGTTTTTATGAAACTTAGATAACAAGTACATTAATAAAAATCAAATATGTAGACTACAATCGTCTTCCAAGCAGTCACATTGTTCTTGATGTTCATCATTTTCTTCAGGCTGTGAAGCAGGTCCATCAATCAGTCTTGCATACCAAATTCTTCATGGAAACTTCGCAACTTCTCTCGACGAGTTTCCAAAAAGGTCTTTGAGAAGGGAATGCACATCCTTCTTTCTTTTTCTTTTTGCGCCTGAAATTCCATGCTCCAGTGGTAAAACGTGCGTAATAAACTTCATGTCTGCACGTGAAGTCATTCCTTTTTTTAGAAGAGTCACTGGTGCCTTTTCATGTTCAAATCTACAAAGCAACTGACCAATGACTTGCACGCTGAAAGTGCCTCTTTTACCTCTTACTTTGGATATTTTAACCTTCTTCATGTCTTGTAGACTGCTGAAAGTGACTTACACCCAATCTTTTCCTAGGCCCCTCACTGTCCCAAAATCGCTATACGATTTCACATACTTATCTGTAGTATAAATGGAAGGAATTTTCTTTTGTTGTTTTTAGATTCTCCCAAAAACTGTCAGCTGGTAAAAAACTACGGCCGCGCACCAGAAAATACAAAGTGATGTTTGGGACAGAATAAGTCGAGTTTTTAGCCACAACGTTCATTAAGGCATGAACATTTTTATCTTGGCATGGCAATAACTTTTCACGAATGAATAATGCATCACATGGACGAATTTTATAGCAGCACGAGAACAGAGTGTTCTGATGTTTGGAACCATCTGGTGCACTACAGCAGCCTCTTAGTTTTTTCTTTTGCACTTTTTCTATTCCTTTGTCCTTTTGAACCTTCCTTCACCATTACTAAATCATCTCCGACCTCTTCCATGTCTCTAAAACTATGACAAACACACAAAAATAATCACCACGTTTTAATATAACACGTCGACTGTCTGAAAACATGAACACCACTCTGTCACTCTTATGATTGGTTCACTCTACACGTTTGATTTTGCTTGAGCCAGCTACTAGGACATGTTCGTTTCTGCTCGAATCGCGCATTTTTCGCCTATAAAATGAGTAGGAGCTGTTTGGTTTGGGTCAGTTTATGATACAGAAACAGAATCAGACCCTCATCCTTTATGATATCCAACTATTACTTGATAATTCCCATTTTTGTGACATGTTTGGTTTTGCTTGAGTGCTCCTCAATTGTTGTGGTACAGTTTTACAACCTTGACTTGTTCTGCTAAGAAATTAATTGCTCTTTCTTCATCCTGTAGCTCTATTAATTTGTTCAATAATTTTTCATTCCCATTCTTAAGTTTCACCATTATTTCCTAGCTGACTGCTGATTGCTCACACACATAATGGTTGACACTTATTAATTCTCGACATTACTTTTCTTATTGGGAATTCATTTCCGAACTTACGAAGGCAGAAGAAAGTTAAACATATCATTCCCATTCTGAAGTTTCACTATTATTTCCTAGCTGACTGATGATTGCTCACTCACATAATGGTTGACACTTATTAATTCTCGACATTACTTTTCTTATTGGGAATTAGTTTCCGAACTCATGAAGGCAGAAGAAAGTTAAACGTATCATTCCCATTCTTAAGTTTCACCATTATTTCCTAGCTGATTGCTGATTGTTCACTCACATAATGGTGGACACTTACTAATGCACGACATTACTTTTTTTATTGGGAATTTGTTTCTGAACTCTAGGAAGAAAGAAAGTGTGGGTTACAGTTACTGTGACTTGAGTGTGTGTGACAGTAATGGCAGATTGAATTATTGTTCACATCAATGACAGCAAACCATTCACAGTAAAGAGTCATTCGTTGTGAATGAAGCACTCGTGAATGGTGCATGAAGCGCTCGTGAATGGTGCATAACTAAAGTGTAAGCATTCTGGTGCCTTTTTCTCTGGAAAAAAAGGCACTGCCTAAAAACATGCAATAAAAATATACGGAAAAGAAGCACAACTTACTCTAAACAGTTCTGTTAATCCTTTACAAACACGTGGTGATTCAATATGAAGTAGCTTGCATATCTTGTCTACTAATGCCCCAATTTCATGTTCGGTAGAGCCTCTTTCAATATAATGTTGAAGCAATCCAACGCTCAGTTTGCACGATAAGCACACTCCAAAGGAAGTTGCACTATCTTGCATCCGATTTAGGAACTGAAAAGGAATTTCATTTTATATGAATTTCAATTTTGCATTGCATTAGACAATTGTGCACTATTTGAACAACAACAAATTGAAATTTAAAACTAATTCATTGTATAAAACATACACTTCACTGAAATATTCTGCTAGGAACCTTAAGTTCAGTTTTTGGAGAAGGTAAACTAATATTTACATATTAACTGCTTCCAAACCAGATTTATAATTGTTTTGGCACACCTTTTTAAGAGTATGTGACCAAAAATTGGCAGTAACCATATAAAATATTCTCAGGTCCTCATGGTAATTTCTAGCAGACTATTACTTATCCACTGTTCACTCACAAACAAAAAAAAATATAAGCAGAGTACAGCCAATGCAAACCACTTACTTCTATTATTACCCAAATATCTATGTTTACACTAGGTATACAAGGATTCTAAAATGTATCGTACAGTATCACGTGTTCTTGTCTCATGCCGTCTTGCTGGTACCAACGCAGCATAAGATGTCTCCTGTGAATACTTCTTAATGCTCTTGCTGGCGAGCACATGAAAGGTACCTCCTGCTTTTTCAAACAAGAGGCAAGTGTGCATGCTGCCATGATCAGGTCTTTGAACCCTAAACTCTACGCTTGTCAACTAAACTAATGTCTCTTCAACTTATGACCAATGAGAATCTCTTTAGGCTCCTTCTTAGATGAACTGAGCAAATTTTCATCTTCTCGCTGTCTGGCTGGAAGCAGTCTTTTGAACCACATTCCTGAGAAGACATATTAAGCTACAAACAAATTCCCTTCCTAAGTCCTTACTGAAATGTTCTAGGCTATACCGAACATTCAACTTCTTAGATGAACCCAGAAAACTTTCAACTTCTCTGTCTAGTAGGAGGCCCTCTTTTGAAGTGCATCCCTCAGAAGACATATTAAGCTAAAACAAATCTCCTTCCTCAGACCTTACTGAAATTTTCTAAGCTACTCAAAGACATATTTAAGCTAAAACAAATCTCCTTCCTCAGCCTTACTGAAATTTTCTAAGCTATACCCAACATTCAACTTCTTAGATTAACCCAGCAAACTTCCAACTTCTCTATGTCTAGCAGGAGGCCCTCTTTTGAAGGACATCCCTCCAAAGACATATTAAGCTAAAACAAATCTCCTTCCTCAGACCTTACTGAAATTTTCTAAGCTACTCAAAGGCATATTTAAGCTAAAACAAATCTCCTTCCTCAGCCTTACTGAAATTTTCTAAGCTATACCCAACATTCAACTTCTTATATTAACCCAGCAAACTTCCAACTTCTCTATGTCTGGCAGGAGGCCCTCTTTTGAAGGACATCCCTCCAAAGACATATTAAGCTAAAACAAATCTCCTTCCTCAGACCTTACTGAAATTTTCTAAGCTACTCAAAGGCATATTTAAGCTAAAACAAATCTCCTTCCTCAGCCTTACTGAAATTTTCTAAGCTATACCCAACATTCAACTTCTCATATTAACCCAGCAAACTTCCAACTTCTCTATGTCTGGCAGGAGGCCCTCTTTTGAAGGGCATCCCTCCAAAGACATATTAAGCTAAAACAAATCGCCTTCCTCAGACCTTATCGAAATTTTCTAAGCTCCTCAAAGACATATTTCAGCTAAAACAAATCTCCTTCCTCAGCCCTTACTGAAATTTTCTAAGCTATATCCAACATTCAACTTCTTAGATGAACCCAGCAAACTTCCAACTTCTCTATGTCTGGCGGAAGGCCCTCTTTTGAAGCACATCCCTCCAAAGACATATTAAGCTAAAACAAATCTCCTTCCTCAGACCTTACTGAAATTTTCTAAGCTATAGCCAACATTAAACTTATTAGATGAACCCAGAAAACTTTCAACTTCTCTATGTCTAGCGGGAGGCCCTCTTTTGAAGGACATCCCTCCAAAGACATACAAATCTCCTTCCTCAGACCTTACCGAAATTTTCTAAGCTCCTCAAAGACATATTTCAGCTAAAACAAATCTCCTTCCTCAGCCCTTACTGAAATTTTCTAAGCTATACCCAACATTAAACTTCTTAGATGAACCCAGCAAACTTTCAACTTCTCTATGTCTGGTGGGAGGCCCTCTTTTGAAGCACATCCCTCCAAAGACATATTAAGCTAAAACAAATCTCCTTCCTCAGACCTTACTGAATCTCCTTCCTCAGATCTCACTGAATCTCCTTCCTCAGACCTTACTGAATCTCCTTCCTCAGATCTCGCTGAATCTCCTTCCTCAGACCTTACTGAATCTCCTTCCTCAGACCTTATTGATATCAGGGCTTGAACATTTTCTAAGCTACTCAAAGATGTATTTAAACTTAAACAAATTGCCTTCCTCAGCCTTACTGAAATTTTCTAAGCTATACCCAACATTCAACTTCTTAGACCCAACAAACTTTAATCTTCTCACTGTCTGGCTGGAAATCCTCTTTTGAAACACATCCTTCCGAAAACATATAAAAACAAATCTCCTTCCTTAGCCCTTACCAAAATTTTCCAATCTACTCAAAGACATATTAAAGCTAAAAGAAATCTCCTTCCACAGCATTACTGAAATTTTCTAAGCAACTTTATTTTTCAAAATACAAGACGTACTTTTTTGTTTTCAAAGAAATTGGTGTCAAAATCTGCTGCACCTTATATTGAAGGTCATTATTATTGACATGAATGTACATGCATGTATGTGACTATACAGACTGCTAAACGAGTTTAAAATGTTATTTTGTTATCTTAGGTATGGTAATTGATCTCAGGGCTTGAAAAATATCTGAAAAGTTACATGCCCAGCTGGGCATGTGCAGAAATTATTTACCTGCCCAGGTTGTAAAAGCTGGATGCCCAGGAAAATTTATCTTTTAAGATAAAAAAAAAAAATATACATGAGGGTTCTGATTTATGTTAAAAAATATGATGAACTTTTATCACATGTTTTGCATTTCCATTTTAAGGGTTTGCATTCAAAATGTTCAGGGCACAAAAGTGTGTATCATAAGTTTCAAGATGCTGATGTTGAAATTAGCATGAAATGATATGATGATGAAATTGGTATTTGAGAAACTTAGCGATTCTATCTGGTTCCCTTCTTTAAAGTTTTTGCTCGTTGTCACTAAACACTGGTTCTATCAGAAACATGCGTTCCATCACTAACTATAACCAATATTTGGAGCTAAACTACACACGGTTCCAATTTCTGGAACTAGAGCATAATACAGTATTTGAAAACTCAGATAGTGAATCGTATTTTGAAGGTTTCTACCGAAGACGATCTTGGAAATTTGCATAATTCCTTTCAGTGAACATATTTTCCATACTCTTGAAATTTAAGGTCGGCTTATATGCAGGATAAAGTTTTTCACAAAGTTTTAGCTCTTGAAGTGGGGGTCGGCTTATACATGAGCATGTACAGTATGCTGATAAACTTTAACCAAGCCCATCTTACCTTGACACTTCAGTCACACCACGAGGATGACCATCTGAACCAATAACAACGGTCATTGGCTGTATGAAGGTGTAACATCATCAGGGCTTGAAAATTTTCATGTGGCTCACCAGTCGGGTAAATATCTTACTCACCAGCTGAAAATCGACAGCCCAACAGGGCTCACAAAAAAAAACAAAAAAACTCAGTACTAAAAATGAAAAGCTAATTGTTAGGCATATGCAGAAGTTTCTGCCGTTTTAAGGAGAAAGGAACAATTAGGAAATCAGTACACATTTATTCAACGAAATATTGGCCATCAGCATCAATGACCTTTTGCAATTTTTCAGGGAACGAATTAATGCCCCTGTGATAGAAGGACTTGGGTTTGGTGCTGAAGAGCATAGCAGCGACGAAATTTTCCACCTCTGGAACTGTGGTGAACCACTGTTGGGTTGGGCTAGGGCATGTTGCATAGTTCAAGCTTGAACATGAGCTTTTAAACTAGAACTACATAATACAGTGGAAGTACACACTTCGTAACTAACTCCATAGACAGGTTAGCCTTGCCCCGAGTATACATGCTAAGCTGCTGTTAAAAAAACTTCCAGGTGGTTAATTGTCAACAAAAAAAGTATTGTCATGGTAACGTTTGCAGCTAAATGTATTTCTCTAGGCCAGGGATGGCCAAACCTTTTTGGGTCCTGGGAAGTCTGAGGGTGCAATGCATGGGGAGTAAGCCAGGTGCAGTAAAACCTCCCAGTGCAATTAATACTTAATACAGACTTTAACGTGGACCAGGAGCATCAAACAAAAATCTTCGCTCTTTCCACGTTTATAAGTGAGTCACAGAAAAATTCTCATTGGCCACCACCGGGAGTCAAACCCAGGGTCTTCCAGTTGTGTAGCGGAAGCATATCTGGCGCGTAACTGGAAGACCCTGGGTTCGACTCCCGGTGGCGGCCAATGAGAATTTTTCCGTGACTCACTTATAAACGTGGAAAGAGCGAAGATCTTTGTTTGATGCTCCTGGTCCACGTTAGAGTCTGTATTAATTATTCATTCGCCTTCTAATTATTTCTTCAGTTGCTGCTTACTATCTTTGGTGAATCCCCAGCATTGTGCGGGGCTCCGAGAAGCAACCTGCCAAATTGGCTTGGCAGTTAGCATGTGCGAGTCCGGAGGGATTCGAGGCCGCTGTGGTGTATGGGAAGCATATCCGGCGCGTAACTGGAAGACCCTGGGTTCGACTCCCGGTGGCTGCCAATGAGAATTTTTCCGTGACTCACTTATAAACGTGGAAAGAGCGAAGATCTTTGTTTGATGCTCCTGGTCCACGTTAAAGTCTGTATTAATTATTCATTTGCCTTCTAATTATTTCTTCAGTTGCTGCTTACCATCTTTGGTGAATCCCCAGCATTGTGCGGGGCTCCAAGAAGCACCCTGCCAAATTGGCTTGGCAGTTAGCGTGTGCGAGTCTGGAGGAATTCGAGGCCGCTGTGGTGTAGTGGAAGCATATCCGGCGCGTAACTGGAAGACCCTGGGTTCGACTCCCGGTGGCGGCCAATGAGAATTTTTCCGTGACTCACTTATAAACGTGGAAAGAGCGAAGATCTGTGTTTGATGCTCCTGGTCCACGTTAGAGTCTGTATTAATTATTCATTCGCCTTCTAATTATTTCTTCAGTTGCTGCTTACTATCTTTGGTGAATCCCCAGCATTGTGCGGGGCTCCGAGAAGCAACCTGCCAAATTGGCTTGGCAGTTAGCATGTGCGAGTCCGGAGGGATTCGAGGCCGCTGTGGTGTATGGGAAGCATATCCGGCGCGTAACTGGAAGACCCTGGGTTCGACTCCCGGTGGCTGCCAATGAGAATTTTTCCGTGACTCACTTATAAACGTGGAAAGAGCGAAGATCTTTGTTTGATGCTCCTGGTCCACGTTAAAGTCTGTATTAATTATTCATTTGCCTTCTAATTATTTCTTCAGTTGCTGCTTACCATCTTTGGTGAATCCCCAGCATTGTGCGGGGCTCCAAGAAGCACCCTGCCAAATTGGCTTGGCAGTTAGCGTGTGCGAGTCTGGAGGAATTCGAGGCCGCTGTGGTGTAGTGGAAGCATATCCGGCGCATAACTGGAAGACCCTGGGTTCGACTCCTGGTGGCGGCCAATGAGAATTTTTCCGTGACTCACTTATAAACATGGAAAGAGCGAAGATCTTTGTTTGATGCTCCCAGTGTAACTGTTCAAGGGTTGATTTCGTGGTGGCACCGACATGTGGTCTGGCATTATGCTGTAACAGGATGACTGAATAGCATTCTTTACCTGTCCATGTCCATTTTTGCTCGATTGCGGAGTTCAGTTTCATCAACTGATCGCTATATCATTGTGCAGCGATTGTTTCACCTGGTTTCAACAGTTCGAAGTACGGCACTCCATGCAAATCCCACCACACACAACAGCACCTTTTCCCCCCGAGGATATCCTGTTTTGCAGTGGATGTTGATGGCTGGCCTGAGTTGAACACGAATCGCTTGCGTATGGGGTTGTCGCAATAGACCCATTTTTCATCCCAGGTGACAACCTTCCACAAGAAATTCTTTCCTTGAAACCCCTTCAGCAACTGCATGCAGATGCCCAAATGTTGACCAATATTATTCTCCATTAAGGTATGCAAAACCCACTTACCAATCTTCTGGATCTTCCCCAAGGCCTGTAGACACCGTACCACCATCGATGGAGCCGCTTTCAAACATTTCAGCAGCTACGTGGCCCATTGTGTGGCATCCTCTTGCAACGGTGACTGCAACTCCTCGTCAGCGAGTTCCTGCTGTATACCTGCACGTGGCTTGTCTTCCAAGCTTAGATCACCTCTATTAAACCTGGCAAACCATTCTCGACACATCCGCTCACCCATAAGCATTTTGCCATACGCCCAACATATTGAACCGTATGCTTCACTTGCACTTTTCCCTAAATTAAACACAAATAACAAACAGTGCCGCAAATGAACTTTATTGACTGCCATGCTTGTCTTCATGAACGAACTGACATCACAGATCGCTGGCCGGTTAGACCCCTACAGCGCCATCTAGTGGAGACGGCAGAAACTTTTGCATACCCTTAATACGAGGATAGATCCAAAAAAGGTTACAAGCAGCAGCGTAGGAAAAGTAATTAGTGTGGAGGGTACATTAGTTGCCCAGAGTGGAGACAGATGGTGCTAGTTGTCTGACAGCGGTTGTTTGGAAAGTTAGTGCAAGTTCTCAGACGCGCGAGAGCGATTGAAATGGCAAGACGTTTAGAAAAGTGGTCCCGCTTGGAGGTGCGAGCCGTAATTCGGTTCTTATGGACAAAGAATGTGTCCGCATCTGCAATTCACAGTCAAATAGTGGAAGTTCATGGTGAAGAAGCAATCAGCCGACAGCATGTAGCGAAACGATGTCACTCTTTTCAATCGGGCAGAGAGGATGTGGAAAACCACAACAGGGCAGCGAGCGGCAGTCCAAGTTCGTCAACGACAGAAATCAACACGGCACGAGTTGACGAAATGATTCAAAATGATCGACAAGTAACTGTGCGTGCAATGGTGTCAGAGCTGGGACTCAGCTATGGTACCGTTCAGCGTATCGTTTCCGATGCTTTGGGATATTCCAAGGATTGTGCCCGCTGGGTACCACGTGCGTCATGCAGAAAGCCACACGAATTATGTGCAGCCTCACGTTTCTGCAGCGTTACCATGCCGACGGCCAGCAGTTCATTGATCACATCGTTACTGGGGACGAAACTTGGCTTCATCACTTCGTCCCCACAACCAAAAGAGCCAGTATGGAGTGGAAACACGCTGGATCACCAACGAAAAAGAAGTTTAAGGTTATACCCTCTGCCGGTAAAGTTATGGCAACCATATTCTGGGATGCATGCGATGTTATCCTTATCGAGTATCTGGAGCATGGCCATACCGTTAATGCCGATTATTATTGTGCCACTTTGACAAGGTTACGTGAAGCCATCCGATGCAAACGGCCTGGCATGTTGAGCGATGGTGTCATCTTAATGCCAGGCCCCATACTGCACGCAAAACTCAAGAATTGCTTCAAAAGTTCAAGTGGGAAGTCTGGAGGCCACCCCCCACACACCCCCACCCCCATACAGCCCAGATTTGGCACCAAGTGACTACTTCCTTTTTCCGAAATTGAAGGAACACTTATCTGGAAGAAGGTTCTCTTCCAACAGTGATGTGAAAACAGCTGCCGAGAACTGGATCATGGGCAGGGACGTGATTTCTATCGAGCCAGGTTAAACAAGTTGGTCATGCATTCCGATAAATGCCTGAACAGATTTGGCAATTATGTGGAAAAGTGATTGGCAGGTATGCCTCATAATTCCCTTTTGAATTTTCTGTCAATTGTTAATCACTCATTTTTTATGACCCTTGTAACCTTTTTTTTTTTGGGGATCTATCCTCGTATAAATAGTCAAACATACTCAAAATAGTACATTGTAAATAGTCAAAAATAGTCAGTAATTATTCTGTGCTATCATAAAAAAAAATTGTTGAGATCATAAGTATTCGAAAATCACACTCTTTTGGAATGGGGTCTAAGGATGAGTGGCAAGTGACTGACACAAGTACAAGTCGCATCAAATGCAAACAACAATGTTGTTCAAGGGATGGGATAACGAAAAACGACAGATATATCAATATTTTTCTTTCAATATATTTCAATATATCTCAAGTATGCAGGAGTAACATGGAGGAGACTGGCACAAGACAGACCGTTGTGGAAGAAATTTGGAGAGACCTTCGTCAAGCAGTGGATTGATAATGGTTGACAATGATGATGACGATATCTCAAAGAAAAAAATTAATCAATTTAGTAAAAAAGTGTTTTAAAATTTGATTTGTCAAAAGTTTATACACATCTCTGGAATAATATCTTAATGCCAACTTCATTTAAACGATTAACCATTTTACAATATAATCAAACTAAGTTTTCTTCCTCTAAAGTAGATGAAGCAAGAATCAATGTTTCAGAACTTTCCCAACAGCTTGACCTATGACAGCAATTGGCTAAGCAGCAGCTCGTGAGGTGCATGCGACTCTTACACTGGTTATCTTTACACAAAACGTTTGAGGAAATCATTCGACCAGGATTACTGCTTCTTGCCTCGTGTTCCTTGTTAAGCGCACCATGCCGTGATGTTTTGACTCGGAGCATTCGCTGTCCAATTACTTTTGCGGAGAAACTGGTTCCCCACGCTGGGGCACAAGCACACGTCAATTTTGTGAATTAAAATACACTGAAGAGCGATTGAATTAGAGACAGCTGGCATTATGCAAATGTGGCACTGTGGGCAGCCCTGTAAACGGAAACGACATGACGTATGCAGCGATCCGACAATATAAGGAGTGATACGACAGGACAGTAAGAGTCGGACGCAGTATGGGTAAGACAATGGATCTAACCGCATTTGATCGTGGGCAAATTGTCGGGGCCCGACGAATGGGTCACTCCATCTCGGAAGTCGGGCAGGCACTGGGATTTTCACGAGCCACTGTGTCACGGGTGCACCGTGAGTACATCGAATCGGGTAAACCCATCCCTGCAAGGGCCAACTGCTGTGGCCAACAGCGTGTGGATGAGCGGGGTCATCGTTGGCTAGCTCGCATTATAACAGCGGATAGATGGGCCACAGTGCAAAAAATCACTCGGCAATTTAACGCTGATGCACAAAAACGTGTAAGCAGCCACATCATCCAGAACCATCTCCTCGCTATGGGGTACAGAAGCCATCGTCCCACAAGGGTACCGCTGCTGACCGCACATCACAGGGTGCAAAGATTAGCATGGGTGCGGGAACATCGCCACTGGACCCTAGACATGTGGAAAACTGTTGCTTGGACTAATGAGTCAAGATTCACGTTGGTACATGCGGATGGCAGTATAAGAGTACGGCGCAAACCACACAAAGCGATGGATCCTTCTTGCCAGCTGGGTACTCTTCAAGCTGGTGGGGGTGGCATTCTCGTCTGGGGACTGTTTACGTGGACCGAAAGACCCCTGGTACGTGTGACATCGTCCCTCACAGGTCAACATTACCGGGATATCCTGGATGACCATTTGCTCTCGTTTGTGCGTCTTCAACATCCCACTGGGGACCTCATCCGGCAACAAGACAATGCAGCTCCCGAATTGTATCCGAATGGTTGGATTAACACTCCGCCGACGTGACCTCGCTTCTTTGGCCAGCTAGGTCACCTGACCTCAATTCCATCAAGCACATCTGGGATGCCATCGAGAGAGATGTTCAAGGCTCTGACCTCCCTCCATCAAATCTTCATGAACTGTGGGAGCTTGTTCAGGGGTCGTGGATCCGCATGGCTTCCCAACGCTTCCAGTGTCTTGTCGAGTCCATGCCGAGACGAATCGCCGCCGTCATCGGGGCGAAAGGTGGTGCTACACGTTACTAGACAGGTATCTCCAATTCAATTGCTCTTCAGTGTAAGCATTACTAAAAAACTGACATTTTTACGTTTTCAAAAATAGGCACAATAACGGTATAAATAACTGCTGATTGAATTTAAACTGCTCTACCGATTTTTTTACTCATCAAATAAAACTTTTCACTCGTCACAGATGAGCAGACAACCACATATTTTCAAGCCCTGAACATCATGGACAAATCCCCAAGTGCATGTATGCCATTGGCTGGTGGCATGAGTGGCATTTCTCTGCCTCGTTTTCATCAGCGGTATCACACATTGCTAACTTCAAAAGTTGCAAAGATTCAATGAGTGATAAGCTGCTGTTTTTGTGCATAAAATAAGGTATTAGGTGCACAAATAAGTTTTAAAGCATTTTAAGACAAAGCAACATGTAATTTGAGAGAAAACACCACCACCTTTACGAATCAAAATATGCACCGGCAATATCTATCACCTTCCACCATCGGTCGGGTAGCTGACGGATTCCAGCCAGGAAGAATACTTCGTTCGTGTGAAGCGATGAAGTCGTCAACCCATTTTTGCACTTCGTCACATGTCCAGAACCATACAGCAGACAAACCATGTTGCATTGATCGGAACAAATGATAGTCTGAAGGGTATATGTTGGGACTATACGCCGGGTGCTCCAAAACTTCCAAGCCAAGTGTTAATAATGTTTCCTTGACCGATTTCACGACATGCGGACTAGCGTTGTCATGTAGTAATTTCACGAGGCAATCCTTTGCCTGTGAATAGACGTTTCCCACAGATTTCCTGGTTCAATTACAGCAATTGTTGCTTGTAGCAATCAGCAGCAACAGTTTGACCCTGTTCCAATAGTCCATAATAGAGCACACCCTTCATATCCCACGAGATGCACAGCAGAACTTTCTTCGAGTGAATATTTCATTTTGGTGTCGAAGTCATTGCTTCAACGAGGTCTACCCAGTGTATTTAGTGTTTTGGATTGTCATACCATATCCCCTTTTCATAACAACACAGAAAGTCTTCCACAGGAAAGACTTTCTGTTCTGTTTATTCAACAGACTCAAAACACTTCATTACACACTCATCCTTGTTCCTCTGGCTCAGGTCATGTGGCACCCATTTTCTTTCCTTCCGAATCTTTACCATTGCACATAAACAATTGGAAATAGTTTGTTGAGTTACCCCCAGTTGTTCAGCTAGTTCTTTTTGGGTTTGAGACAAATATTCATCCAGCAATGCTTGCAGTTCCTCATGTGCAACCTTCTGTGGGGCGTCGCTACGTTCCTGATCGCTAACATCAAAATTACCTGCTTTAAACCGTCTAAACCAAAACTCACACGTGCTTTTCGATTCAATATTCACCCCCAGAACAGAACAGATCGATGCACATGCTTTTGAAGCACTTTATCCTTGCTTAAATTCGTAATGAATGCAGTGTAGAATAAATGCAGTATCGCTTGCCGTCTTTCACCTACCGATGTGCAAGTGCGTTTGACTGTTGGGCACACACACAGTATTTGTCATTTTCTTTAAGGACTTCTGTCCACAGTGAGTAGAGTTTAGGTCCCAGCCGCCTACAGCGAGATCACCTTTTGGGCAGGACACAGAAACGGAAGGGATGAGAGCAAGTCTAGCGACTTTGACAGAACAGTTTCTAGTGAGATTAGAGTACAGTAGATGGCGCCACCGTACAAGTACGATGTTGCACACAGAGGGATGAGAGAATTTCATGGTGGGGGGCATAGGAAAGGATACCCATTTAACCAGTGGGTCCAGCCTGAGGGCCGTCACTTAACGTGCTCGTCCGATGCACGGCAGATATTCAGCAATTGTTTGTAAATCACACCATCTCTGAAAGATCAGCCCAGGTTCGAACCTGAGGACCCTGCATCGATAGTCTGACTCGCTAACCACTAAGCCATCTGTGGCTCTTGACTGTTGGGCAAACTTGTGTGTCACATTTTATACTCTGGACCAGTTACAGTCACATGACAACAATGCGGGGGAATGTTGGATATGTAAATTAGTGGTATATGTCACACAAAAAACGCTTTAAAACTTATTTGTACACCTAATATTTATTATAATTTTTAAAATGTCATTTTATTTTAATATTTTTATTTTTACTCAAAAATTAAGGTGTCTTACATAGTGTGATGCATCTTTATATTCTAAAACATATGGTAATTTGCAATATTTGTAATTCCGTGAGCCCTGATTAAGTATCATAACCTAAAAATCAAGGAACCTGAAAATGGCAGACACAGTTCACTCTTAAGCAACCCAAGAGTTTAATAGCATAACACATGTAATTTCTACTTTCAAAACTTAAACGATTTAACATTTCTTACTTTTTTTATATTGAAAATTTCAAACATGTGAGCAAAGAAGAAAGGGTGTTTTAGCAAAGTTTCTTCCCCATGCTTCAGAAATCTGACATCCGATGGCTCATCGTTCACAACATTGCGATCTACAAACAAATATGGGAGCACTGCAGCTGGATGTGCAGTTTGAACACAAATCAGCAAAAGGAGTGCAGCAGGCAGCATATAACTCTTTAGAAAATAAATCATTGTTCTTTGTAAACAAATTTAAGGTTCTCGTCCCTGCCTGGAAAAAACAAATAAAAAAATTATATATATAAGCACATTTTCTCTAATGTTTTAATGGTGATGAAACAAAATTTTGAAACATAAAAGTCGCATGTAAAATGAATTTCAGAAATATCACATTAATTCACTTTATTCATCATTTTTGAGCCAATTAAAAAAATGAAGTGCTTAAATGTTTCCATTTTGTCTGTCTGTCAATCCACCGTCCTCCGAACGATGAATCTATAAAATCATATTTTTAACATAGAATTAAAGAAAGGGAAAAGTAATTAAAGGAAAGAAAGGTAATTTAAGATCCATAACTGTTTTATGGTTTAGAACAAGGTTGTGACAATGCATACGGTCTGATGTAAAATGGTAGCAGGCTCTGGCGCTCCTCAATTTTAAATAAAAATTTCATGGAATTTTACAGCATTTCAACATTTCTGGCATAATTTACCTTCAAACCTATCAGCATCTTGAACAGTAAATCTAAGCCACCCTTTGGAATTTTTTGGTTTTCAGACTTTTCTGGGTGTAAAAAGTGGTAGAAAAGAAAAATTCAAGCAGACAATATTCCAAAGCTGCCATTTTAATTTGGGGGGTGGTGAGGGGGGAGTTTCAGACTTTTTTAGATATCTATATCTTAAGACCTATCAGCATGCCCAATTTCAGATCTCCAGGTCATTTAGAAGTGGTCGAACAATTCAAGCAGACAATATTCCAAAGCCACCATTTAGATTTGGGGGGAGGGGGTGTTTCAGAATTTTCTAGATATCTATACCTTAAGACCTATCAGCATGCCCAATTTCAGATCTCCAGGTCATTTAGAAGTGGTCGAACAATTCAAGCAGACAATATTCCAAAGCCGCCATTTTGATTGGGGGGGAGTTTCGGACTTTTCTAGATATCTATACCTTAAGACCTATCAGCATGCCCAATTACAGATCTCCAGATCATTTAGAAGTGGTCGAACAATTCAAGAAGACAGTATTCCAAAAACTCCATTTTAATTTTTTTTTTTTTTTTCAGACTTTCCTAGGTATCTGGACTTGCATGCCAACTTTCAGATCTCTAGGTCATTTAGAAGTGGTTGAACAATTTGCAGGGGGAAATGCTCACATTTTCCCACTTTGCTTTATATACGAGTATACATTGATGAGCCAGTCCATTATGACCACCACCCCCAGTTTAGAGAAATGAGTGTGCCTGGAGACTGACCGGTGGTGCAAGTGAATTTTACAGAGCGGTATATATACAATCTGAGGACCAGCTTTCAGTTAGTAGTGTTTAAAGTCAGAATGGCAGAAGCTGCTGATTTATCGGAGTTTGATAAAGAACAAATTGTGATGGCACTGCACCTCGGAACTATGATCTCTGAAACAGAGCCGCTTCTGGGTTGTTCACATGCTGCACACAGATGGCCAAACTATGAACCGTCATCCAGCCACGTGTTGTCCACAGCTCATGACGCCAAAGGGGAGGGGAGACTGTCGCGCATTGTTCACAGTGACCTCAGAGCCACAATGCAACAAATCATATGCAGCTACAACAGTGGTGATCATGGCAATGTGTCACAGCACACAGTTCATTGCAGCCTTGTGCACATGAGCCTGCATAGCCAAAGACGCAGCCTTGCCCCCATGCTCACTGCATGTCATCGCCAACAATGTATGAAATGGACCCAAGATCGTAGAGATTCGACCATGGATGACTGGAAGAAAGTGGACTAGTCTGATGAAACAAGATTCCTAGTGCATCACAAAGATGGTCGAACGCGGATACACCGATTACCAACAGAGGCTATGGCACCTGGATACCCTGATTACCAACAGAGGCTATGACACCTGGATACACTAATTACCAACAGAGGCTATGGCACCTGGATACACTAATTACCAACAGAGGCTATGGCACCTGGATACACTAATTACCAACAGAGGCTATGGCACCTGGATACACTGATTACCAACAGAGGCTATGGCACCTGGATACACTGATTACCAACAGAGGCTATGGCACCTGGATGCACTGTTGGGCAGGAACAGGCTAGCAGCCGCCGTGTTTGCTGTGGGCGGTGTTTTTCCTTGGAACACTTTAGGCCCCATTATCCCAATAGCACAATCCCTGACAGCTGTCAGGTATCTGAACATCATTGCAGACCAAGTTCACCCATTCATGCAACTGTGTTTCCTGCTGGTAATGGCCATTAACCAGCTGAATAAATGTGCCATGCCACACTGCCAGAATCATCCAGGAGTGATTCGAGGAACATGCTGGCGACTTTCTGGCCTCCAAATTCACCTGACATGAACCCAATAGAACATTTGTGGTTTGACTTGGAAAAGCGGGTTCTCGCTAAATCCCCACCACCCAAAATGTACAGGAACTGGAGGACCTTGCTGTTGACATTATGATACCAGACACCCCAGGATACCCATCGCCATCTCATCGAATCGATGCTTCACTGAGTGGCTGCTGTTTTGCTTGCTAAAGGGAGTCCTACAGCTCATTAGGTAGGTGGTCATGTAATGGCTCCTCGGTGTACATACATTCCACCACCACACACGGCAATCCCCTAAAAAATTATCTTCAGTTTTGCATCGATCTCGAGAATTAACCAAATGATGGCGGAAAAAGCGCAATTCCTCAAATCCACGGAAGTACGTCGTACCCAATTTGTAACAGTCGGCAACGTACAAAATAAACTGCTCATTCTATGTATGGAAGCTGATTCACGTTTGCATAAACTGATTATATTCCTGACATGTACGATGTATGTGACTGCAATTTTGGGACTCTGAAGGATCCATTTCTAACGTGCATGTAAATGACACATTTTTAACTCTAATTTTGTGAGTGAGCTAAAAATGAACCGAGATTTTGTTTAAACAGACCCCTGCTGCAGAATTTTATATCTCCGGCTGAAGTGATTCTTCAGTAAAATTCAAAAATTGGAGACAATACTTCTGGCACAGATCTCGCATGAATTACGTATTTTGGAGCAGATGGACACAGCTGTTCAGGCCGACCCTACGAAATATTAAACCCTCTGAGCAGTTTGAACACGCCGAGTCTATTCAAGGTCATACCAGTGTTTAAAATGGCTTTAATGCGTACGACTCGCTCCCCTACTCCTCTGAAAGCGGTTGACTGCATCAGGTGTGACTTCCCTGAAGCCTTCTAGAAATGACTTGCACGCGTGGAATGTGTTCCTAGTTATCTTACGGATTAACAGCTTGGCTGCGTGTAGCGAGTTTCTAACCCAGGGGCATCGAATTTTAGGGCAGGGTACTCCGCAATCTACAATCCCTATTTTGTGCTCAACAGGTCATTTCTATTGTCACCTTAATTTCATTCCTTTAAAGGTATGCCACTACGTTGGGAGCACTGTTTTAAAAAATGCAAGAATAGGTAATTTGAAATTTGTGAAAGAATTTAAGGAAATGTGTTGTTTACGGTGAATGCTCTAAATAATAAAGTTACAGATATATGAGGGCATTTTTTGCATCAGTATTTGCGCACGACTATTATCTACGCAGTGATGTTCCTAAACACTGCCGAGATACACTCATTCCTACATTCATTAGTGTGAATTTTCGACAAATTTCTTCACCATGTTGAATGTAAATAGCTATAACCTAACTTTGAACTGACAAACAGCAAAACTTTTAGTTCATTGCATGCACAACATCGCAAGAAAAATGTGTACCAAGTTTCATCAATTTATTTACATACCTTTTGCAGTTATCAGGTTTCCCCGTAAAGAGTTTGGCACAGAAATCTCATCTTGCAAAAAACGCGTTTCAAGTGTCACTTCCCGTTCGTTTGACACCTGGGTTTAGATATTCCGATTGCTATAACTCTGTATCTATTCATCGTAAACAAGAATCAAAGGCAGTTTTGGAATCAAATGAATGGGGCTTTAAAATGAATACATTTTTACAAAATGTGAAATTTGGCCCAAAACGACCTTTTCCATGTAATGGGATACCTTTTAAATGAAAGTTGTTTTTGTATAGATATGGGGATAGTACATAGTTTTGTGTTTACAGAGCACCCATTTTACAGGTTACTCCAGCATTGCATCTGAA
The DNA here is from genome assembly GCA_039090855.1 of Macrothele yani. Taxonomy (NCBI): domain Eukaryota; kingdom Metazoa; phylum Arthropoda; class Arachnida; order Araneae; family Macrothelidae; genus Macrothele; species Macrothele yani. Next base: position 14,360,121 of record CM077031.1, on the reverse strand, counting down.
CAGAAAAAGTGACATTCAGTTTTTCCTGGTCAAAATAACATTTAGCTCTCCATGAGTAACACAGCTAGCCAGGAGGAAGGTGGAGTTAGCTATAATTTTCACAATTTTTTGTGTTTCCACTTTTAAGAAATTTATCACAGGTTCTGCATGTAATGAATACATTCGATTATGAAAGTGGGTTATTGACACATTTTCTGTCACTACAATCCACAAAATTAACTGCAATCAATAAATACTGTATCTTAAAAATATAATTTCTGGACATACTATAGTTATACCCAGGGAGTGTGACAAACCACTACAAAGCACCTAAAAAGCTTACATAATCTCTTTTTTTTTTTTTAAGTTGTGTGGTGCCATTTTGATGTAAGCATTCCCTCAAATAAAAAAAAGCTAAGATAATTACAAATGTTTCATAGTAGATTATGAATTTTAAGTAAAATATATTATGACTTAACGGAAAATGCTAAAATATTTGTATCAAAATTACTTTAAATGTTTCACTTATTTCAGAAAACAAGATTTTAAGTGCATTCGAAATGGGAGTTTCATTGCTGGCATGCACATTCGGTAACGTAAATTTTAATATACTGAGCCCTGCATTGAATGAATACAGAAATTTGTATTGGGCATGTTTCTCTTAAAGAAATACAAGTGATTTGGCTTTACACAAGTTACCAAATCACCAATTCAGTGAAGTTGACCGTAGAAACGTGCGATAGTTGCACAGTGCAAGACTGGTTTTCATGCTGATGGGATTTGTTTCTTGTGCTTGTGAAACGCTAGCCATTTTTGACACAGCTACTGCAGACCTCAGTGTTTTCACAATTAGTCTGAATCAGATTTCATGAGCCAGGTCGAAGAGTTAAATTTGTGCTCAAAATCATCTGAAGAGAGATCCAAAAAGTATATGGCATATATATACACTGAAAGGACAAATTATAATGTACACCCCGGTGAAAATACGCAAAGCAGCAGGACAGCAACAAATCGCGGTGTGCAGGAAAACCAGTTGGGGCTATAAATAGAGTGGTTTTGGTATGCACAGAAATACATTCCGTCAAGTGCCAGCATGGGTAGAGGACGAGACTTAAGTAAGTTTGATCGAGCTCAAGTTGTGGGAGCCAGGAAGGCCGGATGTTCAATCAGCAAAACTGTTGGCTATAAATAGAGTGGGTTTGGTATGCACAGAAATACATTCCGTCAAGTGCCAGCATGGGTAGAGGACAAGACTTAAGTTTGATCGAGCTCAAGTTGTGGGAGCCAGGAAGGCCGGATGTTCAATCAGCAAAACTGTTGGCTATAAATAGAGTGGGTTTGGTATGCACAGAAATACATTCCGTCAAGTGCCAGCATGGGTAGAGGACAAGACTTAAGTTTGATCGAGCTCAAGTTGTGGGAGCCAGGAAGGCCGGATGTTCAATCAGCAAAACTGTTGGCTATAAATAGAGTGGGTTTGGTATGCACAGAAATACATTCCGTCAAGTGCCAGCATGGGTAGAGGACAAGACTTAAGTTTGATCGAGCTCAAGTTGTGGGAGCCAGGAAGGCCGGATGTTCAATCAGCAAAACTGTTGGCTATAAATAGAGTGGGTTTGGTATGCACAGAAATACATTCCGTCAAGTGCCAGCATGGGTAGAGGACAAGACTTAAGTTTGATCGAGCTCAAGTTGTAGGAGCCAGGAAGGCCGGATGTTCAATCAGCAAAACTGTTGGCTATAAATAGAGTGGGTTGTTATGCACAGAAATACATTCCGTCAAGTGCCAGCATGGGTAGAGGACGAGACTTAAGTAAGTTTGATCGAGCTCAAGCTGTGGGAGCCAGGAAGGCCGGATGTTCAATCAGCAAAACTGTTGGCTATAAATAGAGTGGGTTTGGTATGCACAGAAATACATTCCGTCAAGTGCCAGCATGGGTAGAGGACAAGACTTAAGTTTGATCGAGCTCAAGTTGTGGGAGCCAGGAAGGCCGGATGTTCAATCAGCAAAACTGTTGGCTATAAATAGAGTGGGTTTGGTATGCACAGAAATACATTCCGTCAAGTGCCAGCATGGGTAGAGGACAAGACTTAAGTTTGATCGAGCTCAAGTTGTAGGAGCCAGGAAGGCCGGATGTTCAATCAGCAAAACTGTTGGCTATAAATAGAGTGGGTTGTTATGCACAGAAATACATTCCGTCAAGTGCCAGCATGGGTAGAGGACGAGACTTAAGTAAGTTTGATCGAGCTCAAGCTGTGGGAGCCAGGAAGGCCGGATGTTCAATCAGCAAAACTGTTGGCTATAAATAGAGTGGGTTTGGTATGCACAGAAATACATTCCGTCAAGTGCCAGCATGGGTAGAGGACAAGACTTAAGTTTGATCGAGCTCAAGTTGTGGGAGCCAGGAAGGCCGGATGTTCAATCAGCAAAACTGTTGGCTATAAATAGAGTGGGTTTGGTATGCACAGAAATACATTCCGTCAAGTGCCAGCATGGGTAGAGGACAAGACTTAAGTTTGATCGAGCTCAAGTTGTGGGAGCCAGGAAGGCCGGATGTTCAATCAGCAAAACTGTTGGCTATAAATAGAGTGGGTTTGGTATGCACAGAAATACATTCCGTCAAGTGCCAGCATGGGTAGAGGACAAGACTTAAGTTTGATCGAGCTCAAGTTGTAGGAGCCAGGAAGGCCGGATGTTCAATCAGCAAAACTGTTGGCTATAAATAGAGTGGGTTGTTATGCACAGAAATACATTCCGTCAAGTGCCAGCATGGGTAGAGGACGAGACTTAAGTAAGTTTGATCGAGCTCAAGCTGTGGGAGCCAGGAAGGCCGGATGTTCAATCAGCAAAACTGTTGGCTATAAATAGAGTGGGTTTGGTATGCACAGAAATACATTCCGTCAAGTGCCAGCATGGGTAGAGGACAAGACTTAAGTTTGATCGAGCTCAAGTTGTGGGAGCCAGGAAGGCCGGATGTTCAATCAGCAAAACTGTTGGCTATAAATAGAGTGGGTTTGGTATGCACAGAAATACATTCCGTCAAGTGCCAGCATGTGTAGAGGACAAGACTTAAGTTTGATCGAGCTCAAGTTGTAGGAGCCAGGAAGGCCGGATGTTCAATCAGCAAAACTGTTGGCTATAAATAGAGTGGGTTGTTATGCACAGAAATACATTCCGTCAAGTGCCAGCATGGGTAGAGGACGAGACTTAAGTAAGTTTGATCGAGCTCAAGCTGTGGGAGCCAGGAAGGCCGGATGTTCAATCAGCAAAACTGTTGGCTATAAATAGAGTGGGTTTGGTATGCACAGAAATACATTCCGTCAAGTGCCAGCATGGGTAGAGGACAAGACTTAAGTTTGATCGAGCTCAAGTTGTGGGAGCCAGGAAGGCCGGATGTTCAATCAGCAAAACTGTTGGCTATAAATAGAGTGGGTTTGGTATGCACAGAAATACATTCCGTCAAGTGCCAGCATGGGTAGAGGACAAGACTTAAGTTTGATCGAGCTCAAGTTGTAGGAGCCAGGAAGGATGTTCAATCAGCAAAACTGTTGGCTATATGTTCAATCAGCAAAACTGTTGGCTATAAATAGAGTGGTTGTTATGCACAGAAATACATTCCGTCAAGTGCCAGCATGGGTAGAGGACGAGACTTAAGTAAGTTTGATCGAGCTCAAGCTGTGGGAGCCAGGAAGGCCGGATGTTCAATCAGCAAAACTGTTGGCTATAAATAGAGTGGGTTTGGTATGCACAGAAATACATTCCGTCAAGTGAGATTACAAATATTTAGATATAACTCACCTTTTCATGACCTGACAGATTAATTCTAACAATTTAATTCAAATGCAAATATTTAAAAAACATTTTTTATTTAACTTTATTCACAAAATTCAAGAACACTATTCAAAATCTTTGAAGTTATTTTCCATATGGTTTATATGATCTGGGTTTCGGGTCTTTTCATCATATCACTTTAAAACAGCAGGCCTCGGGTCAAACTTCTCTTCGGACGGACCTTCAACCTCAATACTCATGACAGCATTCAATGTTTGTAAATTTAAACTGCTCCTCCAATCACGCGCATTCTCTTCATGAAACTGAACCCAACCTCACATGCAAAAGTAGACAAGGGAAATATACTGGATATTTCAACTAGTGCCAAGATGTTTTTATAATGTTTGTAAGTTAATGCAAAAGTAGATAAGGGAAATATACTGGATATTTCTACTAGCGCCAAAATGTTTTTTATAATGTTTGTAAGTTTAAACTGCCCCTCCAATCACCCTGGATTCTCTTCATGAAACTGAACCCAACCTCTCATGCAGAAGTAGATAAGGGAAATATACTGGATATTTCTACTAGTGCCAAAATGTTTTTATAATGTTTGTAAGTTAAAACTGCCCCTCCAATCACCCTGGATTCTCTTCATGAAACTGAACCCAACTTCACTTGCAGAAGTAGATAAGGGAAATATACTGGATATTTCTACTAGTGCCAAAATGTTTTTATAATGTTTGTAAGTTAAAACTGCCCCTCCAATCACCCTGGATTCTCTTCATGAAACTGAACCCAACTTCACTTGCAGAAGTAGATAAGGGAAATATACTGGATATTTCTACTAGCGCCAAAATGTTTTTTATAATGTTTGTAAGTTAAAACTGCCCCTCCAATCACCCTGGATTCTCTTCATGAAACTGAACCCAACCTCACATGCAGAAGTAGATAAGGGAAATATACTGGATATTTCTACTAGTGCCAAAATGTTTTTATAATGTTTGTAAGTTAAAACTGCCCCTCCAATCACCCTGGATTCTCTTCATGAAACTGAACCCAACCTCACATGCAGAAGTAAAGGGAAATATACTGGATATTTCTACTAGTGCCAAAATGTTTTTATAATGTTTGTAAGTTTAAACTGCCCCTCCAATCACCCTGGATTCTCTTCATGAAACTGAACCCAACCTCTCATGCAGAAGTAGATAAGGGAAATATACTGGATATTTCTACTAGTGCCAAGATGTTTTTATAATGTTTGTAAGTTTAAACTGCCCCTCCAATCACCCTGGATTCTCTTCATGAAACTGAACCCAACCTCACATGCAGAAGTAGATAAGGGAAATATACTGGATATTTCTACTAGTGCCAAGATGTTTTTATAATGTTTGTAAGTTTAAACTGCCCCTCCAATCACCCTGGATTCTCTTCATGAAACTGAACCCAACCTCTCATGCAGAAGTAGATAAGGGAAATATACTGGATATTTCTACTAGTGCCAAAATGTTTTTATAATGTTTGTAAGTTAAAACTGCCCCTCCAATCACCCTGGATTCTCTTCATGAAACTGAACCCAACCTCACATGCAGAAGTAAAGGGAAATATACTGGACATTTCTACTAGTGCCAAAATGTTTTTATAATGTTTGTAAGTTTAAACTGCCCCTCCAATCACCCTGGATTCTCTTCATGAAACTGAACCCAACCTCACATGTAAAAGTAGATAAGGGAAATATACTGGATATTTCTACTAGTGCCAAAATGTTTTTATAATGTTTGTAAGTTTAAACTGCCCCTCCAATCACCCTGGATTCTCTTCATGAAACTGAACCCAACCTCACATGTAAAAGTAGATAAGGGAAATATACTGGATATTTCTACTAGCGCCAAAATGTTTTTTATAATGTTTGAACTTTTCAAAAAACATCCATTTCCAGAAAGCAGTTGTTCTTTTTTGTATGTGTCTAAAATATTCCACATACGCAATGCACTGTTTTACATTTCACACAAAAACATTCAAAAAATTTTCACTAGCAACTTTTGCTAGAACCATTTTTTATCACTAGAAAAATGCATTTGCTTCCTAGCAATTTGCTACTAACCACCGGTCGAAATCGAGCCCTAATCATAATGCCTTCAAATTGGAACTGAGAAAACAGATTTTCTGCTTTAGAAGGCCTAACATCAGAAGAAGTGAATATTTCTGTAACAGAAAACTAACTAATGCTCTTGTTAAAATAGCAACAAAAAAAAAAAATGATAGGTGGTACTAAGAACAAGTTGCATATGAAGAAAATAACAGGAAAAACAAAAATGCTGATGCAAAAGAGAAGGGAGATGAAGACAAAGAAGATGTAACTTTTAAAATGGAATATATAGAGCTAAAAAAGTAACTGAAGACAAAAGGAAATTCAATTGTGAACTAGTGAAAAAAGTAAGAAAAGCAATTGAAAACAACCAAAGTCTGAAGAAAGTAAAGGGACATTTTATTAAGGGAAGAAGACAGATTATGGCACTGAGAAAAGAAAATTTCAAAATGTAAAATATTACTGCAAACTTTTGTCTCCAAAAGAACATACAAATAAATATATATATATATCATCATCATCATCATTGTCAACCATTATCAATCCACTGCTGGACGAAGGTCTCCCCAAGTTTCCTCCACAACGGTCTGTCTTGTGCCAGTCTCCTCCATGTCACTCCCGCATACTTTCGAATTTCATCCACCCATCTCCCATGTGGTCTTCTTCTGGGTCTTTTCCTGTCCCTTGGAATCCAATCTAAAATTTCGGCTGTCCATCGATGGTCTGTCCTTCTGGCAGTATGTCCAGCCCCTTGCCATTTCAGGGATTTAACTCTGATCATGATGTCTTCCACTCTTGTCATTTTTCGGATCCACGTGTTCCTCTTCTTATCTCTCCTGGTTACACCAAGCATGCACCTATCCATGCTTCTTTGAGTTGTCTGCAGCCTTTGTATGTCTCTTTTATATATATATATATATATATATATATGCGTAACATCACAGCCTCTCCTTGACAAATGTCAACCCCACCTTCTCGTGGTGCATCCTGTTCCCACTAAAGGGGCTCTGACGACCGCCAATAGCGGTATAACTATACCATCGGGATTAGAGGAAATTCTATCCCACACTCACCAACCCGCTTGGCCAGCGTGGTGAGTTATGGCCAAACCCCTCCAAAATGACTCCACAACTTAAATCTTGGCCCTCAGTCTCCGGCAGCTGGAATGTACCTGGCCAAGGCAGCGGCCAGTGCGACATGAAGGCAGAGGGTGCTAAGAATCCCCGGAGGACCGGACTAGGCTGCCATCTGATGCTGACCTTGGCAACGTACAATGGACGCTCTCTATCTTCTGATTCAAGGCTTCTTGAATTGGAAGAGGAACTACAAAGGATCAAGTGGGACATCGTGGGGCTAAGTGAGGTAAGGAGAAAAGGAGAAGATCTCATCGAACTGAAAAGTGGACATCTCTTCTACTATCGTGGGACAGATACTGGCAGAACTAGTGGTGTTGGATTTATAATAAACAAGAAACTGAAGGATAAAGTTGTAGAAGTTGAAAGTTCCTCTGACAGAGCTGCACGGCTGGTTATCCAACTCTCGAAAAGATACCAGGCTCAGATTATTCAAACTTATGCACCCACCACAAGTCATCCTGAAGAAGAAATTGAAGAATTTTATGAGGAAATTTGTCATCTAAATAATAAAGGTAAGCAGCACTTGAAAATAATTATGGGAGATTTCAATGCAAAAATAGGGCAACGGCAACAGAATGAAACTTCAGTAGGTAAATTCGGTCACGGCAACAGAAACCAGCGGGGAAATACTCTCGTTGAGTTTGCAGAGGCAGAAGGGTTTTTCATCTTGAACTCCTTCTTCAAGAAAAAGCCACACAGGAAATGGACATGGAGACATCCAAATGGGACGACAAGTGAAATTGATTTTATTATGTGTAACAAAAAATTCGTCATAGAAGACTGCAGTGTGCTAAACAAGTTCAACACAGGTAGTGACCATAGATTGGTGAGATGTAAGATGCACCTCAACACTAAACTGGAACGTGGCAAGCTCATAAGACAAACAAAATCTATTGACATAACCAACCTTAAAAAACACCATAATACCTTCAAGTTGGAACTGAAGAACAGGTTCTCAGCTTTAGAAGGCCTAACATCGGAAGAAGTGGACATCTCTGAAGTTAACAGAAAAGTAACCAAAGCTCTTATGGAAACAGCAACAAAATTAGCTGGGTCTAAGAACAAGTTGCATGTAAATAAATTATCAGGAAAAACGAATGTTGATGCAAAAAAGAAGAGAGATGAGGACAACTAAAGAAGATGTGACTTCCAAAGTGGAATATATAGAGCTATGCAAGACAGTACGAAAAAGTATCACTGAAGACGTAAGAAAATTCAACTGTGAACTAGTGAGGAAAGCAATTGAAAACAACCAAAGCCTAAAGATAGCAAAGGGACATCTCAGTAAGGAAAGAAAACAGATTATGGCACTGAGAAAAGAAGATGGTTCTGTAACAAGAAATAGAGGCGAAATTTTGACAAGAGTGAAAGATTTCTACTCCAAATTATATGAAAGGAATGATACATGCACTCCAGACATCATGAAAGATACCAGTACCAGAGTTCCTCCAGTCCTTCCAGCAGAAGTTGCACATGCAATCAAGAACATGAAGCGGGGAAAAGCTCCAGGAGAAGATGGAATTACTGTAGACATCATACAAGAAGCAAGTGGAGAAATCGAAACAGTACTCGCCCAAATTTTCACTCGATGCCTTAATGAAGGAAAGATTCCTGAGGATTGGAACACCGCTACAATGATCCTGCTACAAAAGAAAGGTGACATTGAGGATCTCGGAAACTACAGACCTATCAGCCTCCTATCAGTAGTTTATAAAATCTTCACTAAAATTCTTTCACACCGCTTGAAGGTAACACTGGACATGGCTCAACCGAGAGAACAAGCTGGATTCAGGAGTGGCTACAGCACAATAGATCATATCCATGTGCTGAGAGAACTAATTGAAAGAGCGAGGGAATATGAACTTCCATTGTGCATGGCTTTTATCGATTATGAAAAAGCCTTTGATTCGGTGAAACCATCAGCAATTACAATGGCTCTGAAAACCTGCAGTATTGAAGATGCATACATTAATATTATTAATAACATCTATGAAAATGCAAGTGCAAAGATTAGGCTGTTTGAAAATACAACACACATAAAAACTGGAAAGGGAGTGAGACAAGGTGACACCATATCTCCGAAGCTCTTCAATGCCACATTGGAGGATGTTTTTCAGTCACTGAGCTGGGAAAACAAGGGGATAAAGATTAATGGAAATTATCTAACCCACCTTCGTTTTGCTGATGACGTAGTCATTTTTGCAACTAGCCCATCAGAGCTGCAGAGTATGATCCACGAACTTGCTGACAAGAGTAAAGAAGTGGGATTAAAAATGAACTTTCAGAAGACAAAAGTGATGTTCAATGCTTTTACAAGAAATGAAGATTTATCGATTGATGGAGAAAAGCTGGAGATAACAGACACGTACGTTTATCTTGGACAGCAGATATCAAGTGAGGGTCACATTGATGAAGAAATTAATCGGCGTACAAAACTTGCCTGGAGAGCTTTTGGAAGAAACAGCATAATTTTCAAGAGCAATATGCCATTATGTCTTAAAAGAAAAGTGTTTGATCAATGCATCCTTCCAGTGCTTACGTATGGTGCAGAGACGTGGACCTTAACTAAAAGAGACATACAAAGGCTGCAGACAACTCAAAGGAAGCATGGAGAGGTGCATGCTTGGTGTAACCAGGAGAGATAAGAAGAGGAACTCGTGGATCCGAAAAATGACAAGAGTGGAAGACATCATGATCAGAGTTAAATCCCTGAAATGGCAATGGGCTGGACATACTGCCAGAAGGACAGATCATCGATGGACAGCCGAAATTTTAGATTGGATTCCAAGGAACAGGAAAAGACCCAGAAGAAGACCACATGGGAGATGGGTGGATGAAATTCGAAAGTATGCAGGGGTGACATGGAGGAGACTGGCACAAGACAGACCGTTGTGGAGGAAACTTGGGGAGACCTTCGTCCAGCAGTGGATTGATAATGGTTGACAATGATGATGATGATATATATATATATATGATATTAATATTATTAATAACATCTATGCAAGTGCAAAGATTCGGCTGTTTGAAAATACAACACACATAAAAATTGGAAAGGGAGTGAGACAAGGTGACACCATATCTCCGAAGCTCTTAAATGCCACATTGGAAAATGTCTTTCAATCACTGAACTGGGAAAACAAAGGGATAAAGATTAATGGAGATTATCTAACCCACCTTCGTTTTGCTGATGACGTCATTTTTGCAACTACCCCATCAGAGCTGCAGAGTATGATGCAGGAACTTGCTGACAAGAGTAAAGAAGTGGGATTAAAAATGAACTTTCAGAAGACAAAAGTGATGTTCAATGCTTTTACAAGAAATGAAGATTTATCGATTGATGGAGAAAAGCTGGAGATAACAGACACGTACGTTTATCTTGGACAGCAGATATCAAGTGAGGGTCACATTGATGAAGAAATTGATCGGCGTACAAAACTTGCTTGGAGAGCTTTTGGAAGAAACAGCATAATTTTCAAGAGCAATATGCCATTATGTCTTAAAAGAAAAGTGATTGATCAATGCATCCTTCCAGTGCTTACGTATGGTGCAGAGACGTGGACCTTAACTAAAAGAGACATACAAAGGCTGCAGACAACTCAAAGGAAGCATGGAGAGGTGCATGCTTGGTGTAACCAGGAGAGATAAGAAGAGGAACACGTGGATCCGAAAAATGACAAGAGTGGAAGACATCATGATCAGAGTTAAATCCCTGAAATGGCAATGGGCTGGACATACTGCCAGAAGGACAGACCATCGATGGACAGCCGAAATTTTAGATTGGATTCCAAGGGACAGGAAAAGACCTAATAGAAGACCACATGGGAGATGGGTGGATGAAATTCGAAAGTATGCGGGAGTGACATGGAGGAGACTGGCACAAGACAGACCATTGTGGAGGAAACTTGGGGAGACCTTCGTCCAGCAGTGGATTGATAATGGTTGACAATGATGATGTATTTATGTTAAGATAAGTGTTTTTGCATGTTAAGAATGCAGTTGCACGTAGAAATGTTTTTAGCTTTCAAGATCTCAAAAACTGTTTTAAAAATATTTTTGCATTAATAGTTAATTTAAAGTTTTAACATAGGACCTTCAGTGTGCAGCCTAGAAGGTGTTGGAGAAAAACCACATGCACTGTAAATGTTAGCCTCTCATTTTCATGAAAAGTAAGTTTCTAGGCTAATTTACAAATTTTGTAATGGACAAAAAAACTTCAAAGAATGAAACAAAATTCAAACAATATTGTGATCATAAGTTTAGCTTGCTACAAAAGCTTTCCATAATTATACAACTTGTCAATAATGCTATCATAAATTCAAATAGTTCCTTTTTTTTTTTTTTTTTTTTTGTATCTGTTGGATTAATAAGCCTTGTGCTTGTGAGCTTATCCATGACTTTTCACTTTTATCTCAAAACTGTTGATGCTGACACATTACAAATTGTTTGTTTACCTGAATCTAATCATCTAGTGTTTATGAGTGATAAGGCAGTGGAAGGCATCGTCAATAAGATAAACCCACTCCACTATGTCAGATAGCAAAAGCAGCTGCTTTTGTTAAAGACTATTTCGCATACATTTCACAGAGAAAGAATTACATTGACACTTGACATTATGTAGAAAGTAGTTCTTATAGATGAAACCTTATACCAGCCAAAGTTCACATAGCAAAAGATTCAATGGAAAAATATCTTATACACTGCATGCATTCAATGAAGATTAAACAAACAATTTAATGCAATGAAGGGTATCAAATATAATCAAAAATTCCATTACTAATCAAAAACTATTATTATGAACAGCCTGAAGTAGGAGAAGAGTTTTCTCCAAAAATTTGCAATTAAAATAAAACATTTCATAGTAAGAATTCCCATAATAGTAGTTTTTGATTAGTAATTGAATTAAGAAACTAGGAAGCCAATTCTCAACATGAGCTTTATTCAAAGAATCAAAAATACTTTGGTCAAATAAAAGACATTTTTAGAACACTTTAAAACGGTCAAAACGTTGTAGCTAAAAATTATTTTGAGGTAAGAATAAATGATACACTGAAACTTTGGTTATGTTTTTCTAGGGGTTGGATTTAAATATGTAAAAAATAATTAAAGGAAATTTCAACATGCAAAATATTACGGGAAAATTTGATCCCCGAAAATAAAAATACAGAAAAAAAAAAGCAAACATAATTTCACATTAGGCTAATTTATAATGTAAGACATATATACAGAGTTGTATAAAAAATGCATCTGCATACATATCCATTGAAACAGAAAACTTGGTGCAAGCCTGCAAAGCACGAATCATGGTATAAAAAATTAATAAAAATTATTAGAACATTAAAGATTCCAATGAAGACCAAATAAGTGCATTACGATTAAATGTGTAGCAATGTGTGAGAAATGGCTAGATTCATATTTTACCTTCTACCACAAATAAGGTGGTTAGAATTCACATGATTCAACTTGAATCACATTTTCATTATTGGGTGCTGGCATGTTGTTGTTTTTTTTTTTTGTTTTTTTTAGTTGGAGGTTTAACAATTACCATGAGCAACTCAATGGGCTATAAGCAGTCGCCCGTTCCTAAATTAGGGTCACTGGTTCCAGGGAACGAAGAGTGCCAGTGCCGCAAGACAAACATAACATTCATGCCTCACCGGGAGTCAAACCTAGACCCCCCCCCCCCCCCATCTCAGAAGAATGGTCAGAAGCCATCGTTTAGACAAGTGAGCCACTGGTTCCAGGGAAGGGAGAGAGCTAGTGCCACAAGACAAACACAACATCGATGCATCACCGGGATTCAAACTCGGACCCCTTTTGGACGAATGATCAGGGGCCATCGCTTAGACCACTGAATAAGTGCATCACCATGTGAACTAGTCAACTATTTAAGACTGCTGCTCATTAGTAATAGTGAGTAGTGTTGATAACAATGAGAGAAACAAAAGATCTTCTGCAGTTGGTGAGATATCATGGGTCTTTAATCGGTGGAAAAATAACCCACATTGCTTGTCCAAGAGGCGTAACTGGAGCATTAAGACAGTCTATAAGGAACGAGATCGCCGTCATCTGAGAAGGCTTCCTCTGTTCAGCAATTGACCGAAGCATTCAATGAAGGCAGTTGTCAGCCCATATTTCAGTGAACTATGCGTGAGGAATAGATTATCGGTATTGGCAGTCTCATGCCTATATGAAAACCACTGATTTCTGCGAAGAACCGGAAAGTTCATCTACATGGCGTCCGGAACATAGAGACTGGACACCGGGAAAAGTCACAAGGTCCGACGAGTCGTGGTACACATTATTCTGTACTGATGATAGGCAGTTTGCGGGAGCCCCATGAAGCAATGGACTTATCTTGCCTTGTAAACACACCTGAAGGTTCTGGAGGAGGTGCAATGGTGTGGGGCTTGTCTGCTAGGTCGCCTGAATATGCTGAGAAGTCAGGTGTCGTCCAGTGATTAAATCCGACGAGTGGTGGTACACGTTGTTCTGTACCGATGATAGGCAGTTTGCGGGAGCCCCATGAAGCAATGGACTTATCTTGCCTTGTAAACACACCTGAAGGTTCTGGAGGAGGTGCAATGGTGTGGGGCATGTCTGCTAGGTCGCCTGAATATGCTGAGAAGTCAGGTGTCGTCCAGTGATTAAATCCGACGAGTGGTGGTACACGTTGTTCTGTACCGATGATAGGCAGTTTGCGGGAGCCCCATGAAGCAATGGACTTATCTTGCCTTGTAAACACACCTGAAGGTTCTGGAGGAGGTGCAATGATGTGGGGCATGTCTGCTAGGTCGCCTGAATATGCCGAGAAGTCAGGTGTCGTACAGTGATTGAATCCGACGAGTCGTGGTACACGTTGTTCTGTACCGATGATAGGCAGTTTGCGGGAGCCCCATGAAGCCATGGACTTATCTTGCCTTGTAAACACACCTGAAGGTTCTGGAGGTGCAATGGTGTGGGGCATGTCTGCTAGGTCGCCTGAATATGCTGAGAAGTCAGGTGTCATCCAGTGATTAAATCAGACGAGTTGTGGTACACGTTGTTCTGTACCGATGACAGGCAGTTTGCGAGAGCCCCATGAAGCAATGGACTTATCTTGCCTTGTAAACACACCTGAAGGTTCTTTTTTTTTTTTTTTTTTTTTGTAGTTTTAACGACCACCGTGAGCAACTCAAAGGGCTATAAGCAGTCGCCCGTCCCTAATTTAGGGTCACTGGTTCCAGGGAAGGGAGAGAGCCAGTGCCGTAAGACAAACATAACATCCATGCCTCACCGGGATTCGAACCCGGACCCCTTACGGACGAATGATCAGAGGCCATCGCTTAGACCACTGCGCCACCAGAGTGGCCCTGAAGGTTCTGGAGGAGGTGGAATGGTGTGGGGCATGTCTGCTGGGTCGCCTGAATATGCTGAGAAGTCAGGTGTCCTCCAGTGATTAAATGAACGTTATTGCTAATAAAGTCCATCCTGAAATTTTGACATTTTATTCAGCAGGTGATGGCTATTTCATGGATGACAATGGTACCATATTTTAAAAGCATTTCTCTGTTTCTATGGCCCGCCATCTCAAGAGCATTCCATAAGTTGACGTCGCAACTTTTTTTTTCTTTTTTTGCTCCCAGATAGCTTCACTTCAGTTAGATTGATAAGGTGTTCTTTTTTTATTTAGTCTTTTTTTTTTTTTTTCAAAATTCATATTTTTACACATTTTTATCGTCCATCTTCCGTTTTTCAAGGTCGCATTATGAGGCATTCCGGAAGTTGATGTTCGCAATTTTGCCTTTTTTGGCTTCTAGATAGTTTCATTTCAGTGAGATTAATGCTGGTTTTTTGGGTTTTTTTTTTTTTTACAAAATCTACATTTGTTTAGCGTTTGGGACATTCCCTTCCGTTTCCGTGACCATGTGACATTTTGGAAGTTGACGGTCGCATTTTTTATTTTATTTTTTGCTTCCAAATGGCTTCATCTCAGATTTTTTTTTTTTTTACTAAAATTATATTTTTATGCATTTGTAACACCCCTGCTTCGTCTCCAAGGCCCTATTCCGGAAGCAGACAGTTACAATTTTTTTTAGTTATTATTTCCTTCCAAATAGTTTCATCTCTGATTGATGAGGGGAAAAGTTTTTTGCTTTACAAGCACCACTGCTGTTTTTCTCACAGTAATTTTATGGGGTTTAATTATATCAATGAAAATGCTCCAATCATATTTTCATGAATTCACAAAATTTTTCTCAAAACTGGTCAATTCACAGCTTGGGTTTCAAACAAAAATCTTACTTATGGATTCCTGTTTTACAAATCAAGTTAAATGTGGCAAAATTACTGTTGTTTTCAAAGTTGACATGACCCCCCCTCCCCCCACACACACACTCACTCAGTCACTTAACATCTAAATAATCACCTGGCAAGACCCCTAGTACAAAATAATTGCTGCAGGAAATAGTAAGATCAGAATGTCTATGAGGCAAAACATCCCTTGAAGGAGGGAGTTAAAGTTTAATCAATTAACTAAATGCAAAATAAAAAAAAGTATGGATTTCTAATTATTCCTTATACTTTCTGGCCATTTTTAAAAATTCTAAAGCATTTAAATTTTAAAGAATGATGTTTAAGTTCTAAGTAAAATAAAATAGTTCACTTTTCTTTTGCATTTCTTGTCAGGGAAAAGCTAGTTTGATTATTGCAACTAAATACTAATTTGTGCTGTTAGCAAAATCTTAAACTGACTCATTTTTTAAAAAACATTGCTTTGTCGCAGGGCAGAACAATAAATTGTATGGCAAAATTAACATTTAGACATCCCTTTACCTTGCAGACAGTTTTTAGATTTTCCTTTCTGCATTGCAGACTTCTGAAAAAGATTCTGCTCCTGGGCAAGTTTGGTTAGAGAATAGTTTATTTTACAATCAACCTGAAGATAAACTATTCTCTAATCAAACTGCTTGGAATACATATTTTCCAGCCATACTCCAAAAGAAGGAATAATCTATAACTAGTAATTGAACAACAAACCACAACCTCATTGTTAAATGAATGAAGTACAAAATGTGAGTGATGGAATGGAAAACATGAACAGGTGAACATGAACATACAATAATAAAAAAAAAAAAAAGAGCTCATGCGAAGACAGAAGTTCCTACCCAAACCACGTTGTTTTAAGGTAAGTTAAAATTTAAATTTTTATTAATAATACCAGTATTTTCCTAAAACCAACTATTATTTTCATTACAATTTAATAAAATATTACCATTAGACCCTTCTAAACATTTATTTTTTAATATCCAACAAAGAAGAAGTACACGTGGTTCATATCACGGATCGGCAAAAAAAAAAAAAAATGCGCTATAAAAATAGTGTTAGTACTACAATGATAGCTGTGTAAGTATAAATATTTTACATATTAATTTACTTGCAAATGTTAATTTTCCTTTCATCACATTATAATTGCCAAAAAAAACTGTTTTTAGGTGTCTTTGACTACGTATCAACGAGTCAAAGATAACAGTAACAAACCAGAAGTACCTAACGACACATGTAGCCCACACAGAGCCACTGCTCGACGCTTCAGCTTTTCTCAGGACACTTGGCACAGTGTGCGCTGCACAGGGATTGGTTATTGAGCACAGATAGCCACTGCTTGACGCTTCCAGCTTTTCTCAGGACACTTGGCACAGTGTGTGCTGCACAGGGATTGGTTATTGAGCACAGATAGCCACTGCTTGACGCTTCAGCTTTTCTCAGGACACTTGGCACAGTGTGTGCTGCACAGGGATTGGTTATTGAGCACAGATAGCCACTGCTCGACGCTTCAGCTTTTTTCAGGATACTTGGCATACTGTGCGCTTCACAGGGATCAGTTATTGAGCACAGATAGCCACTGCTCGACGCTTCAGCTTTTCTCAGGACACTTCGCACAGTGTGTGCTGCACAGGGATTGGTTATTGAGCACAGATAGCCACTGCTCGACGCTTCAGCTTTTTTCAGGACACTTGGCATACTGTGCGCTTCACAGGGATCGGTTATTGAGCACAGATAGCCATTGCTTGACGCTTCAGCTTTTCTCAGGACACTTGACACAGTGTGTGCTACACGGGGATTGGTTATTGAGCACAGATAACCACTGCTCGACGCTTCAGCTTTTCTCAGGACACTTGGCACAGTGTGCGCTTCACAGGGATCGGTTATTGAGCACAGATAGCCACTGCTTGACGCTTCAGCTTTTCTCAGGACACTTGGCACAGTGTGTGCTGCACAGGGATTGGTTATTGAGCAGAGAGCCACTGCTCGACGCTTCAGCATTTCTCAGGACACTTGACACAGTGTGTGCTGCACAGGGATTGGTTATTGAGCACAAATAGCCACTGCTCAATGCTTCAGCTTTTCTCAGGACACATGACACGGTATGCGCTGGACACCGATTGGTTATTGAGCACAGATAGCCACTGCTCGACGCTTCAACTTTTCTCAGGACACGTGACACAGTGTGCGCTGGACAGGGATTGGTTATTGAGCACAGATACCTACTGCTCGAAGCTGCGGTTTCAGCGATGGAGACATGGTAGTTTTAACGGAGACCCCACCTATCACTGCTTTCACCTCCAAATTCTCTTTTAGCCAGTCAGTGAGTGCATGCCTGTCAAGGCCACTTTGCAACATGGCGCATGTGGGAATTCTGGCAGGACAGCCCAAGCTCCAGCTATCAGACCTTTCATCGCCCAGTTTATGATGCAAAGAGAAGGTAGCTATCGAGTTTTTACAGAAAAAAATAATAAAAAAAGTCTGCATTTCAAAATAAAGTCTTCCGATTTTAAGTACTTTCCTGACTTGATAATTTTCCAATACTCCATAAAGGCAAATCTAGCATTTTCAAGGATTTCCGAGCCTGGAAATTACCCCTCCCCATTCATTAAGAGTTATTTAAAGTAATGCCAAAAAAGAAACAGCAAGTGAACAACTTCAAAGTCACTTGCAAAATGACGTGCTACAAAAGACTTTTGAAAAACTAAAGAGGATCGGAGCAAAATATAATATCATACTTGCCCCAGATCTAAATAACCAGTTAAAGAAGTTCCTGCCAGCTCTAAAACAGATATAAACAGACATCCAATTGCAAGAGGGAGTATTCTATTGCATCGACTGGTAACTGTGGGCTAAGTTATACAGGAGAAACAGCAAGGAGAATTAAAGTCCGAATTAAAAAACACCAAGCAGCTATTAGGAACATCAGTAACAAAATAGGGCTAGCAGAGATTGTGCTAGGATTTTTTCAAAAGAGTAAAAATACTCCTTCACATTTTTTTGAAGGAGTATTTTTCTTTCCAAAGTAATTTTAGAGAACGAACAATTATCGCATTGAATTTTTAGCTGAATAATATTTAATATCATCATCATCATTGTCAACCATTATCAATCCACTGCTGGACGAAGGTCTCCCCAAGTTTCCTCCACAACGGTCTATCTTCTGCCAGTCTCCTCCATGTCACCCCTGCAGACTTTCGAATTTCATCCACCCATCTTCCATGTGGTCTTCTTCTGGGTCTTTTCCTGTCCCTTGGAATCCAATCTAAAATTTCGGCTGTCCATCGATGATCTGTGTTTCTGGCAGTATGTCCAGCCCATTGCCATTTCAGGGATTTAACTCTGATCATGATGTCTTCCACTCTTGTCATTTTTCGGATCCACGAGTTCCTCTTCTTATCTCTCCTGGTTACACCAAGCATGCACCTCTCCATGCTTCCTTTGAGTTGTCTGCAGCCTTTGTATGTCTCTTTTAGTTAAGGTCCACGTCTCTGCACCATACGTAAGCACTGGAAGGATGCATTGATCAAACACTTTTCTTTTAAGACATAATGGCATATTGCTCTTGAAAATTATGCTGTTTCTTCCAAAAGCTCTCCAGGCAAGTTTTGTACGCCGATTAATTTCTTCATCAATGTGACCCTCACTTGATATCTGCTGTCCAAGATAAACGTACGTGTCTGTTATCTCCAGCTTTTCTCCATCAATCGATAAATCTTCATTTCTTGTAAAAGCATTGAACATCACTTTTGTCTTCTGAAAGTTCATTTTTAATCCCACTTCTTTACTCTTGTCAGCAAGTTCCTGGATCATACTCTGTAGCTCTGATGGGCTAGTTGCAAAAATGACTATGTCATCAGCAAAACGAAGGTGGGTTAGATAATCTCCATTAATCTTTATCCCCTTGTTTTCCCAGCTCAGTGACTGAAAAACACCCTCCAATGTGGCATTAAAGAGCTTCAGAGATATGGTGTCACCTTGTCTCACTCCCTTTCCAATTTTTATGTGTGTTGTATTTTCAAACAGCCTAATCTTTGCACTTGCATTTTCATAGATGTTATTAATAATATTAATGTATGCATCTTCAATACCGCAGGTTTTCAGAGCCATTGTAACTGCTGATGGTTTCACCGAATCAAAGGCTTTTTCATAATCGATAAAAGCCATGCACAATGGAAGTTCATATTCCCTCGCTCTTTCAATTAGTTCTCTCAGCACATGGATATGATCTATTGTGCTGTAGCCACTCCTGAATCCAGCTTGTTCTCTCGGTTGAGCCATGTCCAGTGTTACCTTCAAGCGGTGTGAAAGAACTTTAGTGAAGATTTTATAAACTACTGATAGGAGGCTGATAGGTCTGTAGTTTCCGAGATCCTCAATGTCACCTTTCTTATGTAGCAGGATCATTGTAGCGGTGTTCCAATCCTCAGGAATCTTTCCTTCATTAAGGCATCGAGTGAAAATTTGGGCGAGTACTGTTTCGATTTCTCCACTTGCTTCTTGTATGATGTCTACAGTAATTCCATCTTCTCCTGGAGCTTTTCCCCGCTTCATGTTCTTGATTGCATGTGCAACTTCTGCTGGAAGGACTGGAGGAACTCTGGTACTGGTATCTTTCATGATGTCTGGAGTGCATGTATCATTCCTTTCATATAATTTGGAGTAGAAATATTTCACTCTTGTCAAAATTTCGCCTCTATTTCTTGTTACAGAACCATCTTCTTTTCTCAGTGCCATAATCTGTTTTCTTCCCTTACTGAGATGTCCCTTTGCTATCTTTAGGCTTTGGTTGTTTTCAATTGCTTTCCTCACTAGTTCACAGTTGAATTTTCTTACGTCTTCAGTGATACTTTTTCTTACTGTCTTGCATAGCTCTATATATTCCACTTTGGAAGTCACATCTTCTTTAGTTGTCCTCATCTCTCTTCTTTTTTGCATCAAAATTTTCGTTTTTCCGGATAATTTATTTACATGCAACTTGTTCTTAGACCCAGCTAATTTTGTTGCTGTTTCCATAAGAGCTTTGGTTACTTTTCTGTTAACTTCAGAGATGTCCACTTTTTCCGATGTTAGGCCTTCTAAAGCAGAGAATCTGTTCTTCAGTTCCAACTTGAAGGTATTATGGTGTTTTTTAAGGTTGGTTATGTCAATAGATTTTGTTTGTCTTATGAGCTTGCCACGTTCAAGTTTAGTGTTGAGGTGCATCTTACATCTCACCAATCTATGGTCACTACCTGTGTTGAACTTGTTTAGCACACTGCAGTCTTCTATGACGAATTTTATATTACACATAATAAAATCAATTTCACTTGTCGTCCCATTTGGATGTCTCCATGTCCATTTCCTGTGTGGCTTTTTCTTGAAGAAGGAGTTCAAGATGAAAAACCCTTCTGCCTCTGCAAACTCAACGAGAGTATTTCCACGCTGGTTTCTGTTGCCGTGACCGAATTTACCTACTGAAGTTTCATTCTGTTGCCGTTGCCCTATTTTTGCATTGAAATCTCCCATAATTATTTTCAAGAGCTGCTTACCTTTATTATTTAGATGACAAATTTCCTCATAAAATTCTTCAATTTCTTCTTCAGGATGACTTGTGGTGGGTGCATAAGTTTGAATAATCTGAGCCTGGTATCTTTTCGAGAGTTGGATAACAAGTCGTGCAGCTCTGTCAGAGGAACTTTCAACTTCTACCACTTTATCCTTCAGTTTCTTGTTTATTATAAATCCAACACCACTAGTTCTGCCAGTATCTGTCCCACGATAGTAGAAGAGATGTCCACTTTTCAGTTCGATGAGATCTTCTCCTTTTCTCCTTACCTCACCTAGCCCCACGATGTCCCACTTGATCCTTTGTAGTTCCTCTTCCAATTCAGGAAGCCTTGAATCAGAAGATAGGGAGCGTCCGTTATAGGTAGCCAAGGTCAGCATCAAATGGCAGCCTAGTCCGGTCCTCCGGGGATTCTTAGCACCCTCTGCCTTCATGTCGCACTGGCCGCTGCCTTGGCCAGGTACATTCCAGCTGCCGGAGACTGAGGGCCAAGATTTAAGTTGTGGAGTCATTTTGGAGGGGTTTGGCCATAACTCACCACGCTGGCCAAGCGGGTTGGTGAGTGTGGGATAGAATTTCCTCTGATCCCGATGGTATAGTTATACCGCTATGGGCGGTCGTCAGAGCCCCTTTAGTGGGAACAGGATGCACCACGAGAAGGCGGGGTTGACATTTGTCAAGGAGAGGCTGTGATGTTACGCATCACCTGACCTTACATCCCATATTTAATATAAAAACAACTAATTATATCTATATATAAATACGTCAACATGAATCAGCATGTAATTGAATTTCTTTTTTATAAAATAAGTAAATCGTAATTTATCAAAATCTTACCTACTTGTCTTGTTTTATCCATGTGGCTGCAAAAAATTTGTTTTGCTTTCGAAAGACTGTACCAAAACTTGTGTGTGTGTTGCTTCACAGATTCAGATTCTACACACTCAAACTTCAAAAAGAGTTCTATTGTGGAGGAAGGAAATCTACAGTCTATCTCAATCACAAAAGATAAAATAAACCTTCATTGGATATTGTGATGTGCAAGTTTAGTATCACAAAGGTCAACTAATTTATTATTTTTTTAACATGTTTTCCTTCAGCTCTGAAAAAAATATATCTTCTTGAATACTATGTGTATGAAATGTTTACAGTTCACATAATTGAGACTTGGTTGATTCAACCATTCTTCTGATATAAGGAATGTCCAGTTTCTCCCTTTGCATTTATTTATAGAGGGAAAATAACATTTAACAATAATTCAGGACAGTGGAAACATCGTGAAACAAAAAAAATACCATTACGAAAAAGACTTTGCTCCGTCCGACTTCCGTTTTCGGAAATTTTTCCTCCGTTTTTGAGCTGAAACACAATCAGTTATCAAACAAAATCATATTTTACAATAAAAATGAGCAGAGGAAATATTGCAAGGGAAAATAAAATACGATTACTGACTAAATCCGCAGTTCGTCTAACTTGCGTTTTCGAAAGTCTGGAAAGATGAAATTCCGTCCCCAGCCGGAAAATGCCCCCACCCCCTTACACCACCACCGGGCACGAACACACCACCCACCCCCCCAAAAAATTATCTTCAGTTTTGATGACAACAAAGTCAGAGTTACTCTTCGAATCCACGGAAGAAACTCGTGCCTAAAGTTGACATGGAAATTTTTGCTCCGTCGAACTTCCATTATCAGAAACTCTTGTCTACACTTTCAAGCTGAAATAGAAACATTTATGCAATAAATTGATATTTAATAACAATACTGGACAGAGGAAACTTCACGAGAAAAATAAATTACGATCGCGGGGGGAAAAGTTTCACTCCGTTGAGCTTTCGTTTTCGGAAGTTCTGAAAACTGGAATACCATTCCCCAGGCAGAAAACGAGAGTCCCCCCTCACCCCCCCCCAATTTTCCGAAAATAAAATATTATCTTCAGGTTTTTTTGTTATCACTCAAGTATAACCGAAATGTGAAATTCTGCGAATCCGAAGAACAATTACATATCGCAAACTGTTACGAATCATGCCTGATTCGTAACAGTTTGCGATATGTAAAATGAACTGCTCATACGGGTCTACGCATGGAAGCAGATTCACTGGTCAATAAACTGATTATGTTTCCCAACATGAACGATGTATTTGATTACAATTTTCAAAACTCTGAGCGGTCTGCTTCTAAAGCACGTATTTTTACAAAGGATACATTTTTAACGCACGAATTTTGCGAGTGATCCAAAAATGGACCCAATGCGTAAAAATATGCATTTCTAAGGCTTGAAATACACGTGTAGAGGCGTTATCGCGATCTCTGGGGGCTAGACAGACATATACAAGCAAGTGGACACTCCATAAATTGGGACTCAGTTAAGAATCATCGCCCACCAGGCAAATTTAGTAAAAAGGAAACTAGAAGAAGGGTTCGAAATAGCAAGAAGAAGAAGTACCACAATGAAAGATAATTGCGGTTGGACACTTCTGACTGAGTGGCAGCAATTACTCCAGTGACATAGTCCTGATGATGAACTAGGCTTTAATTTGAAAATTTGACCCCCAAATTTTTTGAATAATTACCTCTATAAGACCCATAAAATAGTTATTTCCACAGTAAACTAAGAATAAAAGGTACCATAAATTCATTTACAACTGGGATAAAATTTTAAAACTAGTTAACATTTTTTTTTTTTTTTTTTTTATGGGATTTATCTAGGTAAAGTCTCACATTTCTGCAAATTTTCAGAGAGAACCCCTCTCCTTTGTCAGGAAGGAGAGAAGCCTGACGAAGGAGAGTTCTCTCCA
The DNA here is from genome assembly GCA_039090855.1 of Macrothele yani. Lineage (NCBI taxonomy): Eukaryota > Metazoa > Arthropoda > Arachnida > Araneae > Macrothelidae > Macrothele > Macrothele yani. Next base: position 14,336,502 of record CM077031.1, on the reverse strand, counting down.
AAAATTTGCAGAAATTAGAGACTTTACCTAGATAAGTCCCATAAAACAAAGTTAACTAGTTTGAATATAATAATCTAGGAAGCTACATAACAAAGATGAGTTTGATATACAGATTAAAATTTTCAGTTTCCAAGACTTTCCAGGTCCTGTGCGAACCCTGTTGTATATACAGTATTTTCATAAACTGCATGCACCAGCAAATGTATTTTTATCAAAATTAGAAGTATAAAAGCCTATTTGTTTTTACTCTTGAGTTCTATTTGAAGTAAAACAATTATTTAGCCAATGCATTAAGTATAAACTATACATAATATCTAAGGTATTTTACCTGATATTGTCAAAGTATTTCGCACGTTGTTTGCTCTGTGAGGCACGTGCTCCGGGCCCCGAGAGGTCTCTTACGTTACGGACCTTTGGTTAGTTATAAAAAATAATTTTGGAGAAATAAAACAGTTAAGTTATATATTTTCAGTTCCACATTCATTCACTTGCACAATTAAATGTTTAAAATTTACTATTAATTAAAATATTTTAGTAGAAAGAGTTATACTCATTGGGTCAGGAGATGTCTCACACGGGGTTCGTTGTATATTTTCACATGTAAATATAGCAAAGGAAATAAATAGAACCGAAAATTTGGCTAACTGCTTTGAATTTTGCTACAACTTTTGCTGATAAAATAGCCAAATTGCTACAAGAGAAATAATTCCAGATTAAACAATTCACGCAACTCCAAACCGCTCAAGTCGAGGACTTACTGTATACCGAAGAGTTCTTAGTGGTGGTTGTTAAACCCCCAAATAAACAACCAAAAGACCAGCTTTAAGTGGTCAAAAGAGGAGATGCTGCTCATCCTTTATCAATAAAATGTACAAATGAAGACATGACAACCTTCAAAATCTGAAAATCGGGAGATTTTTACAGCTCGTAAAAATCACACGAACGCTTTTTTTTTTTTAATTATTATCAACATTTTCCAGACGTAGGAACAATTTTTGAGTAGTATTATTATTGGTCCATTAAAAGTTTTGGAGGGAAAAAACCCGCAAAAAGTGATACCCCCTTCCCCTACTGAAATTCGTTTTTAGGTATGTCGATTCTGCAAGATAATGAAAATGTAAAACGGCCCGCATCTTATTTTTTACGAATAAAGTAGCGGCCATCTGTTTTTCATTTCTGCTTTAGGTTGTGCAAAAAGCATCGTACTGACATCGCCTACTGTTACAAGGAGAGGACAACTGTAACTACTTTCTTTTGTTGTTAAGTGAATTTGCCGCAACTCAGCTGTTTATCATCACTTAGAATGCGCTGTTGAGGAGAGGGATTGAAAGACTGAACTGCAAGAAGGCAGGGCAGCTCCCATCTGTCAATCAATAACTCACCCTCCCGACATTCTAGAGCCAGAGCATGGCTCTGTTGAGGTGAGGGGTTGAACGACTGAACTGCAAGGAGAAGGCAGGACAGCTCCCATTTGTCAATCAATTACTGACCCTCCCCAGCATTCTAGTGCCAGAGCATAGCTCTGTTGAGGTGATGGTTTGAAAGACTGAACTGCAAGGAGAAGGCAGGGCAGCTCCCATCTGTCAATCAATAACTCACCCTCCCAACATTCTAGAGCCAGAGCATGGCTCTGTTGAGGTGGGAGGTTGAACGACTGAACTGCAAGGAGAAGGCAGGACAGCTCCCATTTGTCAATCAATTACTGACTCTCCCCAGCATTCTAGTGCCAGAGCATTGCTCTGAGGTGAGGGGGTTGAAAGACTGAACTACAAGGAGAAGGCAGGGCAGCTCCCATCTGTCAATCAATTACTAACCCTCCCTGGCATACTAGTGCCAGAGCATGGTTCTGTTGAGGTGAGGGTTTGAAAGACTGAACTGCAGGAAGGCAGGGTAGCTCCCATCTGTCAATCAATAACTAACCCTCCCCAGAATTTCAGTGCCAGAGCATGGTTCTGTTGAGGTGAGGGATTGAAAGACTGAACTGCAAGGAGAAGGCAGGGCAGCTCCCATCTGTCAATCAATTACTGACCCTCCCTGGCATTCTTGTGCCAGAGCATTGCTCTGAGGCTAGGGGGTTGAAAGACTGAACTGCAAGGGGAAGGCAGGGCAGCTCCCATCTGTCAATCAATTACTGACCCTCCCCGGCATTCTTGTACCAGAGCATTGCTCTGAGGCTAGGGGGTTGAAAGACTGAACTGCAAGGGGAAGGCAGGGCAGCTCCCATCTGTCAATCAATTACTGACCCTCCCCGGCATTCTAGTGCCAGAACATGGCTCTGTTGAGGTGAGGGTTTGAAAGACTGAACTGCAAGGGGAAGGCAGTGCAGCTCCCATCTGTTAATCAATAACTGACCCTCCCTGGCATTCTAGTGCCAGAGCATGGCTCTGTTGAGATGAGGGATTGAAAGACTGAACTGCAAGGAGAAGGTAGGGCAGCTCCTATTTGTCAATCAATTACTGACCCTCCCCAGCATTCTAGTGCCAGAGCAGGTGAGCTCTTTGCTGAAGGCGTCATATGACAATCAGACTGGGAGAAATTCTTTTAAAGTAAATTTTTTCAGACCATTCTCAAGTGATTGCTCAGAAGCCAGCACTTAGACCACTGCACCACCGGGTGGCTTTCTTTTTGCAGACAGGAGAGAAAAATTACCAAACTGATGACTGTAATGACGCCTTGCATCAACGCAAAAAGAAAAAGACTTCAGAGGGTTCGAAAACATAGTGGTTGATCGAATTTCGACCAACTTAACGGCTAATTCTCGTTGAAAATCAGGAGAATTTGACTTTAATCTGAAGGGTAGAAGAGAGGGCTTAAAATATGGAGTACCCGCCTAAATCCAGACAGTCGGCACATCTGCATATGATATTTAAATGCCAAACTTAAAGAGTTGCCAATGCAACTATTTAAGGCAATTTCTGCTGAGACACAAAACTCTTGATGTTCCAGCTTTGCGTTTTGAACTATTTCAGTGATATAAAAATTAAAAAATGTCTGTATCAGAGCTGACAAATTTAGATCTCTCAGAAATGCGAGAGCTTGTATGCCAATTTGGAAAAAACAGCATTAAAATAAAATTTCTTCAAATATTTGTTTTACCACGTCAAATACTCTAATGTGAAACTTATTTCAAAACACGTAAGCAGACCTGTATGATAAAATGAAAAATGCAAAAATTACTTGTGGCACTTTTACATGCATGAATTTTTAAAACCGTTTATGGTGTTCTAAAAACACGAAGAGAAATTTCAATTTACGTTACTCAAACTAGAGCACATAAGACGCATATTTAAGAAACGCATGCTACATGAAATAGGGCATGAAAAACACTTATTAAAAAGAAGACGTCTGCTAAGCTTACCAATATGAGGAACACAGGATGACCCTCACCCACTTTCTGAACAGAAAAGATGACAGCACGGAGACTGGACACAATACATCATATCTCGTAATTATATGCGCTGTCATATCTTACGCAAACGATAAAAATAAGATAACATTAGCATACGTACATCAACTCACTCACGTCAAAAACATCACGAGATAATTTCATCAACAAAAAACGAAGTTGCCAGTTTCGAGTGGTAAACTTCGGTTTACCTTTAAAAAAAGAGCAATATGGCCAGACTTTAAAAAGCATCGGAATATCACAAATAGGACCTAATTAAAAAACAGATTTCTAAATCCATTCTGCGCACAAAGAACAATAGTTCACTTAAATTCTTTTATCATAACATCGTTTCAGAACTTTTGGGTGTTTCCGCAAACATGTAATATTGAAATACAAATTTTTATCATTTTTGGGTATTTCCGCATTCACGTAATATTAAAAAATATACTTTTAGAGCTTTTCCGGTATAACACGAAAAACTTCCTTTTAAATAGCTATAAATATCGTGATAGTTCAGATCAGGGAGGTCGTAGCAACACAAACTTCCAGACGATAAAAATATCTTTCAGGTATATCGTATGGATCTTCTATGCCTATATTTCTAAGCTTTTTCTTTGTAGCGTTGCTTTTCCACCACATTAAGAAAACAAACTATGTCAGACAGAACAGTTTTTTTAACTTCATTTCCAGCAGCAGCATCCATTGAAAAGCATGGAGAGAGACGAGCTCGGGAGCTTTCTAACCACCCGAAATTCTAGCAGACAGTTTTGTGACGTCACGTGCAAAGCCTCTATAACAGCGAGCTGCGGCCGTTATTATTGTGCGAGTTAGGGCCGCGGGTGGCCAAGTGGGCAACGTTCATGACTGCTACGGAAAGGGACTCAGGTTCGATCCCAGCAGGTACGAACGCTCGATCCACTAAATATCCGCCGAGCGTCGGATGGGCACGTTAAGCCGTCGGACCCCAGGTACAGGGCCCCCGGTAATAAATAAGGGCGTGTTCCTCCCCCTTTCGGCTTCGCTTCCGTATCACTTTCCTATCGGGCGCTCTAGCCCAAATATCATATTTCTAAGGGTTGTTTAAGACCTGGGGTAAGACACTCCCTAAAATCCTCTACATATGGTCATTTCATCATATTATGCGAGCGAAGGTCGCATGTGGCCTAGTGGGCAACGTTCGTGAATGCCACGGAAAGGGCATCAGCTTCGATCCCAGCAGGTAGGAAAGCTCGATCCACTAAATACCCTCCGTGCGTCGCAAGGGCACGTTAAGCCGTCGGACCCCGGGAGCTGGCCCCCGGTAATAAATAAGGGCGTCTTCCTCCCCTTTTCTACTTCGCTTTCGTGTCACTTTCCTATCGGGCGCTCTAGCCCAAAGCCCCTAGTTTCCTGTTTCTAAAGGTTGTTTCAGATCTGCGGTCAGACACTCCCTTCTTAAAATCCTCTACATATGTTCACATATTGTGCGAAATACACTGCTGGCCACCCAAAATGCAACACGAAGAAGGAAGCATCAAAAATTCACAGCATGCATCACCCGCGAGAGGACATGCAAACGATTAGCATTGCAGGGCACATGCAAATCATGTGCGCCCGGCACGTCACCGAGAAGCACTATAAGAAGAGTGCACAAAAGACGAGGTGTAAGTAGTGCAAGTGTGTTGTGCTACTGGACCTGTGAGTGGGGAGCTTCCTGATGCCTCGTCGCAGAATACGGCAGTCATTCCAGCACGTTTCGGCGTTCGACAGAGGACGAACATTGGCTTATCGCGACAGCGGTTTATCGTACCGAGACATCGGCGCTCGTGTGGGACGACATTAAGCCACAGTGAGACCAGTATGAAATCGTTGGGTGCAAAAGTGACCGACGGACTGACGTGAAGTACTGCCACAGCCGCGGCACACCACCAAACGTGAGGACCGGCATGTTGTACGGCAGGCGTAGACGGCTCGCACCGCCACATCACAAACGTTCGCACAAGAATTAGGATGTGTTTCGCAACGACCTGTGTCAGCATGTACCGATCGACGTCGTCTGCAGGAGCGGGGACTTGTCGCACGGCGCCTATTGCTCCTATTACCATTGACGTTACACCACCTGCGATTGCGGGGCCAGTGGGCCGTTGAACGCCGCATCTGGACTACGGAATGGCACGGCATTCTCTACTCCGACGAATCCCGCTTCTGCCTGCAACACCACGATGGTCGGATCCGTGTGTGGCGGCACCGCGGCGAGGGACTGTATGATGCATGCATTATCCATCGCCATACCGGTCCGTCGCCTGGCGTTATGGTTTGGGGCGCAATTGGATATGACACCCGCACCCCTCTGGTACGCATCGCCGGTACACTCAACAGCCACCGCTACATCTCCGACGTTTTGGATCCTGTAGTCCTCCCTTACCTGCAGGACCTGCCAACGGCCACGTTTCAACAGGACCATGCGCACCCGCACGTGGCACGCATCGTGCAATAATTCTTCACGGCCCACCAGGTGTCACTGCTGCCGTGGCCCGCCTGTTGTCCCGATATGTCGCCCATCGAACACGTCTGGTCGCTGATCGGCAACCGAGAGGCCCGGCAAGCACTACCCGCGGCTACGCCTGATGAACTGTAGCAATTTGTGGAAGCAGCCTAGACCGACATATCCCAAGCCCACATCCAAAGCCTCTTTCGTTCGATGCCTAGGCCGTTATTGCCAGCCATGGGGGCCACACGAACTATTGATGTCTGCATGTTCCGCAAGTCGCACGGGCCTGTAAGCTCAATCGTTTCATCTTTGTATCTGTTGTTATGTGTCCAGTAAATCTGGCCTTGCTATCTCGTGTCCTTCTTGGTGTTGCGTTTTGGGTGGCCAGCAGTGTATGATCGTTTCAAAAGCTATTGCAATGCATTTTGTGTTGCACGAATTGAATTCTTTTCCGCAAATGTTTCTGTTTTTGCATCGTAATTTCTTCCAGATGTGTGACAAAATGCTGGATTTATAAAATTCTTAATTATTTTGAGCCTTCTTCTTCCCATTCCTATTTTAAATTGAAATTCATGAAAAATTGCTGCAAGTTCAAAGCAAAGCATAATTTTAAAATTGAAAGCTTCACTCGTTTATGGAGTATAATTCAATTCAGTTTGATATTGACATGCACCGTCCCGGTGGCGTATTTCACAAATGAATGTACGAAATTGCGATTAGAGCCATTTCCACCACGCGATTGGATCAGAGCAACTTTGGAGATAGTGAGTGGGCGGGGCCTATGAGAAGTGTCTGTGACAGGAACACTGTCTTTTTATCTGGGGAAGTTCTGCTTGCTAAGAAATTCATTGTGAGGTTACTTAACATGTGTGACAAATAATTGATACTGAATTATATCGTGGGAAGTTCTGCATTTTAAGAAGTTCACTGTGAGGTTACTTCACATATGTGAGAAATGATCATATTGAATTATAACGTGAGAAGTTCTACTTCCTAAGAAATTCAGTGAGGTTGCTTAACAAATGATCATACTGAATAATACGATAAGGAATATCTGCAGTTTCTCAGATGAATACAAGTCGAAATCTATATTAATATTAAAATTGAGAACTCCCTTCCCTGGAACCAGTGACCCTAAATTAGGGACGGGCGACTGCTTATAGCCCATTGAGTTGCTCACGGTGGTCGCTAAACCTCCAATCAAAAAAAAAAAAAAAAGTATCCTTTTAAAGGACCTTTAACAATGAAAAGTATGTCTCCACAACGAAATATTCTGACGATCAAGTTTTTTACCTCATGAATGTGAGGAAGTCTAGCTAGAAAATAAACTAAAATAGAGTGATTTTGTATTAGCAAAGAACTACTAATGGCACGAAGTACGACTAGTGATGCTCAGGTATCTTTTCCAGGGGTCTTAGCCCTCCCGAAAACCCATGGACGCCAGCCCTTCCCGTAGGTTTTTGAGTGATCACCCTTTATATTTAGTTTAATTTTTTGTTTATAGATGAAAATTGGAGAAATTAATTTTAAAAAATTTTAAAAAACGGGGGAAAATATTATAATAAAAAAAAACTCATTCACATGGACTTCATATCTCAGTAGCATTAAGATTATTTTAAGTATTAAATTCATTGCTTTGTTTTATACACTAAAACTAAAATTTAATCGCCATCGTCATGTATACTTACGTTTTCTAAATCCGACGAGTCAATGCAGCCAATAATGTATACAATACCTCGAGAAAAAAAAACGGAATTTCCGTTGTTAATTAAAGCCATAAATGACTTCACACAAAGTGTTAACACTTTAAATAACTTTTTCTTTAATGTAGCTCTGAAATCAAAGTAGTTATGAAAATATATATATTCTATAAAAAAAATTGTTGCTCTAGATGAGAATGCTTTCGTAAATTTGTTTATAAATGGAACCACTGTCCATGTTAAAAATATATTATGAAGTCCTACCAAAATTACTCAATACTTTCTCCGGATAAAAATCAGGAGGGTAGAAGAAGACCAGTTCATTTTGATGACATATGCAAGAAGGGCAAACAAGAAAACCAAGCATTGTTTCAAATTCGTTACATTTTTTAGAGCCTTTGTATTTGAAAGTTAAGTTTAGTGTGGATTTGTAATCACCAACGGCATGCTGCTTGCACTGCAATACATCATCATATTTTGGAAGCTGGCATTCAGCTTTATTTCAGTCTTCTGGTTGCCGACTTCCCATGTATATGGTTAAATAAGCCTCAATGTAGCTAACGTGACGTTAGGGCTTCCAATACAACAAAATATTTGCGCTACCTAATTTTTAACGATAGCAAATTATTAAAAATGATTCCCATATTTATTTTCCTGGCGGTAGGTGGTTTACGCTCTGTGACAAAAAGAAAATCCAGGAATTTCAAACGATTATTTAGTTGTTGTTTTTTTACTACTATGTGCTAACCTAAATAATCTAAAGGGGCTAAAACTAAGTGACAGAGGAATGGTTTACACCATACGTTTTCAGATAACACTGTAATGATTCCTCAATAATCAGAAAAACGCTTGTTGTAAGACTAAAATATTTTTGCCACTCCTAATGTTTAAGGGTCGGAGGGGGAAGAATTTTCTCCAGCACAGCACCGTTATCTTACTAGCATCCTTAATATTGTACACCACCGCAGGATGGTGAAATCCATGGTGTATTACTGAATTAAAATAAAGGTATAACTTTTTTACATTTTTAATCACTTGCATATGTAGATTTCGGAAAATTTGTTTTATGTATTAATGTATATATAAATAATATAATATGTCTTAATCTACAAATAAATAACAAATCATAACAAGTTTGAGCCCCCTCAAAATTTGCGATTGACCCCGGAAGAAACTCTCTGAATGTAACGCTGAATACGACCTCAAGACAGTGTTCAGTTGAAATAAGACACTTCCGTCGGAATAAATACTCCAGAATGTTGTTTGCCATATATTGTGTCTGATAATCTGATAAAATAGTAAGTGATCTGTCATATCATCATCATCATCATCATCATTGTCAACCATTATCAATCCACTGCTGGACGAAGGTCTCCCCAAGTTTCCTCCACAACGGTCTGTCTTGTGCCAGTCTCCTCCATGTCACCCCTGCATACTTTCGAATTTCATCCACCCATCTCCCATGTGGTTTTCTTCTGGGTCTTTTCCTGTCCCTTGGAATCCAATCTAAAATTTCAGCTGTCCATCGATGATCTGTCCTTCTGGCAGTATGTCCAGCCCATTGCCATTTCAGGGATTTAACTCTGATCATGATGTCTTCCACTCTTGTCATTTTTTGGATCCACGAGTTCCTCTTCTTATCTCTCCTGGTTACACCAAGCATGCACCTCTCCATGCTACTTTGAGTTGTCTGCAGCCTTTGTATGTCTCTCTTAGTTAAGGTCCACGTCTCCGCACCATACGTAAGCACTGGAAGGATGCATTGATCAAACACTTTTCTTTTAAGACATAATGGCATATTGCTCTTGAAAATTATGCTGTTTCTTCCAAAAGCTCTCCAGGCAAGTTTTGTACGCCGATTAATTTCTTCATCAATGTGACCCTCACTTGATATCTGCTGTCCAAGATAAACGTACGTGTCTGTTATCTCCAGCTTTTCTCCATCAATCGATAAATCTTCATTTCTTGTAAAAGCATTGAACATCACTTTTGTCTTCTGAAAGTTCATTTTTAATCCCACTTCTTTACTCTTGTCAGCAAGTTCCTGGATCATACTCTGCAGCTCTGATGGGGTAGTTGCAAAAATGACTACGTCATCAGCAAAACGAAGGTGGGTTAGATAATCTCCATTAATCTTTATCCCCTTGTTTTCCCAGCTCAGTGACTGAAAAACACCCTCCAATGTGGCATTAAAGAGCTTCGGAGATATGGTGTCACCTTGTCTCACTCCCTTTCCAATTTTTATGTGTGTTGTATTTTCAAACAGCCTAATCTTTGCACTTGCATTTTCATAGATGTTATTAATAATATTAATGTATGCATCTTCAATACCGCAGGTTTTCAGAGCCATTGTAACTGCTGATGGTTTCACCGAATCAAAGGCTTTTTCATAATCGATAAAAGCCATGCACAATGGAAGTTCATATTCCCTCGCTCTTTCAATTAGTTCTCTCAGCACGTGGATATGATCTATTGTGCTGTAGCCACTCCTGAATCCAGCTTGTTCTCTCGGTTGAGCCATGTCCAGTGTTACCTTCAAGCGGTGTGAAAGAACTTTAGTGAAGATTTTATAAACTACTGATAGGAGGCTGATAGGTAGTTTCCGAGATCCTGTAGTTTCCGAGATCCTCAATGTCACCTTTCTTATGTAGCAGGATCATTGTAGCGGTGTTCCAATCCGCAGGAATCTTTCCTTCATTAAGGCATCGAGTGAAAATTTGGGCGAGTACTGTTTCGATTTCTCCACTTGCTTCTTGTATGATGTCTACAGTAATTCCATCTTCTCCTGGAGCTTTTCCTCGCTTCATGTTCTTGATTGCATGTGCAACTTCTGCTGGAAGGACTGGAGGAACTCTGGTACTGGTATCTTTCATGATGTCTGGAGTGCATATATCATCCCTTTCATATAATTTGGAGTAGAAATCTTTCACTCTTGTCAAAATTTCGCCTCTATTTCTTGTTACAGAACCATCTTCTTTTCTCAGTGCCATAATCTGTTTTCTTCCCTTACTCAGATGTCCCTTTGCTATCTTTAGGCTTTGGTTGTTTTCAATTGCTTTCCTCACTAGTTCACAGTTGAATTTCCTTACGTCTTCAGTGATACTTTTTCGTACTGTCTTGCATAGCTCTATATATTCCACTTTATAAGTCACATCTTCTTTAGTTGTCCTCATCTCTCTTCTTTTTTGCATCAACATTTTGGTTTTTCCTGATAATTTGTTCACATGCAACTTGTTCTTAGACCCAGCTAATTTTGTTGCTGTTTCCATAAGAGCTTTGGTTAATTTTCTGTTAACTTCAGAGATGTCCACTTCTTCCGATGTTAGGCCTTCTAAAGCAGAGAACCTGTTCTTCAGTTCTAACTTGAAGGTATTATGGTGTTTTTTAAGGTTGGTTATGTCAATAGATTTTGTTTGTCCTATGAGCTTGCCACGTTCAAGTTTAGTGTTGAGGTGCATCTTACATCTCACCAATCTATGGTCACTACCTGTGTGGAACTTGTTTAGCACACTGCAGTCTTCTATGAAAAATTTTTTGTTACACATAACAAAAATCAATTTCCCTTGTCGTCCCATTTGGATGTCTCCATGTCCATTTCCTGTTTGGCTTTTTCTTGAAAAAGGAGTTCAAAATGAAAAACCCTTCTGCCTCTGCAAACTCTACGAGAGTATTTCCACGCTGGTTTCTGTTGCCGTGACCGAATTTACCTACTGAAGTTTCATTCTGTTGCCGTTGCCCTATTTTTGCATTGAAATCTCCCATAATTATCTTCAAGTGCTGCTTACCTTTATTATTTAGATCACGAATTTCCTCATAAAATTCTTCAATTTCTTCTTCAGCATGACTTGTGGTGGGTGCATAAGTTTGAATAATCTGAGCCTGGTATCTTCTCGAGAGTTGGATAACGAGTCGTGCAGCTCTTTCAGAGGAACTTTCAACTTCTACCACTTTATCCTTCAGTTTCTTGTTTATTATAAATCCAACACCACTAGTTCTCCCAGTATCTGTCCCACGATAGTAGAAGAGATGTCCACTTTTCAGTTCGATGAGATCTTCTCCTTTTCTCCTTACCTCACTTAGCCCCACGATGTCCCACTTGATCCTTTGTAGTTCCTCTTCCAATTCAAGAAGCCTTGAATCAGAAGATAGGGAGCGTCCATTGTAAGTAGCCAAGGTCAGCATCAGATGGCAGCCTAGTCCGGTCCTCCGGGGATTCTTAGCACCCTCTGCCTTCATGTCGCACTGGCCGCTGCCTTGGCCAGGTACATTCCAGCTGCCGGAGACTGAGGGCCAAGATTTAAGTTGTGGAATCATTTTGGAGGGGTTTGGCCATAACTCACCACGCTGGCCAAGCGGGTTGGTGAGTGTGGGATAGCATTTCCTCTGATCCCGATGGTATAGTTATACCGCTATGGGCGGTCGTCAGACCCCTTTAGTGGGAACAGGATGCACCACGAGAAGGCGGGGTTGACATTTGTCAAGGAGAGGCTGTGATGTTACGCATCACCTGACCTTACATCCCATCTGTCATATATATATATATATATCTTTCTATAATTGGAAAGGGAGTGAGACAAGGTGACACCATATCTCTGAAGCTCTTTAATGCCACATTGGAGGGTGTCTTTCAGTCGCTGAACTGGAAAAACAAGGGGATAAAGATTAATGGAGATTATTTAACCCACCTTCGTTTTGCTGATGACATAGTCATTTTTGCAACTACCCCATCAGAGCTGCAGAGTATGATGCAGGAACTTGCTGACAAGAGTAAAGAAGTGGGATTAAAAAGGAACTTTCAGAAGACAAAAGTGATGTACAATGCTTTTACAAGAAATGAAGATTTATCGATTGATGGAGAAAAGCTGGAGATAACAGGCACGTACGTTTATCTTGGACAGCAGATATCAAGTGAGGGTCACATTGATGAAGAAATTAATCGGCGTACAAAACTTGCCTGGAGAGCTTTTGGAAGAAACAGCATAATTTTCAAGAGCAATATGCCATTATGTCTTAAAAGAAAAGTGTTTGATCAATGCATCCTTCCAGTGCTTACGTATGGTGCAGAGACGTGGACTTTAACTAAAAGAGACATACAAAAGCTGCAGACGACTCAAAGTAGCATGGAGAGGTGCATGCTTGGTGTAACTAGGAGAGATAAGAAGAGGAACTCGTGGATCCGAAAAATGACAATTATGGAAGACATCATGATCAGAGTTAAATCCCTGAAATGGCAATGGGCTGGACATACTGCCAGAAGAACAGATCATCGATGGACAGCCGAAATTTTAGATTGGATTCCAAGGGACAGGAAAAGACCCAGAAGAAAACCACATGGGAGATGGGTGGATGAAATTCGAAAGTGTGCAGGGGTGACCTGGAGGAGACTGGCACAAGACAGACCGCTGTGGAGGAAACTTGGGGAGACCTTCGTCCAGCAGTGGATTGATAATGGCTGACAATGATGATGATATATGTTTCTGATATTTAGGAAATTCCTCATATTTTTGTCCTTCCAAACTTAATCAAAAATGCCTTCAATTCCACATTTCACCCGCCTTCTCCCCGGGAAAAAAACAAAAACACGTTAAACAGCTTATGGTTCTCCATACAAAACACATCAGTACTAATCCTGTTCTACAGCAGTGCGCGTTTACGTGCTGACATCTATCGACTCTGTGACAACTATAAAGATTGAAGCATGGCTTTCTGCGATTAATCAAAGATAAGTCACAAGTCCATGAAGTTATGTTGATATAAAAACTCAAAAGTTCCCCTACCAATAAAGTACACTCTCTATTTACCTCCTGTCGCATGCCGAATGTACGAGTAAAACAACTGGGGTTAACCATTGTCTCAATGAAAACACCCGAACATTAAAATGGCATATGGCTTGTGCAGCAAAGCTTACATGTCTCACTCACATAACTCTCCTCGTAGGCCCCGCCTACTCGCAATCTCCAAAGTGGCTCTGAACTAATCGGGAGGGGCGGAAATGGCCTTAATCGCAATTCTGTACATTCACTTGTGAAATACGCGTCCCGGTGGCGCAGTGGACTTTTTTTTTTTTTTTCGATTGGAGTTTTTTTTTTTTTTTTTTTTTTTTTTTTTTTGAGATTTAACGACCACCGTGAGCAACTCAATGGGCTATAAGCAGTCGCCCGTCCCTAATTTTGTGTCACTGGCTCCAGGGAAGGGAGAGAGCCAGTGCCGTAAGACAAACACAACATCCCTGCCTCACCGGGATTCGAACCCGGACCCCTTCCGACGAATGATCAGAGGCCAACGCCTTAGACCACTGCGCCACCGGGGCGGCTGATTGGAGGTTTAACGACCACCGTGAGCAACTCAGTGTGCTATAAGCAGTCGCCCGTTCCTAATTTAGGGTCACTGGTTCCAGGGAAGGAGAGAGCCAGTGCCGTAAGACAAACACAACATCCATGCCTGACCAGGATTCGAACCCGGACCCCTTACGGACGAATGATCAGAGGCCAACGCCTTAGACCACTGCGCCACCGGGGCGGCGGCGCAGTGGACTAAGTGCTAGTTTACAACCGTTCGTCCGAGTTCCAATACCGGTGAGGCATGGATATTTTGTTTGTCTTACGGCACTGGCTCTCTCCTTACCTGGAACCAGTGTCCCTGTGGGTTACTGCTTATTATTATTATTTTTTATTAGAGGTTTAATGACCACCGTAAGCAACTCAGTGGGCTATAAGCAGCCGCCCGTCCCTAATTTAGGGTCACTGGTTCCAGGGAAGGGAGAGAGCCAGTGCCGTAAGACAAACACAACATCCATGCCTCACCGGGATTCGAACCCGGACCCCGTTCGGACGAATGATCAGAGGCCATCGCTTAGACCACTGCGCCACCGGGGCGGCGGGTTACTGCTTAAAGGGGTTCAAATTTGTGCTGTGCGAGACACAAAAATAAACGTGAATAAAGTGTGATAAAATTTGTTGAAATTTTAACTGAAAAAGAAAGTCATAAGCGCCGCCCCGGTGGCGCAGTGGTCTAAGGCGTTGGCCTCTGATCATTCGTCCGTAAGGAGTCCGGGTTCGAATCCCGGTCAGGCATGGTTGTTGTGTTTGTCTTACGGCACTGGCTCTCTCCCTTCCTGGAACCAGTGACCCTAAATTAGGGACGGGCGACTGCTTATAGCCCATTTGAGTTGCTCACGGTGGTCGTTAAACCTCCAATCAAAAAAAAAAAAAAAAAAAAAGTCATAAGCTTTCCTTTTGTACAGACTGTTAGCAACACAGAATATTCTGCGCATGTGAACCTGTCATATGGATGAAAGGAACTGGCTAAAACACAGAGAGGCAAATAAAACAATATGCTGATATGACTAAACTTCCGTATCCTTTAAGAATATGCTGAAGGGATGAAGAGTTTTTTTTTTTTTTTTTTTTTGATTGGAGGTTTAACGACCACCGTGAGCAACTCAATGGGCTATAAGCAGTCGCCCGTCCCTAATTTAGGGTCACTGGTTCCAGGGAAGGGAGAGAGCCAGTGCCGTAAGACAAACACAACATCCATGCCTCACCGGGATTCGAACCCGGACCCCAGACGGACGAATGATCAGAGGCCAGCGCTTTAGACCACTGCGCCACCGGGGCGGCAATGAAGAGTTTAATACAGTAGTTATCTGTTCTCCGTCGTAGAAAACTCCTTTGAGTGTTCAACTTTCAACGGATTTTTTTCACGCTTTACCCCGAAGTTGTCAGCCGCCCGGTGGCGCAGTGGTCTAAACGATGGCTTCTGATCATTCGTCTGATATGGGTCCGGGTTCTAATCCCGGCGAGGC
This sequence comes from Macrothele yani, assembly GCA_039090855.1. Taxonomy (NCBI): domain Eukaryota; kingdom Metazoa; phylum Arthropoda; class Arachnida; order Araneae; family Macrothelidae; genus Macrothele; species Macrothele yani. The sequence continues at coordinate 14,321,140 of CM077031.1, read as the reverse complement.
ATGGATGTTCTCTGTCTTCCCTGTAACCAGTGGCCTTAAATTAAACTGGTTACTGCTTATAGCCCACCGAGTTGCTCACGGTGGTCATTAAACCTCCAATAAAAAAATGTCATCTTATTGTTACGTTCGCTATCTGATTCTCATTCGTCCTGTACTGGTACGTTTTGCTTTCTACATTTTTTTTTTCGATTGCAGGATTAACGACCACCGTGAGAAACTCAGTTGGCTATAAAGCACTCGCCGGTCCCTAATTTAGGACCACTGGCTCCAGAGAAGGAAGAGAGACAGTACCGTGAAACAAACACAACATCCATGCCTCACCGGGATCCAAACCCAGACGAATGATCAGAAGCCATCGCTTTTTTTTTTTGATTGGAGGTTTAACGACCACCGTGAGCAACTCAATGGGCTATAAGCAGTCGCCCGTCCCTAATTTAGGGTCACTGGTTCCAGGGAAGGGAGAGAACCAGTGCCGTAAGACAAACACAACATCCATGCCTCACCGGGATTCGAACCCGGACCCCTTTCGGACGAATGATCAGAGGCCAACGCCTTAGACCACTGCGCCACCGGGGCGGCAAGCCATCGCTTAGACCACTGCGCCAGTAATACTTCTGAAGCCCCGAGTCTCTTAACTGTGAAGCCGCAAGGTGAGAGAATTTCAGGTTGCTTGCATGATACCCATGTAGTTTTAACTGTGTGTATTTTGAAATTGCATTGCGTGACTTTTGGTTGCAGAAATTGCGTTAATACCAATCCAGAATGAGTTGTACTTTTTTTTTTTTTGATTTTTTCTTTTTTTTTTTTTTTTGATTGGAGGTTTAACGACCACCGTGAGCAACTCAATGGGCTATAAGCAGTCGCCCGTCCCTAATTTAGGGTCACTGGTTCCAGGGAAGGGAGAGCCAGTGCCGTAAGACAAACACAACATCCATGCCTGACCGGGATTCGAACCCGGACCTCTTACGGACGAATGATCAGAGGCCAACGCCTTAGACCACTGCGCCACCGGGGCGGCTTTTTTTTTGATTGGAGGTTTAACGACCACCATGAGCAACTCAATGGGCTATAAGCAGTCGCCCGTCCCTAATTTAGGGTCACTGGTTCCAGGGAAGGGAGGGAGCCAGTGCCGTAAGACAAACACAACATCCATGCCTGACCGGGATTCGAACCCGGACCCCGTTCGGACGAATGATCAGAGGCCATCACTTAGACCACTGCGCCACCGGGGCGTCAGTTGTACTTCATTCACGAGTGAAGATTTCAATTTTAACGTTTTGTTTTGTTTCGAATTCACACTAACGTTTAGGTATTTCAATTTAAAAAAATAGGGAAGTACCCTCCAAATAATTAAGAATTTTAGGAATTCAGAGTTTCCTCACATTTCGACAGCAAGTTACGATACAAAATTGAAAACATTTGCGACGAAAGAATGCGATTCGGTCAGCACAAAATACATTGCAATAGCCTTCAAACCACTAGCTTTTCCACACTTTAACTGCCGTCGCTCGCGGTTATAGGCTCACGCACAGAGATACTACTACATTAACAAGGGCATCTCCACATGGGCGGCGGAATCCAATTTTAGAGGGGGAAGGGGGTCCAACTTCTCCGAGAGTTCAAGCAATTAAAAAAATGAAAAGCAAAACAAAAATACACTAGCATATATACAGTCGAGTCACATTTTTTTGACCACCTCTTATGTTTGACGTCAACGGCGCGTAGCCAATGAAAGACACGTGGCGTTAGCTGCCTTCGAGGGTATATAATATGTGCTGTACGCATTCTGAAAACATATGAAGCCGCGGGTAGCTTAGTGGTTAGCGAGTCAGACTATCAATGCATGGTCCTCAGGTTCGATCCTGGGCTGATCTTTCAGAGATGGTGTGATTTACTAACAATGGCTGAATATCCGCCGTGCACGTTTAGTGACGGCCCCCAAGCTTAACCCACCGGTTAAATGGGTATCCTTTTTTATGCCCCCCCCCCCATGAAATTATCTTACCCATCTATGTGCAACATTGTACTTGTACGGTGGCTCCATCTACTGTTCTCTAATCTCACTACAAACTGTACTGTTAAAGTTGCTAGACTTGCTCTCATTCCTTCCGTTTCTGTGTTCTGCCCAAAAGGCGATTTCGTTGTAGGTGGCTGGGACCTAAACTCACTCACTGTGGACGGAAGTCCTACAAGAAAATGACAACTACTGGTCCATGGAATTTTTGAAAACATATCACACGTTGCTGTCATGATAAAAGGAGTGATTTATGAGATTTGCAAAACGGAATGATTATCAGCTTCAGCTTTCGGGCCAAGGGTGGCAGTATTTCTGAAACAGCGCAGTTTGTGAACTGTTCGAGCGCTGCTGTAGTTAAAGTGTATCGTGATTGGAGAAATAGCACCATTGCGAATAAGCGATGTGTAAACTGCGGAGTACCACGTGCCATTGATATGAGGTGAACGTCGGCTGCGAAGGTGCGTGAGGGCCGATCGACACGCTACAGTAGAGCAACTCACTGGCCGAATGAACCAGGTTGTTACCGGAAGTGTGTCTAAAAACAACAGTTCAGCGAACCCTGCTGCGTATGGAACTCCGATGAAGACGGATGGTTACTGCATGTATGCTAAAGAAGGTGCATCGGCAGAAATGGCTTACATTTGCACGGCAGTATCGGAATTGCACCTTTGCTGATTGGCAAAGTATTTCCTTCTGCGATAAGTCTCGTTTTCTGCTTCATCGAACGGATGGACGTTGGCGTATAAGGCGAGAAACATCGGAGAACAAACACTCTTTTTCTTTTTTTGATTGGAGGTTTTAACGACCACCGTGAGCAACTCAATGGGCTATAAGCAGTCACCCGTCCATAATTTAGGGTCACTGGTTCCAGGGAAGGGAGAGAGCCAGTGGCGTAAGACAAACACAACATCCATGCCTCACCTGGGTTCAAACCCGGACCCCTTTCGGACGAATGATCAGAGACCATCGCCTTAGATCACTGCGCCCAAACACTCAACCATTGCTGGAAGAAACTCAAACTGGTGGTCGCAGCCTTATGGTATGGGGAATGTTTTCGTTTCATTCCTGTGGAAGGCACTATGAGCCGAATTCGTTATGAATCCATCCTGGCAGACCATGTACATCCATAAATGCTGATTGTGTTCCCTGAAGTGAATGGGATTTTACAGGACAACAATGCGACGTGTCACACAGGTAGAAATGTCCTAGGGTGGTTGGAAGAGCACGATGAAGACTTCAAAACACTTCCCTGGTCTCTAATTCTCCAGACTTCTGTGGGACCACCACGATCGTGTTGTTCGCTCTATGGATCCTTCACCACGCACCCTGAAGAAGCTGACAGATGCACTGCAGTCAGCATGGCTCCACATACCTGTGAACACCTTCCAGCACCATGTTGAGTAACTCCCATCCCGTCTAGTTGCTGTCCGCGCTGCACACGGCAGTTGCTCTGGATATTAGCTGGTGGTCACTATAATGTGGCTCCACCGTGTATATATGTATGTGTCAACCATTATTAATCCACTGCGGGATGGTCTCCCCAACCGCCCTGGTCAAAGCGCTAGCGTATGAGCATTCATCTGTGAAGATTCCAGGTTCGAATCCCGGTGAGGTATGGATGTTGTGTTTTGTCTTATGGCACTGATTCTCTCCCTTCCCCGGAAGCAATGGCCCTAAATTAGGGATGGGCGACTGCTTGTATCCCACTGTGGTGCTCACGGTGGTCGTTCAATATTCAATGAAAAAGAAGTCTCTTTTATGAATGTGCGTGCTTTCTCTGTTGATCATATTTCTTCCATATCACTCCCGCATGCTTTCGAATTTCATCCATTCATCTCCCAGGTTGTCTTCTCCTGTGCCCCTTGGTATCCAATCTAATATTTCAGTTGCTCAACGGTGGTGGTGGTCAGTTCTTCAAGCAATATATCCAACCAATTACCGCTTGAGAACTCTTTAACGACCTTTTTTTTAAAGTGAAAAATACAACGTTGGGTTAACTTTTCAACTTATTTGTGCAAAATCAATTTTCAATGTTCTACTTGAATTCAGTTTTCCAAAAAACTGAGAATCATGGTGATGGTGTCCAGGATATCTTTTAAAAACAGAACAAAAAAGAAAATGTTTAATCATTTGTGAAACAAACTTTTAAGGCGTTTCGTAGGAAGACCCCATCAGTGAGGGGGTGAAATTGCAAGGGGGCAGTACAACCACAGTGTCCCCTACCTTCCGCCACAAGTAGCTAGGGAAAGGCTGAGCCCAGCCTGTTTCTTTTTCCCTGTCCTAGCAGTATAGTGCCCGACCACTTTATATCCTACGCCCGATCTGAAACATCAGCCTCCCCTGCCAACTTACTTGTCTGGCTACGGGCCTACCCCAGTGCGTGTCCAAATATTTAACTCTAAACTCCTTGATTCAAGCTGCTGCCATTAAATCGAACTTGCAAGCAACCGAAGGAGTTGTACACACACAGGTCACTGAATTAAAAACCTTATGCAGATATACGCAGTCACTTATGCAGTGTTGGATTTTTTTTTTGGATTGGAGGTTTAACGACCACCGTGAGCAACTCAATGGGCTATAAGCAGTTGCCCGTCCCTAATTTAGGGCCACTGGTTCCAGAGAAGGGAGAGAGCCAGTGCCGTAAGAAACACAACCTCCATGCCTCACCGGGATTTGAACCCGGACCCCTTTTGGACGAATGATCAGAGGCCATCGCTTAGACCACTGCGCCACAGGGCGGCCTTATGCAATGTATATGCAAAATAAGTGCATCACCACGTGAACTAGTCAACTATTTAAGACTGCTGCTCATTAGTAATAGTGAGTAGTGTTGATAACAATGAGAGAAACAAAAGATCTTCCGCAGTTCGATAAAGAGCTTATTGTGGGTACCCGTCCGGCCGAAGCGATGATTTTGCGCTTTTTTTCTCAATAGGTGAGATATCATGGGTCTTTAATCAGTGGAAAAATAACCCACTTTGCTTGTCCAAGAGGCGTAACTGGAGCATTACGACAGTCTATGAGGAACTAGATCGCCATCATCTGAGAAGGATTGTACCAAGAAACACGGCTTCCTCTGTTCAGCAATTTTTTAGTGAACTATGCGCGGGGAATACCGATAATCTATTCCCCCCGCATATTTCAGTGAACTATGCACGGGGAATAGATTATCGGTATTGGCAGTCTCATGCCTATACGAAAACCACTGATTTCTGCGAAGAACCGGAAAGTTCTACATGGTGTCCGGAACATCGAGACTGGACACCGGGAAAAGTCACGAGGTCCGACGAGTCGTGGTACACATTGTTCTGTACCGATGATAGGCAGTTTGCGGGAGCCCCATGAAGCAATGGACTTATCTTGCCTTGTAAACACACCTGAAGGTTCTGGAGGAGGTGCAATGGTGTGGGGAATGTCTGCTGGGTCGCCTGAATATGCTGAGAAGTCAGGTGTCCTCTAGTGATTAAATGAACGTTACTGCCAATAAAGTCCATCCTGAAATTTTGACATTTTATTCAGCAGGTGATGGCTATTTCATGGATGACAATGGTACTGCCCATTGTGCAAGATGAGTTCAGTGAGCATGACAATGACTTTCACCATCTTTTCTGGACACCACAAAGCCCTGATTTGAACCTTATTGAGAATGTATCCAACATGTTTGAACAGATCTGGAAGCAAAGCCCTCATCCATGAAATCTGAACCAGATAAAGGACTGTACAGTGAACACCTAGTATGCTGTGGACAAAGATACTCCTGTGGAATCTATGCCAAAATGCACACATGCTGCAATTTAGGTTAAACGAGGTCTAGGTCGGTACTGAATAAAAGTTTCTAATTCAGTGGCTGGTATACGTAGCTTAAGAGGCTGGAAAAATTCAGATTTGCACTAGTTAACACAATTCTGTTTTCTAATCAGACCAGCAACCCATTCCAACCCAAGCAAGATATCTTATCTAAAGTCACAAATCACTAGCACTTCAGGCATCATTGTCTACATAGATATTATTATCATGACCAAACAGGTAACGGAAGATGTGCGTTTGAATCCTACTTCAGGGTGAGGTAATGTTTAATGCAGGGGCGAATGGAGCTTTTGCGGGGTCTGGGGCAAAATTTCGTCAAGGGGGCCGGAGTAAAATTTCATTTCAGAAACTGAAAAATAAATTTCAAGTTTTAATAAACCTGTTACGCACAAAATGCTGTTCATAATGAAAACGAAACCTGTCCTAAAGACAAAATAATATGTATTGGCATTAAGCTTAAGAAAAAGACCTTAATATGGATTGAACATTCAGAGAAAGAAAGATATATATATATATATATATATGGGATGTAAGGTCAGGTGATGCGTAACATCACAGCCTCTCCTTGACAAATGTCAACCCCGCCTTCTCGTGGTGCATCCTGTTCCTACTAAAGGGGCTCTGACGACCGCCAATAGCGGTATAACTATACCATCGGGATTAGAGGAAATTCTATCCCACACTCACCAACCCGCTTGGCCAGCGTGGTGAGTTATGGCCAAACCCCTCCAAAATGACTCCACAACTTAAATCTTGGCCCTCAGTCTCCGGCAGCTGGAATGTACCTGGCCAAGGCAGAGGGTGCTAAGAATCCCCGGAGGACCGGACTAGGCTGCCATCTGATGCTGACCTTGGCAACGTACAATGGACGCTCCCTATCTTCTGATTCAAGGCTTCTTGAATTGGAAGAGGAACTACAAAGGATCAAGTGGGACATCGTGGGGCTAAGTGAGGTAAGGAGAAAAGGAGATCTCATCGAACTGAAAAGTGGACATCTCTTCTACTATCGTGGGACAGATACTGGCAGAACTAGTGGTGTTGGATTTATAATAAACAAGAAACTGAAGGATAAAGTTGTAGAAGTTGAAAGTTCCTCTGACAGAGCTGCACGGCTTGTTATCCAACTCTCGAAAAGATACCAGGCTCAGATTATTCAAACTTATGCACCCACCACAAGTCATCCTGAAGAAGAAATTGAAGAATTTTATGAGGAAATTTGTCATCTAAATAATAAAGGTAAGCAGCACTTGAAAGTAATTATGGGAGATTTCAATGCAAAAATAGGACAACAGCAACAGAATGAAACTTCAGTAGGTAAATTCGGTCACGGCAACAGAAACCAGCGTGGAAATACTCTCGTTGAGTTTGCAGAGGCAGAAGGGTTTTTCATTTTGAACTCCTTCTTCAAGAAAAAGCCACACAGGAAATGGACATGGAGACATCCAAATGGGATGACAAGTGAAATTGATTTTATTATGTGTAACAAAAAATTCGTCATAGAAGACTGCAGTGTGCTAAACAAGTTCAACACAGGTAGTGACCATAGATTGGTGAGATGTAAGATGCACCTCAACACTAAACTTGAACGTGGCAAGCTCATAAGACAAACAAAATCTATTGACATAACCAACCTTAAAAAACACCATAATACCTTCAAGTTGGAACTGAAGAACAGGTTCTCTGCTTTAGAAGGCCTAACATCGGAAGAAGTGGACATCTCTGAAGTTAACAGAAAAGTAACCAAAGCTCTTATGGAAACAGCAACAAAATTAGCTGGGTCTAAGAACAAGTTGCATGTAAATAAATTATCAGGAAAAACGAAAATGTTGATGCAAAAAAGAAGAGAGATGAGGACAACTAAAGAAGATGTGACTTCCAAAGTGGAATATATAGAGCTATGCAAGACAGTACGAAAAAGTATCACTGAAGACATAAGAAAATTCAACTGTGAACTAGTGAGGAAAGCAATTGAAAACAACCAAAGCCTAAAGATAGCAAAGGGACATCTCAGTAAGGGAAGAAAACAGATTATGGCACTGAGAAAAGAAGATGGTTCTGTAACAAGAAATAGAGGCGAAATTTTGACAAGAGTGAAAGATTTCTACTCCAAATTATATGAAAGGGATGATACATGCACTCCAGACATCATGAAAGATACCAGTACTAGAGTTCCTCCAGTCCTTCCAGCAGAAGTTACACATGCAATCAAGAACATGAAGCGGGGAAAAGCTCCAGGAGAAGATGGAATTACTGTAGACATCATACAAGAAGCAAGTGGAGAAATCGAAACAGTACTCGCCCAAATTTTCACTCGATGCCTAAATGAAGGAAAGATTCCTGAGGATTGGAACACCGCTACAATGATCCTGCTACATAAGAAAAGGTGACATTGAGGATCTCGGAAACTACAGACCTATCAGCCTCCTATCAGTAGTTTATAAAATCTTCACTAAAGTTCTTTCACACCGCTTGAAGGTAACACTGGACATGGCTCAACCGAGAGAACAAGCTGGATTCAGGAGTGGCTACAGCACAATAGATCATATCCATGTGCTGAGAGAACTAATTGAAAGAGCGAGGGAATATGAACTTCCATTGTGCATGGCTTTTATCGATTATGAAAAAGCCTTTGATTCGGTGAAACCATCAGCAGTTACAATGGCTCTGAAAACCTGCGGTATTGAAGATGCATACATTAATATTATTAATAACATCTATGAAAATGCAAGTGCAAAGATTAGGCTGTTTGAAAATACAACACACATAAAAATTGGAAAAGGAGTGAGACAAGGTGACACCATATCTCCGAAGCTCTTTAATGCCACATTGGAGGGTGTTTTTCAGTCACTGAGCTGGGAAAACAAGGGGATAAAGATTAATGGAGATTATCTAACCCACCTTCGTTTTGCTGATGACGTAGTCATTTTTGCAACTAGCCCATCAGAGCTGCAGAGTATGATCCAGGAACTTGCTGACAAGAGTAAAGAAGTGGGATTAAAAATGAACTTTCAGAAGACAAAAGTGATGTTCAATGCTTTTACAAGAAATGAAGATTTATCGATTGATGGAGAAAAGCTGGAGATAACAGACACGTACGTTTATCTTGGACAGCAGATATCAAGTGAGGGTCACATTGGTGAAGAAATTAATCGGCGTACAAAACTTGCCTGGAGAGCTTTTGGAAGAAACAGCATAATTTTCAAGAGCAATATGCCATTATGTCTTAAAAGAAAAGTGTTTGATCAATGCATCCTTCCAGTGCTTACGTATGGTGCAGAGACGTGGACCTTAACTAAAAGAGACATACAAAGGCTGCAGACAACTCAAAGGAAGCATGGAGAGGTGCATGCTTGGTGTAACCAGGAGAGATAAGAAGAGGAACTCGTGGATCCGAAAAATGACAAGAGTGGAAGACATCATGATCAGAGTTAAATCCCTGAAATGGCAATGGGCTGGACATACTGCCAGAAACACAGATCATCGATGGACAGCCGAAATTTTAGATTGGATTCCAAGGGACAGGAAAAGACCCAGAAGAAGACCACATGGGAGATGGGTGGATGAAATTCGAAAGTATGCAGGGGTGACATGGAGGAGAATGGCACAAGACAGACCGTTGTGGAGGAAACTTGGGGAGACCTTCGTCCAGCAGTGGATTGATAATGGTTGACAATGATGATGATGATGATGATATATATATATATATAGAGAGAGAGAGAGAGAGAGAGAGAGAGAGAGTAAAAACTGTTAAAGGCTACGATTTTCTTTCCAGCGAGAGGGTGGTCGATATTGTATTGTGACTTATAAAAACTTCCTTACAAAATGATAAAAAGATCACCTACGTAGCGAATATTTTTTTTTTAGGAAATTTTGAGGACTCTTCTCAAATAAATTCGTAAAAATAGTTTTTTTTTTTGTTTTTTTTTTCGTATACATGTTTTAGTGATTGATTTTTAAGGCAAAGTGGAGTAACTGAGAAATTAGTGACATTTTAAACTTTTATACATGCTCATATATAAAAATTGCTTTTTTTCAAATTTCTAGTAAGTCTTAATGTTTGTAAATCTTATAATTGGCCTCCACGTGTAGCCCAGAAACAACTTTGATATTGTTCTTTTTTATTTTGTTAAATTTATTAATAAGTGTTTGGTTTATACACAAATTGTTGAATATATAAAAGTAGGGCACACAAAATAATGAAATTTATCTTGCCATTTCATGAATGCGGAAAACATTAAGGTGGTTACAATAATCATTTGAAATCTGAAAATCTCAGTAGCTGTACAGCGAAGGGCGATAGCCTATTGGAAAAGCGATTGGAAACAACAACAAAACAAAACTTGATAAAAATCTTTTTAAGGGCCTCGTGCTCTAAAAGTTACACAAAAAATAATTATAAAAAATTCTACAAAATATTATTTTGTTTTTTTCTTTTAGGAGCAGGGCCCAGGACGACCGCCCCGATTTCCCTTATGGTCCAGCCAGCCCTGGTTCAATGCCATATCGATGTTTCATTAAATATTTAAAATATTGTGTGTTTATTCAATTCATCTGCATTTTGTATTTACACTTATAAAAAGGATTGACAAAGAAAAATAAGCTGAACTTTTTAAACTGGATGAAAATTCAGAATGCCCAGTGAGGAAGTGTGAATCAAAGTGAGTATAAGATGTGAATATAATGCAGCATGGCTGAGATGTGACTCCAACTGAGCACAACTGCTATGCAACAAATCAAGGTGGCTGGAAATATGGAACTCAAACATCTTGCACTTGCAGGATGTTTCCACACACTGTTGTGACTCCAACAGCAAACCGCTGCTATGACACAAAGGTGGCTGGAAATATGGAACTCAAACATTGTGCACTTACAGGATGTTTTCCACACACTGTTGTGACTCCAACTGCACATAACTGCTATGCCACAAACCAAGGTAGCAGGAAACATGATAGTCAAACATTGTGCACTTACAGGACGTTTTTCACACACTGTTGTGACTCCAAGTGCACATGACTGCTATGCCACAAACCAAGGTAGCAAGAAATATGGAACTCAAACATTGTGCACTTGCAAGATGGTTTCCACACACTGCTGTGACTTCAACTGCACATGACTGCTATGCTACAAACCAAGGTGGCAGGAAATATGGAACTCAAACATCATGCACTTGCAGGATGGTTTCCACACATTGTTGTGACTCCAACTGCACAAAACTGCTATGCCACAAACCAACGTGCCAGGAAATATGGAACCCAAACATTGTGCACTTGCAGGATGGTTTCCACACACTGCTGTGACACCAACTGCACACAACTGCTATGCCACAAGCAAAGGTGGCTGGAAATATGGAACTCAAACATCTTGCACTTGCAGGATGTTTTCCACACACTGTTGACTCCAACTGCACACAACTGCTATGCCATAAACAAAGGTGGCTGGAAACATGGAACTCAAACATCGTGCACTTACAATATAGTTCCCACACACTGTTGTGACTTAAAGTGCACATAACTGCTATGCCAGAAACCAAGGTGGCAGGAAATATGGAACTCAAACATTGTGCCCTTGCCAGACAGTTTCCACACACTGCTGTGACTCCAATTGCACATACCTGCTATGCCACAAACCAAGGTGGCAAGAAATATGGAACTCAAACATCGTGCACTTGTAAGACGGTTTCTACACACTGTTGTGACTCTAACTGCACACAACTGCTATGCCACAAACAAAGGTGTCTGGAAACATGGAACTCAAACATCGTGCACTTACAAGGATGTTTTCAAACACTGTTGTGACTCTAACTGTAAACCGCTGCTATGACACAAACAAAGGTGGCTGGAAATATGGAACTCAAACATCTTGCACTTGCAGGATGGTTTCCACACACTGTTGTGACTCCAACTGCACACAACTGCTATGCCACAAACAAAGGTGACTGGAAATATGGAACTCAAACATCTTGCACTTGCAGGATGTTTTCCACACACTGTTGACTCCAACTGCACACAACTGCTATGCCATAAACAAAGGTGGCTGGAAACATGGAACTCAAACATCGTGCACTTACAATATAGTTCCCACACACTGTTGTGACTTAAAGTGCACATAACTGCTATGCCAGAAACCAAGGTGGCAGGAAATATGGAACTCAAACATTGTGCACTTGCAAGACTGTTTCCACACACTGCTGTGACTCCAACTGCACATACCTGCTATGCCACAAACAAAGGTGGCTGGAAATATGGAACTCAAACATCTTGCACTTGCAGGATGTTTTCCACACACTGTTGACTCCAACTGCACACAACTGCTATGCCATAAACAAAGGTGGCTGGAAACATGGAACTCAAACATTGTGCACTTACAATATAGTTCCCACACACTGTTGTGACTTAAAGTGCACATAACTGCTATGCCAGAAACCAAGGTGGCAGGAAATATGGAACTCAAACATTGTGCCCTTGCCAGACAGTTTCCACACACTGCTGTGACTCCAATTGCACATACCTGCTATGCCACAAACCAAGGTGGCAAGAAATATGGAACTCAAACATCATGCACTTGTAAGACGGTTTCTACACACTGTTGTGACTCTAACTGCACACAACTGCTATGCCACAAACAAAGGTGTCTGGAAACATGGAACTCAAACATCGTGCACTTACAAGGATGTTTTCAAACACTGTTGTGACTCTAACTGTAAACCGCTGCTATGCCACAAACAAAGGTGGCTGGAAATATGGAACTCAAACATCTTGCACTTGCAGGATGTTTTCCACACACTGTTGACTCCAACTGCACACAACTGCTATGCCATAAACAAAGGTGGCTGGAAACATGGAACTCAAACATCGTGCACTTACAATATAGTTCCCACACACTGTTGTGACTTAAAGTGCACATAACTGCTATGCCAGAAACCAAGGTGGCAGGAAATATGGAACTCAAACATTGTGCACTTGCAAGACTTTCCACACACTGCTGTGACTCCAACTGCACATACCTGCTATGCCACAAACCAAGGTGGAAAGAAATATGGAACTCAAACATCGTGTACTTGTAAGACAGTTTCTACACACTGTTGTGACTCTAACTGCACACAACTGCTATGCCACAAACAAAGGTGGTTGGAAATATGGAACTCAAACATCTTGCACTTGTAGGATGTTTTCCACACCCTGCTGACTCCAACTGCACACAACTGTTATGCTACAAACCAAGGTGGCTGGTAATATGGAACTCAAACATCTTATACTCGAAGGAAGGTTTTCACATGCTGTTGTGACTCCAACAGCACACCACTGCTATGCCACAAACCACGGTGGCTGGAAATATGGCACGTAATATGATGTCATCAAAAGCAGATGCTGCAGGCAGCTAAAATAAAGTGATGTAATTAGTCAAAAGATTTTGACCAATTTTTCTTTCTTTTATCATTGTAAGAACAATTTCAGGACTATTCCAGGACCTTTCACAAAAATATGAAAAATCGAAGACTTTCCCAGGCCTGGAAGAAAGGGAAATCGAATTCCAGGACTTTTCCTGGATTCCAACGGTCGTGCAAAACCTGTGGATTGCTATCTATGGTAAACTACAACCAGATCTTTATTTTCACATTTAAGGTTTTAAATAATAATGGAAACAACATAACTAAAAAAAAAATCACAAATAAATAAATAAATAAATAAATACAAGAACAACTACTATCTTTTATTTTTCATAAAACGCCTAGGTACTTCGACTCTCTTGGATTTTTTCTTTTTCTTTAATATTTCCTGAAAATACATAAGCACATCTAAAAATCAAATATTTCAATATATAATTACCTATGAAAAGCATTTAATAAAAGCACACAAAGAAAAAAATAAATTAAAGATGTGATACAGAGAAACTCTGTTATAACCAGAGTTGCATAAAATAAGTACATTACACTTGAATGTATGTGAAATGGATCTTTATGGAAAAATATTAAAAGATTTGACTATGAACCTCATAAAAACAAGACTAATTAAAGAAAGTTTTTACATCCAGAAAAACAGTTCCATCAATGAATCTTCAAAAATTATAAATAGCATTTCCAAGAATTTAATTTGAAAATAGTAGACTAACAAAATGCATAAGATAAAGATTTTGATGTAAAATAATTGGCAGCTGCAAGAGGAACCTGGCAACAATACTTTCTGTATAAACGGAACTTTTGGTACAGTTCCTATACATTGAGAAAAGTCCTTGACAAAAAATCTAAAGGCCAGGAATGTCTGTAAAAACAAAAGAACTCAGAAGATGTGAAAAGTAATTGAAAGTTCAAGTTAAAGCAGAATTAAGTACAGGGTGTTCATAGTCTTTCCCACATTACAAAAATTACTATAAAAAAATCTATGTAAGTTAAAATAAAATGGTTGGCAAAATAATACAGCAGCACTCATAAAAAAAAATAAAAAAAAAATCTGTTCTTTAGGTGAACGCTACTGTTTCATGGATAATGGCTTCCATGCAAGGAAAAGCAGTGTACGTGTTGTGGTTCCATGAGACCAAATCGGCGGTTACTGTCCAGCGTTATTTCAGAAAAGAGTACAGATGATCACCATCAGACCAAAAAAACCAACAACACAAAACCTTGGTATAAAAAGTTTAAAGCGGCGGGTAGTGTTGGTGACCCCCCCAGACCACCAGTTACACAAGAGACAGCTGCAGCTGTCCAGGCGACATTTCTGCAAAGCCCCAGGAAATCTATTCGTCGTGCTTCACTGAAAACCGGGATTCCCCGTGCCATGGTTCACAAAATTAAACACAACTGTCTTCATCTGTATGCTTATAAGGTACAGATCGTTCAAGCTCTTCAGCCTGATGACCGGCCATGACGTGCTGCATTTGCGACAGAGATGTTGCTGCGCATAGCTCATTGATAGTAATTATCTGCACTGTGTCTGTTTCTCATATGAAGCCACATTCCATGTCTCTGATACAGTAAATAGGCGGTCTCGTTCAAGTAAATAGGCGGTCTCATTCAAGTAAATAGGCGGTCTCGTTCAAACTGGGATTCCCCTTGCCCCGGTTCACAAAATTTTACACAAACATCTTTTTTTTTTTTTTTTTTTTTTTTTTTTTTTTTGATTGGAGGTTTAACGACCACCGTGAGCAACTCAATGGGCTATAAGCAGTCACCCGTCCCTAATTTAGGATCACTGGTTCCAGGGAAGGGAGAGAGCCAGTGCCGTAAGACAAACACAACATCCATGCCTCACCGGGATTCGAACCCGGACCCCTTCGGACGAATGATCAGAGGCCAACGCCTCATACCACTGCGCCACCGGGGCGGCCACAAACATCTTCAACTGCATGCTTATAAGGTACAGATCCTTCAAGCTCTTCAGCCTGATGACCGGCCTCGACATGCTGCATTTGCAACGGAGATGTTGCAGCGCATAGCTCATGATAGTGATCATCTGCACCGTGTCTGTTTCTCAGATGAAGCCACATTCCATGTCTCTGATACAGTAAATAGGTGGTCTCGTTCAAGTAAATAGGCGGTCTCGTTCAAACTAGGATTCCCCATGCCACGGTTCACAAAATTGTACACAAACGTCTTACAGTAAATAGATGGTCTCGTTCAGTAAATAGGTGATACAGTAGATAGGCGGTCTCGTTCAGTAAATAGGCGATACACTAAATAGGCGGTCTCGTTCAGTAAATAGGCGATACAGTAAATAGGCGGTCTCGTTCAAACTGGGATTCTCCATGCCACGGTTCACAAAATTTTACACAAAGATCTTCATCTGTATGCTTATAAGGTACAGATCGTTCAAGCTCTTCAGCCTGATGACTGGCCTCGCCGTGCTGCATTTGCGATGAAGATGTTGCAGCACATAGCTCATGATAGTGACTGTCTGCACCGTGTCTGTTTCTCAGATGAAGCCACATTCCATGTCTCTGGTACAGTAAATAGGCACAATGTGTGAATCTGGAGGTCAGGAAATTCCCATTATGTCATCGAACAACAGAGGGCTAGCCGGAAAGTAAACATATGGTGCGGCCTGCTGCATGACAGAATCATCAGACCCTTCTTGTTTACAGAGCCCACGGAAACACGTGACCTGTACATGGACATGCTGGAACTTTTTGTGGCACCTCAGTTGCATGCACTCCAACCTTCGGTTATTTTCCAACAAGATGGCGCCCCACTACATTGGCCAATAATGGTTCAAGAATTCCTGAATACCACATTTCCGGATAGATGGATTGGCAGCGATGGCCCCATAACATGACTGCCTTGATTGCCCGACATAATCCCTCTAGACTTTTTCCTGCGGGGTTATGTGAAAGACCAAGTTTACTCTAGCAGTGTCCCGGATGTTGAGATGTTGCAGAGCAGAATAAAGAACGTCATTGGTTCTGTCTCTGCTGAGATGTTAAACAAAACGTGGCGTGAAATCAAATATCGCATAGATGTCCTCTGGGCCACAAATGGCATCCATGTGGAGGTGTATTGACACTGGAAAAAAAAAAAAAAAAAACTTTACTTGTGTACCATCATTGTTGTGCAATCCCTTTCTTGTACCTGTAATACATTTTTTATATTAATTTTTGTAATGTGGAAAAGACTTCTCGAACATCTTGTACATTAATCTGAGTAAAGCATTGACTAAGTATTTGAATTCTTGTAAATAAAATTTTAGATGTTTTTTTAATCTACAAGAAAAAACTATTTGAAAAATTTGCTAATAATTTGGAAACTACCTACATACTACAGTTGCCCAGACCAGGCAACTACATTTTTTATTTACCTATCCAAGCAAATAATTTACATGTCCCAGGAATGGTATTTTTCAAACCCTGAAAACCTGATTTCTGAAGCGCAGTTATCAGAGCTATGATTTATTATGATTACTATAGTTACAGTGCTACGGACGTCGGATTTGTTCAGCACTGCACACAAGACGTATAGAGACATCGCATTTGCTTTCAAATATGTCACCCCCTAAGGTTCCTATTTGTCTGTCTTCCCCATGCCATTAGTGCCTTGCAGGACCATTACTTGAATTTTACTAAATCTGAACATCAGCTACATGTTTAAAAATTTGATTTTTAAACTTGTTTATTTCTGTTTCCAGATACCACCTCTGGTTTTATTGTTGCTACTTAGAACTTCCTTCTTGTTGCTCCTGGCACCACAAGTACAACAAACAAAGCCGAAACCACAAGTAAAACAAGAAGTGGAAGTTAAAACATTCCGAACCTCATCCATCTGCCACCCAGGGCTATTAATACCACTATCGAATCTCGCTGATCCAATCTCTCAGGTAAATAAAAAATCTAATTGCCCAAAGAGAGCAACTAGATTGTTTATTTACCTGCCCAGACCAATATTTTACATGCCCCCAGGCATCTCAGGCATGGTATTTTTCAAGCCCTGACAATACACCGTGATTCATAAAGAATATATAGTTTCCAGTGGCTGTAAAACAGTACCAGTTGCAGACACGGACCACAACTGCGAACCGTTAGGTAGATGTACTCATAAAGTTTGTGTCCCGCTACTGAGGGAAGTGACGTAGACGATAGCGCACACGTCACGTGACTAGTCAGTCGAAATGGCATCGTCTACAGTGGATAAGGCATTTTGTGTTCCTGAATCGAGCAAACCGGAATCTGTAACTGTTGTGCAATGGCATTTTCAATCGGAAAAGAATCTCCAACCAGAAAATCTATCTATGATTGGCATAAAAAATTTGAAACTACGGGCTGTTTGGGCAAACTTAAAAGTCCTGGATGACCACATGTATTGGAAGAAGTCGTCAAAAGTGTTTCCACCGCCATTCAACGAAGCCCGGAAAAATCAACGTGGAGGGTGAGTTGTGAAGTGCAGATTTCACAGCCCACTGTCTGAAGAATTTTGAGAAAGAAGCTGAAAATGATTCCATACAAGTGCAGATGTTGCAAAATCTCACCGACCTTGATAAGACATCTCCATAAACATCTTCCTCACCGATGGATTGTACGAGCTGCGGACTATAACATGCCACTGACCCAATGGCCACCCAGAAGTCCTGACTTAACACCTTGCGACTTTTTCCTGTGGGATTATGTAAAGAACAAGGTATTCACCCCTCCCCTTCCTGTTGATCTAGCAGAGCTGAAACAGCGTATCACAGCCACTATCACTGCACTTGATTCAGATATCTTACCTCGCCTTTGGGCGGAAAGGAATTACTGGCTCGATGTGTGACTAAGGGTGCACACATAGAACATCTGTGACAGTCTCTAAAAAACTTGAAACGTTCCCCTACAATTCTGTTACAGGTAACATAAAATATCTTACATTGTCCTTGTTTTATAGTGCGTTGAAACTGTATACTTCTTTATGAATCCCCCTGTTCTTTACATGAAATGGATTTAAGTCAAATAAAGTGTTTCATAATGACAGAATTTATAGTTTTAAAAAAAATCTGTAAAATAACTGTAAAACAAGTAGAAATTCCATAAATTTTACGGCTAAACCATAAAATTTGGCGAATTTGCATCTGGCATATAAATGAAAATAACAAGGCTTAATTATAAGTTCTCTTGAGTTTTTCTGCATAATAATTTGCTAACATGTAAATTCAAAGTTTCGCACAATAAAATGCTTATTATACATCGACTATAGTTTCGCAGAGCATTCGGCTCGGCTTCCTCAGGACGAATGGAGCGTAAACATTCAAATCATTGTGACATCATCAGAATTCTGACGGTCACGGGTTTTGGTGAGTTGTTTCCATGCGCTTGAAAGAAATGGAGTCGACGTCATGTCGTTGACAAGCCGTGACGAGTTCCGGTATATGTGGAAAGCTTCTAATATATTAAGCTTATTAGTCGAGTCCGGTTTATTAATAAGCGCAACGTTTCCAAACAGAAATTTATGATTATTTACGTGCAATGTTGAGCTATAGACGACTTCTTCAGTTCATAGTTCCGTACATATGTCTTGTGTTCCTTCACACGGAAACTTAAAGCCTTGCGGGTCTGTCCTATATATGAAAGTCCACATTCACAAGGTATCTGATAAATTCCCCAGAAGTTTAAGTCTTCGACGTAGTCTTTTGATCCGTACAAATTCATTTTGTTTATGGGTTTTAATATAACTTTGAAATTAAAACTTTTAAGTATTTTTGAAATTCCGAAGAAAATCTGTGGAGCAAATGGGATAACTGCCCAATTCTTTCGTGTTGGGAGGTCTATAGGCATGAGCGTGCAGATAGGCTTTGGTTTCCTAAATTTTTGGACAGCTGTGTCTATAACAGAAGGGCTGTATCCTCTGTGTGCTGTAATTCGTTTAAGAAAATCAAGCTCTTTCTGTAAGGAATCCTCAGTTCAGCAGATATGTATTGGACGATATACGTATGTAAAGAAAGCAGACATTTTTTGTTTCCATGGGTGGTTTGATTTTGCATGTGGAGGTAAGGAAACAGCAAATGGCTTTCGATAAACTGTTGTACTAAAGGATTCTTGAGAGCGTGACACAAGGACATCAAGGAATGGTAAGCAGCCATTATTTTCAGTCTCATATGTGAACTGTATATGAGGATCAATTGATTTGATAAGTTCAACTAATTTAGGTATTTCCGAGTTCATGCCATTCCAGAGAACAAAAAGTATCATCTACATATCGAATCCACAGGTCAAATATAACAAGCTGAAATAGTTGGTCTTCAAAGTGGCACATGTAGACTTTGCATAAAATAGGTGACAGTGGGCTACCCATTGCAAGGCCTTCTGTCTGTTGGAAAAACCTTCCACGAAAAAGGAAACTGTTTTGTCTTATATAAATTTCCACTAGTCTCAAAATTTCTTCTATTTCCGGTTGGCTGAAATGATGTTCTTTGAGACTTGCTTTCAAGGCTCCGAGGGCTCCTGTTTTGTCTTTTACGAATTTCCACTAGTCTCAAAATTTCTTCTATTTCCGGTTGGCTGAAATGATGTTCTTTGAGACTTGCTTTCAAGGCTCCGAGGGCTCCTGTTTTGTCTTTTCGAATTTCCACTAGTCTCAAAATTTCTTCTATTTCCGGTTGGCTGAAATGATGTTCTTTGAGACTTGCTTTCAAGGCTCTGAGGGCTCCTGTTTTGTCTTTTACAAATTTCCACTAGTCTCAAAATTTCTTCTATTTCCGGTTGGCTGAAATGATGTTCTTTGAGACTTGCTTTCAATGCTTCAATCAGCTAAAGCGACATCCATTCAACGATCAGTTCATGTTATCTTTTCGATGTGAAATCCATGTTCACAAGTATCCCAGTGAATACTGGGATACTTGTGAAATGCATTTAAAATTTGATAGCCCTAACAGATAAGAAAACCAATACCACCCCCCCCCCTCGCATTTTGCAGAGGGTGGGGAGAAAAATTTGTCAGACATAAGTTATGTCAGTTGAAAAATCCTCAACTACAAAACATGGTGCAGGGACAAAAAGGCAGGAATGGATAAAATTGCAGGACATGTAACAGAATTTTAGGACATTTTCAGGACAAAATGGAATTCCGGGATTTCCAGGACACGCACGAACCATGTTAAAAGTAAAAAACAGGGATAATTAATGGGACAAAAAGCTGATTTCACCTTTTAAAATTTCAAAAGAAAAAGTAGAGACCTTATTGAACAGAGATACTAAAAATTATGATCTTACCAAAACGAATTCTCTATTCCTCATGAAATCTTCTCGTATTTCTTCCATTGACTTTTTTCTTTTGAAAAACTCGACACCTTCTAAATTAATAAATGTTAAAACAAACTTTTTAACCATAATGAATGTATAACATTAGTTCACCAAACAAGTTTACAAGAAGCAAAGAAAATGTATTCGTCACTATTTCATAAATCTGTTAATTCTTTTACTATTGTCATGTAGTCATTCAGAAACAAATTACTTTTCAATAAAACACTCACGCACAAAAATCAATCCCATCATGAACAGCAGCAAGAAGAGAGGGGCCAAATTTTTAGTTTAAAGTCACTTCAACATGTCCTTTCCAAAATAAGCAAATACCTGTGATTCACTATCAGTCATTCATACCACGTGCATATACGTACATACTATAAGCTGTTCTCTGAGTGAGTGAGTGAGTAAATGAGTGAGGGGGGGGAGAGGGGAGAGATAGGGGGTCAGAGAAAGAGAGAGAGAAAGAGAGACAGAGATAAATACATAGATAGATAGATAGACAGACAGATTTGCACCATACATACATACATACATACATGACATATATTACATACATACACAGTCATATCAAAATAATATGACCACCTACCAAATAATGGGAATAACCATCCTTGGCCCAGATGACAATGGCGAGATGGCATGGCATGAACGCAATGAGGCCCATGTGCCCATTCAGACTGAAGCAGAGCATGGAGATCCAGGAGATGACGTGGTTGTGGGTTGGCATGTCGAACCTGTTGATCCAAATAGTCCAACAAATGCTTAATGGGATTGAGGTTGGGCGATTTCGCCGGCCAAGATAGAACGGAGACATTGCTGGTGCATTACTGGAACAAGTCCTGCACTCCCTTAGCAACGTGACATGGCGCATTATCCTGTTGGTAGACACCATCACCACCAGGGTAAATATCTAACATGAAGGGATGCATGTGGGCAACGAGGATGGGCAGGTAGCCATTGGTATTCAGGGAAGCATCCAGTGGTGCTTGCGGTCACAGGTCATACCAGGAAAACATTGGTATTCAGGGACGCATCCAGTGGTGCTTGCGGGCCCAGGTCATACCAGGAAAACATTGGTATTCAGGGACGCATCCAGTGGTACTTGCGGTCCCAGGTCATACCAAGAAAACCCTAGTATTCAGGGACGCATCCAGTGGTACTTGCGGTCCCAGGTCATACCAGGAAAACACTGGTATTCAGGGACGCATCCAGTAGTACTTGCGGTCCCAGGTCATACCAGGAAAGCATTGGTATTCAGGGACGCATCCAGTGGTACTTGCGGTCCCAGGTCATACCAGGAAAGCATTGGTATTCAGGGACGCATCCAGTGGTACTTGTGGTCCCAGGTCATACCAGGAAAGCATTGGTATTCAGGGATGCATCCAGTGGTACTTGCGGTCCCAGGTCATACCAGGAAAGCATTGGTATTCAGGGACGCATCCAGTGGTACTTGCGGTCCCAGGTCATACCAGGAAAACATTGGTATTCAGGGACCCATCCAGTGGTACTTGCGGTCCCAGGTTCAGGGACGCATCCAGTGGTACTTGCGGTCCCAGCTCATACCAGGAAAACATTCCCGAGACATGCACACTGCCACCGCTGGACTGTGCCTGACTGACAAGAGTGTTCGAGTGTTGGTTTTCATGTCTGACGCTGCATCTGTCACTGCCCATCACATCTGTGGAGTAGAAAAACCTCAGCTCATTGGAGAAGATAACTTTTCCCACTCTTTCACTGTCCAATGATGGTAGTCCCATGTGAACTGCATGCAGCGTTGCTGATGGACCTGGGTTAACATGGGCACCTTGACGCAGCTTCGACTCCGGAGATCCATACGTAACAGGGTTCACTCTACTGTTGTTGGGGACATGTACCTGGGTGCCCCAGCATTCATTTGCATGGTCAATTGCTGCACTGTTGTGACGTGACAATTGCCCTTTACCAGTCGACTCCGGAGACCCATACGTAACAGGGTTCACTCTACTGTTGTTGGGGACATGTACCTGGGTGCTCCAGCATTCATTTGCATGGTCAATTGCTGCACTGTTGTGACATGACAATTGCCCTTTACTAGTCGACTCCGGAGACCCATACGAAACAGGGTTCACTCTACTGTTGTTGGGGACATGTACCTGTGTGCCCCAGCATTCATTTGCATGGTCAATTGCTGCACTGTTGTGACATGACAATTGCCCTTTACTAGTCGACTCCGGAGACCCATACGAAACAGGGTTCACTCTACTGTTGTTGGGGACATGTACCTGGGTGCCCCAGCATTCATTTGCATGGTCAATTGCTGCACTGTTGTGACATGACAATTGCCCTTTACTAGTCGACTCCGGAGACCCATACGAAACAGGGTTCACTCTACTGTTGTTGGGGACATGTACCTGGGTGCCCCAGCATTCATTTGCATGGTCAATTGCTGCACTGTTGTGACATGACAATTGCCCTTTACCAGTCGACGGAGGAGACCCATACGTAACAGGGTTCACTCTACTGTTGTTGGGGACATGTACCTGGGTGCTCCAGCATTCATTTGCATGGTCAATTGCTGCACTGTTGTGACATGACAATTGCCCTTTACCAGTCGACGGAGGAGACCCATACGTAACAGGGTTCACTCTACTGTTGTTGGGGACATGTACCTGGGTGCCCCAGCATTCATTTGCATGGTCAATTGCTGCACTGTTGTGACATGACAATTGCCCTTTACCAGTCGACGGAGGAGACCCATACGTAACAGGGTTCACTCTACTGTTGTTGGGGACATGTACCTGGGTGCCCCAGCATTCATTTGCATGGTCAATTGCTGCACTGTTGTGACGTGACAATTGCCCTTTACCAGTCGACGGAGGAGACCCATACGTAACAGGGTTCACTCTACTGTTGTTGGGGACATGTACCTGGGTGCCCCAGCATTCATTTGCATGGTCAATTGCTGCACTGTTGTGACATGACAATTGCCCTTTACCAGTCGACGGAGGAGACCCATACGTAACAGGGTTCACTCTACTGTTGTTGGGGACATGTACCTGGGTGCCCCAGCATTCATTTGCATGGTCAATTGCTGCACTGTTGTGACATGACAATTGCCCTTTACCAGTCGACGGAGGAGACCCATACGTAACAGGGTTCACTCTACTGTTGTTGGGGACATGTACCTGGGTGCTCCAGCATTCATTTGCATGGTCAACTGCTGCACTGTTGTGACATGACAATTGCCCTTTACCAGTCGACGGAGGAGACCCATACGTAACAGGGTTCACTCTACTGTTGTTGGGGACATGTACCTGGGTGCCCCAGCATTCATTTGCATGGTCAATTGCTGCACTGTTGTGACATGACAATTGCCCTTTACCAGTCGACGGAGGAGACCCATACGTAACAGGGTTCACTCCACTGTTGTTGGGGACATGTACCTGGGTGCCCCAGCATTCATTTGCATGGTCAATTGCTGCACTGTTGTGACATGACAATTGCCCTTTACCAGTCGACGGAGGAGACCCATACGTAACAGGGTTCACTCTACTGTTGTTGGGGACATGTACCTGGGTGCCCCAGCATTCATTTGCATGGTCAATTGCTGCACTGTTGTGACGTGACAATTGCCCTTTACCAGTCGACGGAGGAGACCCATACGTAACAGGGTTCACTCTACTGTTGTTGGGGACATGTACCTGGGTGCTCCAGCATTCATTTGCATGGTCAATTGCTGCACTGTTGTGACATGACAATTGCCCTTTACTAGTCGACTCCGGAGACCCATACGAAACAGGGTTCACTCTACTGTTGTTGGGGACATGTACCTGGGTGCCCCAGCATTCATTTGCATGGTCAATTGCTGCACTGTTGTGACGTGACAATTGCCCTTTACCAGTCGACGGAGGAGACTCATACGTAACAGGGTTCACTCTACTGTTGTTGGGGACATGTACCTGGGTGCTCCAGCATTCATTTGCATGGTCAATTGCTGCACTGTTGTGACATGACAATTGCCCTTTACCAGTCGACTCCGGAGACCCATACCAAACAGGGTTCACAGGGTTCCCACTCAAAAGTAGAAAAAAATTCCCTGACTTTTCCAGGTTTTCCAGGTGGTCCTGAGAGTTTTTCCAGAGCGGCAAATCAAATCACATTGCGACAAATTGTTGCATTTCCTTACATTCTTTCGTTCCTTACGAAAGCATACATTTGTTAATTCTTTAAATAACTGTCCTTTATACAATTACCTGCTTTTTTTTAATAACAATTAAATGCATGAGGCATATTATTTTTGGTACCATTATTTATTTTTGGTATTGTTGGTTCAAATATTCTTTAAAACATGTAAACCATGTATTTACATGTTTTAAAGAATATTTGAACAAAGACTTAATTTAAATTCTACATATAATGAAATATTTCAGTCGATTAGGTGAAGTTATACAACTGATTTATCTGTATTTTAAGTGCACACAAGTATATAAATAACATTTTAAACGACTCACAACATTTAGAGTTCCAGTTAGGTTTAAAAATGCAAGCTGGGAGAATTGTGACTGAAGAGAATAAATTACCCTTAAATGATACAATGCTGAATGAAGCTTTAAATCCTTTAAGTGCTTATTTTACATAAATATTAAACAACACAGAAACGTTTGCTGAAATTGAAGTCTAATGGGAATGATAAAATGGTGAGTGTCTGACAGTCTCTTAACATTTTGTTAGAGCGGTTCTATCAAATCGATCTACCAATTTGTATTTTCTATTGGAGTTTACTTAGAATCTTTAAAGACAAAGCAAAGTAAAACAGTTATTAAAAAATAAAAAAGAAGAGAGAGAGAACAGAAATCGTGACAGCATTTCTGTGTCTGAGGAAAAACGTGTGCCAGTACCATCCCAACAATTTCTAGCAATCAGGGAAAATACTGCTGACATTTAAAAATCAAAATTGTAATTATTTTAGCTAACGTTAGTTCTTGCACATGGCAATGAGAACATCGAATCTATGCTATTTCGGAGGGGCCAACCTCTAGCAGAACGCATCAGTAATTAATAGGGTATTTTACAGTAATGTTTCAGTAATCGAACACAAACTTTCAGTAATGTAACACGCCATTTTTTTTCAAAGTTAAGGACAATATTATAGTATTACTGTGTAACCTGTAATACTTGTATGAGGTGCCTATCGGTAATCACCATACGAAGCCTCATCGATAACGCGTGGAATGGGTATTTCATGAGAAATTAATGCGTGAAATGTGTAATAACTTTATATGTTTACACTATCCTCACAAAAAATATGAAATTAAATTATCAATATTGTACTTACCTCATGTCATTGCTGACATAAAAACTCCCTTGTTGCTTGTTTTGCAGTGGTATATTCTTTTTCAGAAAACTTTTATAACACAGCTCACCTGAGGAAAATGCTTTACTTTTCTGTATAAGAAGGGCACATAATGTTTTGGTGCTCATTGTTGGGCAGAAGTATGTGAGGTTTTTCCTTACTATACTAAATATTCTCTACGTAGAGGAATTGCTGTGAGGGATAGTCAATATTGCCAACATTAGTTTAGGCAATGCAGAATACTTGGGAAGGCCAGATGAATCCTTCATCTTAGATATTTCATTCCATGCCACATCTGCTCAAGGATATCCAGCTTCATCAATATCAGAGTCTGGGAACATAGTGTGAAAGAAGCGACCAGCATGATCACAGATTGCTATAGGTAGGTTATGCTCCACAACGATTGCAGTAAACAGCAATTCAGCGTTTATCACGCTATTTTCATTCTTTTTTGCAAAAAAATTATCCAAAGGCTTTGATCGAGTCTTTAATTTTACACAATCCTGGTGTTTGTTTTGACTGGATATGCCTTCGGCAATCATCTCATCTCATCCTACATGGGCTACTGATTACTCTCATATTAGAAGGCACGCAAGGAAACCTTTATTTCAGCATTTTCCATTTCCTTGCTCAAGATTTGAGAGAAAGATTTGGATGTCCCTGGAAAAACCTCTTTGCATATTTATTTGTTTCAGAACAATAATTCCAAGGATGAAATTGGTAAAAAACAAGTAAAAATATGCAATAGGTGCCACATCAGTTGCAGGAGCATGTTTGGGCCCCTGCATTTCATGACAATCAAAAGGATGCTGAGGTTGTTCATCACTTCCCTCTATTACATCCTCCCATTCCCTTTCAGAACTTTCATGATCTGAAGATTCACTATGAAGATCTTCACCTTCTGAAGAAGATATGGTGTGCATGGCACTGTGGCTAGTTTTCTGGCTTGATGTTGCTTGGCCAATATCACTCTCAGTTGATTCAAATTCATCACCATCACTTGGTAAACTTTCACTCTCACTACAAGCCATTTCAAATAATCTTAGAAAAAAATTTCACGCAGTAGGAAAAAGCACGTCTCCTAGTCTGAGGAACAAGCTGTCAATAAAGTCATCCTCTGCTAACACGAGTTTGGAAAAAGGTGGCGCAGTGGTCTAAGCGATGGCCTCTGATCATTCGTTCGAACGGGGTCCGGGTTCGAATCCCGTCAGGCATGGATGTTGTGTTTGTCTTATGGCACTGCCTCTCTCCCTTCCCTGGAACCAATGACCCAAAATTAGGGACGGGCGACTGCTTATAGCCCATTGAGTTGCTCATGGTGGTCGTTAAACCTCCAATCATATCATATAAAAAGAGGGGGATTCGTATTTCACGGAGTTTTGCGATTGTGTCTGTTTGTTTAGGAAAAAGAAATGAATACTGTGAAGAGCTTCTAGTAATAAAACACCGCACTTCGTTCTCCCGCGCGGCGAAAGTCCGCAAGAAATATAAACATCCGTCATCGCGGGACCACGCGTTGCGACGAGTTGATCGTTATTGCACTTCGAACGGGGCTCGAAAAAGTGATTTCCGACAGTACGACGTTTTATAATACACCAACAATTCCAAGTGAACAGCCCTGCCTCAACTTCAGTAGGAAACGTTTTGGCTAAAGTAACCTTTCTTCTGTCACACGGAGAAATTGCGTGGGGAACCGATAGCAAGCGCAAACTCTTTTACGACGACACTTACGGCATATTACACGTAATTTTCGTCGTATTATCCGCAAACCGCAAAATTCACATAAAAAAAAAAAAAATCATTCGTATAATCCGCAGACTGTGACATTTAGGAAAAAAAATCGCCGTATAATTCGCACATCATAGATGTTGAATCAGAAGTGGAATTTCCGACAGAAAAGTCGGTCACATAAACACATCGCTCTTTCCACGTTCCAGAAACACATAGCAACCGAAAAATTGTTTTCAGCCGCCGCCGGGGAATTGAGCCACGGATCTCTCGATATCTAACCGAGCGCGTTAGCTTTACACCACGGTGGCCAACAATCCACGGTGCTATGTGTATTTTTAAGTCAGCTTCTGACATCTTAAATCCGTAAGATGGGCTCACCTACTGAGACGTCTCCATCTGGTGGGTATTAAGGGCACTGGTTATATATATTATAGCAGTTAATTCCAAAGGGCGAGATCCAAGGTGAAAATCCTCCAAATACGTGGCGTCAGTAAATAAATAAATACGTCGCTCTTTCCACGTTCCAGAAACACATGAGTCCGAAGAATTAAGAGAAAAAAAAACTATTTTATTAAATGAAGAAATTCATTTTTAAAGGTTACTGTTTTATATTTTTATCTCCGAACAGATAAAGGGTGTGGCATCCATAGATCACGCCGATGTAGCTCCACAGTATTGCATTACACTGCCAATGACGAAAGGCTGATACAGAACAAGTCGTAGAAATACCGTATGTACTCGCGTATAAGTCGAAAGTTTTTGGAGGAATTCCTGCTTTCAGAGTTGAGAGATCGTCTTATACGTGGGCCAATAAAAAACTTCCGTGAATTCTCCCGCGGAATTTACCAACGGATTTGTTTACGTTTTAGATCGCGACACAGAGGCTTTCCGTATGTTGCTGCACGATTGTGTTCTGACCTCAAAACTATCGCGCAGTGACATGATCATATCCTCAATTCTGTCCACCACTTCAAGTTTAAATTCGGCAGTGTAACTGAAACGTTTCCTTTTCAGAGACATCATGATTAGCAATGAAGGAAAACAGCAGCAGCGACGTTCGCCAAAACAACGAAAGCAAACTAGATACAAGGTCACGCACATGAAATCCGAAAGGAGAAACGCATAGGTTCGTGCAGCAAGCGCTGTGCGTACTTCTTTGGCTTTTAGCCAAAAAACAGAGCCGGCACGACAGTCAGAGCTCTCCTCAACGATAACAAAATGACCCCTGCCGTCCCTCCCCACAACTATCCCGATCTTTCATTACGACATTCCTCCCCCTCCTCCCCGCTCCGTACAAACTCCTGAACTGAGGAAAATTCTTCCGAGGGAGTTCCTTTTCCAATTATTACACCTTTCCCTGCACAATCACGCTGCAGATTTTTTTAAATCGGAAGGTGTTATATATATATATTTTAAATCGGCGTGTTTTTTTTTTTTTAATTGGAGGTTTAACGACTACCGTGAGCAACTCAATGGGCTATAAGCAGTCGCCCGTCCCTAATTTAGGGTCACTGGTTCCAGGAAAGGGAGAGAGCCAGTGCCGTAAGACAAACACAACATCCATGCCTGACCGGGATTCGAACCCGGACCCCTTACGAACGAATGATCAGAGGCCAGCGCCTTAGACCACTGCACCACCGGGGCGGCAATCGGCGTGTTAACCGCATCGGTGTATAATCCGCAAAACCTATAATTTTAACTTTTTTAGCAGATAATCCGCGGATTATACGACGAAAATTACGGTACCATTCTTCCGATAATATCGCTGTTTGACGATATGATTCATGGACATTCCATTTCAAAACGATATGATTGATAAATGATATGATCATTGAGACACCGAAATCCGCAGTCTGATTCGGAAAATATGTGGATCAAAATCGAAGGCCGAGAAATCGGCAGCGTCGCACTAAAAGGGTTTAACAAAAAAAAAAAAAAGGATACAAAATTGGGATTCTCCAAAACACACTGAATTCCGTAATTCTTCCAACCTGTCCGTAATTCCGTAATCTGACAGTCGAAACCGTAATAATTACGGACAATTCGTAATAGTTGGCACCTCTGCTATTTGCTTCTAAATAACGCAGCATAGGATATTTAGGCATTGTGCTGTTAAATTTCATAACCAATAAGCTGGCACACAGAGATCCTAATGCCATAACGGCAAAAAAATTAAACCCAGGGATAAAGAAAAATAATGGAAGCAACAAGTGGGGAAAACTAACAGTTAATACGGAATACCATTTTGCCTGAGAGGCTACAGTTCATATTAGTACTTCCAAAATCCGGAAGTCTTAAAATTGATTGGCTACGTTTGTGACGCAAACATTAGTACTGAACTTTTCTCGCAGGTCACAGTTCATTTCCACGCTACGTCAAATTACTTGTACGGGAAACAATTAGAGGAAGTTTTGTGTGCATGTGTGCTCATAAAATCCTCCTAACACTTTTTTGTGAACATAATTTATCATCCTGCGGCGAGTGGCATGTTTATACTTAACAATATCTTTACGAAGGGCAATACATTTGTGCGATGTTGATCAGGCAAAGTGCGAGAAAGGTCTGAGCCCACTCAGGTCATTTGCAGTAACTCCCCACAAATAACGTCATCCAAAACGGAGACAGAGGCTTTAGCGCCTGCACTGACAAACCTGAAACCAATAGAGCACGCACGGCAAAGATTTTCATCAGTAGTAACTAGGTAGATTTTTTTTTTTTTTCCGGCAATGTGAGGGTAAAGATGTGAAATGAATAATTTATGCAAATCTTGTGAGGTGCAGCAACGCAAGAAGAAGAATTTACGATTACAAGAAAATTTCTACCCCGTCTAACTTTTGTACTCGCAATTTTTTTTTTTTTTTTCCCTATGTATAAGCTGAAACCTTGGGAAAAATTACGAGAGAATGATGAATTTTATATTTCTTATTCTAAATAACGGAGATATTTGCGTTTTTACGGAAAACGGTTCTACTATGCACAAAAATTCAAAAAATAATATCTTCTAATCCATCAGAAACAAAAAAAAATTGAAACTTTCAGGGTTTTTTTTTTATAACTTGGAGGCAGCTACCTGTAAAAAAAAAAAAAATAAATAAAATCGCACGAATCGGAGATGTGTTGGTGGAAAATTATTTCAATATCTGACGATTTTGCGTGGAATGACCCAGATGTGAAAATCTATGGTTCCGGGTGTCGGACTACCCCTATTTTTCGCAACCAGCCAGCTCTTGCAGTAATTGGAATATCGTCTTAAAATAGCTATAAATAAATTTCTTCATGCATTATGAAATAGAAATATGACAATAAAAAAAAAAATCTCTTTACGGCCGTAAAACCGGAAGACAACGAATCTAGAAAACGGCCGTGAAATCTGGGAAATATGGTAGGTATGCAATAGTACCAGCTTCATTGCATGGTATTTTTCATATATTTTTTGTCAAAATACTCGTAAGTACTATGAAAAAAATAAATCTTTCCCTCTTTGAAGAATCTTCCTATTTCATAATATTTTCCCTGTTCTAACATTTGAAGGTACATACTTTTCCAAGTACACCAATTCTGCTACAGAATTACGAAAGCGAAGTTTTAGTTCGTAAGTGATACGAACCTTTTTCAAAATAAATTAGGTGCCCTCAATTTGCAACATTCATCCACACTGCTGTTGAAGGGGAAGGGGGGGATTTATTAGGATGACCAACATCCGGCAAAATAAAATGTTTTTGTACGGTTTGATAAAAGACACGTAGAACATGCAAAAGGAGAAAAAAAAAAAAAGCTCAACTTCTAAAGTTTCCAATGAATTTCGGCGAAATTTAAAATGGAACGTTATTTTAATATATCTTGCCCACTGTAAAAATTTCAGTCGGTTATTTAAAAAATTGAGAAAATAGCTTCTTCATAATTTTTTTCCCAGTCTACGCAGAGAACCGGGGCACCTACTCAGGAACAAATGACTGCCTCTCTTCGCGAACGCCAACAGATAAGAGCCTGCGAAATGGGTGTGTGATTAATGGCTTTCTTTCACGCTTTGACTTGTATGTTTGTTCGGTTGTAGTTTAGATCATCTGGAGACGGGAAACCGCAAAGAGACGCACTCCCCTGCACAGCTGCACTTTAATCGGTGGGTGGGTTACGGAGTTGCCTCGAAGGATAAAACAACTCGGAATTATTTTAAAACTTAGCAATACAGAAATATATTTTACAAAAGTCTGAAACAAAATATTTTTCTGGCAAAATAAAAAATTCCCTGCCTTTATAGTTCCCTGATAAAAATTCCTGATTTTTACGGAAAAACACAATTTTCCCTGAGTTTTCCCTGATTTTTGGAACAATTTTCAAATTCCCTGAGAATTCCCGGTTTTCCCGGTTTTCCAGGTTGCGTGGGAACCCTGGTTCACTCTACTGTTGTTGGGGACATGTACCTGGGTGCTCCAGCATTCATTTGCATGGTCAATTGCTGCACTGTTGTGACATGACAATTGCCCTTTACCAGTCGACTCCGGAGACCCATACCAAACAGGGTTCACTCTACTGTTGTTGGGGACATGTACCTGGGTGCTCCAGCATTCATTTGCATGGTCAATTGCTGCACTGTTGTGACATGACAATTGCCCTTTACCAGTCGACTCCGGAGACCCATACCAAACAGGGTTCACTCTACTGTTGTTGGGGACATGTACCTGGGTGCTCCAGCATTCATTTGCATGGTCAATTGCTGCACTGTTGTGACGAGACAATTGCCCTTTACCAGTCGACTCCGGAGACCCATACCAAACAGGGTTCACTCTACTGTTGTTGGGGACATGTACCTGGGTGCTCCAGCATTCATTTGCATGGTCAATTGCTGCACTGTTGTGACATGACAATTGCCCTTTACCAGTCGACTCCGGAGACCCATACCAAACAGGGTTCACTCTACTGTTGTTGGGGACATGTACCTGGGTGCTCCAGCATTCATTTGCATGGTCAATTGCTGCACTGTTGTGACATGACAATTGCCCTTTACCAGTCGACTCCGGAGACCCATACCAAACAGGGTTCACTCTACTGTTGTTGGGGACATGTACCTGGGTGCTCCAGCATTCATTTGCATGGTCAATTGCTGCACTGTTGTGACATGACAATTGCCCTTTACCAGTCGACTCCGGAGACCCATACGAAACAGGGTTCACTCTACTGTTGTTGGGGACATGTACCTGGGTGCTCCAGCATTCATTTGCATGGTCAATTGCTGCACTGTTGTGACATGACAATTGCCCTTTACTAGTCGACTCCGGAGACCCATACGAAACAGGGTTCACTCTACTGTTGTTGGGGACATGTACCTGGGTGCCCCAGCATTCATTTGCATGGTCAATTGCTGCACTGTTGTGACGAGACAATTGCCCTTTACCAGTCGACTCCAGAGACCCATACCAAACAGGGTTCACTCTACTGTTGTTGGGGACATGTACCTGGGTGCCCCAGCATTCATTTGCATGGTCAATTGCTGCACTGTTGTGACATGACAATTGCCCTTTACCAGTCGACGGAGGAGACCCATACGTAACAGGGTTCACTCTACTGTTGTTGGGGACATGTACCTGGGTGCTCCAGCATTCATTTGCATGGTCAATTGCTGCACTGTTGTGACATGACAATTGCCCTTTACCAGTCGACTCCGGAGACCCATACCAAACAGGGTTCACTCTACTGTTGTTGGGGACATGTACCTGGGTGCTCCAGCATTCATTTGCATGGTCAATTGCTGCACTGTTGTGACATGACAATTGCCCTTTACCAGTCGACTCCGGAGACCCATACCAAACAGGGTTCACTCTACTGTTGTTGGGGACATGTACCTGGGTGCTCCAGCATTCATTTGCATGGTCAATTGCTGCACTGTTGTGACGAGACAATTGCCCTTTACCAGTCGACTCCGGAGACCCATACCAAACAGGGTTCACTCTACTGTTGTTGGGGACATGTACCTGGGTGCTCCAGCATTCATTTGCATGGTCAATTGCTGCACTGTTGTGACATGACAATTGCCCTTTACCAGTCGACTCCGGAGACCCATACCAAACAGGGTTCACTCTACTGTTGTTGGGGACATGTACCTGGGTGCTCCAGCATTCATTTGCATGGTCAATTGCTGCACTGTTGTGACATGACAATTGCCCTTTACCAGTCGACTCCGGAGACCCATACCAAACAGGGTTCACTCTACTGTTGTTGGGGACATGTACCTGGGTGCTCCAGCATTCATTTGCATGGTCAATTGCTGCACTGTTGTGACATGACAATTGCCCTTTACCAGTAAACGGAGGAGACGTTCTCCTCTGGAGTTGATGGCCTTAGGGGTTGCACAGTTATGATGTTGGAAGGTACTCAGTGTGCCAGTGGTCCATTCTTCGTACACCCTTTCTACAGCACCTTGCAAACAGCCCACAAAGTCTGGTGTTTCTGAGATGCTTCTACCCTTGGTGTGATAGCCAATGGTCATTCCTTTTTGAACGTTCGTCAAATCACTACCTCTGCCAAACATGCTCACACAATGCACTATGGCTCATCAGTCCTGGCCGGCCGCACATATCTCCGTGCAGTCAACCTTGTCACATGTATTCTGTGACGCACCTGGGCCGGTACACTGTGATTCTGGGGGTGGTCGTATTATTCTGACATGACAGTGTATACATATACAGTGTCAGAATTAGAAACAAATCTCCTACAGGCCCAGTGGCCTGTAGAAGATTTATTTGCAAATTACTGGTCTGTCAAAATGCTCACTGGTCCGTAAAAGAAAAACATTTCACACTTACAGTATATCCAAAAAAATAACATGTCATTTTATCAGAGCTGTGTATCACAAATTAAGAGCAACAGAAGTCATGAAATTCAATACATGTATATACATGCACAGCACACGAAGCTGTAAGAAAGAAAATAAGGGGGAAAAAATACAGTGTACTGATTATGAAGCACTTTGCAACATAGCAAAAGCCACCTGCCTGAAATACCTTGTTTCAGTGTGAAAGGCAGGAGGTTACCCCATGTGGACAGAAAGACAAATGGGAAAAGCCAGAGCATAAACGGTTCTTCAACCTCCAGTTGGAAAGCGTTATAAAAGACCCACATTCTGGGGTCACTACTTGGACAAACAAGTGCTGTTGTCTAAATCCAAATATTTTGATTCAGACCATGGCTTCCTACAGTCCAAAATGTTCATAAAACTAAAGTATGGTTTGAAATTCTGATATTCAGTTTTTGAGTAGGAAATATCCAAATTCCAAAAAATCCAAAAACTGTCATAGCAGAACCTGGATATTTTGAAATTTGGTTCAGTTCTTTATAAACTTGATAATTCTGAAATAAACGGGGTTAAAAAAATTACTGGCCACCCCGGCCAGTAACATAAATTATAGTTCACTGGCCCAATTGAATTTTTACGGGCCAATGGCCAGAGGACCATGGGGTAATTCGAACGCTGCACATATATACAAACCTCCTGTAAGTTATGCATCTCTCCAGCACACAAACAACTACTGTATCTGTTCTGCAGTACCCAGGTTTCACTGTCGTCCGTCAGAGTAAGAACAATTACACTTTCATACATAGCCATTTGGGACTTCCTTGAAATCTTAAAGCAGCTATAACTTTCAATGAAGATTTCACTTGTCAGCTAATTTCACCATCTAATTTGTTCTTCCTGGCAAACATGCTTCTTCTTTTCTTTTTTTTTTTTTTTTTTTTGATTGAAGGTTTAACGACCACCGTGAGCAACTCAATGGGCTATAAGCAGCCATCCGTCCCTAATTTAGGGCCACTGGTTCCAGGGAAGGGAGAGAGCCAGTGCCGTAAGACAAACACAACATTCATGCCTCACCGGGATTCGAAACCGGACCCCGTTCGGAAGAATGATCAGAGGCCATCGCTCAGACCACTGCACCACCGGGACGGCAAACATGCTTCCCAAATATGCAAACTCATTTATTTGGTTACTAACTGTGCCATTTAGACTTACATATAAATATATCCCTATTCAAGGCAGCAGTATATGCACACTATTAAAGAGGGGAGACAGAGTCTATGGAAAATGTGCACCCTGCCTTTCTGTTAGTATGAAAAATCTGACTCATCA
Source organism: Macrothele yani (assembly GCA_039090855.1). Lineage (NCBI taxonomy): Eukaryota > Metazoa > Arthropoda > Arachnida > Araneae > Macrothelidae > Macrothele > Macrothele yani. The sequence goes on along the minus strand of CM077031.1, from coordinate 14,285,443 downwards.
TACTTTGAGCCTAAAATTAGCTGAAATACATTGTGCTACGCAATTCATTACATACCTTTCTTTAACATTTACATCAGGAAAATGTCATGGCTTCATAAGCTGCATAATTTAAATTGTTCAATTGATCTCAAAATGTTGTAAACATTTTGTACAGATATTTCTACGCTGAAGTATTTTCTGCTTTAAGTTTTCTTTGTGGGGAAGGGAACAAGTGCCCTTTTTCTGCCATGTAATATCATTAGATGGAGTTGGTGCATGGAGAATTGATTTCTTGAACTATTGCCAGAAAATGAACAATTACTAAATATAAAAAGAATTTCATGACCCTTTTCCAAATTCGTGACATTTTCTTGACTTTCACGATTTTCATGACCAGTAGACACCCTCTTAAACTTATCCCAAGATATGATGCATGCCTCAATGTCAAGGGTGACTACGTAGAAAAATATGCTAAGGTATGAGTTAAAAATTGTAAATAAAATATTTGAAAAATTTAAAAATACATAGCTTTTATAACTAAACATGAAATAATTGATTTTGGTTAGTAAAATAACCAAAAATAAAATACGTGGTATCATATAATAGAATAATAGCTATATACTATATTCACTACAGTTTCACACGTTATATACGTTCTGTGCGTTGTGTGCACATTTGCAGCAAAATCATCCTGGCATTTATATATCATATGAATAGGAATACTATTATAAGTTTTAATTATTATATTATCAAGGACTCACCTTGTATCGGCATTCCAGCTTAGTAAGCTTCCTCTTGTATCTTTAACAATATGTTTATCTAGCGTGTCATTAGCCACGTAGAATCATCGTATTAAAAATAGGCCTAATTGAAATTTGCGACCGGGTTTAAATTCAAATAAAACACGACTATGGATATCATACAAAGAGATTGTGAAAGGACTATATACAATGCAATTAAGAAACGTGTGTCTAGCGTGTCATTAGCCACGTAGAATCATCGTATTAAAAATAGGCCTAATTGAAATTTGCGACCAGGGTTTAAATTCAAATAAAACACGACTATGAATATCATACAAAGAGATTGTGAAAGGACTATATACAATGCAATTAAGAAACGTGTGTCTAGCATGTCATTAGCCACGTAGAATCATCGTATTAAAAATAGGCCTAATTGAAATTTGCGACCAGGGTTTAAATTCAAATAAAACACGACTATGGATATCATACAAAGAGAGTGTGAAAGAATTATATACAATGTAATTAAAAAACCTATACCATCAAAAGGTATTGTCAATCTTTAAAAGAATGAATGGATAAAATCAATGACATTATGAACAGACCTCAAATAAAATTTTCGTCCATTATTGAACAATGCCAGACAATCTCTGTAACACGCACACAACTCCACGTAAACCACTGGACATGTTTCGGCACGACTGACTTTCGGCCATTATCAATGGTATGCATCCTGGATCAATGTTCAAAGTTGTTATATATCTAGGTCACCTCGGCATCACCTCCGCTATAGTTGTTCTACGTCGACGTTTTCCGTCATCGTTACATATACGTGTATTCACGTGTGAGTCACATCCACGCCATCTATTGGGTTAATTCCGGAATTGCTGTCGCTGTTTTTATTTCGTAAGTATATGTTATTTCTTTTATTTTCCTTTTTGTTGTTATATTTCGTATTATTTTCTTGTTGTATTAGATATTTCCATGGGTATGCCGAGGTGGCCTAGATATATAACAACTTTGAACATTGATCCAGGATGCATACCGTTGATAATGGCCGAAAGTCAGTCGTGCCGAAACATGTCCAGTGGTTTACGTGGAGTTGTGTGCATGTTACAGAGATTGTCTGGCATTGTTCAATAATGGACGAAAATTTTATTTGAGGTCTGTTTGTAATGTCACTGATTTTATCCATTCATTCTTTTAAAGACTGACAATACCTGTTGATGGTATAGGTTTTTTAATTACATTGTATATAATTCTTTCACACTCTCTTTGTATGATATCCATAGTCGTGTTTTATTTGAATTTAAACCCTGGTCGCAAATTTTAATTAGGCCTATTTTTAATACGATGATTCTACGTGGCTAATGACACGCTAGATAAACATATTGTTAAAGATACAAGAGGAAGCTTACTAAGCTGGAATGCCGATACAAGGTGAGTCCTTGATAATATAATAATTAAAACTTATAATATTATTCCTATTCATATGATATATAAATGCCAGGATGATTTTGCTGCAAATGTGCAACAACGCACAGAACGTATATAACGTGTGAAACTGTAGTGAATATAGTATATAGCTATTATTCTATTATAACTAAACATTCTTTACTTTCCAAATGACCCTAGTATAGTTATGAATAAAAGTTGTTGGTTTGATCCATCTCTACGTGGTAAGGATTGTAGTCTAAGAATTTTTAATAATGAAAAACTACTAATAATTGCTAGGTAATTCTGGTTTCAAGCATAAATATTGTATAAAACAAGTTAGTAAAATCAGGCAATGCATTGATTATGATACGCTTTCCAACATACCAGAAATCATTACTCAAATTATGAGGATAATGGCTGTGAAATAAATCTCGCTTCTGTGCCCTGACCTTTGACCCCATTTTGATTATATTCAACAGAACCAGTTCAGTATATCTCCGGAACAACACGATAAAGTTTTGTCGCAATCGAAGCATTTTTAGTCAAGTTATGAGGATAATGGCTGTGGAATATATCTCGCTCCTTTGTCCTGACCTTTGACCCCATTTTGATTATATTAAACAGAATTGGTTCAGTGTACCTCCGGAACAACATGCTAATGCTTTGTTTCAATAGAAGCATTTTTAATCAAGTTACGAGGATAATGGCTGTGAAATAAATCTCACTTTTGTGCCCTGACCTTTGACCCCATTTCGATTATATTCAACAGAACCAGTTCAGTATACCTCCGGAACAACACGATAAAGTTTTGTCGCAATCGAAGCATTTTTACGTAAGTTATGACGTGTAAGGGCGGTGGAATGGATCCCGCTCTTATGTCCTGCCCTTTGACGCCATTTCACCCATTTTCAATAGGGTTCGTCCCCCAGGATGTCCTCTACCACACGCTAAAATTTCATCAAAATCGAACCATTTTTGCACGAGTTATCGTGCAGACAGACAGATGGAGAAAGCTGGAGCATATACGCTTCTTCAACACAACAGTTGGAGCAAAGTGCTCCAGAGTAAACAAATCGTTATATGATTCATCTTCCACATTTTAAAAGTATCACAATCAACAGAGATGCCAACCTGTTTCAGATATTTTCAGTAGTACTCGTACAAATTTTCAGTAGTTTGGGCCAGCAGAGTATGATCCAGGAACTTGCTGACAAGAGTAAGAAATGGGATTAAAAATGAACTTCCAGAAGACAAAAGTGATGTACAAGAAATGAAGATTTATCGATTCGTGGAGAAAAGCTCGAGATAACAGACACGTACGTTTATCTTGGACAGCACATATCAAGTGAGAGTCACATTGAAGAAGAAATTAATCGGCGTATAAAACTTGCCTGGAGAGCTTTTGGAAAAAGCAGCATAATTTTCAAGAGCAATATGCCTTTATGTTTTAAAAGAAAAGTGTTTGATCAATGCATCCTTCCAGTGCTTACGTATGGTGCAGATACGTGGACCTTAACTAAAAGAGACATACAAAGGCTCTACATGCTGCACCTCTACATGCTGCTTTGAGACAACTCAAAGCAGCATGTAGAGGTGCATGCTTGGTGTAACCAGGAGAGATAAGAAGAGGAACTCGTGGATCAGAAAAATGACAAGAGTGGAAGACACCATGACCAGAGTAAAATCCCTGAAATGGCAATGGGCTGGACATACTGCCAGAAGGACAGACCATCGATGGACAGCTGAAATTTTAGATTGGAATCCAAGGGACAGGAAAAGACCCAGAAGAAGACCACATGGGAGATGCGTGGATGAAATTCGAAAGTATGCGGGAGTAACATGGAAGAGACTGGCACAAGACAGACCGTTGTGGAAGAAACTTGGGGAGACCTTCGTCCAGCAGTGGATTGATAATGGTTGACAGTGATGATGATATATAAATAAGTTTTGAGGGGTTTCCGTTCGGTGCCATACTTATTACGACTCACATGTATTTTAAGGTGGCAACACTGCAATATCGCAGTACGAGACGCCAGCTGTCAGAGTCAGTATACGACGTTCGATTGAGGTGCAAAGACGTATTTCATGTTTTACTCGATGGAAAATGGCAACTTTCGTCCCGACAAAACAGCATTTGCGGGAAGTGTTAGTGCATTACTTTATTGTCAAGAAATGTGCTGCTGACAGCTATCGCTTAATGTCAGAAATCTATGGTGAACATTCCCCATCCATAAAAACATGTGAGTATTGGTTTAGACGATTCAAAAGGAATGGTTTCGATGACAGTGATAAAGAACGTTGTGGACCACCCAAAAAAATTGCTGATGCCGAATTGGAAGCTTTACTCGACGAGGATCCGTGCCAGACCCAAAAAGAACTTGCAGCAGCATTAAATGTTAGTCAACTATGCATTTCACAACGTTTAACTGCCATGGGAATGGTGCAAAAAGAAGGGAATTGGGTTCCACATGCTTTAAGGGAAAGAGACCTTGAACGTCGAAAAACCATTTGCGAATTGCTGCTTCAAAGGCAAAAAAGAAAGTTTTTTTTTCATTGTATTATTACTGCCGACGAGAAATGGATATGGTATGATAACCCTAAACGGCAGAAAGCATAGGTGAACCAGGTCCTTCAATGCCAAAACACAATATCCATGGTTCAAAGGTAATGCTGTGTATTTGGTGGGACCAGAAGGGTGTCATCCACTATAAACTGCTGAAACCGTCAGAAACTATTACTGGTGATCGGTATCCAACCCAATTAATGCGTTTAAAATTAGCTCTCACGCAAAAACGACCGGAATGGGAGAAAAGACACAACAAAGTCACCTTACAGCATGACAACGCAAGACCACATGTTTCTTGACCTGTGAAAAAATACTTAGAAGGATCCGACTGTGAAGTTCTACCCCACTCGCCATATTTGCCAGATATTGCACCATGGGATTACCATTTGTTCAGGTCGATGCAGTCAGCACTTTCTGGAGAACAGTTTAGTTCTTATGAAGACATCAAAAATTGGCTGGAAAACTGGATCTTTTCCAAGGAACCGGAATTCTTCCTTCGGGGCATGCCTTCACTGCCTGAAAGATGGGGTAAAGTTGTAGCTTCAGAGGGAGCATACTTCGATTAATATTAAAATATTGTTTCTGTTCTCAAGGTGTTTTGTTCACCTCAAATCCCTCAGAACTTATTTATATACCCAATACATGAAAATCTGTATCAAAATATTCCAAATTTTTCACATGGAAAATAATATACACCATGGGAAAATCCTCCAAATACGTGGCATCAGTAAATAAATAAATACATCGCTCTTTCCACGTTCCAGAAACACACAGCAACCAAAAAATTGTTTTCAGCCGCCGCTGTGGAATGAACTGAAAACAATTTTTCGGAATGAGCAAATGAAAACAATTTTTCGGTTGCTATGTGTTTTTGGAACGTGGAAAGAGCGATGTATTTATTTATATACACCATGACTGATACTTTTATTTTACACAAGATTGATTAAACAGCTTTCTTTAGCGATTTGGCTGTACATTGTTTTGCAGATTTGAGTTCCTCAGCAGACTTTAAACATATTCATTTTTGCAATAAGAAGTGCTTTTACAGTTTCTAAACCTAAATTAGGTTGGAAACAGGCTTGATTTTTTCGCACTAAACTAAAACCTCTCTCACTCGCAGCATTTGAGTGTGGAACTACAAGTATTGCGAACATTACTTTTGAGATAATGGTATACTTAACAGCTCCATTACAGCCTCTTAATTTTGAGATTTCTGGCCAAGTGACATCTATTCTATCTGTTTCTGCAATGGTCTCTAATTTGTCAGCTTGAAAACCAGCAATTCCACTTCCAGTATATCAAGTTCATTTTCAGTTATTATAAATCGAAAGCGCTTGACTATGAATAACACAGAAGTAAATTATGTTCTGGCTCTAAGTGAAGGATCTGCTACTTCTGCATGTTTTAAGAATTCATCATAGATCAGTATCTTTTCTTGAATATAAGAACATTCTTCAATGTAAAATTTTCCGACAGATGTATAGAACTTAGAAAGCTCATTTTCGTTTAAAATGATTTTGCTTAAACACATTCTTGTTTTTACTCCAATTACCAGTTGTGTCCTTTCTGATTTTTCTTTTTTGAAAAACTGTTATTTGAAAAATTAAGCTCAACATCACCATCAGCTATGACAGTAGGCTTCACAAATCCCTTGGATGACAATTTTATCCATCATGCTGAAAGAACTTTCAGTTTGAGGACCACGAATGCATGATAGCTTTCACTATTTTAGATAAAAGATAGTATAACTTTGAGAATATGAATGCTTTTGAATATCATGCATCAATTCTTACAAATTTTTCAGTTTCGTCACTTTCGTTTTCGGACTCTCCCCCTTTATCAAGCTGAAATGCAAACCTTTTTGGGAGGGAATATTTAAGAACACAGGATACATGTTCGGAACGTCGTTGGGGAAAAACATTACAGTTACGGGAGAAACCTTTGCTACGTCTGATTTTTGTTTTCGGACATTTCCCTTCCATTTTCAAGGTGAAATACAAATATTTATGAAATAAAATGAAATTTAACAACAATACTATGCAGAAGAAATATTGTGTGAAAAATAAAAGTACGATTACAGGAGAAATCTTCACTGTTTCCGAAAGTTTCGAAAGATGAAATTTCCTTTTTGAAAGTTTCAGGCGAAAAGCATCCTTCACCACTATCAAATGCCCCAAAATTTCTGTTCAGTTATGCATCGATCTCGAGGATAACCCAAATTATGACGAAAAAGGAGAAATTCCCCGAAGCCGTGGTCACTGTCTTGCCTGAAGATTACATGGGAATTTTTGCGCTGTCGAATTTCCGTTTTCAGAAATTTTCCCTCCTTTTTTAAAGTGAAATACAAAGATTTAAGGAATAAAATGATGTATAAAAACAATACTGGACAGAGGCAACATTGCAGGAGTACGACATTACGATTACGGAAAAAATCTTTATTTCGTTCACTTCCGTTTTTGAAAGGTGAAATGCTGCCCCGATGCATATTTTTACGTGTTGGTAACATTTTTCGATGCGTAGTTTTACGCGTTTTTCGCCGTGTTGATGTGTGTTTTAAGCATCTCTCAATGCATAATTTTGCGTGTTGATGCGTACTAGGCGCTTCTGGACGCGTCGTGAAAAATTCCCAATGCGTTGGTAAAATTTCGATGCGTACTAGACGCGTAATTACCCATTTTGACAAACTCTGCACATAAGAATGAAATTCAAGCATACTTTCCTGCAACTCAAGAAAAAACTTCAAAATATTAATTACTGACATAAATGGCCGATGCACGCCTTAAAAAAAAAAAAAAAAAAACCTCCAATGCCAGGCAATGACACTCACTTTCTGCACTAAATGATTTTCAAGAGCTTGTCACTGCACTGCGAAAGAGCTTCAGGCCGAACTCCGCCGACGTCCACCAAAGCAAGCTACACCGTGACCTTCGGCTATGCTCTATGTCCCCAGAATGTTGCATGCTGGTGAGGAAGGGTTTTCACTTAGAATGACTCAGCGCAAGGCCACACACATCGAGTGCCGCATAAAGTAAGGATTATAGAGTGGAAATAGGCATAGGAGCCCATGGAAACTCCTACCATAGAAAGTGGCGCCATCATAAACCTACAACAGAACCAAACTGTGACATGAATCCATCCCGTCGGCAATGGTTGCTATGGCAACCCCAACCCAGTGCTGGGGTGGTGAGGAGCAGCTACTCTGCCCCCCTCCCCCCACCTTTGTCCTCAACTGCTGTCCCAATCTGAGCCAAGTTAGGCATCAGAAAGATGGCAATAACAAAATATCCATAGATATTGAAGCCAAACACGTAGATATTGAAACAGATGACAATGGCAAATCAGAATTGAACGTAAAGCTATATTGTGAAGAAAACAATGACAAAGTATGCGTGAATGAAGTGTGCAACAAAAACACATGGAAACCTAAGTAATGGAATTTACAAAGGAAAAGTTAACAAGCAGTTAGGAATAAGCAAGAATAATACCACTTATTGAATGCTACAGGAAACTGGAAGATGCAAACCAAAAAGAATCCGGAAAATGATAGGTACATGTCATATATGTTGTCTTCCACTCTGCTGGGAGGTCAAAGCTCAAATGGACAAAGTCATGTGGTTCGCGGTGATTCCTGGGAAGCCCAGCTGTCAATCAACGGCAGTTCTGTTGTAGGTCGATGGTGCGCTGCAGTCGACTTCATGATGTTATGAGTTTCAGCTCAATACAGCTAGTGTCTTCTCTATGTATCCTTACTTTATGGAGTGGCGGTCGCTCGCGCTAAGATCCCAGCAGCTTTGAGAGGCAGAACTGGAGGTGCAGGCAGCATCGCAAGCAAGACGAATGACGGATCGTCAAGTGGCCGCTGTTGCGTTAGGAAGGGGAACCAGCAAAATAAAAATTAATAACTTCTGTTAATTTTCCACAGAAAAATCCCGGTTTTCCGTATTCCGTAGTACAAGAGCTATTTCCATAGGAACTACGGAGATTCCGTAGTAGTTGGTATTTCTGAATCAATAAATGGTGCTATTACAAACTTTATCAATTTTAAACTGGTTGGCATAAAGTAATAAGAAATGCAGATGTGCTATTCCATACCTGTCAACCTTGCATCTCCTGGTAAAATGAAAAACCTGTGCTTCTGTTCATTTTGACGGACTCTGGCAGGTGCAAAACTACAGAAAAATAACATAGGATTGTTTAAAATAGAAAACAATGTAACATTAATTCAAAAATATCTGTATTTTATACAGCAGTAAAATTATTTAGCAATCACATGGTTAAACTAATGTTTCTGCATTAAGAAAAACTATGGATCTGCATCAGGCATACCAAATACGTTAGTGTCCGAAACCTAAGGACAAGCACTATTTCAAAAGGTTACAACCACAAAATCAGACACAACAGCTTGTGGCAATTTGCATAACTGGAGACATTTAGTAGAAAGCCAGTGCACACGCAAAATGTTGAATCGTGCGCACAGAGGCCATGAGGTACCACAAGTGACAAAAAATAAAAGGGCACAGACATGTGTTTGAAGAAAAATCTGGAATTGAAGGCACAAAGGTACGAACGTGTAATTTATGTTATACTTCATAAAAGTGGTGGGCAAACTTTTATGGGAGCGGGAGAAAATATTTTTTTTCATTGAAATGCTAAAATGGCAAATTTTACAGAACTATTGTTACATTAACAGGTATTTGCCTGTTATTTACGCACTGTAGATTGTATATGAAGGAGTGTGGCATGAGTGGAACTGTAACTGTGCTTCTAACAACTTTTCATAGTCTGGTTGTAACTGGGACGAGGTGACCCTCAGGAATGAAGCCAAATGTCTGTCAGTCAGTCTGTTTCGAACACCACTTTTTCGAAGTTTCAAAGTAGAAAACACTTGCTCACACACATATGAAGATGCAAACATGGCGATAACCTTCTGGGCACGAGAAATCAAATTTGGGAAACTTGATTTCGGTAAGAACTTGTAGAAGTCAAGATTTGGGACGTTGATAAACAACTGCTTCAATTGAGTGTTACATTGCAACTCGATTAATTCTAGCTGAATGTCCGGTTTTACTGTTTCGCAGTTCACACTAAACGGAATACTGAAAATATCCAAGTCTTGTTCAATGCTTTTGAAATCTTAAAACCTCCGTTCAAATTCACCATGGAGTCTTCTCACGCTAGCCTCATATCTCACATTAATCTGTCAATGCAACTTTCATGGATGGTTAGTACATTAACTTTCATGGATCGTTAGTGCATTAACTTTCATGGATGGATAGTGCATTAACTTTCATGGATGGTTAGTGCATTAACTTTCATGGATGGTTAGTGCATTAACTTTCATGGATGGTTAGTGCATTAACTTTCATGGATGGTTAGTGTGTTAACTTTCATGGATGGTTAGTGCATTAACTTTCATGGATGGTTAGTGCATTAACTTTCATGGATGGATAGTGCATTAACTTTCATGGATGGTTAGTGCATTAACTTTCATGGATGGTTAGCGCATTAACTTTCATGGATGGTTAGTGCATTAACTTTCAGGGATGGTTAGCGCATTAACTTTCATGGATGGTTAGTGCATTAACTTTCACAGATGGTTAGTGCGTTAATTTTCACGGATGGTTAGTGCATTAACTTTCACGGATGGTTAGTGCATTAACTGTCACGGATGGTTAGTGCATTAACTTTCACGGATAGTTAGTGCATTAACTTTCACTGATGGTTAGTGCATTAACTTTCATGGATGGTTAGTGCATTAACTTTCACTGATGGTTAGTGCATTAACTTTCATGGATGGTTAGTGCATTAACTTTCAAGGATGGTAAGTGCATTAACTTTCATGGATGATTAGTGCATTAATTAGTGAGCAATCAAGTACGAAATGCATTTTCCCCCATTTTTCCTGATTAAAAACAATAAAAAAATTATAGCATTTAGAATCCTGTCGTGGGCCACATTGAACCTGTCTGAAGGCCGCACGTGGGCCTCGGGCCGTACTTTGCCCATCACTGATCTAGATGATTTCCCTTGGGGAAGAATTATAGGGAAGCTGGAAGAATGCCACCAAGTGAGTGCTGTTGCCAAGGAGATTGGAATTGCGCATAACGTGGCATCCAGGCACTGGGTAGCATTTCAAACCAGCAGAATGTGTTCCACACACACATGCTAGGAGGTTGCCCTCACTCTGCCACGAACGCATGAGGATTGATTTTTAGTTGTAACAGCAAAACCTAATCACCACACCATGGCTGGTCAACTTGCAAGACATCTCCATTCCAGCACAGGAGTGCGGATATCCCAATAAACTGTGACAAGACGTCTGGGATATACGGGGCCATATGTCCGAAGGTTTGTAGCCTGCGTTGCTCTATCCAGAGTTCAATGTAGCGCACGTTTTCTGTGGCGGTGTATCCACAGAAACTGGAAATGCCATCAATGGGTCAATGCACTGTTCACAGATGAGAATCAGTTTAGTCTGTCCTCATATTCTAGACATCATATGATCTGGTGTAAAAATGATACTGCGTACCAACGCGAGAATCTGCAGGAAAGGGACAGATACGGTGGTGCCTGGGTCATGGTGCAGGGTGGAATAATTATTAACAAGAACACTGAGCTACAGATGCTGGGAAATGGGACTATGATAGGCAAACAATAGAAGAATTCTTGATATTGGCATATCACACATAAGTTATGTTGAAAATTATAAGCAGGACGTTTCAGTAGGGACTTCTACCTTCATCAGCAATGGAATTAGACACGTGGTAAAAGCATCAGTTGTTTCCAGATTTCAAAATCGCTTTCCAAATGATAGGGATGTTAAAAGGTGTGTCTGTATTGCAGGTGTTAGGGGTAAGGTAGATTTAAATCCTTTCGCAGTACCTAAGGGCTTTCTGATTGCTAAACGGGTTGATCCTCTTAACATTTTGCTAATTGGGAATCGTGGACATATCGCTGATGGCTAAAATTGAAAGGGAGGTGGAAGGGCTGCCTTTCTTAACATCAGCGATATGTTCCATCAATCGCCGGTTTATGCTGCGGTAAGTCAGTAAAAAGAGAGAGAGAGAGAGAGAGAGAGAGAGAGAGAGGATATATATATATATATATATATATATATATCTTCTACTATCGTGGGACAGATACTGGCAGAACTAGTGGTGTTGGATTTATAATAAACAAGAAACTGAAGGATAAAGTTGTAGAAGTTGAAAGTTCCTCTGACAGAGCTGCATGACTTGTTATCCAACTCTCGAAAAGATACCAGGCTCAGATTATTCAAACTTATGCACCCACCACAAGTCATCCTGAAGAAGAAATTGAAGAATTTTATGAGGAAATTTGTCATCTAAATAATAAAGGTAAGCAGCACTTGAAAATAATTATGGGAGATTTCAATGCAAAAATAGGGCAACAGCAACAGAATGAAACTTCAGTAGGTAAATTCGGTCATGGCAACAGAAACCAGCGTGGAAATACTCTCGTTGAGTTTGCAGAGGCAGAAGGGTTTTTCATCTTGAACTCCTTCTTCAAGAAAAAGCCACACAGGAAATGGACATGGAGACATCCAAATGGGACGACAAGTGAAATTGATTTTATTATGTGTAACAAAAAATTTGTCATAGAAGACTGCAGTGTGCTAAACAAGTTCAACACAGGTAGTGACCATAGATTGGTGAGATGTAAGATGCACCTCAACACTAAACTTGAACGTGGCAAGCTCATAGGACAAACAAAATCTATTGACATAACCAACCTTAAAAAACACCATAATACCTTCAAGTTAGAACTGAAGAACAGGTTCTCTGCTTTAGAAGGCCTAACATCGGAAGAAGTGAACATCTCTGAAGTTAACAGAAAAGTGACCAAAGCTCTTATGGAAACAGCAACAAAATTAGCTGGGTCTAAGAACAAGTTGCATGTGAACAAATTATCAGGAAAAACCAAAATGTTGATGCAAAAAAGAAGAGAGATGAGGACAACTAAAAAAGATGTGACTTCCAAAGTGGAATATATAGAGCTATGCAAGACAGTAAGAAAAAGTATCACTGAAGACGTAAGGAAATTCAACTGTGAACTAGTGAGGAAAGCAATTGAAAACAACCAAAGCCTAAAGATAGCAAAGGGACATCTCAGTAAGGGAAGAAAACAGATTATGGCACTGAGAAAAGAAGATGGTTCTGTAACAAGAAATAGAGGCGAAATTTTGACAAGAGTGAAAGATTTCTACTCCAAATTATATGAAAGGGATGATACATGCACTCCAGACATCATGAAAGATACCAGTACCAGAGTTCCTCCAGTCCTTCCAGCAGAAGTTGCACATGCAATCAAGAACATGAAGCGAGGAAAAGCTCCAGGAGAAGATGGAATTACTGTAGACATCATACAAGAAGCAAGTGGAGAAATCGAAACGGTACTCGCCCAAATTTTCACTCGATGCCTTAATGAAGGAAAGATTCCTGAGGATTGGAACACCGCTACAATGATCCTGCTACATAAGAAAGGTGACATTGAGGATCTCGGAAACTACAGACCTATCAGCCTCCTATCAGTAGTTTATAAAATCTTCACTAAAGTTCTTTCACACAGCTTGAAGGTAACACTGGACATGGCTCAACCGAGAGAACAAGCTGGATTCAGGAGTGGCTACAGCACAATAGATCATATCCACGTGCTGAGAGAACTAATTGAAAGAGCGAGGGAATATGAACTTCCATTGTGCATGGCTTTTATTGATTATGAAAAAGCCTTTGATTCGGTGAAACCATCAGCAGTTACAATGGCTCTGAAAACCTGCGGTATTGAAGATGCATACATTAATATTATTAATAACATCTATGAAAATGCAAGTGCAAAGATTAGGCTGTTTGAAAATACAACACACGTAAAAATTGGAAAGGGAGTGAGACAAGGTGACACCATATCTCCGAAGCTCTTTAATGCCACATTGGAGGGTGTTTTTCAGTCACTGAGCTGGGAAAACAAGGGGATAAAGATTAATGGAGATTATCTAACCCACCTTCGTTTTGCTGATGACGTAGTCATTTTTGCAACTACCCCATCAGAGCTGCAGAGTATGATCCAGGAACTTGCTGACAAGAGTAAAGAAGTGGGATTAAAAATGAACTTTCAGAAGACAAAAGTGATGTTCAATGCTTTTACAAGAAATGAAGATTTATCGATTGATGGAGAAAAGCTGGAGATAACAGACACGTACGTTTATCTTGGACAGCAGATATCAAGTGAGGGTCACATTGATGAAGAAATTAATCGGCGTACAAAACTTGCCTGGAGAGCTTTTGGAAGAAACAGCATAATTTTCAAGAGCAATATGCCATTATGTCTTAAAAGAAAAGTGTTTGATCAATGCATCCTTCCAGTGCTTACGTATGGTGCAGAGACGTGGACCTTAACTAAAAGAGACATACAAAGGCTGCAGACAACTCAAAGTAGCATGGAGAGGTGCATGCTTGGTGTAACCAGGAGAGATAAGAAGAGGAACTCGTGGATCCGAAAAATGACAAGAGTGGAAGACATCATGATCAGAGTTAAATCCCTGAAATGGCAATGGGCTGGACATACTGCCAGAAGGACAGATCATCGATGGACAGCCGAAATTTTAGATTGGATTCCAAGGGACAGGAAAAGACCCAGAAGAAGACCACACGGGAGATGGGTGGATGAAATTCGAAAGTATGCAGGGGTGACATGGAGGAGACTGGCACAAGACAGACCGTTGTGGAGGAAACTTGGGGAGACCTTCGTCCAGCAGTGGATTGATAATGGTTGACAATGATGATGATGATGATATATATATATATATTCGTCCAGCAGTGGATTGATAATGGTTGACAATGATGATGATGATGATATATATATATATATATATATATATATATATATAAAGGGAAAACAGGGACAGCAAGGGTACAGCAAAGGGTACAAAATATGGGGATATTCTTTATTAGTTCTTTGTTATTGTCATATTACCTAGCATCTGTAATGTCCCAAACCAGGTTAAGGCAGAGCTTGGTACTGAAATCAGAGTAGGTGGGAGAAACTGTGAATAACAATCTGATCTACATACATATCTTAATTGGGTCATAAAGAAAATTTGTAAAAATGTTCCCACCACTTCCTTCCCAAATAGTCTTTTTAGGACATTTATTTATTTTTTTAATTTTCCTTGCTCCTTCATGCCTCACGGGCACTTCCTGTTGCTCCACCTACTGCGAAGTGAATCCCTGCTTGGGTGGGGTGGCCTGGGAGGGAGGCATTGTGGCTAATACGAGGTAATTTTTGGCATCTCCTGCTACTAACATTATATATATATATATATGCGGGAGTAACATGGGGGAGACTGGCACAAGACAGACCGTTCTGGAAAAAAAACTTGGGGTGACCTTCATTCAGCAGTAGATTGATAATGGCTGACAATGATGACGATGATATATATTATGTCAAAAAAACATTTCATAATGGCTTCTGCCCCTCTTTTTGTACCCAGAACCCCCCCCCTAGAGTAAACTTCTGGATCTGCCCCTGCTTGTGGGGCCATATAAAATCATTGGTGTATTCGATTCCACTAGCAGATCTGAAAACTCTCCGCAATCGAACTGTGGCACGTTGTGAAACAATACAACACATGCCAAGAATTTGGCAGAGTGTTCACGAGTCCATGAGATAGAGACGTGAGGCCTGTATTAAGGCAGAAGGTGGACATTTTGAACAATTACTATAAGGTAATGTGAACAGTTACGTGTCATAGACAGACCTTCATAACTCGGAAACCAAACATTTCCGGACCTATATCGATATAAACTTTTTGTTCATATCTACCTATAAGGAACTCATTCCTGCAGTGTTGCCATGTATTTTTGAGACACCCTGTATACCCTCAGTTAGCTTTGCATTAGGAACACCCACCATTTTACATCCTTGGAGCAATAAGGAAGTACCACGCAATATCAACGAAATGTGTGGCTACTGTAAATCAGGCACACCCATTCTCTGTATGTAATCAGTAAACATTTGCCAGTAATGGAAAATGTGGCGACTTAAGCCAGTTTGACCATGGCCAGATAGTTGGGGGGCCCCAAGGGCAAGTGCCAGTATTTCGGAAACAGCCACACTTATTGGCTGCTCCTGTACTACTGTATCAAGGGTGTTCCAGGACTGGTTTAACCATGTACAGGCATTCCACAGAAGGGCTCACGTTGGTCAGCCACGCGCGATTGATTCTAGAGGTGAGCATTGGGTGCCACGACTGGTATTTCAGCTACGAAATGCAACCGTCACACAGCCCACCCACCAGTACAACAGTGGTGCAACTCGACCTATTTTTACATGCACCATGCGCCATACCTTGCTTCGCTTGGGGTTCCACAGCTGGAGACCAACGATGATGCCCAGTCATCGCAAACAATGCCTTGCATGTATTTAAGAACATCGGAAATGGACCCTCAACAGATGGAAGAAGGTCATCTGGAGTGATAAGTCTAATTTCCTGATGCATTATGATGATGGCTGAGTTTGCATCAAGGTGGTTAGAACAAGACTTCTGGAGAGACCCTCAGTCTCTTAACCACAGCAAGAGATCAACAAGAAAAACCATGATAAGGCCCAGTCTTCACAAACAATGCGTTGCATGGCCCTAGGAACATCAGAAATGGATCCTTGACAGGTTAAAGAAGTCCCATTTCCTGTCGCATTATGTTGATGGCCATGGTTTTCATCAAGGAGGTTAGGACAAGACTTCTGGAGAGACGCTGGATCTTTTAACTACAAGGAGAGACCAACAAGGATACCCATGATGATGCCCAGTCATTGTAAATAATGCCTCGCATGGACCTCAGAAATGGATCCTTGACAGGTGAAAGAAGTCCCAATTTCTGTTGCATTATATTGATGGCCATGGTTCTCATCAAGGAGGTTAGGTCAAGACTTCTGGAGAGACGTTGGATTTCTTAACCATAGAGGGAGACTTACGAGGATACCCACGATGATGCTCAGTTATCGTAAACAACGCCTCGCATGGACCTAGGAACGTCGGAAATGGATCCTTGACAGGTGAAAGAAGTGAAAGAAGTCCCATTTCCTGTTGCATTATGTTGATGGCCAGGTTCGCATCCAGGAGGTTAGAACACGACTTCCGGAGAGACCCTAGGTTTTCTAACCATAGCAGGAGACCAACGAGGATACCCATGACAATGCCCAGTCATCACGAACAATGTCTTGCATGGACCTAGGAACGTCGGAAATGAATCCTTGACAGGTGGAAGAAGGTCATCTGAAGCGATGAGTCTCATTTCTTGTTGCATTATGATGAGGGCCAAGTTCGCATCAAGGAGGTTAGAACAAGACTTCTGGAGAGACCCCCGGTCTCTTAACCATAGCAGGAGACCAATAAGGATACCCATGATGATGCCCAGTCATCCTAAACAACACCTTGCATGGGCCTAGAAATATCAAAAATGGATCCTATATGCTCTGCTGCCCATGAAAAAAGTTATATATACACCCCTAATTTCATAGCATTTTTAGAAATGAAATGACTGAGCAATCTCCAATTCTTCTAAAACTTACAAACCTGGATTTCTGGGTTTAGAATGTGACAAAAACCCAGAATTCCGGGCTACAACCAGATTGCAAACACATCTGATTGGTTTGATTAGGAATACTTTACCATATTTGTTAATTTTTTAGAACTTCTGCAACATATCATCAACAAATCTTCTAAGATTATACACAGATATACACATAAAAATACCATAAGTTTATTTTAGGTTCAGTTTATAATGTAACAAACCTTGTGGGTTGAACAGATTCTGTAGTCTTTTTTTTATTTTTCATGCTGTCTTGGTCAACAAATGATGAACTGTAGTTTTGGACGGCATTGGCTGGAAAAGATTCCTCACCTGTAACATAAAAGCATTAAGCAAAATAGGACTTTACATTCACATCAAGAATAAACTACAGGAATTAAAACACTTACTCAAGGCTTTACCCAGATATATTTATTTTAATTCTATTACCACTTGAAGAACTTTCATTTCTTCTGAGTTCTTATCGTTTATTACAGACGTTTCTGGCCTCTGGATTTTAGTCAAGCCCTGTTCTCCATGTAGAGAAGGATGATCAAAAGTTTTGTTTACATCTGAAGAATTTAAATTTTGTTGCCAGGTTCCTCATGCTGTTGCCAATTATTAAACTGAAATGTTTTCATTCTGTATTTTGTATTTCTGTTGTTGTTGTTATGAAGTTTTTGGAAACACCACTTATTAGTTTGAAGGCCCATTGATGGCACTGCTTTTTTGGATGTAATAACTTTAATTAGTCTCTTGTTTTTATGAGATTCATAGTCCAATGTTTTAATTTTTTTTTCCATAAAGATTCACATTTGCATAGCTGCATATTATTTGCTAATACACTATTTTGATCTGTGTTATTAATAGCAATTTGATATTCCTTTATTCAGGAACATATGTCCCTGGTACATCCTGCATTTAATGTGGATGTTATTCGAGCCAGTGTCACTTGTCTGTTAGCATGGACACCAAATAACACTGCACTGACCTAATGGATATGTCTCTGGTACCTCCTGCATTGAATGTGGATGTTATTTGAGTCAATGTTGCTTGTCTGTTAGCATGGACACCAAATTACACTGCACTGACCTGATGGATATGTCTCTGGTACCTCCTGCATTGAATTTGGATGTTATTTGAGTCAGTGTTGCTTGTCTGTTAGCATGGACACCAAATAACACTGCACTGACCTGATGGATATGTCTCTGGTACCTCCTGCATTGAATGTGGATGTTATTTGAGTCAGTGTTGCTTGTCTGTTAGCATGGACACCAAATTACACTGCACTGATCTGATGGATATGTCTCTGTTACCTCCTGCATTGAATGTGGATGTTATTTGAGCCGGTGTCGCTTGTCTGTTAGCATGGACACCAAATTACACTGCACTGACCTGATGGATATGTCTCTGGTACCTCCTGCATTGAATGTGGATGTTATTTGAGCCATTGTCGCTTGTCTGTTAGCATAGACACCAAATTACACTGCACTGACCTGATGGATATGTCTCTCGTACCTCCTGCATTGAATGTGGATGTTATTTGAGTCAGTGTTGCTTGTCTGTTAGCATGGACACCAAATTACACTGCACTGACCTAATGGATATGTCTCTGGTTCCTCCTGCATTGAATGTGGATGTTATTTGAGCCAGTGTCGCTTGTTTGTTAGTATGGAAACCAAATTACACTGCACTGACCTGATGGATATGTCTCTGGTACCTCCTGCATTGAGCGTGGATGTTATTTGAGCCAGTGTCACTTGTCTGTTAGCATGGACAATCTAGGCCAAACACAGCTGGTCATGGTCATTCAGCACTCGTGGTCGGCCACTGCGCTGTCCATGGTGGGTAGTAATGCCTTTCATGAGGTATTCTCGGCACAAATGTGACACTGTGGATCCAGGAATGTTGAACGTTTGCACAACTTCGGAAATTGAATGTCTCATCCATCTGGCTCCCACAACCGTGCCTCGTTCAAACTCCGATAATTCACGCCGGCCAGCTGTAATCCTACTGGCGGTTGTTCAACCCGACTCATGAGATTATACCTCACAAATGATAAAAATCGTGGTGTGCATTGAAGCCTTTATATAATATCAGTGCCAGTTAAAAATTTGCATACTGCTGTCCCATGACTTTTGGCACTTCAGTGCACATGGAGAACAAGTGTTGACTAAAATCCGGAGGCCAGAAACGTCTGTGATAAACCATAAGAAATCAGAAGAAATTAAGATTAAATGAGAGTTCTTCAAGAGATAATAGAATTAAGTAAAGCTACATTAATATAAGAACCAGAAATTCAAGAGCAACTGCTCATATAAATAAAAATCAGGGCTTGAAAAATACTATGCCTGAGATGCCCGGGTCATGTAAATTATTGGCCTGGGCAAGTAAAAATGAAATCTAGTTGCCCGGTCGGGCAACTAGGTTCAACGAAGAAAAAAAAAGTTTGGAATGGAGAATTTTCTACTCTAGGAAAAAAAATAAAAAATAAAAAGACTGTTGTCGCGCGTTTTTCATTTTACTGCAAATTACCAGAAGTTGTATTATTGTTGTTACGGAATGAAAGCCAAGGCCAGGAGGATAGCGCTTCTTCAATTATATTATGCTCTACATCCAGAAATTGGGGCCATACGTAGTTTTGCTCCAGATGTCGTTTACAGAGAACGACAGGATGCACGCCTCAGATGAAACTAGCCTCCAGTGTTTAGTGACAAAATGTGTAAACTGCCATGAAACAGGAGGACACAGACTGATGGGCAAAAAAAGCCGTGCTTTATGAGGAGGGAGTGACAACGGAATATTTATTGCACAGCCCCGGGTGGGGTTGGACCTCTGAAACAACTTGCCGTGAGTGAGTGAGGGGAAATGGAAGCTTCCGACAACCCCCCCCTCCATGCACAACAGCGGTACTACTGAAACAAAGCCTAAGTTTCGTTTAAGATTTAATAACGAGCCTGTACACTTAGCCAGGAGAACAGCAAAAATTACTGAGACTGATAACTTACCTAGTTTGTCTGAGAGAACAGTAGTTTGTGTTAGCTGCGGATATAAGTTGTATTTAGTAATAATGGGTATGATTTTTTTTTTGAAAAAAAAAATAAAAAAACCCAGCAATGAGAGTATATCTCCTAGTAAGCCGTTATGTGGAATTTCCGATCTGTCAGCGGTTGTTACAAATTCGTCTCCTGCATTGTTGAATGACAATTTCAGAATCAGAATCTGCGTCGTTGGCAAAATTTAAACTTACGCAAGCGGACTGTGATAAAGTGTATGCAAAAAAACGCCGTCGGACAGTTCAGGAATCTTGGATAAAAACATTTCATTGGCTAAAGTCTAATGATGACAAGACTATTATGTGGTGCACTGCTTGCCAAAACCATCCTAAAATTGCCCATACCACCAGCAATTTTTTCAAGGAATGTGTGTGTGTGTGAGGGGATAGGGGGGTCCAGGTGGGTGATAATATAGTTTAATAACTATAAGTGCACACAACAGCAGTCCAAAATGTAAGGATTGCCTTTGTTTCTAAGGGATATTTTATGATGCAAAATCACTTATGTTTGCACAAGAGAAAAAGGTACATAATTCTTACATTCAAAATTGTTGAAAATTACTTAAACTGCTGTACAGTTAACCATGAATTTTTTTTTTTTTTTTTTTTTTTTTTTGCAAAACACAGGACGTATATTAAAAATTCTTGAACATGGAAAAATCCCTAAATTTCTCAAATGCCATCAATTACCTTTTTTAAAACTTAAGATATATGCTTTTGTGCACTTTGAACACAGGCACTTTAAAATGGCGATGAAAAAGATGTATAAAAAGTTTAGCATAATTTTTAACTTAAAAAAAATGAGGTTTCTGTTTTGTTATCTTAAAAGATAAATTTTTCTGGGCATGTAGATTTTACTTCTGGGCAAGAAAATGTTTTCTGTACTTGCCCAGCTGGGCATGTAACTTTTCAGATATTTTTCAAGCCCTGAAAATGCACTGAAAATGACATCCCTAATAATAAAAGACAGAGGATGCATGTCTGTGTGTGCTAGACATAACTCATTAGGAAATAGTGGAGTGTGTGTGCGCGCACACACGCACCAGCTACTGAATTAGAAACATTTATGTAGATGTATGTAATCATCACATATGCAATGTATATATTTAAAAACACAGGGTTCATCCTAAATGTTTTTAGAAGGGAGCTGCATCCTACTTGCCCTTTAATTAAAAAAATCCCACCCTACCTGCCCTTTAATTAAAAAAATCCCACCCTACCTGCCCTTTAATTAAAAACATTCCACCCTACCTTCACTTTAATTAGAAAATCTCATCCTATCTTCCCTCAAACCTAAAATGACCACTATAGCCCTAACAGGGTTCATTCTAGTTGTTTTTAGAAGGGTGCTTCACCCTACCTGCCCTTTAATTAAAAAAATTCCACCATACCTGCCCTTTAATCAAAAACATTCCACCCTACCTTCACTTTAATTAGAAAATTCCACCCTACCTGCCCTCAAGCCTAAAATGACTGCCCTACCCCAAACAGGGTTCATTCTAGCTGTTTTTAGAAGAGTGTTGCACCTTGCCTGCCCTTTAATTAAATAAATTCCACCCTATCTGCCCTCAAACCTAAAATGACCATCATAACCCTATTAATATTTTATCACGTGCATCACTATGTGATCTAGGAAACTATTTAAGACTGCTTGCTGCTCATCACTAATCGTCAGTAGTGTTAATCACAATGGGAAAAAAAAATCTTTTGGAATTTGATATTGGCTTATTGTGGGTTCCCATCTGGTTGGAGGGACGATTTTGAAAACAGACTGGTTTCTCAAAGGGAGTGATATCCCAGGTTTTTAATCAGTGGAAAAGTAACCCACATTGCTTGTCTAAGAGGCATAACTATGGTGTGATCATCTGTCAGGGATAAGATCGCCGTCGTCTCAGATGGCTTGTACAGAGAAACAGGATTTCCTGTGAGCACCAATTGACCAAACGATTTCTCAAAAAAGTCCCGAATGGTTGTGTATGAAAGTGCAATTGTTCCAACTCTGATGTATGGCAGTGAAACCTGGGAACTGCAGAAGAAATATAGGAGTCATTTGTGTGCTGGAGAGATGAATTTCTTGTACAGGGTTTGGGGCAAAACACATTCTGATCTAAAGATACATTTCAGATGTGTAATATGAAGAAAACTGTTGTTAGCAAGGTGGAGACTAATATTCTTGGGTGGTTTGGCAATGTTGAAAGAATGAGTGATGAGGTGCTCAATAAGAGAATTTTTTCAGTCCAAGCGGCAGAAAAGGAGTCCATGGGAATCATGGAAGGACTAGATTTAGGAATATCTGCTTGAGAAAAAGATTATGAGTACGAAGTATAAAAGATCTTGTGTGAGATGTGGGATGGATGTAATGAAGCTCGAGCTGTATGCCAAGATTGCTGTAATGGAGACATTTGATACATCAACAGTAAGTAAAATCTGGTACCATCAGTTTTAAACTTTCATCTGGCAGATGAGCTTTCTTTGAGAAGCTAACCTCTGAATCTCAGAGAACAGCTTAGTGGTATGTATGTATGTAAGTACAATCTAGTTCCATCAGTTTTAAACTTTAATCTGGCAGATGAGCTTCCTTTGAGAAGCTAACCTCTGAATTTCAGAGAACAGCTTAGTGATATGTATGTATGTAAGTAAAATCTAGTTCCATCAGTTTTAAACTTTAATCTGGCAGATGAGCTTTCTTTGAGAAGCTAACCTCTGAATCTCAGAGAACAGCTTAGTGATATGTATGTATGTAAGTAAAATCTAGTTCCATTAGTTTTAAACTTTAATCTGGCAGATGAGCTTTCTTTGAGGAGCTAACATCTGAATCTCAAAGAACAGCTTAGTGATATGCATGTATGTAAGTAACATCTAGTTCCATCAGTTTTAAACTTTAATCTGGCAGATGAGCTTTCTTTGAGGAGCTAACCTCTGAATCTAAGAGAACAGCTTAGTGATATGTATGTATGTAAATAAAATCTAGTTCCTTCAGTTTTAAACTTTAATCTGGCATATGAGCTTTCTTTGAGAAGCTAACCTCTGAATCTCAGAGAACAGCTTAGTGATACGTATGTATGTAAGTAAAATCTAGTTCCATAAGTTTTAAACTTTAATCTGGCAGATGAGCTTTCTTTGAGGAGCTAACCTCTGAATCTAAGAGAACAGCTTAGTGATATGTATGTATGTAAGTAAAATCTAGTTCCATAAGTTTTAAACTTTAATCTGGCAGATGAGCTTTCTTTGAGAAGCTAACCTCTGAATCTCAGAGAACAGCTTAGTGATATGTATGTATGTAAGTAAAATCTAGTTCCATCAGTTTTAAACTTTAATCTGGCAGATGAGCTTTCTTTGAGAAGCTAACCTTTGAATCTCAGAGAACAGCTTAGTGATATGTATGTATGTAAGTAAAATCTAGTTAAATAAGTTTTAAACTTTAATCTGGCAGATGAGCTTTCTTTGAGGAGCTAACCTCTGAATCTCAGAGAACAGCTTAGTGATATGTATGTATGTAAGTAAAATCTAGTTCCATCAGTTTTAAACTTTAATCTGGCAGATGAGCTTTCTTTGAGAAGCTAACCTCTGAATCTCGGAGAACAGCTTAGTGATATGTATGTATGTAAGTAAAATCTAGTTCCATAAGTTTTAAACTTCGATCTGGCAGATGAGCTTTCTTTGAGAAGCTAACCTCTGAATCTCGGAGAACAGCTTAATGATATGTATATATGTAAGTAAAATCTAGTTCCATAAGCTTTAAACTTTAATCTGGCAGATGAGCTTTCTTTGAGAAGCTAACCTCTGAATCTCAGAGAACAGCTTAGTGATACGTATGTATGTAAGTAAAATCTAGTTCCATAAGTTTTAAACTTTAATCTGGCAGATGAGCTTTCTTTGAGGAGCTAACCTCTGAATCTAAGAGAACAGCTTAGTGATATGTATGTATGTAAGTAAAATCTAGTTCCATAAGTTTTAAACTTTAATCTGGCAGATGAGCTTTCTTTGAGAAGCTAACCTCTGAATCTCAGAGAACAGCTTAGTGATATGTATGTATGTAAGTAAAATCTAGTTCCATCAGTTTTAAACTTTAATCTGGCAGATGAGCTTTCTTTGAGAAGCTAACCTTTGAATCTCAGAGAACAGCTTAGTGATATGTATGTATGTAAGTAAAATCTAGTTAAATAAGTTTTAAACTTTAATCTGGCAGATGAGCTTTCTTTGAGGAGCTAACCTCTGAATCTCAGAGAACAGCTTAGTGATATGTATGTATGTAAGTAAAATCTAGTTCCATCAGTTTTAAACTTTAATCTGGCAGATGAGCTTTCTTTGAGAAGCTAACCTTTGAATCTCAGAGAACAGCTTAGTGATATGTATGTATGTAAGTAAAATCTAGTTAAATAAGTTTTAAACTTTAATCTGGCAGATGAGCTTTCTTTGAGGAGCTAACCTCTGAATCTCAGAGAACAGCTTAGTGATATGTATGTATGTAAGTAAAATCTAGTTCCATCAGTTTTAAACTTTAATCTGGCAGATGAGCTTTCTTTGAGAAGCTAACCTTGAATCTCAGAGAACAGCTTAGTGATATGTATGTATGTAAGTAAAATCTAGTTAAATAAGTTTTAAACTTTAATCTGGCAGATGAGCTTTCTTTGAGGAGCTAACCTCTGAATCTCAGAGAACAGCTTAGTGATATGTATGTATGTAAATAAAATCTAGTTCCATCAGTTTTAAACTTTAATCTGGCAGATGAGCTTTCTTTGAGAAGCTAACCTTTGAATCTCAGAGAACAGCTTAGTGATATGTATGTATGTAAGTAAAATCTAGTTAAATAAGTTTTAAACTTTAATCTGGCAGATGAGCTTTCTTTGAGGAGCTAACATCTGAATCTCAGGAAACAGCTTAGTGATATGTATGTATGTAAGTAAAATCTAGTTCCATCAGTTTTAAACTTTAATCTGGCAGATGAGCTTTCTTTGAGAAGCTAACCTTTGAATCTCAGAGAACAGCTTAGTGATATGTATGTATGTAAGTAAAATCTAGTTCCATCAGTTTTAAACTTTAATCTGGCAGATGAGCTTCCTTTGAGAAGCTAACCTCTGAATTTCAGAGAACAGCTTAGTGATATGTATGTATGTAAGTAAAATCTAGTTCCATCAGTTTTAAACTTTAATCTGGCAGATGAGCTTTCTTTGAGAAGCTAACCTCTGAATCTCAGAGAACAGCTTAGTGATATGTATGTATGTAAGTAAAATCTAGTTCCATTAGTTTTAAACTTTAATCTGGCAGATGAGCTTTCTTTGAGGAGCTAACATCTGAATCTCAAAGAACAGCTTAGTGATATGCATGTATGTAAGTAACATCTAGTTCCATCAGTTTTAAACTTTAATCTGGCAGATGAGCTTTCTTTGAGGAGCTAACCTCTGAATCTAAGAGAACAGCTTAGTGATATGTATGTATGTAAATAAAATCTAGTTCCTTCAGTTTTAAACTTTAATCTGGCATATGAGCTTTCTTTGAGAAGCTAACCTCTGAATCTCAGAGAACAGCTTAGTGATACGTATGTATGTAAGTAAAATCTAGTTCCATAAGTTTTAAACTTTAATCTGGCAGATGAGCTTTCTTTGAGGAGCTAACCTCTGAATCTAAGAGAACAGCTTAGTGATATGTATGTATGTAAGTAAAATCTAGTTCCATAAGTTTTAAACTTTAATCTGGCAGATGAGCTTTCTTTGAGAAGCTAACCTCTGAATCTCAGAGAACAGTGATAGTTCCATAAGCTTTAAACTTTAATCTGGCAGATGAGCTTTCTTTGAGAAGCTAACCTCTGAATCTCAGAGAACAGCTTAGTGATACGTATGTATGTAAGTAAAATCTAGTTCCATAAGTTTTAAACTTTAATCTGGCAGATGAGCTTTCTTTGAGGAGCTAACCTCTGAATCTAAGAGAACAGCTTAGTGATATGTATGTATGTAAGTAAAATCTAGTTCCATAAGTTTTAAACTTTAATCTGGCAGATGAGCTTTCTTTGAGAAGCTAACCTCTGAATCTCAGAGAACAGCTTAGTGATATGTATGTATGTAAGTAAAATCTAGTTCCATCAGTTTTAAACTTTAATCTGGCAGATGAGCTTTCTTTGAGAAGCTAACCTTTGAATCTCAGAGAACAGCTTAGTGATATGTATGTATGTAAGTAAAATCTAGTTAAATAAGTTTTAAACTTTAATCTGGCAGATGAGCTTTCTTTGAGGAGCTAACCTCTGAATCTCAGAGAACAGCTTAGTGATATGTATGTATGTAAGTAAAATCTAGTTCCATCAGTTTTAAACTTTAATCTGGCAGATGAGCTTTCTTTGAGAAGCTAACCTTTGAATCTCAGAGAACAGCTTAGTGATATGTATGTATGTAAGTAAAATCTAGTTAAATAAGTTTTAAACTTTAATCTGGCAGATGAGCTTTCTTTGAGGAGCTAACCTCTGAATCTCAGAGAACAGCTTAGTGATATGTATGTATGTAAGTAAAATCTAGTTCCATCAGTTTTAAACTTTAATCTGGCAGATGAGCTTTCTTTGAGAAGCTAACCTTTGAATCTCAGAGAACAGCTTAGTGATATGTATGTATGTAAGTAAAATCTAGTTAAATAAGTTTTAAACTTTAATCTGGCAGATGAGCTTTCTTTGAGGAGCTAACCTCTGAATCTCAGAGAACAGCTTAGTGATATGTATGTATGTAAGTAAAATCTAGTTCCATCAGTTTTAAACTTTAATCTGGCAGATGAGCTTTCTTTGAGAAGCTAACCTTTGAATCTCAGAGAACAGCTTAGTGATATGTATGTATGTAAGTAAAATCTAGTTAAATAAGTTTTAAACTTTAATCTGGCAGATGAGCTTTCTTTGAGGAGCTAACCTCTGAATCTCAGAGAACAGCTTAGTGATATGTATGTATGTAAATAAAATCTAGTTCCATCAGTTTTAAACTTTAATCTGGCAGATGAGCTTTCTTTGAGAAGCTAACCTTTGAATCTCAGAGAACAGCTTAGTGATATGTATGTATGTAAGTAAAATCTAGTTAAATAAGTTTTAAACTTTAATCTGGCAGATGAGCTTTCTTTGAGGAGCTAACATCTGAATCTCAGAGAGCAGCTTAGTGATATGTATGTATGTAAGTAAAATCTAGTTCCATCAGTTTTAAACTTTAATCTGGCAGATGAGCTTTCTTTGAGAAGCTAACCTTTGAATCTCAGAGAACAGCTTAGTGATATGTATGTATGTAAGTAAAATCTAGTTAAATAAGTTTTAAACTTTAATCTGGCAGATGAGCTTTCTTTGAGGAGCTAACCTCTGAATCTCAGAGAACAGCTTAGTGATATGTATGTATGTAAGTAAAATCTAGTTCCATCAGTTTTAAACTTTAATCTGGCAGATGAGCTTTCTTTGAGAAGCTAACCTCTGAATCTCGGAGAACAGCTTAGTGATATGTATGTATGTAAGTAAAATCTAGTTCCATAAGTTTTAAACTTCGATCTGGCAGATGAGCTTTCTTTGAGAAGCTAACCTCTGAATCTCGGAGAACAGCTTAATGATATGTATATATGTAAGTAAAATCTAGTTCCATAAGCTTTAAACTTTAATCTGGCAGATGAGCTTTATTTGTGGAGCTAACCTCTGAACTTCATAGAACAGCTTAGTGATATGTATGTATGTTAGTAAAATCTAGTTATATCAGTTTTAAACTTTAATCTGGCAGATTAGCTTTCTTTGAGGAGCTTTTTTTTTTTTTTTTTAGTGGAGGTTTAACGACCACCGTGAGCAACTCAATGGGCTATAAGCCGTCGCCCGTCCCTAATTTAGGGTCACTGGTTCCAGGGAAGGGAGAGAGCCAGTGCCGTAAGACAAACACAACATCCATGCCTGACCGGGATTCGAACCCGGACCCCTTACGGACGAATGATCAGAGGCCGACGCCTTAGACCACTGCGCCACCGGGGCGGCCTTTGAGAAGCTAACCTCTGAATCTCAGAACAGATGAGTGTATGTATATATGTAAGTAAAATCTAGTTCCATCAGTTTTAAACTTTAATCTGGCAGATGAGATTTCTTTGAGGAGCTAATCTCTGAATCTCAGAGAACAGCTTAGTGATACGTATGTATGTTAGTAAAATCTAGTTCTATCAGTTTTAAACTTTAATCTGGCAGATGAGCTTTCTTTGAGGAGCTAACCTCTGAATCTCAGAGAACAGCTTAGTGATATGTATGTATGTAAGTAAAATCTAGTTCCATAAGTTTTAAACTTTAATCTGGCAGATGAGCTTTCTTTGAGAAGCTAACCTCTGAATCTCAGAGAACAGCTTAGTGATATGTATGTATGTAAGTAAAATCTAGTTCCATCAGTTTTAAACTTTAATCTGGCAGATGAGCTTTCTTTGAGAAGCTAACCTCTGAATCTCAGAGAACAGCTTAGTGATATGTATGTATGTAAGTAAAATCTAGTTCCATCAGTTTTAAACTTTAATCTAGCAGATGAGCTTTCTTTGTGGAGCTAACCTCTGAACCTCATAGAACAGCTTAGTGATATGTATGTATGTTAGTAAAATCTAGTTCCATAAGTTTTAAACTTTAATCTGGCAGATTTCTCTGAGGAGCTAACCTCTGAATCTCAGAACAGATTAGTGATATGTATATATGTAAGTAAAATCTAGTTCCATCAGTTTTAAACTTTAAACTGGCAGATGAGCTTTCTTTGAGGAGCTAATCTCTGATTCTCAGAGAACAGCTTAGTGATACGTATGTATGTTAGTAAAATCTAGTTCTATCAGTTTTAAACTTTAATCTGGCAGATGAGCTTTCTTTGAGAAGCTAACCTCTGAATCTCAAAGAACAGCTTAGTGATATGTATGTATGTAAGTAAAATCTAGTTCCATAAGTTTTAAACTTTAATCTGGCAGATGAACTTTCTTTAAAGAGCTAACATCTCTGAATATCAGAGAACAGCCTAGTGATATGTAAGTAAGTGGCAGGAAAGAAAGGCAGATTAAAGCTAGGGAAATCATGGGAGGACCAGATTCAAGAATGTCTATATGAGAAAAAGATTATGAAACGTAAAAAGGTCTAGTGTGAGACGTGTAATGGATGTTTGCGAAGCTCAAGTTGTGTGCCAAGATCTCTGTAAATGGAAACGTCTGATACAGCAAGAGTAAGTATAATCTAGCGCCACCTGTTTTAAGCTTTAATGTGGTAGATTAGGTCTCTAAGAGGAACAGACTTTTGCATCACAGGAACAGTGGTTTCGTCAGTGCATGGTGCATGTGTATTACCTCATCATGATTTTACTACCAAAACAATGAATACATAATGATAATTATGTACATCATCATCATCATCATTGTCAACCATTATCAATCCACTGCTGGACGAAGGTCTCCCCAAGTTTCCTTTACAATGGTCTGTCTTGTGCCAGTCTCCTCCATGTTACTCCTGCATACTTTCGAATTTCATCCACCCATCTCCTATGTGGTCTTCTTCTGGGTCTTTTCCTGTCCCTTGGAATCCAATCTTAAATTTCGGCTGTCCATCGATGGTCTGTCCTTCTGGCAGTATGTCCAGCCCATTGCCATTTCAGGGATTTAACTCTGATCATGATGTCTTCCACTCTTGTCATTTTTCGGATCCACGAGTTCCTCTTCTTATCTCTCCTGGTTACACCAAGCATGCACCTCTCCATGCTACTTTGAATTGTCTGCAGCTTTTGTATGTCTCTTTTAGTTAAGGTCCACGTCTCTGCCCCGTACGTAAGCACTGGAAGGATGCATTGATCAAACACTTTTCTTTTAGGACATAATGACATATTGCTCTTGAAAATTATGCTGTTTCTTCCAAAAGCTCTACAGGCAAGTTTTATACGCCGATCAATTTCTTCGTCAATGTGACCTTCACTTGATATGTGCTGTCCAAGATAAACGTACGTGTCTGTTATCTCCAGCTTTTCTCCATCAATCGATAAATCTTCATTTCTTGTAAAAGCATTGAACATCACTTTTGTCTTCTGAAAGTTCATTTTTAATCCCACTTCTTTACTCTGGTCAGCAAGTTCCTGGATCATACTCTGCAGCTCTGATGGGGTAGTTCCAAAAATGACTATGTCATCAGAAAAACGAAGGTGGGTTAGATAATCTCCATTAATCTTTATCCCTTTGTTTTCCCAGTTCAGTGATTGAAAGACATTTTCCAATGTCGCATTAAAGAGCTTCGGAGATATGGTGTCACCTTGTCTCACTCCTTTTCCAATTTTTATGTGTGTTGTATTTTCAAACAGCCGAATCTTTGCACTTGCATTTTCATAGATGTTATTAATAATATTAATGTATGCATCTTCAATACCGCAGGATTTCAGAGCCATTGTAACTGCTGATGGTTTCACCGAATCAAAGGCTTTTACATAATCGATAAAAGCCATGCACAATGGAAGTTCGTATTCCCTCGCTCTTTCAATTAGTTCTCTCAGTACGTGGATATGATCTATTGTGCTGTAGCCACTCCTGAATCCAGCTTGTTCTCTCGGTTGAGCCATGTCCAGTGTTACCTTCAAATGGTGTGAAAGAACTTTAGTGAAGATTTTATAAATATTATGGACATATAGGACCTAAATACAGAGCAAAATTTTTAAGAAATTTGACATAAACATAAACTTACCACCATCATAAAATCCAAAAGTTTTAGACAGACTAAATTCTTTAGTAGGTTGTTCTAGAACACTTTTCAAATCAGCACTGACTTCATAGTAACGCTCCGGCTCCGATGCAACTGGTTTTTCTTCTGTGGCAACTGCAGGTTTACCCATTATTGCACTTCAAAGGAAAGATGGAAAATATTACATAACATCACAACATATAATTATTATTTCTTTACATAAAATAAACATGCAGAACAGTTTATTATCTATTATGAACATTTTGACATACCTAATTTTATGAACATTCTGGAAGTCACATAAACTAAAATATCAAAAAACAAAGAGACCATGGCACGAAATGATTCTCTTCATTTTTTGTGGAATACACTGTGCATGCCCTACACTCTTGAAATGAACATCGCCATTTCTACAAAGTGAGGTGAAGCACTTATTTGAAAGCCTAAGGTATGTTAAGAACACAGGATACATCTCTAAGAAAGGAACAATGGCAATTCCAAAAACATATTCACGTAAATAACGTATACAGGAGATGCTTATGTGGTGACATCCCTGCAAATCTTGTATTTCATTATAACTGTGTGGTTGGCATGATGTGAAGTACAACAAGGGCAGTTATTCATTATGCATTTCAATTGCGATTTTATGTGTTTTTTAACATTTTTAAATGAAATCCGTAAAAGTTTTTACGAATTTGTTTGTTGAGTCATGAAGGTTTTTTTTCTGCAAAGAATCTAACACTGTTGTGTGCAAGAGGTTCATGTGGTAAATGAGATAAACATGCGCAATATAGTGGTAATTCCTACAAAATGAGTACAGTAAGTATTGATTGATATCATACATGAGACAGATGAAGAAAAAAAAAGCTGAACCAGGTTAAAAATCAAAACGTGAAAAAACAGTATGAATATAACACAGCATGAACAGAACAGAATTATTATTATTATTATGGTTGAAGGTTTAATGACCACTATGAGCAACTCAATGGGCTATAAGCAGCTTCCTGTCCCTAATTTAGGGCCACTGGTTTCAGGGAAGGGAGAGAGCCAGTGTCATAAGACAAACACAACATCCACGCCTCACAGGGATTTGAACCCGGACCCTTTCTTGGATGACTGGCATACCTGCCAACATTGGGAAGAGCCTTGTCAGTAGTAACTAAGATTATTGCACAGCACACATTGACGCAGAAGTGTGGGAAAATCGCGGGAGGGGCGATTACGGGTGAAATCTTTGCTTCGTCCGACTTACGGTTTTGGAATTTTTCCCGTATTTTCAAGATGAAATAAAAATACTTATGCAATAAAATGTTATTTAACAAAAATACTGGACAGAACAAATATCGCGAGAAAAAAGAAATTACAATTACGGAAAAAATCTTAACTCCGTTGACCTTCGGTTTTCGAAAGTTTTGTAAAGATGTTATTCCGTCCTCCGAACACCCCACCCTGTCACCACCAGCCCCCACCCCCTTATTTCTGTTCACTTGGGCGTCGATGAACAAAATAATAACAAAAAAGGCGGAATTCCTCGTATTCGCGGAAGAATCTTATGCCTGAAGATTACGGGAAAATTTTCGCGGCGTCTAACTTCCGTTTTTGCAAATTGTTGCCTACAGTTTCGAGCTGAAATACAAACATTTATACAATAAAATAACATTTAACAGGAATACTGGACACAAAGGCAACATTGGAGAAGAAAAAAATTACGATTATGGCAAAAAAAAATTCTCCGCTTAACTACCGTTTTCGAAAGTTTTGAAACGTGAAATATTGTCCCCAGATGGAAAACGACCCCCCCCCCACCTTCGAAACTCTCTTCAGTTTTGCATCAATCTTCGGAATAATCTAAATGTCAAAAAAAAAAAAAAAAAAAAAAAAAAAGCAGAATTCCGCGAATCCGCTAAGAATCTTATGTATGACATAAAATAATACCAAAAAAAAATTTAAAAAATCAAAATTCGTAGAATCCGTAGTTTCGGCAGTGAGTTCTGTAGTTCCGTAGTCAGACAACTAAATCCATAGAAACTACAGACATTCCATAGTAGTTGGCAGGTATGGAATGGGCATAAGCCGTGCCGGACTAAGCTTTTTGGGGCCCCTGTTTCTGGGCACAAGTGCTTGTAAAATACCTATATCCTATACCCTATATGAAAGATACACTATATTGACAAAAGTCACCGGACAACCCTTCAAACGCAAATGAATGGATTTGCTGTGAGGTTAAGATGCACAGTACAGCTGCAAACCGTATATAAACAAGCCTGCAACTGACCACGATCATATCACACTGTGAGGTTGAGTGAAAATGTCGCGGAGGGAGAGAACTGACTTTGAGAAAGGAAACATTGTTGGGTGTTATATTAGTGGGTTGTCCATAACAGAAGCCGAGAGGCATTTAAGGATACCCAAGTCAACTGTTTTGGATGTACTGAATAAGTGGATGACACATGGCGTGCCTGAAGCAGCAAAACGTATCGGCAGACCAAAGAAAATCAGTTATAGAGGACGTCGAAGCCTCAGGAGAGTTGTTACAGCTAATCAACGGAGTACTGCACAAGATCTCAGTGTACAGGTGAGTAAAAATGCTGAAACCGCGGTATGTACACGTACCATTCGCAGAGAACTTCATTCCTTGGGTTACTGTGGTCGTGCAGCTGCTCATAAGCCTTTCATCTCCAATCGGAATGCTACTCGTCGTTTAGAATGGTGTAAAGAACATTTATTGTGGATGGTAGATCAATGGAAACAGGTCCTATGGACTGATGAATCCAGATACACGATCCATCAGTCTGATGGGCACGTGTGGGCCGGGGGAACGCTATTTACCACAGTGTACTGTTCCTACGGTCAAGTTTGGAGCTGGCAATGTACTCGTGTGGGAGTGTTTTTCGTGGTATGATCTCGGCCCATTGGTTATCGTGAACAAACCTGTTAACCAGCACGTCTACCTCGATATTCTAGACAATTATGCCCTACCAACT
This sequence comes from Macrothele yani, assembly GCA_039090855.1. Taxonomy (NCBI): domain Eukaryota; kingdom Metazoa; phylum Arthropoda; class Arachnida; order Araneae; family Macrothelidae; genus Macrothele; species Macrothele yani. Next base: position 14,251,438 of record CM077031.1, on the reverse strand, counting down.
TTGTGGCAATACTATGGAACCTAGCCTTGTTGGTACCAGCAGACTAATGCACCTATGCCAGACAATGGGCCCCGTTGTATGCCACTGTGTTGACTGTCACTCTTTATTTTATTAACACATGAACTATAGAACAAAACAAAAAATAGGCAAGAAATACAACTTAATTGTTTTACAATTTCTGTCCCAAATTAAAAATTTATTGCCAAAAACATGCCCTATCAGAGCTGCCATTGCATTGTTCTCAAGTTGGATCATAGGAACACAGATTTTTAAAAAGTGAGTACTTTATGAGATAGTTTGGGTCCTTTTGAAAAATCAAAAGAATCAAGAGATAATGAATATTCACACTTCATAAAGCAAATGAAAAATAAATGTAATGTACATTGTTTCACACTTTAATTTATGCTCTTTGGAAACCATCTTTTTAAAAAAAATAAAGTACTGACAGAATTAAATTTTGTCATTTTCAACTAAATTTTATCATAATGGAACTACCCAAAGATATCTTAATGCATTTTAAGTCAGCTCAGAATGCCAGAGCAGTTTTTATTTTTTCAAAACAGAGGAACTGTGTGATGACTACTCTTGAACAGTTTTTCTGACTTTTAACGAACAATCATTGAACTAGATGTACAACTTTCAGTAGAGTATAATTGTTCACAATGCTCTCATTAACTTCAAGTTTGTTTGTTTTTCAAATTTTAAATTTCAATTGTTCTGATATAGATTAAAAGAGCTAAAAGGTTTAGTAAATTGTAAACTTACATAATCTTGAGAGATGGTGCATTGCTGGCAGTTTTCATCCTTTCCCTAATCCCTAAGAATTTGACTTTTTGCCAAATGGCATGCTAAAAAAATCAAAATAAAATGTGGGTCCCAAAGGACACGTAGAATTTGCAATTATGGGTCCTCTCTTTTAGTTTTTGGGTAATTTACAAACTATAGTGTGTCAGTGGCAGGGGCAGCCCTATAAGAAAAAAAAAATACCCTTAAAAATACAATTTGACTTTTTACAGTTTCTGTGTCAAACTGAGCCTTATTTTTTTAATTTTTTTTTGTTAAAAAAAATATGCCCAATAAGAAAAAAATGAAAAAAAGACATAAAAATATAGCCCCCCCCCCCATCGAACATCACCTTCGGACATAATGGCAACGGCCGTACTCCAAATGAGAGACAGCTTATCATTGGCTTGAAGGAAGAGACAGGGGAGGGGTGGAAGTGCTTTTAGTGCTGTCTGCTACGACACATGTACAGATGTTCTAAACATGACCACTCCCCCGCCCTCCATTTTCTCAGTCTAACTTCTGGCTTTCAGGGGAAAATGGAGTTTCAGGGAAATTCATCCAAAAATGCCATTTTTATTGAAATACCAAAATATGCAAAATAATGGCGCAAAAATTATAATAGCATGCGATCACTTTTAGATGTCAAGGTGATCGCATGCTAATTTAAAAACTTGGATTATCAATGACTCAAGTTCTGTTTTTCCGATCTACAAAATTCAAATTAAATTTTTAATATCACAACAAAGTTGAGTTTGCACACGATTACACTGAAATGTCAAGGTGATTTCGTGCTAATTTAAAAACTTCGGATTATCAATGACTCGAGTTGTATTTATCTGATCTACGAAATTTGAATTTAATTCTTAATATCACGACAAGCTGAGTTTTACACGGCCACATTGAGATGTCAAGGTGATCGCATGCTAATTTAAAAACATTGGATTATCAATGACTCAAGTTCTATTTTTCTGATCTACAAAATTCGAATTGAATTCTTAATATCACAGCAAGTTGAGTTTGCACGCGATCACACTGAGATGTCAAGGTGATTGCATGCTAATTTAAAAACTTTGGATTATCAATGACTCGTATATCCAATCTACAAAAGTTGAGTTGAATTCTTAATATCACAGCAAGTTGAGTTTGCACGCGATCACATTGAGATGTCGAGGTAGATCGCATGCTAATTTAAAAACATTGGATTATCAATTACTTGAGTTCTATTTATATGATCTACAAAATTCGAATTGAATTCTTAATATCATGGCAAGTTAAGTTTGTATATCAATTTAATTTAGCATAATTCGAATATTAATTTGTATGCTTTAATAATTATTTTTTACTTTTTTAAATTAACTAACTTTCCGAGTTTAGTGCTGATTATATTGTACATTTTGCAAAATATCGGTCTATCTAAATGCTCTGACATACAATAAAAACTGAAATCTTGAAATCTCTTTATGGTAACAAGTACCATGGCATTTTGTTCACCACGTTTAATATCGTTCGCAAGAAATTTAATATACTCCATGGTATAACTAAAAATATTTAACAAGGGTTTTCTGCACATACTTTAATTTGAAAGATGTTGAAATGCAGTGTGGTGGTCAATATTCCACAGAAAATCTTCGCGAAAAGAAGTCACAGTCCTTCATTGAAGCATGTATGTTTCCATTAGGCCTAAGGTCTTCATGCTGTTAAGCCCAATTGCTGTTCGAACAAAGGCTATTGTACATTGATATCTGTTGATCTTTTGACTGATAAATTATGATTTCTGTTGATCTTTTGACAGAAACATTGATTTCTGTCGATCTTTTGAGTGAGAAAAAGATTTCAATCTTTTGACTGAGAAACATTGATTTCTGTCAATCTTTAGACTGAGAAAAAAGATTTCTTCAATCTTTTGACTGAGAAACATTGATTTCTGTCGATCTTTTGACTGAGAAAAAAGATTTCTTCAATTTTTTGACTGAGAAACATTGATATCTGTCAATCTTTTGACTCAGTCAAAAGATCGACAGACATCAATTTTCTCAGTCAAAAGATTGAAGAAATCCTTTTTCTCAGTCAAAAGATCGACAGAAATCAATGTTTCTGCCAAAAGATCGACAGAAATCGATGTTTCACAGTCAAAAGATTGAAGAAATCTTTTTTCTCAGTCAAAAGATCAATAGCCTTTGTTTGAACAGCAATTGGGCTTAACAGCATGAAGGCCTTAGGCCTAATGGAAACATACATGCTTCGATGAAGAACTATAACTCCTTTTCACAAAGATTTTCTGTGGAATATTGACCACTACACTACATTTCAACATCTTTTAAATTAAGGTATGTACAGGAAATACTTGTTAAATATTTTTAGTTATACCATGGAGTATATTCAATTTCTTGCGAACGATATTAATTAAACATGGTGAACAGAATGCCATGGTATGTGCTACCATAAAGAGATTTCAGTATTAAAGTCCATGTATATATGCGTGGGATGTAAGGTCAGGTGATGCGTAACATCACAGCCTCTCCTTGACAAATGTCAACCCCGCCTTCTTGTGGTACATCCTGTTCCCACTAAAGGGGCTCTGACGACCGCCAATAGCGGTATAACTATACCATCGGGATTAGAGGAAATGCTATCCCACACTCACCAACCCGCTTCGCCAGCGTGGTGAGTTATGGCCAAACCCCCCAAAATGACTCCACAACTTAAATCTTGGCCCTCAGTCTCCGGCAGCTGGAATGTACCTGGCCAAGGCAGCGGCCAGTGCGACATGAAGGCAGAGGGTGCTAAGAATCCCCGGAGGACCGGACTAGGCTGCCATCTGATGCTGACCTTGGCTACGTACAACGGACGCTCCCTATCTTCTGATTCAAGGCTTCTTGAATTGGAAGAGGAACTACAAAGGATCAAGTGGGACATCGTCGGGCTAAGTGAGGTAAGGAGAAAAGGAGAAGATCTCATTGAACTGAAAAGTGGACATCTCTTTTACTATCGTGGGACAGATACTGGCAGAACTAGTGGTGTTGGATTTATAATAAACAAGAAACTGAAGGATAAAGTTGTAGAAGTTGAAAGTTCCTCTGACAGAGCTGCACGACTCGTTATCCAACTCTCGAGAAGATACCAGGCTCAGATTATTCAAACTTATGCACCCACCACAAGTCATGCTGAAGAAGAAATTGAAGAATTTTATGAGGAAATTCGGGATCTAAATAATAAAGGTAAGCAGCACTTGAAGATAATTATGGGAGATTTCAATGCAAAAATAGGGCAACGGCAACAGAATGAAACTTCAGTAGGTAAATTCGGTCACGGCAACAGAAACCAGCGTGGAAATACTCTCGTAGAGTTTGCAGAGGCAGAAGGGTTTTTCATCTTGAACTCCTTTTTCAAGAAAAAACCACACAGGAAATGGACATGGAGACATCCAAATGGGACGACAAGTGAAATTGATTTTATTATGTGTAACAAAAAATTCGTCATAGAAGACTGCAGTGTGCTAAACAAGTTCAACACAGGCAGTGACCATAGATTGGTGAGATGTAAGATGCACCTCAACACTAAACTCGAACGTAGCAAGCTCATAAGACAAACAAAATGTATTGACATAACCAACCTTAAAAAACACCATAATACCTTCAAATTGGAACTGAAGAACAGATTCTCTGCTTTAGAAGGCCTAACATCGGAAGAAGTGGATATTTCTGAAGTTAACAGAAAAGTAACCAAAGCTCTTATGGAAGCAGCAACAAAATTAGCTGGGTCTAAGAACAAATTGCATGTGAACAAATTATCAGGAAAAACCAAAATGTTGATGCAAAAAAGAAGAGTGATGAGGACAACTAAAGAAGATGTGACTTCCAAAGTGGAATATATAGAGCTATGCAAGACAGTACGAAAAAGTATCTCTGAAGACGTAAGGAAATTCAACTGTGAACTAGTAAGGAAAGCAATTGAAAACAACCAAAGCCTAAAGATAGCAAAGGGACATCTCAGTAAGGGGAAAAAACAGATTATGGCACTGAGAAAAGAAGATGGTTCTGTAACAAGAAATAGAGGCGAAATTTTGACAAGAGTGAAAGATTTCTACTCCAAATTATATGAAAGGGATGATACATGTACTCCAGACATCATGAAAGGTACCAGTACCAGAGTTCTTCCAGTCCTTCCAGCAGAAGTTGCACATGCAATCAAGAACATGAAGTGGGGAAAAGCTCTAGGAGAAGATGGAATTACTGTAGACGTCATACAAGAAGCAAGTGGAGAAATCGAAACAGTACTCGCCCAAATTTTCACTCGATGCCTTAATGAAGGGAAAATTCCTGAGGATTGGAACAACGCTACAATGATCTTGCTACATAAAAAAGGTGACATTGAGGATCTCAGGAACTACAGACCTATCAGCCTCCTATCAGTGGTTTATAAAATCTTCACTAAAGTTCTTTCACACCGCTTGAAGGTGACACTGGACATGGCTCAACCGAGAGAACAAGCTGGATTCAGGAGTGGCTACAGCACAATAGATCATATCCACGTACTGAGAGAACTAATTGAAAGAGCGAGGGAATATGAGCTTCCATTGTGCATGGCTTTTATCGATTATGAAAAAGCCTTTGATTCGGTGAAACCATCAGCAGTTGCAATGGCTCTGAAATCCTGCGGTATTGAAGATGCATATATTAATATTATTAATAACGTCTATGAAAATGCAAGTGCAAAGATTCGGCTGTTTGAAAATACAACACACATAAAAATTGGAAAAGGAGTGAGACAAGGTGACACCATATCTCCGAAGCTCTTTAATGCCACATTGGAAAATGTCTTTCAATCACTGAACTGGGAAAACAAAGGGATAAAGATTAATGGAGATTATCTAACCCACCTTCGTTTTGCTGATGACATAGTCATTTTTGCAACTACCTCATCAGAGCTACAGAGTATGATCCAGGAACTTGCTGACAAGAGTAAAGAAGTGGGATTAAAAATGAACTTTCAGAAGACAAAAGTGATGTACAATGCTTTTACAAGAAATGAAGATTTATCGATTGATGGAGAAAAGCTGGAGATAACAGACACGTACGTTTATCTTGGACAGCAGATATCAAGTGAGGGTCACATTGGTGAAGAAATTAATCGGCGTACAAAACTTGCCTGGAGATCTTTTGGAAGAAACAGCATAATTTTCAAGAGCAATATGCCATTATGTCTTAAAAGAAAAGTGTTTGATCAATGCATCCTTCCAGTGCTTACGTATGGTGCAGAGACGTGGACCTTAGCTAAAAGAGACATACAAAGGCTGCAGACAACTCAAAGAAGCATGGAGAGGTGCATGCTTGGTGTAACCAGGAGAGATAAGAAGAGGAACACGTGGATCCGAAAAATGACAAGAGTGGAAGACATCATGATCAGAGTTAAATCCCTGAAATGGCAATGGGCTGGACATACTGCCAGAAGAACAGACCACCGATGGACAGCCGAAATTTTAGATTGGATTCCAAGGGACAGGAAAAGACCCAGAAGAAGACCACGTGGAAGATGGGTGGATGAAATTCGAAAGTATGCGGGAGTGACATGGAGGAGACTGGCACAAGACAGACCGTTGTGGAGGAAACTTGGGGAGACCTTCGTCCAGCAGTGGATTGATAATGGTTGACAATGATGATGATGATGATATATGCGTATTGGTACATACAATACTTTATGCAATAATTTTTATGTTGAAATTTTGAGATGTCAAAGTGAGCAAAATTGCATCTAAAAATGGATGTTGCCCCAACAGCATGTTGCTGATAATTTAGATAGTTCTGATTTGTAATGCCAGATGTTGCATTATTTTGTAGAAAAAGCTCCGGTATGAAGTTTCAAACTAACCGCCGTATAGGACAGTCTAAAACAAGCAGTAAACAGAATAACAAGTGTGCCGGAGAGGAAGTCTCAGTTTTTACTATATTTTCTTACAAAAAGCCGGCATCTATCTCATTAGTTTTCAATCTGCTTCAATTAAAAATTTCACCCTGTCTTAGGACGGGAAACATCCACTATATATTAATATTTATTTAAAGCTTAAAAACAACCGTCTGAGGATGGGCTATAGGCTAGTAAAAAATAAATGTTCTAAAACAACCTAAAAACCTGAAAAAATGTCTGTAAAAATCACAAAAAATGCAGAGAAATGCCTTAACAAAGGTATTTAAATCAGCTTAGTTTTGTATGAAACGCATTTGTATATATCTGGATAATGTTTTAGTATTGCTAAAAAAAAAAAAAAAATGCAAGGTTATAAAAATCCTAGCACTAGTAATCAGTAAACTCACTTTGCTTTAGGTTCAACTTGTTTCAAATACTTCAAGGATTCTTCATCTTCTGGGTTGAAGTGTACATATTTTTCTTTTTCCTGTACAAGCATAAAGAGATATTATACAGTGTTGTAAGAAGTGATACAAATAAAACAATAAAAGCAAAGAATCGTATCTTTTAATTTTAAGTAAAAAACAAAACAAAAAAACTGTGGCTTACTTTTAAAGCCAGTCATCTGAAAAATCACAGTATGTTAATATGCAAACCAGTACTTGTTGTGGGTTAGCTTCTTTGAAAAGAGAGGGCACAAAATTTACTGCACCTGCTCATGGAATTTTCCAATGAAACTCGAGACCAAAAAGAAGATAAGTCTCACAAAAACTTGATATTATCTATGGTGCAAGTTCAACTGTGATCATAGCTGGAGCTTAAACTTTTTTTTTTTTTTTTTTTGCATACATGAGCAAGTTTGAGAAAGTTTCCCCTAAGATGAAACTCAGTCACTATAACACCCCCCCTTTCTGTTTTTTTTTTTTTTCAGGTACTAAATAACAGGGTTCATACCCCTTCCTGTGGAAAAAAAATAAGGACTTTCTGAGGACCTACACTCCAATTGATATTTTGCATCATTGGAATATTACCAGGTAAGTGTGTGTATGTATACATACATATGTAGGAGATTAAACAGTGCTAGTGGCCATTTACCAGGCATTTTGCCCCAAATATAAACTACTTTGCCCACAAAGAATAAAATGAAATACATGCTGGAAAAAAAGGACAAGCAGAAGACACATCGACAATGAAGGAAGCTGAGTTGAGCAGAACAGTAGACACTAGATAGATCAGACCACATGAGACAATTGACACCATAAATTGTGAAATGGTCAAACATGAGACAACTGACACCATAAATTGTTAAATGGTCAAATAGGAGACAACTGACACCATAAATTGTGAAATGGTCAAACAGGAGACAACTGACACCATAAATTGTGAAATGGTCAAACACGAGACAATTGACACCATAAATTGTGAAATGGTCAAACACGAGAAAACTGACACCATAAATTGTGAAATGGTCAAACACGAGAAAACTGACACCAGTTTTCTCGACACCATAAATTGTGAAATGGTCAAACACGAGAAAACTGACACCATAAATTGTGAAATGGTCAAACACGAGACAACTGACACCATAAATTGTGAAATGGTCAAACACGAGACAACTGACACCATAAATTGTGAAATGATCAAACACGAGACAACTGACACCATAAATTGTGAAATGGTCAAACACGAGACAACTGACACCATAAATTGTGAAATGGTCAAACACGAGACAACTGACACCATAAATTGTGAAATGGTCAAACACGAGACAACTGACACCATAAATTGTGAAATGATCAAACACAAGAAAACTGACACTATAAATTGTGAAATGATCAAACACGAGACAACTGACACCATAAATTGTGAAATGGTCAAACACGAGAAAACTGACACCATAAATTGTGAAATGGTCAAACACGAGAAAACTGACACCATAAATTGTGAAATGGTCAAACACGAGACAACTGACACCATAAATTGTGAAATGGTCAAACACGAGACAACTGACACCATAAATTGTGAAATGATCAAACACGAGACAACTGACACCATAAATTGTGAAATGGTCAAACACGAGACAACTGACACCATAAATTGTGAAATGGTCAAACACGAGACAACTGACACCATAAATTCTGAAATGGTCAAACACGAGACAACTGACACCATAAATTGTGAAATGATCAAACACAAGAAAACTGACACTATAAATTGTGAAATGATCAAACACGAGACAACTGACACCATAAATTGTGAAATGGTCAAACACGAGAAAACTGACAGCATAAATTGTGAAATGGTCAAACACGAGACAACTGACACCATAAATTGTGAAATGGTCAAACATGAGACAACTGACACCATAAATTGTGAAATGGTCAAACACGAAACTGACACCATAAATTGTGAAGAAGTCAAACAGACCCCCCTCCCCCCAACACACCTTTGGCTTTTTCTTTCACCCTCTGATGCCTGAAAAGACACACAACACATGTTGATCCCACTGGTAAGGTCATACAGGCTACAATGGGAAAATGGGCAGGGGGAGGGGGAGGGGACATTGAAGGGAGATCATTTCTAAAAACATTCCAAGGAATTATCTCCTTCAGTGAGCAAGGAGAAAGCTCCCCTGGGGTGAATGGTTTAGCATATTTACATACACACAAACAAAAATGGGGGCAGGGTTGTAATGCCCATTACTGCAGTGCAAAAACAAGATTGGGGGGGGATAAGCACTCGTTTTAAAAAATAAAGACTTTTTAAGAACTTTTAAGGGCCTTAGAAATGGAAATAAAAAATAAGGAGTTCTTAAGAGGACCGTACGAACCTGGAAATACAGTTGAACCTTGTTAAACCACTATATTTTGTTTATCGTACTAAACTGTTGGTAAGCAAGGGTGACAGTAAACATGCATTTTTTCAGTTATTTCCAGTAATCCAGCAGAAGGTGACAAATTCGGGTACCTAGTATGTCAACAACTTCTAGTCTGTCACAAAAAGTATTACAAACAAGAAAGATAACACTGAATTTTCGGGTGTAATGAGTACGTCTTTTGAATCCGTTCTGACTCAGATTAAATTTATCAAAGCTATTCAAAGTCAATGGAACTGGTATGGAAAACAATAGTATCTGACGGAAGAAAGAAGTTTTTGAACCGGGTTTTTAATCCTGCAGATATTCCCGTAAATGGAATTGTGAGCTTACGCCCTCTGGTTGCAGACTTGTGCGTTAAGAAAAATTTGAATTTATAGGAGAAACATTTTGCAGCAGAAATGCTCTCCACAAAGGAAGAATATTTCAAATCGGACTCTTTGAAGCAGAGACATTCATCTATGCCCCCTGGTGAAAAAACCGTGAATTATTTTAGGAAGAAAGTATTCTCAAAAGGTTTTTTGATGTGAGCAGTATCGGACCAAGATAAAAAAAAAAATTTGTCTAGTTTTCAGGAGCTCAGATTTTGCTGCAAATACACTATCTACCAACAAGTAATTGGACACCTGTGATAGCAAAGGAAAACGAAGTTTATTCACCTTCACTAGTTGGTGGAGCCTCCATGAGCTGCGATTACAGCTGCGACCCTCCGGGGCATACTCTCAAACAGGCATTGTACGACGGCTATCGGTATTTTCTTCCACTCGGCTTGGAGAAGGCAGGCCAGTTCCTTCACCGATTTCGGATGGTGGGGGCACCCCTTAAGTCGACGCTCCAACTCGTCCCAGAGGTGCTCGATAGGGTTAAGGTCCGGGCTCTGCGCAGGCCAGTCCATTCCATTAACCCCATTGTCACCATACCAAGCCATGGTGGGCCTCGCAACATGACACGTGGCATTGTCATCCTGAAAGTAACATGGGTCCACCCCGTAAAACTGCCACAACGTAAGAAGCGCATGGTCATCCAAAATGGTGCAGTAGGTCTCGGCGTTGAGTCTACCAGGAATTGCGACCAAGGGTCCCGTGCCATACCAGGAGAAACACCCCCATAGCATAATTCCACTGCCGCCGAACTTCACAGTTGGCAGAATACATTCCGGCAGGAGGCGTTCTCCAGGCAGACGCCAAACCCAGACCCTGCCATCCGAACGGTAGAGGGTGAATCTTGATTCGTCGCTCCAGAGAACCTGTTTCCACTGTTTAACGGTCCACTGTCGACGTTCTTTGCACCACGTTAGCCGAGCAGCGCTATTGGACTTGGTGATCAAAGGCTTGTGGGCGGCAGCACGTCCATGATAACCGAGCAGATGGGCTTCCTTACGGATGGTATTCATCGAAAGAACACTCCCGGATGCCTGTTGAAACTCCTTGCAGATGTGGCCCATCGATTTGGTGCGGTTCTTCCGAATTTCTCTGGCCAGCACCCGTCGGTCTCTAACTCCCAGTTTTGTGAGTCTGCCGGTTCGGGGCACATTCCAACAGTCACCTCTCATCTTCCACTTGCCGATCACGTAGGCCACTGCCGATTTCGGGTACTTCAACTTGCTGGATATGTCACGTATGGATCGGCCATTTCTGTGATACCCGACGATTACACCTTTCTCGAAATCAGAGAGCTCCGAACCACGTGGCAATCTTGCATGCGACTGGTTGTGTTGTTGTTTCCCACACGATATTTAACGGCGGCGGCCGTGACGTGTATGAGGACCGCAGATATCGTCGATTGCAGTGGTGTCCAATTACTTGCTGGTAGACAGTGTGTATATATTTTTTAATTTATTTATTGAATGGCATATCTATAGTGTTTACATTATTAATTACATGAAGATAGTAGAAAATTTAGAATGAGTAGTATTTCGTCAAATTCGTTTCACACAAAGAGATTCTAGTTTAAAACATCATGTTGTAGTTAAAAAATACTTCATAAATTGCACTACCTCGCTGGATGACGAAGTGGTAAAATGCAATCTGTTCACACCAAGGTATTTTGTAGAACTTATATTTAATCGTCAACAAAGTGCTTCTTTTTTTTTTTTTTTTTTTTTTGGCGGTTAAAACACAAAAGTTAAAAAGTTAAAAAAAGTTCACTTCGTTAAAATTTGTGTATTGAGAGGAGTTCAATGTCTCATAAGAAACCTATCACTGTGTAATCACTCTCGCCCATCGTATGTTCATGCATACCATTGTTGAGTCGATATTCACACTCATTGTAGATCGTCGGAGCTCGATAGTCTTCCACAAAAAAAATAAAAAATAAAAAAAAAATGGGAATATTTAATTTTAATGATAATTTGAAAAATCTGTTAATTTAATTTCACGTTATATTTAAAAACATAACACATAAACTTACTTCGCAGCATCAGGTTCAATGCGAGATAATTTTGTGGGTAACTGGAATCCTAAAACTTTTTCTAAAATTTCCAAATTCTTTTCTTTTTCACTCTTTTCTTCAGAGTCAATATCCATACCTAAACCACAAAAGATTTATTCAAATTAAGCAGGCATTTTTTTCAGCATCTATTCTTACAAATACTACAAAAAGAAAATACATGTTGAAAGTTCCATGAATGATTCTTTCAGGAGCAGGCATGTTTTGTTTTGAAATTTGAGAACAGAGTCTAAATTTACTAAACACTATTACAGTAGAGCCCACTTAGGACACGGAGCTCGGGACCAAAGCAAACCCTGGTTAAATCTGGGCATTTGCTAAATCCATAGATGCCAACCTCTAAAAGTAGTTTTCAGTAACCAACATGTTCATTTTTCAGTAATTTTCAGTAACAATTTTTTTTTCAGTAATTTTCAGTAATCCAGTCTACAGCGACAAATTTGGGTATTTAACACTGCAACAAATTTTAACCTGTCAGAACTATTAACAAAATAATAATAATACAATAAAAAATTATTTGCTAGTGGGAAAATTTAAAATACTGTCTACCAGAAAAATATAATAAATTACCTCCAGACATGAAAAAAATTATTCCTTGGAATGTTGGCCAAATTACTATGATAAACTGGCTGTAGTTGCCATTTTGGCCTTCCTTAGTTCAATTTGCGAAAACTTCTTCTGATAGCATAGTTCACTGTGTGCAATGCTGTTTATTTTTTCTACTAATAAAGAAGACAGCACATGAGTACTTAAATTAGGTCTGAATTCATTCATGGTTTTTTTCACAATACTGAAAATTCTTTCTGTACTTGCATTGCTATGAGGGACTATTAAAATCAGTTTCATAATTTTGCTTAATGATTCATACTTCAACTGGCCACTTTCATTTTTCGTTAAAGAAATTCTGTGCCACACTTCATCCTTTCTCCCAGAAGTAACAGCACAGTTAAAATTTTCAAACTGGTAGTGAGCAAATTCAGATTCCACCTTGTCAGATTCTTCTGGTTTCAAAACTGGAAACAGGGAACACATATATTGGACTGATGCAAAAGAAACACTTTGCCTTAATGCTACATCTGCAATTTCAGCATGACTCAGAAATTCATCATTAAGAGACAACACCTTTTACTTGACCTATCATAGTGTCAGCATTGTCACAGGAAAATGACACACAGTTGCTTCATAAGATATTTTTTCAACAAACTCATTGTTCAAAACGTTGAATTTTTCCCTATTTTTTCGTCAAAATATGTTATTGTAATGGGATACAGTTTATTTGCTTGAGCATCATTACTTCCGTCCGTAGATAGAGAAAAAGGATTTTTTTTTACTTCAGATACGATGTTACTTGTAGAAACACTGGCCATGTGCTGAATTAGTGCAGTAGCCTTGGTTCTTCCACACGAATATCTTTTTGCGATCGCTGAATCGGGAAACATGGCTTGAAATAACGGTTTAGCATGGTCAGCAGCTGCTATGGGTAAATTGTGTTCCACAATAAATGTTTTATTACACTGTTCTCCTTTGATGCAAACAAATCGCTCACTGACTGAACTTTCAACTCACCGAAAGATTTATGCTTTTTCGATTCTGCGTGTCTTCGGCAATCATCCCGCCCACCGTGCGCAATACTAAAATCGCATCTACAAATTCTGCAAAACACGTGGTTCACAGGAACTTTTGATTTCTCAAAACAGGGCCAATCTCTATTGTAAGTTTCTAGAAAACACTGTTTCTTTTTCAACGACAAAGGTTTGTCTAAAGAACGCTTCATTCTAAATAAATGAAAGAAAACAGCAAAAAAAAACTTCACAATCACCTCACCCTTCTGTGATGTAACAGTAGGGTAGCACGTGCAGCAGAGAACCAAAAAGCATCAAGGACAATAAAGCAGAAGAACTGCCTACAAGGAACGAAAGCAACTGCCCTGGTTGCACGCAGGAGACACGAAGTGCATCATGGGAGTTCGGAACGAATGCCTAAGCAGCGTCCACACAGAGCTAAACTGCGTATTGCGTCCGGCAGGAAGAGAACCAATGGGAGCGGTGTCATGGAATGAAACACTGAGCCAGAAGAGTGTGGTTGCTGCTCAGTCTATGGTAGATAAATTGCCAATTAAGATGCAGAAATCTATAATATACAGAATGTAGCATTTAATTTTTTTCCCCCAGAAAACTTGAAGAACAAACAAAAATTTTTAAGTTGATAAAAATTTGCTTTCTATCTCAGAAAATTAAATCAAATGGCGATTTTCCGTAATTTCAGCGGTGTTTCCGTACTTCCGTAACAGCAACCGAAAAATCCGTACTACTTGGCATCTATGGCTAAATCCATTTTTGGGTGAAGATTCCCACTGTGAAAAATTAAGCATACATGACAATATGGATGTACATTTATATTATATATTGATAACAATTAATATATAGTGGAAGCTGAATATAGCATGGTCAGTTATACAGCGATATTGAATATAATGCAGGTCAATCATGTCCCCCAAACAAAATACACACACAGAAAATATACTTGTGTACCACAAGTATCTCTGTAACATAGTTATCCTTTTGCCCCTGCGTACCCACGTTAGAACAAGCAGTGTCTCCCTACAACCTTTTTACTTGGCAACTCGCCCAGCTAATTTTCTCTACCCCCCCCCCAGCTAAATTTCCTTTAATGAATATTTTCACAACACACACAATAGTAAGAGTGGAAAAGTTACTCCCACATGCACCATAAATATTGAGGAAAACTGGTTGAAATCTGTGTCGAATATGATTTATTAATTACTAATCTAAAGCAAATATTATGGGAATTTTACTAGGAAATTTTTTCATTAATAGCAAATTTTCGGAGAAAACTCTTCTCCTTCTTCAGGCTGTCTTGTTGTTGTCACTTTTTCCTGTCACTATCACGGTTACGGTTAACCTTGACGGTTTAGGTTATTTTTCAACAAATCCTGCCAGATGTTAGGCAGGGAAAATCCTTTGCAGTCATTGATGATGGAATTTTGATTTTTCTCAATCTCTATTCCTTCTTTCAGTTTTCTTTTTTGGAAATTGCTTTGGAAACTGATTACTTTAAGGGAATTCCAATCCATGCTGTGCCCAGTTTCTCTAACATGCCTATCTAATCCAGTCTTGTTGGAGCAATTTTTTATAGCTGCTTTATGCTCAGCTATACGAGTTTCTAGTCTGCGACCTGTTTCACCTATGTAAGATAGTCCACAACTACAATTTACTTCATAAACTACTCCTTGCATTTTTAAAATATCTTCTTCTCTTTGAACTATTTTAGGGAAAATTTTTTTAACTTTGTTCTCTAAACTTGGAGCTAGCCTAATATTGTACTTCTTACTAATTCTCTTTAAAGACTCAAATAAACCTTTGTGATAAGAAATTTTTCTAGTGAATTTTACTTGTTGCTTTTGTGGGTTCTTCGTACCATTAAATTCAGAAGCTTCTCAATTTCTTCTTTAGGATAGTTATTCTCAGCAAGTATGGCCTTAAGCTCTTCTTTATGGGCTTCTTTTTTCACTGCCTAACATCTGGCAGGATTTGTTGAAAAATAACCTAAATCGTCAAGGTAAACCGTAACCGTGATAGTGACAGGAAAACGTGACAACAACAAGACAGCCTGAAGAAGGAGAAGAGTTTTCTCCGAAAATTTGCTATTAATGAAAAAATGTCCTAGTAAAATTTCCATAATATTTGCTTTAGATTAGTAATTGAATTAAGAAACTAGGAAGCCATTTTTCAACATGAGCTTTATTCAAATGATTTATTAGTTAAGTACTCATTTTTTATCATTTATGTACAATTTTGTAATGCTGTTTACCATCAAACAGAAGGCATCTCTCTTTCCACGTTTATAAGTGAGTCACAGAAAAATTCTCATGGGCCGCCACCAGGAATCGAACCCAGGGTCTTCCAGTTACGCCCCGGATATGCTTCCACTGCACCACAGTGGCCTCAAATTCCTCCAGACTCACACACACTAACTGCCAAGACAATTGGTTGCTTCTTGGAGCCCCGCACAATGCTGGGGATTCGCCAAAGATGGTAAGCAGCAACTGAACAAATAATTAGCTGAAGACGAATGAATAATTAATGCAGACATTTGATGTGGACTAGGAACATCAAACAGAGGTCATCGCTCTTTCCACGTTTATAAGCGAGTCACAGAAAAATTCTCATTGGCCGCCACCGGAAATCGAACGCAGGGTCTTCCAGTTACATGCTAGATATGCTTCCACTGCACCACAGCGGCCTCGAATTCCTACAGACTCACACACACTAACTGCCAAGCCAATTTGGCTAGTTGCTTCTTGGAGCCCTGCACAATGCTCTGTGGATTAGATAATTAATTAGCTTGGCAGTTAGTGTGTGTGAGTCTGGATGAATTCAAGGCTTCTGTGGTGCAGTGGTAGCATGTCCGGCGCATAACTGGAAGACCCTGGGTTCGATTCCTGGTGGCGGCCAATGAGAATTTTTCCGTGACTCACTTATAAGTGTGGAAAGAGCGATGACTTCTGTTTTATGTTCCTGATCCACGTCAATTGTATGTATTAGTTGTTTACCAAGTGATGTTACATTAATGTCTACCACACTGCTGAAGTTGTTTGATAAGCATAATAAGGTTAAGCAAAACTCTTTTGTTTTGTTTTTTTTTTCAGTTGGGGAAAAGGCCGTTAAACATACCATCCAGCTAAAGATCCAGATTCACGGTTACCAGGTCGCCACTGGCGATATACTTCATCGTTGTGGCAACCAGAAATGTTTGATTAAATCGCCAATTCTGGCGACCTGTATAGGGAAAACATTTATTTTATTTAACTTGTATTGTACGGAAATTTTTTTTAACTTGTACAGAACTCGCACGTTTTTGAAAAATTTTATTCCAAATGTACGGAAATCGCACGAAATGGCCCAAAATTTGAGTTGTATGGAAGTCGGCCATCACCTTTTTCATTCTGCTTGAACAGCAGAAAAGAAAAAAAAAAGTTTATAAAAAAGGCGAGGGCGTCGGTTTTTGATCACAAAGAATGCGCCAAGGCTGATGGTTCATCGTAGGGGAACGAGGTTGCGGTGGCGATGAAAGCCGCTGGTGGACAGCACAACTGTCTGCGTCGGAAAAGTCCAACTGGGAAAAATTTTTATTTAAAAAATAATTCTCCAATTTTTTAAATAACTGAATGCAAATTTAACAGTAACCAAGACACGTCAAAATAAACTCCCATGTGAAATTTCGTCAAAATCCGATGAAAACTTTAGAAGTTAGGCATTTTCTTTTTATTATTTTTAATGAATGTTCGCTGAAAGCCTCCCCTACATATTCCATAGGAAAATTCTAAAATTCGGAATCGGCATAGTCTGGATCTGGACGATTCCGGATTTTCGAGGTTGTACTGTAATAATATTTCCATACCTGCGAACTACTACGGAATATCCGTAGTTTCTATGGATTTAGTTGGCTGACTACGGACCTCGCTGTCGAAACCTACAGATTCTACGAATTTTCATTTTTTATTTTATTTTATTGTTTTATGAAATGATTCTTAAGCAGACTCGTGGAATTCTGCGGGGTATTTTTTGTCATCAGTTAGATTGTTCTCAGGATCAACGTAAAATTGAAGACAATTTGTGGGGTGGGGGGTGGGGTGGAGTTCAGCAATCGTAATTCCTTTTTTCTCGCGATGTTACCTCTGCCCAGTATTATTGTTAAGTAATATTTTTTAACTGCATAAATATTTATATTTCAGCTTGAAAATAAGCGGGAAAATTTCCAAAACCAGAAGTCGGACGGTGCAAAGATTTCTCCCGTAAGCACACTCCCCTCCCCGCGCGATGTTCCCACTCTCCTGCATTGTTTTATTACTTCAGTTTCAACTTTTAAGAATATTATAACTGAAATATGCAAAATAAAACATACTGATATTATACTAAGCAATTTTATAAAAATAATTTAGTATGAAATATACAATTTGATTTTTTTTTCAAAGTTTGGCCACTGAGTTTTTTTTTTTTATGGCCTCTAACAATTTTGGTCTTGGTGGCCAATGTCTACTAGCAAAATTTGTAAGTCTGGATCTTTACATCCAGCTAAAATTTCTTTCCACCCAGCTGTAAAACAAAAATCTAGAAAGAAAACTAACGAACTTCCACTGTACTTGAAAGATTCAACTCATTAAATACTAATAATACTGTACTATAGTTAATTAATTTAACCTTTGAAGTATATTCAACTTGATAGCCATGTGAGCCTGACCGCTGTTTAACTACACAACACATGAATCAAAAGCAGAACCAATTCTTTCAAATGCAATGCTCACTTGAAAGGTGAAAGGAGCAATGGACACAATTCCATAATTGTTGTGTTCTGTTTCCCTCAAGCAACATACCCATTCCATTGCTCTCCTATCTCTCTTTGCAAATGGCACCCAGAAATCCATTTACATGCATGGGAGCTGCACCCATTACCTTTTTGCTTAGGAGTAGGTGGCCTGTTCTCATTTCTGCTGATGTACAACTTGTTTGTTAGATGCTTCAGGTACTCCCACCTCATTACTTTCCTATCAACATTCTTCCACTAACACACAAGAAGCCCCCTTCATATTCTTCAGAAAAAGATACTGAGGGTAGTTTTTCTGCCAATGGTTCATCAGTAATCACACTTTTTTTTTTTTTTTTGGTTGGAGGTTTAACAACCACCGTGAGCAACTCAATGGGCTATAAGCAGTCGCCCGTCCCTAATTTAGGGTCACTGGTTCCAGGGAAGGGAGAGAGCCAGTGCCGTAAGACAAACACAACATCCATGCCTCACCGGGATTCGAACCCGAACCCCGTTCGGACGAATGATCAGAGGCCACCGCTTAGACCACTGCGCCACCGGGGCGGCAATCACACTTCCTTCAAAAGCAGCTGCAAGTGTTCTTTCTCTGCTGTCACACATTTTTGCTTCCGTTTTTCAATGAGTCCTTCATATTCTTCAGAAAAGGATACTGAGGGTAGATTTTCTGCCAATGCGTATTGTAACAATAGGTTTACCATTGTTGTCTTTACTGTATCTCACGTTAATGTTATCCCAGTGCCGGATGCATTTGCCCAGAGGTTTTCTATTAAACAGTTATTATCAATTTTTAAGATGAATTCGTAGATGTCAATTGCGTACTTACTTACTTCCGGCTAAGGCTTCGGTAGCTCCAGGTTATACCTCGGTATCATGGCACCTTTGTTTACGCAATTTGTTACATCTGCCAGGTATTTTTTGTGCAATTCAACAAAATGTCTATACTGTAGATTTAATGTTGCATAGAAGTACACTGAAGTGCCAGAAAAATGGGTACAGACAAGTTTATGCAAAATACATAGCAATGTCACCTATGCGCGTACTCGGTTGCATCCGCCAGTGCGTATATAAAGCGATAGACATCCTTGTCAGCTGTCAGAGCTCTTTTCAGCATGAGAATGACAAGTAATAACGATTTAAGCAATTTTCAACACGGTGTCATAGTTGGTGCTCGTGAGATGGGCCATAGTATTTTGGAGGTAGAAAGAAAAGTTCGGATTTTCACGGACGACCATTGCAAGGGTGTACGTGACCACAAGAATTCTGGCAAAACCTCCAACCTACGATACCAGTGTGGCCGTAAAAAGACATTGGGTGAACCTGACCATCGTCGGCTGTCAAGAATCGTTTCAAGTGACAGGCATGCAACACTCTCACAGGTATCATCGGAATTCAATGCTGGAGCCTCAACAAGCATCAGCATCCGGACTGTGCAACGTACCCTGCACGATACGGGCTTTGGGAGCCGACGCCCAACCCGGAGTCCCCTTGATGGGTGCACGACACAGAGCTATGCGCATCGCTTGGGTACGGCAACACCACCACTGGACACTTGATGACTGGAAACAAGTAGCCTGGTCTGACGAGTCGCGTTTCCAACTGTATCGGGCATATGGAAGGATTCGTGTGTGGCGCAAACACCATGAAGCCATGGATCCAACCTGTCAACAGGGAACTGTGCCGGCTGTTGTGGGGTCCGTAATGGTATGGGGTGTGTTTAACTGGACTTCACTGGGACCCCTGGCACATCTACAAACGTCTGTGACCGGCCTACGCTATGCGCACATCCTTTCTGACGAGGTACACCCGTTCATGTCCTGCATTCATGCTGATGGGTTGGGCCTGTTCCAACAGAACAATGCACCTCCACACAAGGGTCGGAACACCACATTATGGTTAGAGGAGCATTCGTCTGAGTTTGGGGTGCTGCCATTCCCACCCAAGTCCCCAGATCTGAACATCATAGAACACATTTAGGATGCCATGCTATCAAACACAGGAATCCGAGACCTCGGAATACACCCGAATTGTGGAACGCTCTGCAGGAAGTATGGTGTGCATTGCCTACAGCATATTTCCAGAAGCTAGTATAGTCCATGCCCCGTCGTATTTCTGCAGTTCTGCGTCCCGTGGGGGACCAACCAAGTATTAGACGGGTGTACCAGTTTTTCTGGCACTTCAGTGTATAACTGCACAGTTAACCCAGATAAAATGATAATATAATTAGGCTTCAAGAAAGCCGTTAAAAAAACAATCCTGTAAGAAACATAATTTGTTCAAATGATGCACAAGCCATAACTAAAACCTTGAATTGAATCACTAAGATGAATTCAACATCATGAAACTTTAAAAAGGAACAACAAAATGACTGTAATAAAACCAATTAAAATCATTAAAAACCTCTAAAAGCAGTGAAATCTCAGGCCCTGCATCCAGCCTGCAGACACAATCATACTAGTTTCAACAGCTTATTCCTCGGTCTTTTTCAGTGGTACGTATTGCCGATTCTACAGCCAGATCTATCATTTGCACTGGCGCCCATCATAAATTTCCCATGAAGCCCCATTGGCACATATAGGCATTTCTCATTGCTTCGTTTCAGCATGTGTCTCAATTTGAATTTGCTCTGTGGCTCCATCTAGTGGTTGTCTTCATATATGTAAGAGCGATTTTAACGTTGCTGTTTAGGTTGCTTACTTTCTTTATTTCCTTTCTTTTCTCTAATTTTCTTTTGCTTATCATTACTCCACTGAATCAAATATTTCCACAGGTATGGCAGTTCGTAAGGAGAGGTGGAATTACAATTTTTTGTCTTTGGTCTTCTCGATTACCATTGACTCAGACATTAGAATCTGGCAATGTTTTTAATGTGTTGTTAATACTTTGGAATTCTCCCAATCTGGGATTGTTAGAGAAATCGTTATCGGGAAATCGGCAATCCTTTCACGGCGTGTCAAATGGAGCTTACCGGGAAGATAACATGCAAAAAGTTTAAAAGTAACAAAAGATCATTACACAAATGACTCGTATTTCAACAAATATTATAGTCTAAGCATGTTTCTATAAACTCAAATATTTCTTTGAGTAACATTAGAAAGAAATGAGTAACAAAGAACATTCAAATGCACACTGCATTGTAAGAAAATCTAAAAATAACTACCTTCAGCAGCACCCACTTCTGCCGAGCCTTCCATAAACATCTCATTCAATTTAAATCGCTCATCAGTGCAATTTTCTGCATACTATAAAACAAAAGATGAATATCGTTATTTGGTTCCTATAATGAAATTATAACCATTATTTAGATTTTGACAATAACATCATACCTTATTGAAACATACATATTAATTATATAATCTCAATGTCTGCAGCTGAGAACTACTGTATCATCATCATGATTTATCAGACATGTGCATCAGTATGGTGCCCAGGCACTATTTATGCATCCTCATGATATTAGGCATGTGCATCTGAATGATGATCAGCATGACTGATTTATTCACTGTCATGATATTAGACATATGCATCAGTATGGTAGTCATGCATGATTTATGCACCATTGTGATATTAGATATTAGTGTTCACCCTAGAAATTGAAAAGGGCAGGGTAATTTTCTGAAAAAAGGCGCATTTGTATTAAAAAAAGGGTGGGGGGTGCTGTTATGTGTGCAAAATGTTGTAAGATCTGAAAAAAAAGGGCACTTTGGGATGACAACTGGTCATATCTGGAAAAAAGGGCACATTTTTTTCAAAAGGGGGTATTTTATGTATTCATAAGCTTTAGACCCCGCTATCCCACCTCCTTGAAATCAACCTCTGACTGTGTTCTTGTCCTAAGCATAATCCCATGACATAAAGTGGTGAAGTAGGAATATTTTTGTTAACAATGAGCTCTACGGTTTTTTTTTTTTTTTTTTTTTTTGCATTTAATATATTTTTTTCATGAAACCCAAAGAACGTAAATTAAAATTGATTTCAATACATATATTGAAGTGGTTTCATTAACAACATTCATTTATTCAATACGAATCACATCTATTTTTTCCAAAACCAGAACAACATAACATTTTTTTAGTTGCCTATTCATGGATAAAAAAGTAAACACTTCTTACCATACTTCTAATCAATGGATTATTAAATGCATGAAAACATACATTAAAATTATTTGAAGATAATTTATTTGAACCAAATGACTGAAATAATAAAAAATAAAAAATAAACTTGCTTCCATCTAGTGTTTTGTTGCTTAAAGGATAAAAAAAAAAAAAAAAATTCAGCATAGCCAACAAATTGCCCTTATTTTCTAACTGGAGTTGGATTCACTGGCAACCAAGATAAAACCAGGAAATTAATCTTCTCTTTTGAGTCGTCCAGTATTCTGCTGCTCAGAGAAACAAACTTCACCATTTAATTTGATTGCAGTTCGAAAGTGATTGTTAAAAGCGTGGATGATAATGGTCCATGATTTTCAGAATTTCCTTACCAAGTTGCATTTTTGTTGTTGTTGTTTTTTCCCTCATTTCACTTTGTGATTATATTCTTATTGTTTGTTTTTCTGATAATACTCCTCGTTCTTAATATCTTTCAATTTGTGATAAAGAGAGACTTCATATTTTCTAAGAATTTTTCCTAATGACATGCATGTTTCTAACAGTCTTTTCGAAACCAACCAATCATTATAGTAAACATTTTGCCCCTTCCCCTTTTTCAAAATGAAATTCAATTTTAAAATTGGTACTTAATTGGTCCGTGATGGAATCCGTCATTTATGTGACCCGTAAAACTGTTATCACGGCATAGTGAACAATGCAGTTTTGATTTTTTACATTTAGTTTCACTTAAAGCATGTTCTCTCAATGTGCGGTAACATTTTATTGTGTTAAGAGCAGAGCAAAAGTAAGTTCTAAAGACACTACTGTGTGCTCATCGTGCAGAGGAAACACGACTCAACGGGGGAACAAAAAACAGTGATGGAAAGTTAAAGTTCCCATTTTGAACTTCAATTCTTTTGTTAACAAAAGTAATAATTATTGCTCTTTGTCTGTTGATAAGCAGGAAGTAACTAATCAATGCAAAATCATGCATTTTCGGAAAAACTTAAAAAAAGCAAGCTGCTGAAGTTGGTTTGTGATGTCAGAGCTCCTGAAGCTCAGATGTCTATTATCGTTACTTCGTGCTCAAACTTCAATGGGGGAAAAAAATCTCCCCTTTCTTGAAGAGTGAATCTATAAATAGATCGCATTCACTTATTTACTGAGCAGAGCACTGTTTCTCCCCACGTGTGAGTTTGACGATAGAAAATGCCTTGCAAATTTATGGAAGGTTTTTGAAAAATGCAATAATTTAACCACTAGACCATATGGAGGCAAATTTTCAAGCCTGGTAAAGCAACTTTTCATACCGGAAGCTGTGTTTTATCCAGTCACCATGCTGCTAGTGGTGACTGCTAATTTTTATCTTTACTTGGAACCAGCGGTCCTAAATTATTGGCGGGTGACTGTTTATAGCCTTTTGAGTTGCTTACTGTGGTTGTTAAACCTCCGAATGAAAAACAAATGTTGCGATTTCTACGAGATCTCATTAACTGTAAGGTTTGTGGGTATCTACACGTACCAAGACAGTTACACGGGTACGCTTGGGACTGACACTGTGATTGTGGGCGTGGCAAGCTGCAGAACGGCAAGGGCAGGGTAAAAATTTGGGGAGGGAAGCTAGCATTTTACCATCCAAAAAGGGGGGCAGGGCAAATTTTAACATATCAAAAACGGGCAGGGTGCTGTGCCCTGCTAAAACGACCTAGGGGGAACACTAGATATGTACATCAGTATATTGGTCAGGCATGATTCACGCACCATCATGATATTAGACACATACATCATATGGTAGCCAGGCATGATTCATGCACCATTGTGATATTAGATATGCAGTGTTCGAATTACCCAGAAAAACTTCCGCCGGACCAATGAACTATTGATTTTACTGGCCTGGATGGCCAGTAAGTTTTTTTTTTTTTCTCTCTCTCTCTCTCTAATTTGTCACAAGTTAAAAAATGAATTTCTGTTTCTTTTACCTTGCTGTTATGGCTTTCTTTTTAGGCTTCAAACTAATGATAGTTTAGAAACAAATATTGGAGATAATTCCATTGAAACAATGCATTATTTTCTACGTATATTGTAAGTGTCTTAAATTTTTATTATTATTTTATTTTTTACGGACCAGTGGGCATTTTGGTGCATTACTGGTTTGCAAATTCTAGTGGTCCGCTGCGCCAGTGGAAGATCTATTTCTAATTCTAACACTGGATATCAGTATATTGGTCAGGCATGATTTATGCAACATCATAATATTAGACACATTCATGAATATGGTAACCAGGCATTATTTATGCACCACCATGATATTAGACATGTATATCAGTAGGGCTTGACAAATATATTCCAGATCTAGGAGCCAGATGAAACTAAGTCAAATTTCAAAGAATAATGCATGAACAAAAAACATGCGTGGTGATGATGCTGGAACGAAAAGCGATAAATATTTGTTGTCATTTTTTTTTTCTTTTTACCCCAACCACTTATTGTGAAATAAAGTTCCAATTTGCTTCATAATTTTCTTTTTCCATTATTCCAGTTGCTGCCCTCAAACAACTGAAATACAACTGAAATTTTAGATTTTGGTTTTATTAAAACACTATTTGCAGAGGTCATATTTTGCACATATCAATTTAAATTACATTATTTTCCTTCCTATGACCTGCAGACCATAAAATTCAGGAAATTTTTTTCCAACATTTACGATGGAGTATAATCCTCAGGATTTCAAAAGAAAAACAAATTAAAGTACAGGGTGTGTCAGCTATTTGAGAACACACTTTGTAGAGGCCATAAGTGGACCACACTGTAAATTTTTTTTTCTTTTGCAGTCACAACATGGAAGCTTTAAATATAACACATGAAAAATATAGATATACTGTTTATTCATACTAGTACTCTAAAGTTACACTCCCATCAGAAAAAATATAGATATCAAATATATGAAAAAATATAGATAAAATATAGATATCATAGAAAAATATAGATAAAATATAGATATCATAGAAAAATATAGATAAAATATAGATATCATAGAAAAATATAGATAAAATATAGATATCATAGAAAAATATAGATAAAATATAGATATCATAGAAAAATATAGATATATAAACATAGATAATAGAGATAGAGAGAGAGAGAGAGAGAGAGAGAGAGAGAGAGAGAGAGAGAGAGAGAGAGAGAGAGAGAGAGAGAGAGAGAGAGAGAGAGAGAGAAAATATAGATATCAAATATATAGATAATATATATGTATGGTCCTGTTCCCACTAAAGGGGCTCTGACGACCGCCAATAGCGGTATAACTATACCATCGGGATTAGAGGAAATGCTATCCCACACTCACCAACCCGCTTGGCCAACGTGATGAGTTATGGCCAAACCCCTCCAAAATGACTCCACAACTTAAATCTTGGCCCTCAGTCTCCGGCAGCTGGAACGTACCTGGCCAAGGCAGCGGCCAGTGCGACATGAAGGCAGAGGGTGTTAAGAATCCCCGGAGGACCGGACTAGGCTGCCATCTGATGCTGACCTTGGCTACGTACAACGGACGCTCCCTATCTTCTGATTCAAGGCTTCTTGAATTGGAAGAGGAACTACAAAGGATCAAGTGGGACATCGTCGGGCTAAGTGAGGTAAGGAGAAAAGGAGAAGATCTCATTGAACTGAAAAGTGGACATCTCTTCTACTATCGTGGGACAGATACTGGCAGAACTAGTGGTGTTGGATTTATAATAAACAAGAAACTGAAGGATAAAGTTGTAGAAGTTGAAAGTTCCTCTGACAGAGCTGCACGACTCGTTATCCAACTCTCGAGAAGATACCAGGCTCAGATTATTCAAACTTATGCACCCACCACAAGTCATGCTGAAGAAGAAATTGAAGAATTTTATGAGGAAATCCGTGATCTAAATAATAAAGGTAAGCAGCACTTGAAGATAATTATGGGAGATTTCAATGCAAAAATAGGGCAACGGCAACAGAATGAAACTTCAGTAGGTAAATTCGGTCACGGCAACAGAAACCAGCGTGGAAATACTCTCGTAGAGTTTGCAGAGGCAGAAGGGTTTTTCATCTTGAACTCCTTTTTCAAGAAAAAGCCACACAGGAAATGGACATGGAGACATCCAAATGGGACGACAAGTGAAATTGATTTTATTATGTGTAACAAAAAATTCGTCATAGAAGACTGCAGTGTGCTAAACAAGTTCAACACAGGCAGTGACCATAGATTGGTGAGATGTAAGATGCACCTCAACACTAAACTCGAACGTAGCAAGCTCATAAGACAAACAAAATGTATTGACATAACCAACCTTAAAAAACACCATAATACCTTCAAATTGGAACTAAAGAACAGATTCTCTGCTTTAGAAGGCCTAACATCGGAAGAAGTGGATATTTCTGAAGTTAACAGAAAAGTAACCAAAGCACTTATGGAAACAGCAACAAAATTAGCTGGGTCTAAGAACAAATTGCATGTGAACAAATTATCAGGAAAAACCAAAATGTTGATGCAAAAAAGAAGAGTGATGAGGACAACTAAAGAAGATGTGACTTCCAAAGTGGAATATATAGAGCTATGCAAGACAGTACGAAAAAGTATCTCTGAAGACGTAAGGAAATTCAACTGTGAACTAGTAAGGAAAGCAATTGAAAACAACCAAAGCCTAAAGATAGCAAAGGGACATCTCAGTAAGGGAAAAAACAGATTATGGCACTGAGAAAAGAAGATGGTTCTGTAACAAGAAATAGAGGCGAAATTTTGACAAGAGTGAAAGATTTCTACTCCAAATTATATGAAAGGGATGATACATGTACTCCAGACATCATGAAAGGTACCAGTACCAGAGTTCTTCCAGTCCTTCCAGCAGAAGTTGCACATGCAATCAAGAACATGAAGCGGGGAAAAGCTCCAGGAGAAGATGGAATTACTATAGACATCATACAAGAAGCAAGTGGAGAAATCAAAACAGTACTCGCCCAAATTTTCACTCGATGCCTTAATGAAGGGAAAATTCCTGAGGATTGGAACAACGCTACAATGATCTTGCTACATAAAAAAGGTGACATTGAGGATCTCAGGAACTACAGACCTATCAGCCTCCTATCAGTGGTTTATAAAATCTTCACTAAAGTTCTTTCACACCGCTTGAAGGTGACACTGGACATGGCTCAACCGAGAGAACAAGCTGGATTCAGGAGTGGCTACAGCACAATAGATCATATCCACGTACTGAGAGAACTAATTGAAAGAGCAAGGGAATATGAGCTTCCATTGTGCATGGCTTTTATCGATTATGAAAAAGCCTTTGATTCGGTGAAACCATCAGCAGTTGCAATGGCTCTGAAATCCTGCGGTATTGAAGATGCATACATTAATATTATTAATAACATCTATGAAAATGCAAGTGCAAAGATTCGGCTGTTTGAAAATACAACACACATAAAAATTGGAAAAGGAGTGAGACAAGGTGACACCATATCTCCGAAGCTCTTTAATGCCACATTGGAAAATGTCTTTCAATCACTGAACTGGGAAAACAAAGGGATAAAGATTAATGGAGATTATCTAACCCACCTTCGTTTTGCTGATGACATAGTCATTTTTGGAACTACCCCATCAGAGCTGCAGAGTATGATC
Source organism: Macrothele yani (assembly GCA_039090855.1). Classification (NCBI taxonomy): domain Eukaryota; kingdom Metazoa; phylum Arthropoda; class Arachnida; order Araneae; family Macrothelidae; genus Macrothele; species Macrothele yani. The sequence goes on along the minus strand of CM077031.1, from coordinate 14,223,348 downwards.
CAGGAACTTGCTGACCAGAGTAAAGAAGTGGGATTAAAAATGAACTTTCAGAAGACAAAAGTGATGTACAATGCTTTTACAAGAAATGAAGATTTATCGATTGATGGAGAAAAGCTGGAGATAACAGACACGTACGTTTATCTTGGACAGCAGATATCAAGTGAGGGTCACATTGGTGAAGAAATTAATCGGCGTACAAAACTTGCCTGGAGAGCTTTTGGAAGAAACAGCATAATTTTCAAGAGCAATATGCCATTATGTCTTAAAAGAAAAGTGTTTTATCAATGCATCCTTCCAGTGCTTACGTATGGTGCAGAGACGTGGACCTTAGCTAAAAGAGACATACAAAGGCTGCAGACAACTCAAAGCAGCATGGAGAGGTGCATGCTTGGTGTAACCAGGAGAGATAAGAAGAGGAACACGTGGATCCGAAAAATGACAAGAGTGGAAGACATCATGATCAGAGTTAAATCCCTGAAATGGCAATGGGCTGGACATACTGCCAGAAGAACAGACCATCAATGGACAGCCGAAATTTTAGATTGGATTCCAAGGTACAGGAAAAGACCCAGAAGAAGACCACATGGAAGATGGGTGGATGAAATTCGAAAGTATGCGGGAGTGACATGGAGGAGACTGGCACAAGACAGACCGTTGTGGAGGAAACTTGGGGAGACCTTCGTGCAGCAGTGGATTGATAATGGTTGACGATGATGATGATATAAATATAGATAAAATATATATATATATATATATAGATAAATATAGATATATATAGAAAAAATATAGATATCAAATATATAAAAAATATAGATATCAATAGCATGAAAAATATAGATATCAAATATAACGCATGAAATGAAAAGGCATGCCGTTCTCGTTGCCTTAGCCACCAACCACGGAGATTGCAACCTTCTTAAATGCCGCCCAATCCTTCGTGTTCAAGATCAGAAAAGAGATCCCTGCCTCTTGCGTGAATGTGTCTTCAGTGGCCAAAAGAAAAAACCATTCTCAATGGTCGGACGCTGTCAGGAAAGGCGAGTTTGTCCAGCAAGTTCAGGGCATCATCAACGATAACCCCAGCAAGTCAATGAGGGCCATTGTCAATCAGCTCTGTGTGTCGGAGTCAACAATCCGACGTGTGGTACATGAAGACATCAGGTACAAATTCTATGTAATGAGAAGAGGGCAGTTCATGTCCGATAGAACCCAGGAGAACCGTGTGATCCGGTCAAAGCGCTCGCTGAACAAACTCAAGCACCCCGAGGAGCCCAACATGCTATGGTTGCTATGGTTATAAACGTGGAAAAAGCGAAGATCTTCGTTTGATGTTTCTGGGCCACGTTAAATGTCTGTATTAATTATGCTATGGTTTTTCTCAGATGAGATGAACTTTGACCAAGATCGAAAAGTGAACAGGAGGAATGACAGATGGCTCTGCTTCAGCCCCACTGAGGTCCCCATCTGTGATAGTCTTGGGAGTCGTGAGCAATGAGGGCCATGTCATGCCTCCCTACTTTTCCCTGCAAGGTCTTAGGGTCAATGCGGCCGCCTACATTGCGCCGTTGGACATGGTTGTCAAGCCCTGGATTAAGGGAGTGGCTCAGCGGAGGGCGTATGTGTTTTAGCAAGACTCTGCTCCCACTCACACAACCCACACCACACGATACAAGAGTGGCTGGCCGAAAATTTCCACGATTATGTTACCCCTAACATTTGGCTTCCTAGCTCGCCTGAATTGTACTCTCTGGACTACTACATCTGGGGCATTGTTGAGAGGGAGTCCAACAAGCATGGCCACAATACCAAGGACTCGTTGAAGGCTGCCATCAGGGACACTACAGCCAACATACAATGCCGGAAAGTGAAAAAGAACACCAAGAAGGAATTGGCGGACGATCCTGAAATTTACATATGTTAATGGGGGCGAGTTTACGTAGGTGTGATGTTAATTTCGGGACCAATCGGTGAGCGCTTACGCCACAGCACGGCATAATATGCAAATTATCGCAGGTGGTCTTTAAGGAGTACGGCGAAGTGAATGTAATCAGTCGTCGGCATACGGACACGTGCAAAGAACCTGAAGAAGCTGCAATGCCTGGACATGGAAGACATGTACGATTTCAGCAGTTATCGGACTTTGAGCGAGGTCGTCTAGTCGGACTCTGCGAGGCCGGGTGGTCCTATCGTTGTATTGCGGAGCGAATTGGACGGGAAGTATCGGTGGTGGTACGATGGTGGCGTAGATGGTCCGAGGAACATTCCCACACGAGAAGACGTGGAACCGGGAGTCACAGACGGACTGATGAGCGGACTGATCGACGCATAAGAAGAGCGGCGTTGTCAAGCAGAACATCCACTGCGACGCAAATCCGAGCTGCCGTTGCACCTGAGGTAACTGTGTGAACAATCCGCAACCGTCTACTGGATGCAGGACGTGCATGTGTGCCTCTGGCATATGTACCTCTGACTCCAGCCCACCGTCAGGAACGGCTGCAGTGGTGTCACCAACGTCTGCACTGGAGAACGCAATGGCGATCTGTCGTGTTCAGCAATGAAAGAAGATTCTGCTTGGGAGCCTCCAATGGCCATATGCGTGTTCGCAGATGCACAGGAGAGCGTCTCCACCCTTCTTGCATCCGCCAGCGACACACAGGGCCTACACCTGGTCTCCTGGAGTGGGGAGCGATCAGCTATCACTCCCATACACAACTAGTGTTTGTACCGGTACGTTAAACAGCACCTCCTACGTCAACAACATCATTCAGCCCGTTGTTGTGCCATTTGTAAGGTTGGTCCATCGTGGTGTTTTCCAGCAAGATAACGCACGCCCACACACGGCACGTGCAACGCAACATGCACTTCAGGGTGTGAGACAACTTCCATGGCCACCATATTTGTCCCCCATTGAGCACGTGTGGGATTTTATGGGACAGCGACTTATCCGGTCTCCACGGCCAGCCACGACCATCCCCGATTTACGCGTCCAGGTTGAGGATGCTTGGAACTCAATACCCCAAACTTACATCCAACATCTGTACAACAGACTCCATGCCAGAATTGCACAGTGTGATGCAGTTCATGGCGGTTCAACCTCGTACTAACCATGCTACATGGAAATGTTATTTTACAGTTTACCAGCAAATACAGCTGTATTTTGCCATAATGTTTTGATCACGTTATCCTCTGTATTCTGTTATTATGCTGTATAAATTTCGTTGGTATCAGACGTCTCCTTCTTGGTGTTCTTTTTTCACTTTTCGCCAGTGTAAATAAAGATCATACTTGGAAGGTTTTTATAGAAAATAATCTCAGAAATTTGCATCAATCATTTCAATAAATATATTTTCAGAAATCTTGAAATTTAAGGTTGGAGTAGAATGACGCAGAGGAACAGTTAGTCACTTAGGTCAACACTCACACTTAAATGGACTGTAGGAATTTATTATAAACTACACTGATGATGGGCGGACACTCTGGCTGCCATGAGGATGAACACTCTGGTCTCCATGAGATACACACACAACACACACACACATAAGCACAGCACTGACACTGACTGATAAGCACAAAATTAACACTTGCTGATCTCTCTTAACCAAGCACAGTGCCCCCTTTGAGGGTCTTTTCAAAATCCACAGAAGGGCTTTAACAGTTGGCTTATATGCAGGTCAAGGTTTTTCAAAAAAATTTTGCTCCTGAAGTAGTGGTAGGGGGGGGGGTCGGCTTATACACGAGATCTGCTTATATGCAAGCATACGGTAAATAAAACCAACCAACCAATAACATTACGTCAACCAGAAAAATTTCTTAAAAGACAGGTTTATTTTAAAAACAACGGAAATCAGCAGAAAATTTCAGAATGCACTTACTCCAGAATTTAACCCTCTTTACTATGGAGACAATAAGCTCACTTAAATCTGCGAGATGGTGTATATCAAAAAGGTATTTTATTCATGCCGAGCGTTCATGTGCCAATGGGAGACTTTGTCAAGGCAAACTTACACTAGATGAACAATGATCCATTGGGAGTTTAAAATCAAAACCTTTTAATGGGTCATTAACTTCGTTTTTTTACGCTTTACAAACGTAGGTTGAAGAAGCGTATATGATCCAGCTTTGTCCGTCTGTTCGCACGATAACTAGCGTAAAAGTGGTTCGATTTCGATGAAATTTTAGTATGTGGTAGGGGACCACCTGGGGACGAACCCTATAGAAAATGGACCAAACGAGGTCAAAGGTCACGACATAGGGCTGGATCCTTTCCATTGTCCTTATGTGTCATAACTTCAGTAAAAATGGTTAGATTTCGATGAAATTTTCGTATGTGGTAGGGGACCACCTAGGGGCGAACCCTATTGAAAATGGACGAAATGGGGTCAAAGGGCAGGACATAGGAACAGGATGCATTCCATTGCCCTTATACGTCATAACTTGCGTAAATATGGTTCGATTTCGATGAAATTTTAGCATGTCATAGCGGACCATCTGGGGACACCCTATTGAAAATCGGTGAAGTAGGGTCAAAGATCAGAACATAGGAGCGGGATGCATTCCATTGCCCTTATCCATCATAACTTGCGTAAAAATGGTTCGATTTCGATGAAATTTTAGTATGTGGTAGGGGACCACCTGGGGACGAACACTACTGAAAATGAACGAAATGGGATCAAAGGTCAGGACATAGGAGCGGGATTCATTCCACCGCCCTTATGCCTCATAACTTGCGTAAAAATGCTTTGATCGAGACAAAATTTTATCATGTTGTTCCAGAAGTGTACTTTACCGGTTCTGTTGAATATCATTGAAATGGGGTCAAAGGTCAGGTCATAGGAGCGAGATTTATTCTACAGCCATTATCCTCATAACTTGAGTAATAACTTGAATAATGATTTCTGGCATGTTGGAAGGTTTATCATAATCAATACATTGCATGATTTTACTAACTTGTTAATTTTTTAAAAATGTCATTTTATTGTAAACATTTAATTATTCTGCTTTACAGGAAATGACTCCAAGTACAAATGAAAGCTTTTTGCAAGTTTTTCATTTGATTATTGTTTAAAAAATTTATTTGTTTAAAAAATTTCCCTAATGTTTGCTTTTATTACATTAGAACTACATACAGAGAAAAAAGCATTTCAAAGTTCATTGAAGAAATTGCTTACCGTATATATTCGCGTATAAGTCGACCCCCTACTTTCAGAGGAAAAAATGGTAAGAAATCGGAAACTCGCGTATAAGTCGATCCCGGAATGAGAAAAAAAAATTTCAATGAATTTATTAAAAAACATTTGAAAACGAAAAAAAATATATATATAATACTAAATTTAATTTGCATACCCAAAAACTTCACCGGAACCCTTCAAAATCCGATTCTGAGTCAGACTCGCCAAACAGTTCAAAAAAGTCTTTCTCCGTCATCGGCGTGTCATCATAAACAATCAGTATTCCCATCTATGCCTGTGTCATCAGAATCACTGTCATCATCACTCATAAAAATCTCATCATCCTCTGTGCCATCAAGTTTGTTACTAATGCAACATTTCCTGAATAATTTCACAACCATTTCCGCAGGTATCGCATCCCAAGCATTCTTGACCCATCGCGCAATCAAAACAATATCAGGCTTCTTTAGATTTCCGCCCTTAGTTTCAGTCGGCAAATCGGAACTTATCCAATCTGCCCAATACCTCCGCACATTATCCTTGAAGGGCTTATTAAGGCAGACATCTAGTGGTTGAAGAACAGATGTCAACCCACCTGGGATGACAGCAAGAGTTGTTCTTGAAATTTCTGCAGTTTTTTTCACTTCTGCACAAACGGTGTGCAACAAACATATCCCACACCAAAAGAGAAGGTTTCCTCAAAAGTGCACATGGCCTTTTGTTCCACACATTCTTTAACCAGTCAATTGTTCCGAATTCCTTCATCCATCCTTTTTCATGGGCATGAACGAGCACACCAGACGGAAAGACAACGCTTTTCGGCAGAGTTTTGCGTTTGAAAATAATTACCGGAGGTAGCTTACTGCTGTCGGCCAAACAGGAAAGAACAACTGTGAAACTGGATTTTTCGTGGCCAGTCGTTTTGATCAAGATATTTTTTCGCCCTTTCGGTGCACCGTCTTATTTCCAGGTAGGTCGAAACACATGGCGGTTTCATCCATGTTCCCTATTTGGGAAAGTTAAAAAGCAGTCTCTTTTCTCTTTTAAATTACATACTTTTGAAATTCCATTATCTTTGCTTCGAGGTCACGAGGTAACTTTTGTGCAATTTTGGTGCGCTGGCGTAGACACAACCCATAGCGGTTCATGAATCTTCTGCACCAACCTGGTGAGGCACGAAAAGTGTTATTTGCGGCTGCAAACTTTTAATCTTTTGCGAGCTTCATTGCTCGCAAACGTATACCAGTTCGCGTTACAATGTAACCATTTTGTCTGCAGCCCACAATCCAATCATTCAAGACACTTTCCAGCTCTGGGAAAGATGTCGTTCCACGGCGAAGCGCCTTTTGCGATTTTCACCAAGTCCATTTTTTTTTAACGCCAATCTCGAATCAGTTTTTCGTTAACGCCAAATTGACGTGAAGCAGCACAGTTGTTAGTATTTTCTGCAAAAGAAACCACTTTCAACTTGAATACTGCGTTATAGGACATCCGTTTCTTTACACAATCCGTGTCACCCATAATAGGAGAAGCGAGACACGTGCGATTAAGAACAAGCAACACCTAACACTGGCTGTCGCATGGCTATGTTACATCGAAGGTCAGCGCAATCAACTGGTAGTCGGAAGGGCGGAGCTTTCTATGCGCAGCTGTGACTGCGCTGTGGATACGCAAAGCCAGGAGAGAGGAGACTTTTCAAAGCGCGGAGAAATTCGGAGGGTCACGATTTCGTAATTCTACCACAGTGTTTTTTCTTTCTTTCTTTTTTTTTTTTCTTTCGGAGGGTTGCGATTTCGTAATTAATACCGCATCAGCATTTTTATTTCTTTTGGGATGGATTGCCTTTAGCCTCACGGGAAGAACTTTTGGACTTACGATGTTTTTAGACCCCGCGTATAAGTCGACCCCATTACTTTGAAGCTCTCATTTTGTCCCAAATTTCTCGACTTATACGCGAGTATATACGGTAATTGCCTTTTCTCTACCTCCTTCAAAAATCTTTCTTCCTATTGTTAATTTGAAACACGATATCAAACTAAGTCCCATGTCCTAATGCGGACAGAAGTACCATGATGTTTTTCAGATTCTTCTGCTTTTGTTCTGTTTGATGAATACATCACACCATCTACTGAGAAGAAATCATACTAAACAAATATTTTAAAAATTGAGAAATAACGGAACTAAAGGGGAAAGTGGAAACCAAGTGTTTCACTCTGTTTGATGGATACATTATGCCCTCTATTCATAAAAATTTATGCTAAACTAATACTTTAAAATTAGAGAAATAAAGGAAACAAATGGGAAAGCAGTGACAAAGTATTTTGCTCTGTTTGTTGGATACATCATGCCCAGGGGTCGAAAAATGCAGTCATCTCGTCACCCAAGGCGACCAAAGAAATTGTCTGGGCCACCACGGAAAGCATTACTGAAAAAGATGTACAGTAATTTTTGTTGTGTAATCCCCAGCTAAATGCTGATTTAATAAAAAATAAATAAAAAAAATTTTTTGCGGCAGTTTGATTTTTAAAAAAATCTGCAGGTAATTATGCAGGAGAGGGGCTATAACTGGAAAAGGAACTCCCTCCGGAAAATTTTCTCAGTTCCGGAGTTTGTACGAAGCGAAGAGGAGGGGAGGGGGAAGGGGTGTCATAACGAAAGATCGGGAAAGTTGTAGGGAGGGATGGCAGGATTTACTTTGTTTTGTACTGTTGGGAAAGACAAAACCCTGAGTGCTTGTGCCCTCTCTTCGTCAATCAGATAATCGTAAAAATGTATGCACAGCACTTGCTGCATGAACCTACACATGCATGCCTCATTTCACAGTTCCATGTTCTGTATCTTGCGTGCATTGTATTTTAGTTCGTCCTTTGCCGTTTTGACCAACATCTTTGCTGCTGATATTTTCTTTCATTGCTATTTATGTCTTCCAAAAGGAAACATTTCACTTACACTGCCGAATTTAAACGTAAAGTGGGGTCACAGCTGAGCATATGATCGTGTCACTACTCAATAGTTTTCAAAAGATCAGAAAACTAGTGCGCAGGGACATGGGAAATGTTGTGGTCTAAACCTTAAGCAAACCCATCAGTAAACTCTGCGGGAGAATTCACGGAAGTCCAACCCTATTTTTTTCTTTCTGACCTGTGTGTAAACTGACTCCCCTACTTTGAAAGCAAGATTTCTTCCAAAAACTTTCAACTTACATGTGCGTATATACGGTATTTCTGTGAATTGTTCTGCATTAGTGTTTCATGATTGAGAATGTGTCATGCAATTAGAGCTGCTGCATCGGCATGATTAAATTTTGTGCTTTATGGATGCCATGCCACTAAGCTTCTTTTGTGTCCGAAGATAAAAATATATTAAAAAAAGTTACCTTTAAAAATGAATTTCTTTATTTAATAAGATAATTTTTTTCTTACATCTTCGGACTCCGGGGTCTTTATGTGACCAACAATTCTGTCGAAAATTCCGCTTCCGGATCAACATTTGTGATGTGCGTTTTATACAGCGATTTTTTTTTCTTTTTCTGAATGTCACACAGTCTGCAAATTATATGCCCGTGCAGATTTTGCAAAGGTAAAAAAAAAAAAAAAAATTGTGAGAATTCCAGGGTCTGGGGAAAAATTAGGGTAATTCAAGAATTTGCGAGCCCAAGACAAAAAAAAAGAGTAAGTTTTTTTTTTTTTTTTTTTTTTTGCTTTTTCCGCCAGGGACAGGAAAGCTGAGGGTAGAGCATTTTTGGACAGAAGTGTACATGGCTTTGATATTATACGCCTGCAGGTCTATTACTATGGCTGGCCATTACTGCAATTTCAATAGGGGTTGGAATTTTCTTTACACCTATGTATGGAGAAAGCACGCTAAGATGATCGCATCTAACATGCACTTCATCACTGTTCAAGTTGAAGGTCGGACTTCAAAGTATGTCCATCAGGCCAAGAGGTGCCTCCTCTCTCCGACAGGGTCTGCTCATCAGCTTCTAGAACTCCACCGTTCCTTTCTTGTTGGAAATTCCTTTCTCCTCTTTGCCTCCCCCCTAGTGACAGCGTCGCACACGGCAGGGCGAAAAAAAAAACGGTTTCCTGGGACTCGGGACCTGTTGGTTTACCTACTGTATTTAGTAGCGATTCTGCATTAAGCAGGTTTTTCTTTCCTGCGTCCTGAAATATGGCTTCCATTTCTGCATTATACAGATTCTGCTTTAGTAATGTATTCATGCCATAAACATTTTAGTGGTCCAGAAAACTTTTCCGTTTTAAGTAGATTTCCGCTTTGGACAGATTCCGTTTTAGGCAGATTCGACTGTAGCAATTTTGAAGAATATATTTCATTCTTCTAAACTTTTCTGTTTTTTGATTTTTTGTTGTTGTTGTTGTTGTTGGAGATTTAACGACCACTGTGAGCAACTCAATGGGCTATAAACAGTTGCCTGTCCCTAATTTAGGGTCGCTGGTTCCAGGGAAGAGAGAGAAAGAGCCAGTGTCACAAGACAAACACATCCATGGCTCACAGGGATTTGAACATGGACCCTTCACTGATGAATGGTCATAAGCCATCGCTTAGACCACTTTTCTGTTTCACACATTAAAATTCTTCATTTCTGACTATGGAAGGCAGTGTGCACAATTATGTAAGGGAGTTTTTTATAAAATTCCTTAGACCGATAATGCTAATTTAAATTCTTCATTTCTGACTATGGAAGGCAGTGTGCACAATTATGTAAGGGAGTTTTTTATAAAATTCCTTAGACCGATAATGCTAATTTAAATTCTTCATTTCTGACTATGGAAGGCAGTGTGCACAATTATGTAAGGGAGTTTTTTATAAAATTCCTTAGACCGATAATGCAAAAACTTACCTTCGTTCGTCATGGACTTTGTGCTAGTTGTTTGGTATTCTTGCTAATATATATTGCCTATTCGATGATATTGGTATATGCCAGATGAACCAATATCCCTTATTTGATTATTAGTAAGAACCAGGATGAAGTAAAAGCCATTAAAATTGAAATAAAACTCAGAATAAAATCTGAATAAGATTACGATAAAAACAAATAAAAAATGGCAATGACGAATCCTCCAAAACTTCAGCTATGCTTCAGAAAATGTTTATCCATTGTTTTAATATTGTGTAAAATGAAACAAACACATATAAAAAGAAAATTTATACATTAAAAAAAATATTTTTTACTTACTAATAGCCTAAATTGTTACAGTTCAAGCTTGATCCATTCATTTAAAAACGAAATCCATTCTTCTTGTTTTAATTTGCACGATAACATTAATAATTTTCTCCTTCATCTCTGGATGACTGTTGAGGAAATTTTTCTCCATTGAAAGCACTGCAAGTGCATTTAGTCTTTCAGGATTCGTAGTGCTCCTTAGAAAAGTTTTTATTCTTTTCAGTGTTGAAAAGCAGCGTTCTGGTTCTGCTGTTGTCATGGGAATTGTCAAGAGGATTTTTATCAGTTTTGTAATTTCACTAATAACATCATCTAGATTATTTTCCAAGATACATTTCAGGTCAATTAATTTGCAATATTCATGCATATCAGATCTACAATATAATATTTTTTAGTTCAGTTTCAAGCTTTTCTTTGTCAATCATGGGATATGCTTCAGTGGTCAGTACTATTTCTTCTGTACGCAGTTCATTCTTAAAACTAGTGAAGCTTTTCTTGTTGAACAATTTAGCAGCTACTAAGTGTTTAGTAGAAGAATATCTGTCCATTATATCAACACATATACAGTCACACACTTCCTTAGCTTCTGCCATGAGTGTCTTTGAAGGATTCTCACATTACTTTGAGTTTCTTATTTCTAAAATAGCAGTTTTGAAAGCTGTTATATATATTCATTGACTTTAAACACTAATTTCTTGAGATTGCATTTGGTTGTAAATTACTTCAACATAAGGCATAATCTGATGAGAAAACTCTAACCAAAACACGAAATTATCATCATTCAGGTATTTTAAAATTCCTGTTGCTTCTGCAATGGTTCCATCTGCGTTTGATGTTGACTGAATTTCAGTAAGGCAGCTTTTTAAAGGTTGCAAATTTTCATGAACTCTGTTTACGGTCCGTATGTTAAAGTTCCACCTTGTAGAGGATGGACGTGGAATGTTGACGTCCATATGCTTCTTGAGAATGGATACACGTTGCAGTGACCTTGAGAAGAATGTTGGAATAGCCAAAATGTTACAGAAAAATATTCTTGCGTTCCGTGTAATATTTGCTGCATTTCTCATTATTAAATTAAGTTGATGCGCATAGCAGTGAATGAAATGTGCATTACTATAAACTGCTTTTATTTTTGCTTGAACTCCTGCTTTTTTGCGTTTCATGACATTTGCACCATCAAATGTCTGAGCTATCAGTTTTTGTCCATTTCCTTGAAGGGTTATGTCTAATTGTTCTAGAATACGTTTCGATATGCCATCTGCAGTTTGATTTTCTGGAATAAAGAATCCCAAAAAACGCTCAAATATTTCTCCATTCAACATGTAACGTAGAACAAGGAAAATTTGAGTGTGTTCCAATACATCTGTAGTGTCATCAGCCATGACAGCTACAAAGGAAGCTTCTCTGATTTCTGTCCTTATCTCCTCATGGTATATTTGTAGCAGGCAGTCAAGTATCTCATTCGGAATGATCTTAGAAACATTTTTGAAGACCGTACTGGTTTCTAAGCGATTCTTCAAATCTGGATCTAATTTAGATACAAAATTTATTAATCCTCTAAATACCCCTGGATTTACTGAATCGTCTTTTTCATCATGTCCATGTAAGGGAGTTTCAAAGTATCCACAAAAGAAAATACAGTCTATTATTTTGGATAAAATTTCACGGTTCTTTTTAACCTTTATGTTATGCACATTGATTGAAAGTCTGTATGCCTCACTAAGTTTCTCCTTAATATTTACGTTCCCTAAAAGTGACAGTGAAACCACATTTTCAACTTGCTTCTTTGACTTCTCATGTTTTTCAGTTATTTCTTTCATTTTGTTTACATTTCTAAAACCGTCTTTTGTCCGTGGTACATCACCTCTAAACAGCAAACACGGGAAGCAAAACAATGCATTTTTTTACTTCACAGCTGCAAAGCCAACTTTTCCGTTGGTACCATTCAGAATTAAAGCTACGAATATACTACTTGTTGCTGCTCATTCCTGGCTGAGATATTTGAATATCAGGTGTTGAACGCCCTCTCTTCTTCACTGTAACTTCCTCATGGAGAGCTAGCCATGAAAACTTAAGCTGTTGAAGTTCACTTACAGTCACAGAACTCATTGGGGATGCAAGGAGGCCATGGTTAAATTATTTAAATTTTCTGTAAAATAGAAGAACCGAAAAAAAACAAAAAACTATGAATTAAATAGAATAGCTGGAAGCATCAAAAATTCACAATCATCTAATTCTACACTTTATGACATTCATGAAAGAATATGGTACAAAAGTTTTAAGAGTAACACACGCGGAGCCAAAAGAAACACTACCTTACGCTTGCCCAACAGGGTCGGACTTGCATGATCGACAGTGCTCTCTCTACGTAGCGTGCTACCTTTTATCTCAGACACGTGCGCGTGCGCACAACAGTCAAACACTGTGTCGCTGGAACTGTGAAACACACAGTTCCATACAAGGATGTTTGTAATTTTTTCATGAACTAGGGGAGGGCTACTTACATTAAGCTTAAGGATTATATAATGTACAAGTATAAAGAAAGAATTAAAGAAAAACAGACTCATTATATTGAATGTTATCGATAATATCTAGTGAAAATAGGAAGTGCTGCAGTTCTGCAGTGCCTATACAGGAGCTGCGCCTGGTTGTTCACACACACCTTCATAGTCATTCCATATGCGTTTCAACTGTTGAAGTCGCAGTCTTCGTCAGTAGTCAGCGATGTTTTTGCCCCAACTGCGTAGTCATCTATGTCTTGGCCAACTGCCTAGTCGCCTATGTCTTGGCCAACTGCCTAGTTGTCTATCTCTTGGCCAACTGCCTAGGCATCTATGTCTTGGCCAACTGCCTAGTCGTCTATCTCTTGGCCAAATGCCTAGTCGTCTATCTCTTGGCCAACTGCCTAGTCATCTATCTCTTGGCCAACTGCCTAATCATCTATGTCTTGGCCAACTGCCTAGTTATCTATCTCTTGGCCAACTGCCTAGGCATCTATGTCTTGGCAACTACCTAGTCATCTATGTCTTGGCAACTGCCTAGTCATCTATGTCTTGACCAACTGCCTAGTCATCTATGTCTTGGCAACTGCCTAGGCATCTATGTCTTGACCAACTGCCTAGGCATCTATGTCTTGGCCAACTGCCTAGTCGTCTATCTCTTGGCCAACTGCCTAGTCGTCTATCTCTTGGCCAACTGCCTAATCATCTATGTCTTGGTCAACTGCCTAGTTATCTATCTCTTGGCCAACTGCCTAGTCATCTATGCCACATTGAATGACTGGGAAGGTGTGTGTGAACAACATAAGCATATCTGAAAGTTTTTTGGAGGAATCGTCATTGCTGTTTTTTATTCGTTTTTATTGTAATCTTATTCAGATTTTATTCTGAATTTTATTTCAATTTTAATGGCTTTTACTTCATCCTGGTTCTTACTAATCATCGAATAAGGGATATTGGTTCATCTGGCAAATTCCAATATCATCGAATAGGCAATATATTACGAGAACACTAAACAACTAGCACGAACTCCATGAGGAATGAAGGTGAGTTAATATTTTCACATTATCGGCCTAAGAAATTTTATAAGAAACTCCCTTACATAATTGTTCTCACTGCCTTCCATAGTCAGAAATGAAGAATTTTAAAGTGTGAAACAGAAAAGTTTAGAAGAACGAAATACATTCTTCAAAATTGCTAATAACACTTCAGAATTTGCTTAAAAACCTCTTTTTTTGCCTTTTTTCTGGATGATGACAACAGATCCAGCCAACTGCATGGTAAATAAAATAAATGTGTTAATTGAAGATTTGTAGGCTGGTAATAAGTTGTACTTTAACAAACACAAATTTTCATGTTACTGTGCAAACAGTCTTAAAACTCATTTGTAGCATAATGTTACTCATAGTTTAATTCATACACAGAACTTAAAAAAAAAAAAAAATTGAATTTAAACCTGCGGAGCCTGTTTTCGGATCTGAAAAGGATTTTCCTCCAAATTCTCCTCTTCATCTTCACTGTCTGAAGGAAACAGGGACAGCTTAGTTGTGTCCACTTCATTTTCCTGCTTTGTATGTTCTTCCTCTGAGTCGTCAGACTGGAACACAATTTTCTTGTTCAAAGAACCAGCTTTTGAGTCCTATAAAGATTGTATAATAAGCATTAAATTTCAAATTCATGAAATGTTACACACATTGCATATAAAAGCAAATAAACTTTTCAAAGCTAGGGGGTTGCACAAAAATATAATACACAGTGAGGAAAGTAATGAGACTGAATTTTTTTTTTAAATGGAAAATCCGGAAAACTTCTATGAATATATTTTATTTGAAGTACATTTATCCTGCTAATTAATACAAGAAGTGGCGTGATCAGTTAACAAAAGGAAGGACTTGCAGAGGTCATCTTTTGATATGGAGTGAAGAGCTGATGTCACAGTTCTTTGTATCTTTGTATGTCTTCAATGTCTTAAAGAGCTGATGTCACAGTTCTTTGTATGTCTTCATACTTATTTGAAGTACATTCCTCCTGCGTTAATACAAAAAGTGGCACGATCAGCCAATGAAAAAGAAAGGACTTGCAGAGGTCATCTTTCGGTATGGAGTGAGTACCTGATGCCACAGCTCTTTGCATATCTTCATACTTATTCAAAGTACATTCCTCCTGTGTTAATACAAGAAGCGGCACGATCAGCCAATGAAAGGAAGGACTTGCAGAGGTCATCTTTTGGTATGTAGTGAAGAGCTGATGTCACAGTTCTTTGAATGGTTTCATATTTATTCAAAGTCCATTCCTCCTGTGTTAATACAAGAATCAGCACGATCAGCCAATGAAAGTCCATTCCTCCTGTGTTAATACAAGAAGCAGCATGATCAGCCAACGAAAGGAAGGACTAGCAGAGGTCATCTTTTGGTATGGAGTGAGTAGCTGATGTCACAGTTCTTTGCATGTCTTCATACTTATTCAAAGTACATTCCTCCTGTGTTAATACAAGAAGTGGGATGATCAGCCAACGAAAGGAAGGACTTGCAGAGGTCAACTTTTAGTATGGAGTGAAGAGCTGATGTCCCAGTTCTTTGCATGTCTTCATACTTATTCAAAGTACATTCCTCCTGTGTTAATACAAGAAGTGGCACGATCAGCCAACCAAAGGAAGGACTTGCAGAGGTCATCTTTTGGTATGGAGTGAAGAGCTGATGCCACAGTTCTTTGTATGTCTTCATATTTAGTTGAAGTGCATTCCTGCTGTGTTAATACAAGAAGTGGCATGATCAGCCAACGAAAGAAAGGACTTGCAGAGGTTATCTTTTGGTATGGAGTGAAGAGCTCATGCCACAGTTCTTTGCATGTATTCATACTTATTCGAAGTACATTCCTCCTGTGTTAATACAAGAAGCGGCACGATCTGCCAACAAAAAGAAGGACTTTCTGCGGTCATCTTTTGGCATGGAGTGAAGAGCTGATGCCACAGTTCTTTGTATGTCTCCAACGTCTTGAAAAACTTTTTCTATTAGAGGCAGCCTTAATTTAGGGGCTAGAAAGTAGTCACACAATGATAAATCTGGAGAATAAGGAGGATGGTTGAACACACACACACTTGTTTTCGTGCCACAAATTTCTGTACACTTACTGCTCTGCGTGCTGGTGCATTATTGTGAAGAAGGAACAATTGCCCAATTTCGTACTCAGGCCTGACAGGAACAATCTTCCACAATCATTCCAAAATGGATGTGTAAGCATTACCAGTGATAGTCGTACCTTCAGGAATAAACATGTGATGCAGAATTCCCTTGTTGTCGTAAAGGCACACAAGCGTTGTCTTGATTTTAGACTTCTGTAACCTGATCTTCTTTCCTTTAGGTGATCGTGGAGACTTCCACTGAGCACTCTGTCGCTTCGTTTCAGGGTCATGATGAAAACACCCTGTCTCATCACCTGCCACAATGCTTTGGAGAACATTTGGAAATGTTCCAGCAATCTCCAGGATGCCTTTTGCATACTTGCCAACTTTGGAAAATGTGCATCAGTAAAACTTTTGCACGAACGCCATTTACCACAAAACAAAATTTAATTATATTAAATAAATGTGTAGTAAAAATCTCTGCATATGCCACAATAACTAAACAAGTATTATCTGTGTTTAAAATAATAATTTAAAAAACCATAAAATAAAATCTTAATTTTGTTCGATGTTAGCCTCGCAAACCTGTGGTGTTTCAATACTAAACTAAAATTTTCATTTGCTGATATCTTTGTTTCCCTTCTCATTTCATTATTGTAGTTTTTTTTTTAATGCCCTTGGATGACAATTTTATCCATCATGAATGCATGACAGCTTTCACTATTTTAAATAAAAGATGAATAGTGTAACTTTAAAAATAAAAATACTTTTGAAACCACGTATCAACGTTTATTAAACTGAAATGAAAAAATTTCTTTTTTTTTTTGGGGGGGGGGGGTATTTAAGAATAGAGGATACATGTTCTGATCATCGTTGGGGAAAAAATTACAGTTACGAGGGAAATCTTTGCTACATTCGATTTCCGTTTTCGGACATTTCCCCTCCATTTTCAAGTTGAAAACAAATATTTATGAAATAAAATGATATTTAACTACAACACCAGGTAGAGGAAACATCACATGAAAAATAAAATTACGATTATGGGAGAAATCTTCACTTCGTCTAACTTCCGTTTTTGAAAGACGAAACTTCCTCTTTCGAAAGTTTAGAAAAGTTTCAGGTGGAAAACATCCTCCACCACTACAAATTGCCTTAAAATTTCTGTTCAGTTATGCATCGATCTCTAGGATAACCCAAATTATGACGGAAAAGGAGAGATTCCTTGAAGCTGTCACACTCTCATGCCTAAAATTACAGCGAATTTCTTTTCGCAGTTGAATTTCCGTTTTCGGAAATTTTCATACACGAGACTGACGAAGGAAAAAAAGAGCTGAGCTTTTTAACCACACGGGTGAGAAATAAGAACATGCTGCAACACTAAAATTCTTTATGTAAATCACTAAAATTCATTATGTAAATATTAAGCTCGAGCACATCACTGTATTCTACACTGCTGGACAATTGCTAAGGACGGATGACAATAGCAACCATAAAATGGAAGGCAGGAAAATGTGGAAATTAGCATAAGTGTGGTATACAGTAAGACGTGTTGTGCGTATGGAAATTTTGGATTGCCGAACTTGTTCGTGACGTCATAGCGCTGATAAGAGATATAAAGGATTTGACGCGTATTGACCGTTGTTGTTCAAATGCAAAGTTGAAAGGGAAAGAATCAATTAACGAACTTGCAATTTTCAGTATGTCTTCCCGACATCACCTAGATGATTTTATGCGTGGCCGTATTATTGGCAAGATTGAAGAAGGGCGAAAAATAACAGATGTTGCCAGGGAGTTCGACGTCAGCCACAGTGTTGTTTCAAGGCTTTGGAAATCATTTCAAACAAATGGAGAGTGTAGCAAACGTCACGGGGGAGGTCGTGTTAGCAGTACGACACCTGCAGAAGATTGGTACATAGTGCTATCAACAAAAAGACACCGGCGCAGCACAGCTAGTGAGGTAGCAAATCAGTTTATGGCTGCTACTGGCAAGCGGACCTCCCGAAAAACTGTCGCCAGACGTTTGCATGAAGGAGGACTATACGCCCGCCGTCCTGTTGTGTGCATCCCATTGTTCAGACGTCACCGTACCGCCCGTTTGCAATGGTGCCATCAACATCGCAATTGGACTGATAACGACTGGTCTGCTGTCCTCTTCTCAGATGAGAGTAGATACAGTCTATCGTCTGATTGTCGACGACAACTGATCTGGCGTGATAGTGGTACTGCATATTGTCCAGCAAACATACAGGAAAGGGACCGATATCCGACATGTAGTGTCATGGTATGGGCTGGCATCATGATCAATGGCCGTACGTCCCTCTATGTGCTTCCAACTGGGACTATGACTGGCCAACGATACATTAATGATGTTCTGCTACCTCATGTTCGCATGTTCCGTGGTGCTGTCGGTGATAGATTCATTTTCATGGACGACAACGCAACATGTCATCGAACAGTCGCTGTCCAGGAGTGTCTTGAGAGCGAGGATATTCAACGCCTTGTATGGCCAGCACGTTCTCCAGATCTGAATCCCATTGAAAATGTGTGGGATGCTTTGGGGAGGAGTCTTGCTGGTCGCCAATGCCCTCCAATAAACAAGGACACCCTCATCCGTGCACTGACAGAGGAATGGGATAAATTACCCCAACAGCTGCTTGATGTTGTGCAAAGCATGACACAACGTGTGGAATCTTGCATCGCCCTCCATGGTGGCCATATCCCATATTGACATCTTACGCCGGAACACCTGCGGACGGTAATTGCATTTTGTTAACGTTTACGTATTCTGCACAAAATGGCCTGTTTGTCCCTTGAACACGTTCCAAAGCCTTCTGGATTTCAGAGCACAATAAATTGTCTTTCTTGTAATGTCTTGGCATTCTGACATTATTTTATTTCACTTGGCATCCAACCACACTTACTTTTTTATGCGCTATATAGCCGTTTATGATCCGTCCTTAGCAATTGTCCAGCAGTGTATATACATATATATTACATTTAACAGCAAAACAGGATAAATGTAACATCGCGGAGAAAAAAATTATTAGCGAAATCTAAGCTCTGTCCGATTTTCGTTTTAGGAAACTTTTCCTCCATTTTGAAGCTGCAAAACAAGTATTTATGGAATAAAATTATATTTAACAACATTACTCGGTAGAAGAAACTTCGCGAGAAAAATGGATTACGATTACGGGAGAAACCTTCACTCTGTCTAACTTCCATTTCCAAAAGTTTTGAAAGTCGGAATTCCGCCCATGGACGGAAAACGACCCCACCATTAATCCCTACCAAATTTCTGCATCGATCTCGAGAACCATCGAAATGACGATGGAAAAGGCGCAATTCTTCGAATCCACTGAAGAATATCGTGCCTGAAGATCGAAGAGGAATTTTCGCGTCAAATTCCGTTTTCGGAACTATTCTTCCATTTTCAAGCCGAAATGAAAATATTTATGGACTAAAATTATATTTAATAATAATACTGCGCAGAAGAAACATAGCGAGAAAAAGAGATCACGATTACAGGAAAAAATTTCACTCCGTTTAACTTCCGTTTTCGGAAGTTTTGAAAAACAAAATATCATCCCCAGACCAAAAAATCGCGACCCCCACCCCAACCAATCCTACAAAATTTCTCTTTAGTTTTGCATCGATCTCGAATACAACCCAAATGATGATGACACACACACACACAAAGCGGAATTCTGCGAACCCGCGGAAGAATCTGATGTATGAATTTTTCCTTCATTTTCAAACTGAAATACAAATATTTATGGAATAAAATGATATATAGCAACAATACTGGACAGAGAAAGGCAACATCACGGGAAAAAGAAATTACGAATACGGATTTTTTTTTTATTTCGTTTACTTCCGTCTCTGAAAGACGAAACAACGTCCCGATGCGTATGTTTACGAATTGGCAAAATTCTTCGATGCGTAGTTTTACGCGCCGAGAAAAATTCAAGATGCGTATGTTTACACGTCGAGGAGAATTCCCGATGCGTATTTTAACGCGCTGGTAAAATTTCGATGCGTACTACGCGTAATTACGCATTTTGGAGAGCTCTGGTCGGTACGTCACTTGAGCCAAGTGATGGCTTCGAGCCAAGGCTGATGCTTGAGCTCCCGGAACTTCGTGACGTACAGCTCGTACAGCGACGTCCCAAACGGGCGATTCAAAGATGACGTCATCGTGTAACACAGCGCTCGTAAGGTCCGGTAGAAAACCTAAGTGGATGGTTGCAGGGGATTGAAATATTTCCATTGAGCAATCGAAATACTAAAAAATGCGTAAAAAAATGGCTTCTAACCGTAAATCAGTAAAATCAAGCAGAAATTCGTAAAAGTTGGTAAGTATGCTTTTGTATACTCCAATTGTGCATGTTTTTGGTTGTTTGACAAAGCATGTAGAACAAAATGAGCATGCCCCCCCCGCCCCCTCCTCAAATCTTGCACTGAAATTTGACAAATCGTCTCCTTATTAACCCCGATTTCACATTCCAGAATCTTCAAGGTCACACAACGATAACTTTTTATCCTTTTGTGAACTTTCTCAATGAAGTTCGGCAGAGGCGACTTTAGATCTTCTAGGGACATAGGCGATAAGAGATTCAGGGGCACCCTTCCCCTTCTTATCGCCTCAGAAATTTTCATCAGTCAGATTAACAAAAAAAGGGGGGAAGGGGAGTGAAGGAAAAGGTTTTTGCGCTTTTTAAAAATACCATTCCATTTTCCTATTATTAGAACGCTCTGTAAGAAACAGCGCTAGGTGTAATCATTTTGTCTGTCCATGCACATCTAACTTTTTGTTTTTAGAGATATTTCAAAAATTATTTTTGTGCCCAATAGGAAATCAAATGACATTAAGTTTGGCACTTTAAATACCCATATATTTCATGAATTTACCGCTAAGGGCTACCTAAGTTGAAAATTCAAAAATTAAACTTCTATTGTGAAGAAACTATTCAACTCAGAGGGAAAAATATTTCTGTGCCTCTCAGATTAGGCTTAACTATTCCTTTTCAAATATTTAAATTTTCCAGTTAGTTCCTTGATTTCCTGCTAGAGGCACTAAGTTCAAAGAATTTGGTTTTCACAGATTTTTGAAACATTATCTTTGTGAATGGTAGGACATTAACATTCATTAAATTTGACCCACTTAAAATTCCACTGCTAGTTCATAAATTTGCCAATAGGAGTTCTCAAAGTGAAAATTTAGTAAATCTTAGCTTTATGCTACGAAGAGACCATTTATTTTCAGTTACAGCAAAAGTTATTTTTGGTTTTGATACGTTAGGAAAAACTGATTACTTTAGCAATTCACCAAAGGTGCGGGAACGGTAAGGGATGATGCTATGGGTGGCAGAAGGTTTCCTGTAAACAGAGAGACCAAGTGAGAAGTCTGGGTTGATGATGTTCTGATATTCGTTTTGAAGAGCAGAAGGGCTGTTGCAAATAAGGTTAGCTCTGTGGATGTACGCCTTTAAAACAGCCAATTTGTATTTACCAAAGGTGCAGGAATGGTAAGGGACGATGTTATGGGTGGCAGAAGGTGTCCTGTAAACAGAGAGACCAAGTGAGAAGTCTGGGTTGATGATGTTCTGATATTCGTTTTGAAGAGCAGAAGGGCTGCTGCAAATAAGGTTAGCTCTGTGGATGTATGCCTTTAAAGCAGCTAATTTGTATTTACCAAAGGTGCAGGAATGATAAGGGACGATGTTATGGGTGGCAGAAGGTGTCCTGTAAACAGAGAGACCAAGTGAGAAGTCTGGGTTGATGATGTTCTGATATTCGTTTTGAAGAGCAGAAGGGCTGCTGCAAATAAGGTTAGCTCTGTGGATGTATGCCCTTAAAGCAGCTAATTTGTATTTACCAAAGGTGCAGGAATGGTAAGGGATGATGTTATGGGTGGCAGAAGGTGTCCTGTAAACAGAGAGACCAAGTGAGAAGTCTGGGTTGATGATGTTCTGATATTCGTTTTGAAGAGCAGAAGGGCTGTTGTAAATAAGGTTAGCTCTGTGGATGTACGCCTTTAAAGCAGCCAATTTGTATTTACCAAAGGTGCAGGAATGGTAAGGGACGATGTTATGGGTGGCAGAAGGTTTCCTGTAAACAGAGAGACCAAGTGAGAAGTCTGGGTTGATGATGTTCTGATATTCGTTTTGAAGAGCAGAAGGGCTGTTGCAAATAAGGTTAGCTCTGTGGATATACGCCTTTAAAGCAGCCAATTTGTATTTACCAAAGGTGCAGGAATGGTAAGGGACGATGTTATGGGTGGCAGAAGGTTTCCTGTAAACAGAGAGACCAAGTGAGAAGTCTGGGTTGATGATGTTCTGATATTCGTTTTGAAGAGCAGAAGGGCTGCTGCAAATAAGGTTAGCTCTGTGGATGTATGCCTTTAAAGCAGCTAATTTGTATTTACCAAAGGTGCAGGAATGGTAAGGGACGATGTTATGGGTGGCAGAAGGTGTCCTGTAAACAGAGAGACCAAGTGAGAAGTCTGGGTTGATGATGTTCTGATATTCGTTTTGAAGAGCAGAAGGGCTGTTGTAAATAAGGTTAGCTCTGTGGATGTACGCCTTTAAAGCAGCCAATTTGTATTTACCAAAGGTGCAGGAATGGTAAGGGACGATGTTATGGGTGGCAGAAGGTTTCCTGTAAACAGAGAGACCACGTGAGAAGTCTGGGTTGATGATGTTCTGATATTCGTTTTGAAGAGCAGAAGGGCTGTTGCAAATAAGGTTAGCTCTGTGGATATACGCCTTTAAAGCAGCCAATTTGTATTTACCAAAGGTGCAGGAATGGTAAGGGACGATGTTATGGGTGGCAGAAGGTTTCCTGTAAACAGAGAGACCAAGTGAGAAGTCTGGGTTGATGATGTTCTGATATTCGTTTTGAAGAGCAGAAGGGCTGTTGCAAATAAGGTTAGCTCTGTGGATGTATGCCCTTAAAGCAGCCAATTTTTATTTACCAAAGGTGCAGGAATCGTAAGGAACGATGTTATGGGTGGCAGAAGGTTTCCTGTAAACAGAGAGACCAAGTGAGAAGTCTGGGTTGATGATGTTGTGATATTCGTTTTGAAGAGCAGAAGGGCTGTTGCAAATAAGGTTAGCTCTGTGGATATATGCCCTTAAAGCAGCCAATTTGTATTTACCAAAGGTGCGGGAACGGTAAGGGATGATGTTATGGGTGGCAGAAGGTTTCCTGTAAGCAGAGAGACCAAGTGAGAAGTCTGGGTTGATGTTGATGTTAACATCCAGAAAACTAATACCTGTTCTTGAGACGAGAATCCAATATTACGGAATTTGGAAGTTATAGGGGACATAAGTTGGAACAGAGTGTTTCTGGTGTGGCCAAATGATGAAGATGTCATCAGCATACCGTAACCAAATGGTGGGTTTTAAGGGGTAAGGGGCAACGATTAATTTTTCAA
Source organism: Macrothele yani (assembly GCA_039090855.1). Lineage (NCBI taxonomy): Eukaryota > Metazoa > Arthropoda > Arachnida > Araneae > Macrothelidae > Macrothele > Macrothele yani. Next base: position 14,199,941 of record CM077031.1, on the reverse strand, counting down.
TATTCCGCAAAAAAACAACAACCTCCAAACACCTGTAATACAGATGACCTTACTCCTAACACCTGCAATACGAACGCACTTTTTAACATTCCTATCATTTGGAAAGCTATTTTAAAATCTGGCAACAACTGATGCTAATACCACGTGCTTCATTCCATGGCTGATGAAGGTAGAAGTCGCTACCGAAAAGTCCCACCCCTTGTAATTTTACATAACTTATGCGTCATATGTCGACATCACGAATTATTCTAATATTTTGGGTGTTACGTGTTTCACCGCCAATTATTCCCACTATGAAGGGAAATGTTCTGACTAGTTTCGATTTCGGAGCGTCAGTATTGGTGGTTGAAAGGGATAGATACTGTCATTAATATTGATCGTGTGAGGGCACGCACATCATTACTCCATTCGAATTATGAATATTCAGGCATTTTTGGAAAATGATTGTGTCACTGATGCTTTTCTCCAGGTCATTAATTTAATTTGGACTTAATTATTTATGATTTGTTTGAAACTGACCATTCATCACTTGTGTACTCTTTGGCATTTGGTTAGCTCCTCGGTATCTTCTTAAAGGACCTTCTTTTAGAAGTTCAATGGGATGTTGCAGTGCTTTTTACAAATAATTTTGGTTCATCCTGCAAACAGCATTTTATATGAATGGTATTCCTGAAGCAAACTTCCTCCGGTCACTCAGTGTATATTGGAAGCACATACAGAAGCATCAAAACAAGACTTGGTGAACACAAAAAAGATGTTTCCAATGGTCTTCCAAAGACAACTTTATCTACACTAACCCTTGAAGACACCTCTGTAGTTCCCATTTGGAAAGAAACCAAAAAAGTTGTCCCATTCATCAACAAGGCCTCTCTGCATTTCCAAGAGAGCATTGAAATTTTGTTCACCAAAAACTGCAATTCAGAGACCCCTCACCAAATCCCATTTATTTGGATCTCTCTTCTAAAATCTGGCAACATTTTCAACACCCCAACTTCAAATTGTAGTTCTGGCAACCAGCCCATCCAGTTGATCAAGGTCGTGGGATGACCGAAAGCTACCGCTAAACGAACCTTTTACCATGCGTGACTCTGTGTGTTTCACCTGTTTTATATGTTCACTTGTTAGGTTAATTAATAACTATATTACATCAAAAATAATCTCCTTCACAGGCGAGTACCATTTCTGAATCCAAAGACTGAAATACTGTTTGGAAATACAGGGTGTCTACAAATGATTGGAGAGGTTTCGCGATCTTTTTGTGGCTGTTGTATTGGTGATATTTTGCTCCAGTTGGACGTTACCAGACACGCATTGCTCAAAGTTCACTCTGGTTGACACTAGCGGCCGCAAGAGAGCAGTACTTGTCTTGTAGTCGGTAAGATGGCTTTAAGCAGTGAGAAAGCGATTGCTGTCCTTGAATTTCATGCTAGTCAATCTGTGACAACAGTGCAATGACACTATCGAACGAAAATTAGGAAAATACCCAGCGCCAACTCCATTCGCCGATGGCATGAACAGTTTAGAGCGACAGGATGCCTGTGTAAAGGGAACTCAACGGGTCGTCCGTCAGTGCCTGAAGAAACCGTGGAACTCGTGCGGTCAAGTAGATCTTATGCAAGCGATTGAAGCAGAAGCCGTACCGCTTGCAATTGCTACAAACCCTGACGCCAGTTGACAAAGTGAGTCGCTTTGAGTTTTGTTTGCGATTTCAAAGTTTTATGGAAGAAGATGATGCGTTTTCTGATGTCTTCAGTGATGAAGCAACATTTTTTGTTAGTGGCAAAGTGAATAGGCACAATGTGCAAATATGGGCACAGAAAACCCCCCACGCCTTCACGAAGCACATTCGGGATTCTCAAAAAATCAATGTTTTCTGTGCGGTTTCAAAATTTAAAGTTTACGGCCCCTTTTTCTACTGCGAAAAGACCGTTACCGGAAACTTGTATCTGGACATTTTGGAACATTGGCTCATGCTGCAGTTGGAGACTGACAATAAGGACTTCGTCTACCAACAGGATGCAGCTCCGCCCCATTCCCATCGCAATATTCGCAAATTATTGAACGCCAGATTGAGAAAGCGATAGATCGGTCATGCTGGGAATGATGATCATCAACTGCTGTTATGGCTTCCATGTTTCCCTGACTTAACCCCTGTGATTTTTTTTTTTTTTTGTGTGTGTGGGGGTGGGGGGTTATGTGAAAGACTCGGTGTTTGTGTCACGTTTACCAGCCGATCTACCAGAACTACGGGCTCGCATCATCAATGTGTTTGCTCACATTCATAGAGACATGCTAACTGGCGTGTGGGAGGAATTTGATTACAGAGTTGATGTTTTCAGAATAACTCAAAGGGCGCATATCAAGCTCCTGTAATATGCCCATGTGTAATTTTAAAATTTTGTGATCATATGTCAAATAATATACCTACAATAAAATCGTGAAACTGCTCCAAGCATTTGTAGACACCTTGTATTTATGAAAGCATTGTCTGACTCATCTCTAAAGCTTTGATTTATTTTATGAGTTACAGAGTGGTGAATTTTGAGTTGTCACATGGTCCCAAGAAGTTAATTCCTAGATTATCTGACATGTGAAGAAAAGCATTGACTTTCCTGATTTCCTAGCACATTTTAAAAGAAAACCAAGAAGTTAAGCTGATAGAATCACTATCAAATTAAAGACCCTAAAATGGCAATGAGCTGGAAAAATTGCTAGCAAAACTGACTACCGTTAGATAACTGAAATACAAGACTGAACACCAAGGAACAGGAAAACACTCAGTAGACAACAACGTGGAAGATGGGTGGATGAAATTCGAAAGCACACTGGAGTGACATACAGAAAAGAACTCCCCAAGGCAGAGTTGTTGAAGAGACTTGGATAGATCTTTATCCAGGTCTACCCAAGTCTCCGTGCACGTGGGAGATGGGTGGATGAAATTCGAGAGCACGCTGGAGTGACATACAGAAAAGAACTCCCCAAGGCAGAGTTGTTGAAGAGACTTGGATAGATCTTCATCCAGGTCTACCCAAGTCTCCGTGAACACTTATATATAACTTTTTTAGACATCCCTTTATCCAACACTGGCATTTAACATGCCAGTGTTACAGGGATGTGCAAAGTGGGGGCAGCAGGACGCATCAATCAAATTTTACGGTTGATAAATGAATATCAGTGACGTTGAAGAAGTTGAGAAAACGTTTTACTGTGAGAAATCGCAATGCTATGTGGCATGTTTATTTTAGTAAAAATAATTCATTATACAATTCAATAGAAAACAACTTGAAATCAGAGAGTAATATTTATTGTTTTGTTCAGTAACGGATACTGCAGGCATTTTTTTTTTTTAATTGTGAAGATTTTAGCATTCATCATTTGCATGACCAGCACTATGACAGTGGGGCCAATATGAAGGAAAAAGACAACAGACTTCAAGAAACACAATTTTTCGACCTAAATCCTTTATGCAATTAACGTACTTTGAGCGGCTCATACTTTAAATCTGGTCATAAATAACGACGAAAAAATTTCTCTAAGAAATTCTGAACATTTTCAGCATTGTTCGAGAAATATAAACTTATGTTTTCTTTTCTGAATTACCTTATCATTGGAAGATTTTAAAGAAAAAGTTTCCAATGTTGACCATAAAACCGTGCACTGAAACAAGGTGGGTAAGTAGGATTGATGCAATATAAGGGTAACGAGGTCTGGGGTACAATTTGGATTACATCCAATACAATTTGGATTACATCCAAATTGTACCCCTGACCTCGTTAAAAGAATCTTTTAGAGACAGTGATACATGAAATTTAACAATTCTTTCTTGGAAAAAAGAATAAAAACTAATAAACATGCAAGTTTATTTGTTCCAGAAAGACTTGGTACATTATTTCAACAAAAAGAAATGTTAGTATCAAATTAATGCAAAATCTATAGTAGTTATAAATCTGTAGTCTACCTGTATTTTTTTCTTCAGTTTTCCACGAGACAATTTTGTTTTATGAAAACTCTTAATTTAAGGGAAACAGAAAATGATGTTGCTAAAGGTATTTATTTCACGTAAAAATGAATAAAAATTGAAAATTTTTTTGTACATGGGGCGAAAAATCTGAGCTCTCACCCGGGCAGCAAATGTCCTTGGTACGCTCCTGTGTTCTTAAATCTAAAATTATAGCTAAACATGCTTTTCTTTGTACATCCATTCTCAGATGCAGAAGCAGAGATATTCATTGTATTTTCCGTAGCTACTCGACTGCAGGGGGGGGGCGTACATAGAAATTTTTTCGTATGAAAGTGTTTGAAATCCATCAGGACAAAATAAAAGTTAATGAAAAACAGAAGAAATTGAAGCATTTTTTCTAATGCCAGTTGCATTTTAACAATGACATGAATCACTGGGGGGAGGCCCCCTCTAAATACGCCCCTGCTCGACTGGACTGGTGCCGCTGATGGCCTAGTAGTCAACATTCGTGACTGCTACGGAGAAACCTCAGGTTCGAACCAGAGCCTGATTTACGCAAGGGCTCACGGCACCCGTGCCCAGGGCCCTCAATTTAAGCATTCACATTTAATTTTTATTATTAAGGTCCGCAAAAACGGTGATGTGCACCATTTAATTTTCACCAAGTTCAAATATGCATCGATATGTTGCTTAAGATCGATTATTAGTATCCATTGAAAGATGGCAATTCGGCAGTCTGCACTTGTTTAAATTTGTTTTATTTTTTAAATTAACATGAATATTTAAAGAAATATTTTTTACTAACCCATGTTTGATGTTCCTGCCACATCGTGGGCAGAAACATGGGTTTGTAAAAATAGCTCGCTCAGAAGAAAAAGAATGTGAAAATAACTTGCTAAGAAAAAGAATTTAGCTCGCTGATTACCGATTTTGAACGCCCACTGAGATGAATACAAAGTGAGTTCATGTGGTTTTGTGTCAGTGACTGGAGATAAAATGTTTACTTTTAATTTACAATTTTTTAACATTTATTGTTTCTTGTAGTTATTAAAGTAGATAGTACTTGAATATTAAGGCAGGCACTTCTTGTGCTTTATACAATTATACAATAAGTGGGAGAAACACGTGGGGTGCTGCCTTAATACGCAAGTACTACTGTTAATTTATTAAGAGTACGATTCAGGCACAGGGATGCCTCCCCCCCCCCCGAAGTTGTTTGTGCCCAGGGCCCCACTAGTCTTAAGTCTGTCTCTGGTTCGACCGCTCAAATCGCTAAATATCCGCCATGCATTGGATGGGCACGTTAAGCCGTCGGACCCCGGGTACTGGCCTCCCGGTAACAAATAAGGGAGTCTTCCTCCCCATTTCTACCTCGCTTCCGATTCACTTTTTTTATCAGGCACTCTAACAAAAATCTCCGAGCTTCCTATTTTCTAAGGGTTGTTTAAGATCTGGTGTCAGACACACTTTTCTTAAAATCCTCTACATATGATCAGGACTGGTACTGAAACAAAGCAATGACGCTTAATAATAAGCGTGTAAGGTGTGAAAATAATGACGGGATGATAAATAAGAAAGTAATGACGGCGCTGTAATGAAATGCATTAAAGACAGTATTACTGTATGTGTAACGTATTTATTTCTTCGCTTCCGAGTTGCTCAGGGTAGTCTGTAAACCCCGTAACAAAATTTAATTGCAATTAGATGTTCAGTACAATATCAAATACGGGCACAAGGGCAGAAACCAAACGTGTCATAGCTGAAAAAAAATTTAAAAAATCGCACATACCAAATTTCTCAGTGACGATTTGATTTGCTCCGCCTGCAAACTTCTTCCTCGTTTCTGTTCTTTCAGAGACAATAAACGGCGAGTATTAGAAAGCGTACGTTTATCTGGAGCTTTGAGATCACTCTCCATTTTCCCAAAAATAAACAAACGGAAACATATAACCACAAACACGTGCAATTAGGAAGTTACGGTTTTGTGCCGCTCCTCCAAATACGTCACGTGATGCGCTGCCCACGAGGTAGCAAAGACCTTTAAGATTTCTATCTCGTTGTTTAAGATACATAGACTGGAAAACCGTAAGTTAACCAGGCGACATTTTTTTTTTATTTTTTTTGATTGGAGGTTTAACGACCACCGTGAGCAACTCAATGGGCTATAAGCAGTCGCCCATCCCTAATTTAGGGTCACTGGTTCCAGGGAAGGGAGAGAGCCAGTGCCGTAAGACAAACAAAACATCCATGCCACACCGGGATTCGAACCCGGACCCCGTTCGGACGAATGATCAGAGGCCATCGCTTAGACCACTGCGCCACCGGGGCGGCCAGGCGACATTTGAAGTTCAGTGTTGTACGTCAAGAATCTGTCACATCTCGTCTAGGCTTCTCACCACCTTTTTTAATGTTTCCTCTGAAAAATAGAGATGTTTTAGTATTTTAAATGCAGGATAGTTTGCTAGTAACCTTTTGCACTTACTTTATCTTTAAGCATTAAGTTAAGGTACTCAGTTTTTCCTAGAACCTTGTCACATTTACTGTGACTTGCAGTTTCAATCTAGGTTTCTCACCTCCTTTTCTAATCTTTCCCTTGAAATAAGAGTTGTTTTAGTATTTTAAGTGCAGGATAATTAGCTAGTATTCTTCTGCACATACTTTATCTTTAAATATTAAGTTGGGGACTCAGCTCTTACTAGAAGCTTGTCACATTTACCGTGAATTGCAGTTTCAATCCAGGCTTCTCACCTCCTTTTCTAATCTTTCCCTGGAAATAATAGAGTTGTTTTAGTATTTTAAGTGTAAGCTAGAAACCTTGTTCACTTATTTGATATCTAAATATTAAATTGAGGGACTTAGTTTTTACTAGGTCCTTGTGTCTTTTTTTTTTTTTTTTGATTGGAGGTTTAACGACCACCGTGAGCAACTCAATGGGCTATAAGCAGTCGCCCGTCCCTAATTTAGGGTCACTGGTTCCAGGGAAGGGAGAGAGCCAGTGCCGTAAGACAAACACAACATCCATGCCTCACCCGGATTCGAACCCGGACCCTCTCGGACGAATGATCACAGGCCAACGCCTTAGACCACTGCGCCACCGGGGCGGCGATCCTTGTGTCATTCACCAGGGTATAAAGTGAAGGTTTTCTGGTTAAACCTACAGATGGTTGCTAACTCGTGTTTCTTTTCTGAGACTTTTCATCCTCGAGATTTGTAATTGTCTAAACTCTAAATTATATGAAGAGGGAATTTCTTTCTATCATATTTAATTTTAATTATTTTTTTCTCCCGTTTAGTAGATGTTACGAACTCATAATAGCCGCCCCGGTGGCGCAGTGATCTAAGGCGCTGGCCTCTGATCATTCGTCCGTAAGGGGTCCGGGTTCGAATCCCGGTCAGGCATGGATGTTGTGTTTGTCTTACGGCACTGGCTCTCTCCTTCCCTGGAACCAGTGACCCTAAATTAGGGACGGGCGACTGCTTATAGCCCATTGAGTTGCTCACGGTGGTCGTTAAACCTCCAATCAAAAAAAAAAAAAAAAAACTTCCAAAATTAAAAATTTTGTTCTCGCCAACTTCTCTTAAGAATAAACAAATGGCCACATTAAAATATTTTTTGACATTACTTAGAGTGTGAAATACGAAATTCATGCAACTAGATCACGCAGTTTGCAAGCAACTGAAGTCGAAACATATTTTACACGTAGGACAAGCAACGTTTCCCTTCAGTTATTTCATATCCCCCAACATTACGATAATGATGTTTTCTTTAATCGTAAGTTAAAAGGCGCAATGTTTATTTTTTTTTTAATTGAAAGTTTAACGACCACCGTGAGCTATTCAATGGGCTATAAGCAGACGCCCGTCCCTAATTTTGGGTCACTGGTTCCAGGGAAGGGAGAGCCAGTGCCGTAAGACAAACACAACATCCATGCCTCACCGGGATTCGAACCCGGACCCTTCACGGACGAATGATCATAAGCCAGCGCTTAGACCACCGCGCCACCTAATTTATACCCCATTGAAAAAAAAATAATGCGCAGTATTAAAACAACGTAAAATTTCTTCTTTCGCGCAGTTAAAAGAGCTTAATTAACGTTGCTTACATAGAACAAGGAGCATAGAACACGCCGTTTTATCCAAGGAGGTTAGAAGAAGGAGGAGGTATCAACAGCACCTCTCTGTGGGCTGCTGACGTGGCCACTTTATCATCGCTGACTACGCCAATGCGCCCAACCCTACAATCTCCAGTACATCTCTATGGGGAAATCGCGATTTTGAATGGGTTTTTGGACCCTTACTTCACCCATACAGTCATGAAAAAAATTGAGGCTGAAATATTCATTCCCACAATTAAAAAAAATAAAAAATAAATAAACAAATTTGTGTTGGTATTTCTTTAAAAAATTGAACAAAATAATGATTTTTTGAGCCGAAGTGCATACTGTTCATGGCTACGTGCATACTGCGCTTGTGCAAGTAGCCATGTTTAAAATATTATCAGAACTCTAATGTTGAGAAATACTAAGTGCGAAATATTCCTTGTTTGTATCCTTGTTTTGCATGGTTTGCATGCGCTAAGTGTAACTGATTCAGGCACAGGAAGTGACGTCATGTTGCCGAACTTCTGCAAACTCACACTACCTCAGAGAGAGTATCAAAACAGCTGATCTGTTTCGGTACTTGAAGTCGTAATAAGCCCCAAATCTTTAGCCGCCCCGGTGGCGCAGGGTCTAAGCGACGGCTTATGACTATTAGTCCGAAAGAGGTCCAAGTTCGAATCCCGGTTAGGAATGGATGTTGTGTTTGTCTTACCGCACTGGCTCTCTCGCTTCCCTAGAACCAGTGACCCTAAATTAGGGACGGGCGACTCCATATAGCGCATTGAGTTCCTCATGGTGGTCGTTAAACCTTCAATAAAAAAAAATCTTTAAAATTAAAAAAAATGACAAAAAAAAAACATTACTGGGAAAATTTTTTTAAAATATGAATATCAAACATATCGCTTAAAGTTCGTACTCGATCTTCCTCAAGGGGGAGCTCCGAACCCGAGGACTCCTCCCTTGGCTACGCTACGCCTATCCTTCTACCAGGTGCCAGGTCGCAGTTTTCGAAAATTCATAGCACAGATCAGGTGCCAGAACTTTCTTTTAGTGGTGCAGTGGTCTAAGGCGTTGGCCTCTGATCATTCGTCCGTAAGGGGTCCGGGTTCGAATCCCGGTCAGGCATGGATGTTGTGTTTGTCTTACGGCACTGGCTCTCTCCCTTCCCTGGAACCAGTGACCCTAAATTAGGGACGGGCGACTGCTTATAGCCCATTTGAGTTGCTCACGGTGGTCGTTAAATCTCCAATAAAAAAAAAAAAACAAAAAAAAACAACTTTCTTTTAACCAGATTTCGCTATCATCCTGGGCATCTAAAAATATCAGGAAGCTATTGTTTCTAATTTAAGGTTGGTTCCAGGGAAGGGGAAGAGCAAAACGTAGGAACACACAGCTTCTTTGTTTATCTAGGACTCGATTCCGGGTCCAAAATGGAACTCCATTTTTCTACACCCATTCCTAAAACAAAGAAATCTCAGCTTATCATTGTCTAGGGCCGTATTGCTTCTAAAATGCATCGGACGTCTCTGCCGACCTATGATTCACCCAGGACGGAGCTTTATCCTATAAATTTTGCTTGGTTTTTTTTCCCGGGACCTCGTTCAACTGTCACGGGTCTTTAAATTGTTGATATTTTGTTGTATCGAAGTCAAGTCGAGGCATGTTTTTATATGTGGTTGTGGCATTTATCTGTAATCTCGCTCCTGTTCCTGTGAATATATAAATAGGATTAAAATGGCAGTGTTTGTGTTTTGAAGTGGTCTTCAGCATCGGAATATGCTATGCTAATTTTTGCCGTGTCATCTCATCTACTAAAAACAAATGTTTTTGATCCGTGAATCATGTCATTTACGTACACTAAAGGTATTTTGAAGATATCTGTTGCACAGATATGTCAGAATATAGGATGGCATGCAGTGCAGACATCACCAATGGAAATTCTTATAGACATTGCTCATCGTTATATTCTTGAACTGTCGAAAACGGTTCACAGATATAGCAATCAATGTGAGTATTATGTTACTTCGCCATACATTCTAACAAGTAATTCTTTTACCGATCATCAGGTCGTCATCTTTCTATAAATCTGAATGACATTTGACTCTGCACACCCTAGAAATCGCATGCAAACACGAGCCCATTATATTTCACGGTGTATGTGCAAATAGAAGTTTATATTTGTCGTTCTTGAGAAGTTGCCATGGAAATTCTATTAAAAAATACACAACTTCACAGTAGCATATCAAGATCTGTAAATTGCAGAGAAGTAAAGAGTGTTGAATTTCCAATTGGAAGAAATTTACAGATTATAGCGCAAAATTCTAAGTCCGTGCGTATTTAGTGCATGCAGTTTTTTTGTTTTGTTTCATCTTTCAGTATTGTTTATTCCGTACATGTGTAATACTGAACGTGGAGAGAATTAATTGTTTATTATGTGGCTGAATATAGTTTTAACATCCCAAGGTCAAAATGTAAACATTTGAATGACCACAGTTTGGTGAATGCATTGCATTCGATTTTGCTATTGATAATACCTATCTGCAGTTTATTTTGCATATTAATTATACTATCTATGATGAAGCCATGTTTTGATAAAACATTAATAGTCATATGAAAGTTAAAATTCACTGAAAAGAAAGTATAGTTTAATAAACAATTATGTCAGTTATTCCTTAATCTTAAAAGAAATTGCAAGGAAAGTTGTGTGTTTTAAATTAAAAAACAAAAATATAAATAATTCTTTAATCAGGTAGTTTTATTTTTCAATTATGTTTTGAAAAATGGCATCAATGATGATAGAATTTTTGTGTACATCAAAACTTAATTGATAAAATCATTTGCAGTGTGACCTTTATTTGCACTATTCCCATAGAGTGCACCAAGACCACAATTTTTTTTTTTTTTTTTTTTTTTGTATGCAGTTCTTCTAATCTTGCTTGTAAAAGATAATCTGCCGCCCCGGTGGCGCAGTGGTTTAAGGCGCTGGTTTCTGATCATTCATCCAAAAGGGGTCTGGGTTCGAATCCTGGTAAAGCTTGGATGTTGTGTTTGTCTTATGGCACTGGCTCTCTCCCTTCCCTGGAACCAGTGACCCTAAATTAGGGACGGGCGACTGCTTATAGCCCATTGAGTTGCTCACGGTGGTCGTTAAACCTCCAATCCAAAAAAAAAAAAAAAAGATAATCTATCGTTTTTTCTGCTTGTTGAAATTTTGTTTGAAGTGAGTTTTTCAACATTTGTTGTGACTGAAATTAGAGAGCTTTAGGGTCAATTGGGTTTATTTTGGTTGTGTATTAGCAGAGACGCATAAGAAGTACTTTTTAAACGTGAACTTAATTGATTTGATAAAGAGCAGCCCCGGTGGCGCAGTGGTTTAAGTGACGGTTTCTGATCATTCATCCAAAAGGGGTCTGGGTTCGAATCCTGGTAAAGCTTGGATGTTGTGTTTGTCTTATGGCACTGGCTCTCTCCCTTCCCTGGAACCAGTGACCCTAAATTAGGGACAGGTGACTGCTTATAGCCCATTGAGTTGCTCACAGTGGTCTTAAGCCTCCAATTAATAAAAAAAAATTATAAATAAGCACAAATTGTATTTGTTTTTGCTCACAGGAAAATTTGCGTAGCAATTTTGTAGTATTAACCAGTACAAAACTGCAATTTTTTATGAGTTGAAAGGATTTTTTAAAAGCAACTGAGAAGAAAATGAATATCAAAGTTTAGTTGATTTTGTGTAGCTCTCCGATACATTATCTAACAGGATACTCCTTGGTAATGTGGGAATCGGCATATTGGAATAGATTTCTATGTAGAAAATCAGATAAGAGCGAATTTTGATTTTCACTCGTTTAATTTTTAATGAAGTCTAAGTTCTATGTATGATTTTCTGTACTCTAATAGATGAAGGAAACCATCGTGTGAAATACATTAGGCTGATAGCTTTCATGACACAGAATATGTAAGCCTGTTTGTTTAATGTACGCAACTATCTCAGTCCCACTGTAGTTTAGTTTTAGATTTTAAGACAACCATGGATTATATTCTATGTCAAATCAACAACAACAAAAAGTATATATATTACTACCTTAAATTCACACTTGAGTATTCTTGTGCTTTAAAAAAGGGCACTGTGTTAAAAAAAATGCTCAAAGCTGAAATTTTATCTCATTTCTGATGGCATAAAAAATAGCAAATATTCTTGAAATAGATTTAAAAGTAAATTATGGTGGCATATGAACATTTTTTTTTTTTTTACATATAGTACAAAACAGGTTTTCCCAAGTAAAATTTTTTGGTAATAATATAGTTCAGCGGTCGCATATAATTACCTCAAATATCTTCCTGAAATGCACACTTGTTTTGTAATTTTTTTATACTGAATCAGTCTGCGGAACACGCACTTTTGCTGTTTAAATTAGTGAAAATGAATTTTAGAAATTGGTACTTACCCATCGTGAAGCTTCAGCACCGGCCATTTGCAATAGCACATAAAGTTGTTTCCACTGCATGGGTGTCGTCTGCTACGTGAAACTTCCGGTTGCCAACCGAAGAGCAGCAGATGAGTAAAAGTCTGATCATCATCATTCTCTCCAATTACAGGCGAACGGAAAAAGCATTCAACTACCAATTTTCACGTGACACAGGAAAATCGGATCATGTGCGTTTGCGTTGGGAAATTTTTGGGTAAAAAGGGAAACTTCGTTTTCAATATTTTGCAACACTCAGATCATCATCCTACATATTTTGTTTCATCATTGTGTAACTCTCGCTTCCCACTAAAAGGTTCATATTATGCGTTGTATCTGGAGGTAAAATTTGTTTTGAGTTGTTCAAATTCTTGCTCATTATGTCAATTTGTCAAGGATGCTCGTGCAAGCTCTTGGATCTCACAAAACTTCGAGACAATAAAGAAGATCTCGTCGACTTAAATAGGAAGGTCTGATCGACTAAATAAGAAGATGCACTGAGATTTTCCTGTGTCACGTGACAATTGGTAGTTGAATGCTTTCTCCGGTCGCCTGTAATTAGAGAGAATGATGATCAGACTTTTACTCGTTCCCTGCTCTTCGGTGGCAACCAGATGTTTCACGTAGCAGACGACACCCATGCAGTGGAAACAACTTTACGTGCTATTGCAGATGGCGGGTGCTGAAGCATCACGGTGGGTAGGTACCAATTTCTAAAATTCATTTTCGCCAATTTAAACAGCAAAAGTGCGTGTGCTCCGCAGACATTCAGTATCATAAGATCACGGACAAGTGTACAACATGCATACAAAAAGATATTCAGGATAATTATATGTGGCCGCCAGAGTTGTATAAAAATAAAATGTATCTGCGTACACAACCATTTAAGCAGAAAACTTGCTGCAAACCCGCGGATCACAATAACAATAGAATAAAATAATTTAAAGACAAATTAATATAACAATAAATAATTATTTATTAGAAGATTACAGAGAGGACAAAAGTACATTACGACTGAATGCTTAGAAATGGAATTTAAGGCCAAAACTTTAAAATATTGAACCATGAACCTCATAAAAACAACATACTTATTAAAGAAAGTTTTTATATCTAGAAAAGCAGTTCCGTTAATGAACCTTCAAAAATTATAAATAGCATTTTCAACAGCTTAATTCAAAAATAGTAGACTTATAAAATACAAAAGGAAAAGATTTAATTTTATAACTGGCAACTGCAAGAGAAACCTGGCAATAAAATTTAAATTCTTTCTGTGTAAATGGAACTTTTGTTACAGTTCCTATATATTGAGAACAGGCCTTGATAAAATCAAGAGGCCAGAAACGTCTGTAAAAACAAAACAAGTCACTATCGGAAGATGTGAAAAATAGTTGAACATTCTCACGTTAAGATAGAATTAAATATATTAATCTGAGTAAAGCCTTGAGTAAGTGATTTGATTGCTGTAAATAATATTTTTATTTTTTTAATCTACAAGCCAAAACTATCTGCAAAATCTGCTAATAATTTGGAAACTATCCGCATATGGTGTACGTCATATTCTGTGACTCTGGTGGCCGCTAAACTATATTATTACTAGTTGTAAATGCAAGGGACTTTTCGAGAAACTGAAAAGGATCGGAGCAAAATATAATATCAGGCTAGCTCCAGATCTTAATAACAAAATAAAGAAATTCTTGCCAGCTTTAAAGCAGAAAGAATTGGACATCCAATTGCAGGAAGGAGTAATTTACTGCATCGACTGTAACTGCGGACTCAGCTATATAGGAGAAACAGGGAGAAGTATTAAGGTCCGAATGAAAGAACACCAAGCAGCTATTAGGAACATTGGGAACAAAACAGGGCTAGACAGACATGTACAAGCAAGTGGACACTCCATAAATTGGGACTCAGTGAAAATAATCGCCCACCAGTCAAACTTAGTAAAGAGAAAACTAGAAGAAGGGATCGAAATAGCAAGAAGAAGAAGTACCACAATTAACGATAATTGCGGATGGTCTCTTCCAATTGAGTGGCAGCAACTACTCCAGTGACATAGTCCTGATGACGAACTAGGCTTTAGTTCGAAAATTTGACAACCAACTTTCATTAAAAATAACCTCTAAAAGACCCGTAAAAAAAGTTATTCCACAATATATTATTACTACAAATTTTGAAGATGACAATCCGATTTTTGGCGTAAATGTGACAAGGATGGTAAGTCAGATAATATCCGAAAACTTGAAAATTTTCATCGTCCTGGAGCGGGACTCGAACCCGCGTCTCCCAGAAAACGCCCGGGTATGCTAACCATTACAGCACCCAGAATGACCAAGTTTCAAGTTTCCGATCAATTTGAATTTAACCATCACAGGATTCGCTAGTCGAAGCAACCGGCATTCATGTTTAGCGAATCTGGAGGTTAATAATCCTATCCTGTGATTGTCCGGAGAGTCCTGCTCCAGGACGATGAAAATTTTCAAGTTTTCGGATATTATCTGACTTACCATCCTTGTCACATTTACGCCAAAAATCGGATTGTCATCTTCAAAATTTGTATTATATGGCGTAATCCCGTATTTCTTTCACGATATATTATTACTGATTTTTCTAAGTCAAACTTCACTATTTGACCTTAAATACTAAAATGTGGTTCCCATGTTTTTCTTAACAATTTTATTGTTGGAATATTTTCGCAAACACTGCTGAGTATTTTCAAAATGGAACGCCAAACAGTTCAGGCATGTCTTCCGCAAACTAGCCCGTCAAGTTGTTCCGGAAGTGGTCTCTGGCACCGCTGTGTATCTGTAAGCAGGACGCATTACTTGTAGTGCAACTCCCCTCCCAAAAAAGTGCTGTTAAGAGAAAACAAATATCTCACGTGCAAAATAAACATGTGAAATAATACAGGGTGATCCGTTTGGGTAGGAATAATTTTAAAATACTGTGGTCTGGCTCATAACATATATTAAGTCAATATTTGGCAGAAATTATCTTTATGGATGGGAGTTTGTCCAGGTCTCTACATGACCGCCTTTGTGGACTCAGCGGAGTTCATACCCAGGGTGCTCAATTTTTGCCATACGTGTTTTCTAACATCTTTGGCGTGCTTTGTGTGAATGCTGCAGAAATTTTAACCTTTAAGCCAACCAGGCTTTGAAGATGTACATAGATGATGTTCTTCATATATGAAAAGGGGGGAGTGCAGTAGCAGCTCGTCGCTCGTGGTTGGAAAAATAGGTGAAGAGCTACAAGAGCAATATGAAAAGATATCTACTGTCTTCAATGAAAATCACCTTATGAGGACTGACCTGTTTTTTGTATATTAGATCAATTCTTCTTCCTTTTAAAGCTGCAAATTTATCGATTATGTCGTCATATTTTGTTCATCATGTCGTTTCTTCGTGAGCATCAACAAAATATCTTTCTGAATAGAAATATTTGCCAAAGAAGCAAGTCTATCTTGAGAAATAGTGTTTCTTGAGTAAGTTTGTATTCTTTTAAGGCAAGAAAAACTTTTTTCCACTGACATACTTGTAGATGGAATGGGTAAAATGAGGGCAACCAATTCATAAGCTTCTGTAAAAATGTCTTTATCTTCATGAAACACTCTAAGAAGTTCTTAAGGTGATACCTTCCTTAATTTTTCATTGCCACATACAAGACTCAGTTCATTTTTAAGACACTGGAGTTTAGTAAATATTTTTCTGTAAAAATGTAGATTTTCAAAAGCGTGAGAGGGAAAGCATGAATTAAATTGTTCGAATTTGGTTGTGTTAGCAAGACAAACAAATTGAAGTTTTTCACAGTCTTAGAATCCCCAGGAGCAGAAAGTACTTAAAACTGTGACGTATATCGCAGAACAATGTCGCAGAACCCTTGCAGAACATTTTCTTTTTAATCTTAGATGTCGCAGAACCCTTGCAGAACATTTTCTTTTTAATCTTAGATTTCAATGTCTTGCGGAAAATACTTTTTTTATCTTAGATTTCATTTTTCTTGTAGGATGCTTTTATTTGTAGAACATATTTTGTTAAATCTTAAATTTCAATCCCTTGCAGAACATTTTTTATCTTAAATTTGCAAGCGCAGGGCTCGCTCGCGTGTCGGATCTGCCGGTAACTCCTCTTGTCTACACTCCCCGCTCTTCTCCCCGGAGCACCAAACAATCCCTCGTCCTCCCCCACACATCCATCCACCCACCCCTACCATTCGGGATGGTTGCTGATTGTTTCTCCCTGAGCTTTTTCAAGGACCCTTTCCCCCCTCCCCGCTACTATGTTGTGAAAGCGGGAGGCACCAAGCCATGTTAAACCACACATTGCTGGGGAGAGTGTTAGGTGTCCATCTTGGAAAAAATCATCTCAAGTCAGCAACAACTGAGCACGCGGGATTGCGGGATTCCCGCCCAAAGTTTTAAACTCTCGCCTAAGTAAAGTTGCTAGGAAGAAGTCTTCCTCCTTAGAAAATTTTAAGGAAAAATAAAATATATATAAATATAAAATCTGGATCTGTATTTTGACCACTCACAAAATTTGAGCTTTAAAAACGTATCTTTCATAAAATTATGTGCTTTAAAAACGAATCCTTCTCTGAGTTACGAATATTACGGTCAAATACATCGTGAATAATTTGTATTCTGGTCGGATACATCAGGAATAATTAATTTTATAAACACGTTAATCGGCTTTCATATGTAGCGGCCTGGACAATTCATTTTGCATGTCACCAACTGTTACAAATCAGGCACAAGAGATCGATACAAAACTGAAGAGATTAATGTGTGTGTGTGTACAGGGGTCGTTTCCCATCAGGGAACATTATTCAGTTCTTCAAAACTTAAAATTTTTTCCGTAATCGTTATTTCTTCTTCTTGTGAAGTTGCCTCTGCCTAATATTGTTGCTAAATATCAGTCTATTGTATAAATTTTTTGTATTTCAGCTTGAAACTGTAGGCAACATTTTCTCGAACACGTAAATTCGAAGAAGCGAAAATTTCCCTGTAATCTTTAGGCATGAGTTTCTTCCGCGGATTCAGGAAATTTTACCTTTTTACATCATTTGCACCATTCTCGAGAGTGAAAAGAATTGAAAATTGCAAGGTGGGGTGAGGGATGACGTTTTCCGGCTGTAAACGGAATTCTGTCTTTCAAAACATCTTTTTTTTTTGCTAGACGGAGTGACTATTTTTCCCGTAATCGTAATTTTGTTTTCTCGCAATTCTTTCTGTTCAGTATTAATGCAAAATATGATTTTGTTCAATAAATTATTGTGTTTCAGCTTTAAAATGGAGGAAGAAATTCCGAAAATGGAAATTGGATTGAGCGAAGAGTTCGAAAAAACTGTGCTCCACTCAGAATAACTCTGACATAGCTCCCTTATGTTGTGATATTCAGAAGATAACAGGCTACATAGCTGATCTATTAGAATAATACAGTGTATATTTTGAAAATGAGGAAATTGTTGACATAATTATAACGAGCAGGTATTTTATTGAATTTTGAATAATTAATACAAATTGTATTTGAATATTTCCAAGAACTCGTGTCAGTTCTAAGCAGAAGAAAGAATTGAAAGATATTTCCAATTTCATTGAATTTTTAAAGTTTTTTCCATGTGTTCCACACTTTGAAGAAAAAAAAAAGATTTATTCTTTAGGTTATACTCTTTTTGTCACTTGGGCCTATAGAAATATGTAAGAAAGTAGGATAAGTGGAACATTTTTTCCAGATTAAAGCTCTCTTAAAACAAGCTCGAAATGAAAGCAGAGATTCCAAAATTTATTAAGTTAGTTGTTTTTATTCTTTCTCTGCCTGTCTCCGAGGCAATTTGTGAATCCTGGGGTTCAACAATTGACATATTGTGTAAGTAAAAGACCCAATATTAATTTAATGACAGAGATGATGTTATAGTTGGAACAAATGATAAATGAATGTTTATAATGTCAAAAGAGCACAATTTGGACATAAATCAGTCCAAGAAATACTGAAAGCTGCCCTAGTTTCAATGTATGGACCAAATTACCAGATACACTTTACAAATAATAATTCATCTGTATCAGTGGCACACTATTTAACTTTAAAAGTTATTGACAAAATATCAAATTCTTAAATACCCTGGTTCTAAATAAATTTATTTGATTTAAATAATGTGTTTTTATGAATTGTTGTATTTAACAGGGGGTTTCAACTGATAGTAATTTTTTAATGTTTGTTTTACTTGTGATTTATTCACTTAATTTTTTTTTTTTTTTTTATGAAATTTGGTCAAAGTATTTCGTGCTTTGCCTGAAGAACATTTGCAATTTTTGGAAGTCATGTTTCAGAACACTGAACATAATTCTGCTCCTAGGTTGAAATCTTATATCCATTTCCATAAGAATGTGGTCTAAAATTTCAAAATACAATTGTTTATAATTAAAAAAATTTTTGTGTGTGTGTAAGAGAAGCATATTCCCGTTTGGATCTGCTTATTTCTGTAATTTCGCTAGCTTTTCCAAACAGTGTTTCAAATATTTCATCGTTCCTTTTATGACTCAAAATTTCACGAGTTTTTTTAATTTGAGTTACACAGTAGTTTATGTCGAGTGATTTTTTCTGCAAAATTTCAAATAATAGATCAGTGGGGCCAAAAATTTTATTAAATACTATTGCCAAAAATGTAAATTTAAAAGTGTTCATATTATTAAAAACCCCTTGGCAAGTTGAATTGATTTTTTGTCTGATTGTTCACTATTTGTCAGAAATTCTAATACTTCCTTCAATTTATTCCAATCTTCAACAATTACACTTACTAACTTCGAAGTGGAGGACTATCGAGTTTCAGCTATGGTTGGTATGCGCAGGGCTTGACAAATCCCGGGCGCCAGGTCGCCCAGGCGCCTAAAATTAGGGCCATGTCGCCTATTTTTCGTCTTACTTGAAATTTCGTAATTTGCAGTAAATACTGTATTATCTATTAAAAAGTTATAAATTTAGGTACTGCGGACACCGATAAAGGAAAAAAAAAAAACGGTGCGGCGTTTAAAAAGTCCGCGAGGTAATTGCCAGGAGAGGTGGTGTTATTGGGAAAGTACCGAAAATGCGGTAACAGAAAATTTTTTACATAACAGCGAAATAAAAGACCACAAAGAGATTAATATATATATATATATATCATCATCATCATTGTCAACCATTATCAATCCACTGCTGGACGAAGGTCTCCCCAAGTTTCCTCCACAACGGTCTGTCTTGTGCCAGTCTCCTCCATGTCACTCCCGCATATTCTGAATTTCATCCACCCATCTCCCATGTGGTCTTTTCTGGGTCTTTTCCTGTCCCTTGGAATCCAATCTAAAATTCCGGCTGTCCATCTATGGTCTGTCCTTCTGGCAGTATGTCCAGCCCATTGCCATTTCAGGGATTTAACTCTGATCATGATGTCTTCCACTCTTGTCATTTTTCGGATCCACGAGTTCCTCTTCTTATCTCTCCTGGTTATACCAAGCATGCACCTCTCCATGCTGCTTTGAGTTGTCTGCAGCCTTTGTATGTCTCTTTTAGTTAAGGTCCACGTCTCTGCACCATACGTAAGCACTGGAAGGATGCATTGATCAAACACTTTTTTATACACTGCTGGACAATTGCTAAGGACGGATCATAAACGGCTATATAGCGCATAAAAAAGTAAGTGTGGTCGGATGCCAAGTGAAATAAAATAATGTCAGAATGCCAGGACATTACAAGAAAGACAATTTATTGTGCTCTGAAATCCAGAAGGCTTTGGAACGTGTTCAAGGGACAAACAGGCCATTTTGTGCAGAATACGTAAACATAAAAAAAATGCAATTACCGTCCGCAGGCGTTCCGGCGTAAGATGTCAATACGGGATATGGCCACCATGGAGGGCGATGCAAGATTCCACACGTCGTGTCATGCTTTGCACAACATTATCAAGCAGCTGTTGGGGTAATTTATCCCATTCCTCTGTCAGTGCACGGATGAGGGTGTCCTTGTTTATTGGAGGGCATTGGCGACCAGCAAGACTCTTCCCCAAAGCATCCCACACATTTTCAATGGGATTCAGATCTGGAGAACAAGCTGGCCATACGAGGCGTTGAATATCCTCGCTCTCAAGACACTCCTGGACAGCGACTGTTCGATGACATGTTGCGTTGTCATCCATGAAAATGAATCTATCACCGACAGCACCACGGAACATGTGAACATGAGGTAGCAGAACATCATTAATGTATCGTTGGCCAGTCATAGTCCCAGTTGGAAGCACATAGAGGGACGTACAGCCATTGATCATGATGCCAGCCCATACCATGACACTACATGTCGGATATCGGTCCTTTTCCTGTATGTTTGCTGGACAATATGCAGTACCACTATCACGCCAGATCAGTTGTCGTCGACAATCAGACGATAGACTGTATCTACTCTCATCTGAGAATAGGACAGCAGACCAGTCGTTATCAGTCCAATTGTGATGTTGATGGCACCATTGCAAACGGGCGGTACAGTGACCTCTGGACAATGGGATGCACACAACAGGACGGCGGGCGTATAGTCCTCCCTTCATGCAAACGTCTGGCGACAGTTTTCGGAGATCCGCTTGCCAGTAGCAGCCATAAACTGATTTGGTACCTCACTAGCTGTGCTGCGCCGGTGTCTTTTTGTTGATAGCACTATGTACCGATCTTCTGCAGGTGTCGTACGGCGAACACGACCTCCCCCGTGACGTTTGCTACACTCTCCATTTTGTTTGAAATGATTTCCAAAGCCTTGAAACAACACTGTGGCTGACGTCGAACTCCCTGGCAACATCTGTTATTTTTTGCCCTTCTTCAATCTTGCCAATAATACGGCCACGCGTAAAATCATCTAGGTGATGTCGGGAAGACATACTGAAAATTGCAAGTTCGTCAATTGATTCTTTCCCTTTCAACTTTGCGTTTGAACAACAGCGGTCAATACGCGTCAAATCCTTTATATCTCTTATCAGCGCCATGACGTCACGAACAAGTTCGGCAGTCCAAAATTTGCATACGCACAACACGTCTTACTGTATCCCGCACTTATGCTAATTTCCACATTTTCCTGCCTTCCATTTTATGGTTGCTATCGTTGCTATTGTCATCCGTCCTTAGCAATTGTCCGGCAGTGTATATATATATATATATATATTTATATATATATATAGAGAGAGAGAGAGAGAGTATATATTTATACTTTAGAAGCATTTTGACAGAAAATATGACGCAAGGAAGGCGTCACTATTCGCGCGTGCGGAATCCTACGTATTGTGAGAATCCGCTACTCTCGGGAATCCCGCAAAGCTATTCCGTAGCATGTAACCTTTCTGCGAATCGCATTGCCTAGTTTTTGTGCGCTAATTGTGTTAGTTAATTTTGTTTTTACTTTCGGTATTCAGTTAAAACGTATCCAGAAATAAGACAATGCTATGGACTGTCTGCAATTTGAACGGATTTTTTTTTTAGTGTAACTAATGTAAATGAACTATGTTAATGCTGGTGCTAGCGATTTTAGTTCTTTATTTACTTAAAAGTAGCACAGAAGTACTTCAAAATGGCAGTTGCTTTTTTCAATTAGACGATCATTTCTTTCTTACATCTTGGATTTCTGAGGCGGTCCTGTGAATAACAGTTTTCTGTCGGAAATTACTATTCACGATTAACATGATAGGTGCGGATTATACGACTGTCGTACATGCCAAATGCCAATTATTACGAAGTGTCTGTAGTTTGTACGGATTTCGTTGTCTGACTACGGAACTCACGCTCGAAACTATGGATTCTACGAATCTTCATTTTGTTCAAAAAAATTATTTTTTTGCAGGGCGATGGGGGGGGTTGTCATTTCCCGTCAGGGGACGGTATTTTGTTTCAAAGCTTTCGAAAACAGTAGTTAAATGGAGTAAAAAGAATTTGCCCTAATCGTAATTTTTCTCTCCCGATGTTGCGTTTGTGTCTAGTATTGTTATTTATCATTTTATGGCATATATGTTCGTATTTCAGCTTGAAACTGTAGCCTAGGCAAGATTTTGCGGAAACGGAAGTTAGACGCCGCGAAAATTTCCCCGCAATATTCAGGCATAAGATTCTTCCGTCGAATTCGAGGAATTCCGCCTTTTTCATTATTATTTTGGTCATTTACGCGATCGACGCTCAGGTGAACAGAAATTTGGAGGAGGGGGAAGGAGGTGTTGGGAGGACGGAATTCCATCTTTACGAAACGTTCGAAGACGGAAGATCGACGGAGTTCAGATTTTTTCCGTAATCGTAATTTCATTTCTTCTCGCGATGTTACCTCTGTCCAGTGTTATTGTTAAATAACATTTTACTGCATAAGTATTTGTATTTCAGCTTGAAAGTAGGGGGAAAATTCCAAAACCGGAAGTCGGACGAAGCAAAGATTTCTTCCGTAATCGCCCTCTCCTGCAATGTTTCCACTCTCCTGCGTATTTCCACTCTCCTATGTATGCTGCGCAATAATACTAGTACTACTGACATGGCTCTTGCCAATGCTGGCAGGTATGTATCCCCCTCCCCTCCTTAAGTTTTTGCATTTAATCTTGATAAAGGAAGAAAGAAATTCCCGAAAACGGAAGTGACGAAAATTTGTATCAATTGATGCATGGTGTTCAAAAGTATTAATATTCCTAAAGTTACACCATTTATCTAAAATAGTTGAAGCTTTGATATCATGCGCTCATGATCCTCAGACGGATGGTTTTTATCAGAGGGCATGAAAAACAAGAAAAGAAAAGTGACAATGAAGAAGTAGGGAGAGAATGATATCAGCAGAAAGAAAAATTAAGCAGTGGTGCTGTGAAGTTGCAGTCAATAAAAAACAAACTGACAGTAGTACGCATTCTTGCTGTCTGTTTTGATTTTTCACCAGTTATAATATTCAGCTCCCCCTTCTTTGGTCTCATCTCCTTAAATTGCAATTTTAGGGGCTACATATGGTAAGTGGAGGTTCGTGCACTGTGCGTTCCCTTGCTTGGATTTCCTGTCTGCCAAGCATCGTGGAATTCTGAACGCATCTTACTGATTTTTAGTGGTGGAAGTTTCGAACCTCGCTGGAGAATCAACTTTGTGTTTCGCACGTGTTAAGTTTGTTTCATTAGAGTCCTTGTTTGTTGTAACGTTTTGTTGAGGTGCGTATTTGTTTTTTACAAAGAGATGGATCATTTTGTAAAATAGTCCATGTATGCCATGCAATACTAGTTATTAGTAACAAGGCTGTTGCCAATGTTGGCAGGTATGGGCTGTTTTTTTTTTTTTTTTTTTTTAAGTGTCATGGTCCTGAGACATGCTGCTGCAGATTATGATTATGATAATCTGCTGCTGCATATGATCTGTAGACCGTGATCAGAGTTTCGCGGTCTACAGATCATATGCAGCAGCAGATTATCTTTGGATTATACACCCTTGTGGATCTCACGAACAAACATTTTTTCTGAATTTTATGGTTTATAGATTATATGAAGAAGAAAAAATGGTACTTTGAAATAATGTGTACAAAATATGACATCCACAACAGTATTTTAATAAAATCGAAATCTGAATTTTTTTTTTTTTTTTTTTTTTGAGGTCGTCTACTGAAAGAATGGGAAAAAAATTATGAAGCAAATTGGAACTTTATTTTGCAATAAGTGGTTTGGTTACGTAAAAAGAAAAGGAAATGACAACAAATATGGTTTACCACTTTTCGTTCCAGCGTCATAACCAAACATGTTTTTGTTCATGCGTTATTGACTTCGTTTCACCTGGCACCTAAATTTTGGAGCTGGCTCCTAGATCTAGAACATATTTGTCGAGCCCTGGGTATGCGTCTTGCGGTTGTAGATGTGAGTGTATAAGATCACTTCACTGAGTGGTAAAAAAACGAAGAGATTCCACTGAGGCTTGCATACGATACTTAGAAATTTTAGAAAAACTGTGCTGTAATACAAGATTCAAACGATGCGCTAAGCAATGAACAAAAACAGCGTGCGAAGCTTTATCCTCGATTTTTTTTCTGGAGCCCATTCAAGTGTCCAGTCATTACACTTGCCCCGTTGTTCTCGAGAACAATGTAAAACTGAAGATGTTTTTTTCGGGGGTGGGGTGGTTGGTGTGTGTGTGTGTGTGTGTGTGGCGAATGGGGGAGGAAGCGTTTTCCAGCTGGAGACGGAATTTCGTCTTTCAAAACTTTCGAAAACAGAAGTTAGATGAACTGCAGATTTAATCTGCAATCGTAATTTTTTTTTTTTTCGCGATATTGCCTCTGCTCAGTATTATTGTAAAATATAATTTTATTCAATAACTGATTGTGTTTCAGCTTCAAAATAGAGGGAAAATTTCCGAAAAGGGAAGTTGGATGAAGCGATGATTTTTTCGTAATCGTAATTTTATTTTCGCGATGTTCCCACTGCCCTGAATTATTGTTAACTGTTATTTTCCCTCCATAAGTAGTTGCAAAGTAAAAAACTCGACATTCCTCATACCAGAAGAATGGCTGAATCAACCAAGTCTTAGTTATGTGAACTGTGAAAACATATCATACATAGTATTCATTCGAGAAGATACTTTTTTTCAGAGCTGAAGGGAAACATGTTCAAAAATAATAAATTAGTTGATCCTTGTAATACTAAACTTGCAGATCACAATGTTAAGTGAAGGTTTATTTTATCTTTTGCGATTGAGATAGACTGCAGATTTCCTTCCTCTACAATGGAACTCTTTTTGGGCCGCTCCTGTGGCGCAGTGGTTTAAGCGATGGCTTCTGATCACTTGTCCAAAAGTGGTCTGGGTTCAGATCCTGGTGAGACATTGATGTTGTGTTTGTCTTACGGCACTGACTCTCTCCCTTCCCTGGAACCAGTGGCCCAAAATTAGGGACGGGCGACTGCTTATATAGCCTATTGAGTTGCTCACAGTCACACACACACAATCACAAAAGTTTTGGTACAGTCTTTCAAAAGCTTGTTAAACAAGTTTTTTTTTCTTTTTGAAAATTAATAAAAATTCAGTCACTGTTTTGACCGTCTTTGCTGCTGATATTTTCTTACATTGCTATTTATGTCTTTGGATGGTTTCAGTTACACCGCCAAATTTAAACTTAAAGTGGGGAGGGGGTGCAACTTACTGAGAATATGATCGTGTCACTACGTGATAGTTTTCAAAAGGTCAAAAAACTAGCACGCAGTGACACACGAAAAGCCACGGTCTTAAACGCAAACAAACCCGTCAGTAAACTCCACCGAAAAATTCAGGTAAGTCCAGCCCCCTCCCCCCTTTTTCTGTCCTGGTATGCAAGTCTACTTTGAGCGCAGGATTTATTCCAAAAACTTTCGACTTATGCACGAGTATATGCATAATTTCTATGAATTGTTCTGTATCAGCATTTCGTCATTGCCAATGTGTAATGCAATTAGAGCTGCATTGGCGTAATAAATTTTGTGCTCTATGGATGCCACGCCACTAAGCTTTATTTGTGTCCAGAGATCAAGATGTATTAAAAAAAAGGTTACCTTTAAAAATGAATTTCTTTATTAAGATTGTTTCTTCTTCTTACTTCTTTGGACTCTGGTCTCTTTATGTGGCCGACTTTTCAGTAAAAATTCCACTTCCGGATTAGCATTTGTGATGTGCGGGTTATACAGCGATTTTTTTTTCTTAGTGTCACAGACTGTGAATTATACGGTGGCGCAGATTATACGAAGGTAAATAAAAATTGTTCGAATTCCAGGGTCCGGGGATAAATGACGAAAATTACAGTAATTCAAAAATTTGTGAGCCATAGAAAAAAAATAAAATAAGTGAGTACTGTTGTTGTTTTTTCGCCAGGAAGAAATACGCTAAAGGCTGAGGGTAAAGCATTATTTTTTGGACCGAAATGTGCATGACTTTGATACTATATAATTACATATACCTCCCCTCTCACTGGTCCAATGTCTGGCCACTAAAACTTTTGCTAGCCACTAGATTTCAGAATGTTTTTCTACCCCTGATCCAGATTTTTTTCCATATTAAAAAATATTTCGTTGCCACTCAATGTATTTAGAATTTGGACCCTTTTTGCTTCTTGTTTTAGTAATAAATACAATATTAATATTTTAAAACAATAACATTAATTAAATTTATCATGTTTTGTAATGACCACATGCACCAGCAATATGTTCAAGAAGTGAATACATTGCACTTTTGAGATTCTTATATAGACATCTAAAAATATCCGAATAAAACTTCTCACACGTTCCACGGCCACATTTGTATTTTGTTGACTGCATCTGCACAGCATCCAGTGCTTAAATTTTCATTTTGCTGATACCATTGATGTTTCTCACCCCATTTCTTTATTGTCGCTTTTTTTTTTTTTTTTATGCCGTTGGATGACAATTTTATCCATCATGCAGAAAGAACTTTCAGTTTGATGACCTAGAATGCATGATGGCTTTCACAGTTTTAGATATAAGATAAATAGTGTAACTTTGACAATATGAATATTTTTGAACACCATGCACCAATTCTTACAAATTTTTCAGCTTTGTCACTTTCGTTTTCGCCCCCCCCCACCCCCATCTATCAAGCTGAAATGTAATCCTTTTTAAGGGGAATATTTAAGAACACAGGATAAATGTTCGGAACATCGTTGGGGGAAAAAATAACAGTTACGGGAGAAATCTTGGCTACTTCCGTTTTTGGACATTTCCCCCTCCATTTCCAAGTTGAATTACAAATATTTATGAAATAAGATGATATTTAACAACAACACTAGGCAGCGGAAACATCGCATGTAAAATGAAATTACAATTACGAGAGAAATCTTCACTGCGTCTAACTTCCGTTTTCAGAAGTTTTGAAAGATGAAACTTGCGTTTTCGAAAGTTTCAGACGCAAAACATCCTCCACAACTAGCAATTGCTCCAAAATTTCTGTTCAGTTATGCATCGATCTCAATGAAAACCCAAATTATGAAGGGAAAGGAGTAATTCCTGGAAGCCTCGTGCCTGAAGATTACAGGGGAATTTTTTGCGCCATCGAATTTCTGTTTTCGGAAAATTTTCCTCCATTTTCAAATTGAAATACAAATATTTATTGAATAAAATTATATATAACAACAATACTTTGCAGCGGCAAAGACAGTATTTCTTTTCCTGGAAAACGAAATTACAATTACGGAAAAAATCAGGAAAACGAAATTACAATTACAGAAAACATCTTTTATTTGGTTTACTTCCATTTTTGAAAGAGGAAATCCTGTCGTGATATGTATTTTTACGCGTTAGTAAGATTCTTAGATGCATATTTTTACACGTTTCTCGATGCATGTTTTTATGAGTTAGTAAAGTTTCGATGCGTAAACACATTTTTCTATGCGTGCTAGACATGTAATTACGCATTTTGGCGAACTCTGCCCATATTGACTTCAATGCTTAAAATTTTGTGAAAACAACTGATATATTCAAACAGGCTGTCTCCGTTCCCTCTCGACCATAAGTCCATCAGTGAGCATTTCCTGCTGTGGAAGTAGATGATCCGGATAATTTGTCATCATATGCAGAAACGTATTCTTTTAGTAGCTGTAGTACAACCAGCAGTGAAAGTGAAAATGAAAAATTCGCCGTTTCTATCTGATACTCCCCTCAACAGCTTTTATCTGCATGTTGGTATGATGTTCCTGACGTCAGGAGAATAATTCTGTTCACTAGTGTACTAGGACTGAAAATTAAAAGGACGGGTATTGAACCAATCAAATTTTTCAATCTTTTTGCGACTGAAGAATTTTACAATTCATTAGTTATGGTCTACAAGATATGCATGTCTATAGCATATGCATTGCAAATGCAATGCATATGCTGTTCATATTCCTGGAGTTACTGAAGGTAATAATTTAAAATATCAGTTATGGATAAATTTTCTCCTATTTTGAAATAACAGAGTCATGCAAAACTATGAGATATGAACACATGTCTAGGTTGATCCAAATGCATAGAAGCTCCTCCGTGATTCCTCGTGACGCCTTGTGGCATTTCACGAGATTTGTCCGGGTTTCTTACCATCAAATGTGTTAAATTGTAAATTTTCTGAGAAACCTGTCACAAGTTCAGGGACCTGGGAGCTGCAGCTGCACCCAAGCATATTTCCTGGGAATTGCACCCAAGCAACTACGACCTCTTGTGGTCGTTGCAGAATTTCCTAGACGGACAGCAGTTCACCAACCAGGATGATGTCGAACACACACTTACTTCCTTGCGTCCAAGCCGCTACAATTATACTGTATTGACAAAAAGTCACCGGACACCTGGAAGAGAAACACAACAGGGCATTCATTGACATACATTAGTACGGTGTCGGTCTATCTTTGGACTCAATGCATGCACTGACCCTTCGAGACATGCTTTTGACAAGGTTTTGGAACACAGCAATAAGTATGTGCTTCCATTCAGTACATAATGCTGCTGCTAACTGTTGCTTAGTAGCAGGCCTTGGTTCCAAACTTCTTGTGCGGAACACTAATTCATAGGTGCTCTGTGGAATTAAGATCAGGGCTCTGTTCTTTTCCAGTCCACACACGATACAGAATTATCGTCAAACCACGCCGCAACAGTCCTTGCTTATGGCTTGGTGCATTATCCTGCTGGTACCAACAAGGCTTTGTTCCATAGTACTGTCACAGAGTTGGTAGGGCATAATTGTCCAGAATATTGAGGTAGACGTGCTGGTTAACAGGTTTGTCCACGATAGCCAATGGGCCGGGACCATACCACGAAAAGCACCCACACGAGTACGCTGCCAGCTCCAAACTTGACCGTAGGAACAGTAAACTTCAGTAAATAGCATTACCCTGACTGCCACCATACCCACACACATGGCCTTTTTTTTTTTTTTTTGATTGGAGGTTAACGACCACTGTGAGCAACTTAACGTGCTTCCATTCAGTAATTTAGTATCTGTCCCTAATTTAGGGTCACTGGTTCCAGTGAAGGGAGAGAGCCAGTGCCGTAAGACAAACACAACATCCATGCCTTACCGAGATTCGAACCTGGACCCCTTTCGGACGAATGATCAGAGGCCATCGCTTAGACCACTGCACCACCGGGGTGGCCCACACACAACCATCAGACTGATGGTTGTGTGTGGGCCACCCCGGTTTATTGAGATTTCATAAATTCCTGCTCTATCTAATTGGCTGATTTTTTCATTTTTAATCACTAAATTTTTTACAGTAAGTACCTGATTTCCTACCTGTATGTCATACTTGCCACAAACTTTATTAATTTCTGCTGAAACATTTTCTACATATGGTATTGCTCCTACATATTTTACAAGTTTTTTCATCAGTCTTGACCTTATTGTAACCTTGAGTTACTTCATAAATCCATTTTTTTAATACCTGTTTAGGGTAACCAAAATCATATGCAATTTTTTCAATATATTCAATTTCCTCTTTTTTATACCGTTCCATTGATGAGTGTGTTAAACTTCTTTTAATTAGTGTTTTAACACTATTTCTTTTATGTATTAATGGATGTGATGACTGAAATGGTATAAGTACTGGGATATATGGAGATTTTCTATGCACTCTGAATTGCATATTATCATTTGTTTTAACAATCAAAATATCCAAAAATGCCAAAGTATTGTCATGTTCTTGTTCTACTGTCAGTTCAATAGATGGATAAATTTCACTATACTTTTTTGTCAAGTCCTCAAGTTCATCATTTTTTAGCCTGGACAACAGAAAAATTGCAGAGAGGTAAAAAATTTGCGTTTCCACGAAGCCTGCCGAAGACGGAAGAATTAATACCCAACTTAGAAGAAATGGCACGCAGTGTACCAGCAGAATAACATGAAAATTTTAGAAGTAAATTGTATAGAATTGTTTTGAAAGAATTTAATGAAAAAAGTAATAAAAAGAAATATCATTTAGATAACATTCAGTATGAGAAAGAACAACTGATTAAATTAAGAGATGACCCAACAATTAAATTCTGTGAAGTTGATAAAACAGGGCAGATTGTAATATTAAACACAACTGAATATGATCTAAAAATGAATAGAGCTATAGAGGAACTGAATTGCAGCATTCTGGCAAAAGACCCAACCGAATCTCAAGTAAGGTACTTAGCTAGAATAAGAAATCACAGCACCTTGCCTGATGAAATAAAGAAAGCATACCCACCAATGGGTACTGGAATAACAAAAATGTTTGCAAAAATAAAAACTCATAAGCCTGATACGCCTATGAGAGTGATTGTATCAAAAAGGAATTCCCCACTAATAAAACTGGAAAAAAATATCTACAAATTTTTGGCACCTTTGTTCATGAAGACAAGGTTCACGGTGAAGAATACATACGAATTTATTGAGAAAATTAAAGTAATTAAACAAGATTTAAGTGAATATCATATGGCTAGTATGGATGTGAGAGCTCTTTTTCCTAGCACACCAGTACCTCAGGCAATAGAAATAATTATTGAAAAATTATATGTGCTACAGACAATGAATGCAATACAAATAGAGGAGTTAAGAGAAATTTTATTGTACATATATGAAAATAACATTTTTAAGTTTAACAACAAGATGTACAAACAAAATCATGGAGGACCTATGGGGTCACCACTGTCAACTTTATTTGCTGAAATTATAATGAGTGACATTGAGGAAAAAATAATAAGTAAACTCGAAGATCCACCACTGATATACTGCAGATATGTTGATGACATTTTTCTGTTGTCCAGGCTAAAAAATGATGAACTTGAGGACGTGACAAAAAAGTATAGTGAAATTTATCCATCTATTGAACTGACAGTAGAACAAGAACATGACAATACTTTGGCATTTTTGGATATTTTGATTGTTAAAACAAATGATAATATGCAATTCAGAGTGCATAGAAAATCTTCATATATCCCAGTACTTATACCATTTCAGTCATCACATCCATTAACACATAAAAGAAATAGTGTTAAAACACTAATTAAAAGAAGTTGAACACACTCATCAATGGAACAGTATAAAAAAGAGGAAATTGAATATATTGAAAAAAATTGCATATGATTTTGGTTACCCTAAACAGGTATTAAAAAAATGGATTTATGAAGTAACTCAATAAGGTCAAGACTGATAAAAAATGGATTTATGAAGTTAAAAAAAATGGATTTATGAAGTTACAATAAGGTCAAGACTGATAAAAAACTTGTAAAATATGTAGGAGCAATACCATATGTAGAAAATGTTTCAGCAGAAATTAATAAAGTTTGTGGCAAGTATGACATACAGGTAGGAAATCAGGTACTTACTGTAAAAAATTTAGTGATTAAAAATGAAAAAATCAGCCAATTAGATAGAGCAGGAATTTATGAAATCCCAATAAACCAGCAACCACCTGTGTCATATATAGGCAGCACCAAGAATAAATTAAAGTATAGATTGAATTAGCATGTAAATAATTGGAATAAAAAAGAAGCTAAGACAGCATTAACCCAATACTGTATGGAAAATCAACAATGTCCAAGGTTTGAAGATATTAAAATTATTAAGAGCTGTAAAAACGAAAGGCAGTTAAGAATTGCAGAATCAGTGTTAATTGAAAAAACAGATCAAGATTATGCAACATTAATGAGCCTAGTAACTTAAACGAACAATGGAAAGCCCTAATAAAAATTGAACAGCAGCTTAGAAAAAAAAAGGGAAAAAAGAGCAGCAGGGACAATAGATGGCGCCAGAGACACAATGATTCAGAGATAGCGACTGGGGCCCGTGCCTCGATGGCTCTGCTCACTTGAGCTGTGGTGGGCGGGTGAGACACACCTGCCTCCTGATGATGACAGAGGTCTGTTGAAAGTACTAGAGGATTGTGTGTGAAGGGCTGAATGGGTGTGACACTTGCAGTGGGAGTGGCAGGGGTTGTGAAACAGAAGGAGCAGTTTGGTACTTACAGTTGACAAGGGTTTAACCACCTCGGAATGTAAGGTTATGTAAATATGTACATAGTTTTTAATTGAATTGTATGAATGAGTAGTATGTGTGGTTTTTATGGAATTGACAAGCTTTATTGTAACATCTCATAAGGCTAAAAAAAAAAAAAAAAAATACAATGTTTCACACCCGGAAGTAAGAATCGTATGCAAGATGTCTGTAAACCTTGGAAGCCCAGAAACATTATGATGATTGACGTGTTGCAAGTGTGTTGTCGATGGAGGTTACCATGATCTTTAGGATGAGTGATTGGTACTTTCTAATAGTTTTTCATTTATGAATTGCACGTAAACTATGCGCACTTTGCAGGAGGTTAATACCTTAAAAGTGCAAATATAATAATCAGACTGATGGATCGTGTATCTAAATTCATTAGTCCGTAGGACCCGTTTGCATTGATCTACGGTCCACCATAAATGTTCTTTGCACCATGCTAAATGATGAGTAGCATTCTGAGTGGAGATGAAATGCTTATGAGCACGCAGAATTGTATAAAAATAAAATGTATCTGTGTGCACAACCATTGAAACAGAAAACTTGCTGCAAACCCGCGAAACAAGAATAACAACGAACATTTAAAGAAAAATTAATAAAACAATAAATTATTATTAGAACATTAGGTTCCAATTAGAACAAAATAAGTACATTACAGTTGAATTTGCAGCAATGTGTGTAAAATGGACCTTTATGGTAAAATATTGGACCATGAACCTCATAAAAACAACAGGCTAAAGAAAAAAATTATATCCAGAAAAACAGTTCCACTAATGAACTTTAAAAATTATAGTAGCATTTTCAACAATTTCATTAAAAATATTACAAAATACATAAGGAAAAGATTTTAATATAATAAATAGCAACTACAAGAGGAACCTGGCAATTAAATTTAAATTCTTTCTATGTAAACAAAACTTTTGATACAGTTTCTATACATGGAGAACATGTCTTGATAAAATCTAGAGGCCAGAAATGTCTACAAAAACAAAAGAACTCAGAAGATGTGGAAAATAATTGAAAGTTCAAGTTAAAATAGAATTAAGTATATCAATTTGAGTAAAGCCTCAAGTAAGCATTTTAATTGCTGTAAATAACATTTCATTTTTGTTTAATCTACAAGCAAAAGCTACCTGCAAAATCTGCTAATAATATGGAAACTATCCGCGTACAGTGTACGCGTGTACATGTACATCCTGCTAATCTGGCCGCACGACCACTGTAACCCATGGAATGAAATTCTCTGCGAATGGTACGTGTACGTACTGAGGTTCCAGCATTGTTACTCACCTGTACACTGAGGTCTTGTGCACTACTCCTTCGATTAGCTGTAACGACTCTTCTGAGGCTTTGACGTCCTCTATCACAGATTTTCTTTGGTCTGCCGGTACGTTTTGCTGCTTCGTGCACGCCATGTGTCTTGGCCACTTATTCAGTACATCCAAAACAGTTGACTTGGATATGTTTAAATGCCTCTCGGTTTCTTTTATGGACAACTTACTAACATAAAACCCAACAATCTATCTTTTCTCAGAGTCAGTTCTCTCCCGCCGCAACATTTTCACTCAACCTCACAGTGTGATATGATCGTGGTCAGCTGCAGGCTTGTTTTTGTACCATTTGCAGCTGTACCACGCATCTTAACAATGCAGCTTATCCGTTCATTTGCTTTTGAAGGGTAACTTTTGTCAATATAGTGTATATAGGGATGGTCAGGGGTCGAAAAATGCGGTTGCCTGGTTTCCCAGGGCACCCAAAGAAATTGCCTGGGCTACCATGGAAAACATCACTGAAAAACATGTACCGTACTTTTGGTCGTATAAGCCGCGGATTATCTGCTAAAAAAAGTTAAAAGTTTAGGTTCTGAGGATTATACGCTGATGCACATAAAAGCCAATTAAAAAAAAAAGTTTTTGTGGATTATTCCTTGTTTTGGATCTCGTGTGCGCTGTGCTGCTTGTGTTTAGTTTATCCTTCGCTGTTTTGACATAACATGTTTGCTGCTGATATTTTCCTTCATTGCTATTTATGATGTCTTGAAAAGGCAACATTTCAGTTACACTGCCTAATTTAAACTTCAAGTGAGGGGCACAATTGATGATATGATAGTGTCAATGCTCTGTGGTTTTCAAAAGGTCAGAAAACTAGCACGCAGCGATACGCGAAATGCCGCGGTCTAAAACTTAAACAAATCTTCGGCAAACTCTGCGGGATAATTCATGGAAGTCCAACCCTCCTTTTTTTTACTGGCCTGTGGGTAAGCCGACTCTCCAACTTTGAAAGCAAGATTTCTTCCAAAAATTTTCGACTTACATGCGAGTATATAAGTATTTCTATTAATTGTTCTGTATCAGTAATGCAATGCTCTAGAACTGCATCAGCGTGATTAAAAAATTTTGTGCGCTATGGATGCCATAGAGCACAAATTTTAATTACTACTAAGCTTTATTTATGTCCAGAGATGAAAATATATTTAAAAAGTTACCTTTAAAAATTAATTTTTTTATTTAACAAGATTTTGTTTTCTTACTTCTTCGGACTCAAGGGTCTTTATGTCGGAAATTCTGCTTCCGATTCAGCATTTGTAATGTGCAGATTATATGGCGATTTTTTTTTTCTGAATGTCATGCACTGCGGATTATAGGAAGATAAAAAAAAAAATTGTGCGAATTCCAGGGTCTACAAATAATACAGTGAAAATTACAGTAATTCAAGAATTTGTGAGCCCCAGAAATAAAAAATTGGTGAGAATAGATTTTTTTCCCCCTAGGAAATATAAGCTACAGGCTGAGGGTAAAGCATTAGTTTTTTAAACAGAAGTGTGCATGACTTTGACATTATATATACATTGGTGTGCAAAAATTAAGGACGAGGCGGTTTTTCGAATGTAACGTCGTGCAGAAGTGCTCCACATCGACTCAAATCATACCATAAGATCCCCAAGATGTAAGAATATGGGACAAGTGAGCAAAACCATCCAAACAAGGAATCCAAAGGATACAAAGGCACTTTATTGAAAAGGTAGCTTCGAGCACAACGGGACAAAAGACAGAAACGTCCATGTGACATGCGGCGGTCAAGAAAAATCCAGTCTTTACTAAGGTATATGATCACCCCTGACTGCATTGCAGGATTTACAACGTCTGTCCATGCTGAGGACGATTTTCTCAAGGAGCTGTTGAGGCATCACGACCCATTCCTCTTGTAGCGCCAATCACAGCTGCGGAATCGTTGCTGGCTGCTGGTGACGTGCTGTCAAGCGTCTCCCGAGAAGGTCCCACACGTGTTCGATTGGATTTAGGTCCGGGGACCTTGCGGGCCAATCCATTCATTGAATATCTTCACTCTCCAACAGCTCTGCGACAGCCACTGTACGATGAGGTGTAGCGTTGTCGACTTGTCGTCCGTGAAGAGGAACTCGGGACCCACAGCACCTCTAAACATATGCACGTGAGGCAGGAGAACCTCGGTACAATAGCAGACACCAGGACTGAACCTCCTTGGAAGATGTGGAGATCAGTACGGCTACCAAGCATGATACCGCCCCAAACGAGAACTCTGCCACCTCCAAACCGGTCCCTTTTGATGATGTTGGAGGTGTGATTGCGTGTTCCCTGCTCTCTCCAGATGTGTATAAGTCCAGAATCGCTCGTCAGACTAAATTGGCTCTCATCCGTTAAGAGAACTCAACCCCATTGCTGATGTGTCCAGTTCTTGTGTTCCTGGCACCACAGAAACCGCTGTCTCCGATGAGCAGGCGTTAATGGCACACACCATACAGGTCGTCGTGCAAATAGACCACCTTTGTGCAGCCTCCTGGCCACGGTAAAACGCGATAACGGACGTCTAGTTGTCTGTTTCATGTGCCTTGCGATTTCTCCCGCTGTCTGCCATCTGTCTCTTCTCGCCTGTAGGACAATATACTGGTCGTCCACTGCTGTGGTTGCTCATGGGCGACCACTGCTGAATTGTCAGACAGCTGTTCTTGTCGTTTGAAATGCTCTCCAAGCTCGTGAAACGATGCTGTGAGCGATTCCGAACTCCTCGGCCACACTAGTCACACTTCGGCCTTCTTCCAACTTCCCAATGACGCGACCTCGGATAAAGTCATCCAGATGTCGTCTACTGGATTGCCTGTTGGCCATATCACCCGGTGGCAGAAACTCGACGTCGTTCAAACCGATGTACACCGTGCAATAGCTTTCACCAAATTGCTGAGCGCACAACTGCCCGTGTGCGTTATACTCTTCCGACACTCCCCCTCCTATGTCATGCTGCATATATGTGCATGCCCTACCGTACTGGACCCTAGTCTATCTCCTGAGTGGTCTTTCGGTCTGTTATGCTAATTTCTCCTCTTCGTCCTTAATTTTTGCACACCAGTGTACCACCCCCTGCTGAACCAATGTCTGGCCACTAAAACATTTAGCAGGCCACCAGATTTCAGAATATTTTTCTACCCCTGGGGATGGTGTCCAACAGCTGCCCAGGCGATTAGAGCAGGTCATGGCAGCAAATGATGGCGACTACACTGGTGTTCAAAATTAAGAGAATTTGCACCTTTTGTCGATTTTCACAAAAAGTACGGAACCAAAGGTGCAAATTTGCAGTGTCGAATACGTAAGCATACATGTGCGTGTGGGCAGAGGACATAAAAAGCACACGTGGCTTTTTCCGCGATTAGTTCGCTCGTACTCCTCGGCGACATTCGTTGTGTTTCTTGCAGGAGTTTGTTCAATTTCATAAGCAATCGGGTAAAATGAGTTGCCACGAACGTATTGATGACCGAATGAGGTGGAGAATCGTCGGTAGATTGGAGGCAGGGCAATCGCAAGTGCAGGTTGCCACAGAGCTCAATGTAACGCCCAGTGTCGTCCGCAATTTGTGGAAACAGTTTAAGGACACCGTATCCGTATCGAGAAGTCCTGGGCAAGGTCGTCCAAGAGCCACGACGGCCAATAAAGATCGTTATTTGGCACTTTCAGCGAGGCGCCACAGGACTGCTACAGCTGCACGGCTATCTCGTGAGCTGCATGCCGCAAGTGGAACCTGAGTTTCAAGGGTTACTGTTTCTCGAAGTCTTCACGAGAGATGGCTTTTTGCCAGAAGACCCGCTGTTTGCCTCTCGCTCACTTCACACAAGAGAGCGCGTTTAGCATGGTGCAGACAACATCAGCCTTGGACCAGACCAGTGGGGTAACATTCTCTTCACAGACGAGTCGCGATTCAGCCTGGACACTGATTCTCAACGTACCTTCATCCAGAGTAATGGAATGTAGACGTACACGTGTACACCGTATGCGGATAGTTTCCTAATAGCAGGTTTTGCAGATAATTTTTGCATGTAGATTAAAAATAAAATAAAAATGCTATTTACAGCAATTAAAACACTTACTGAAGGCTTTACTCAGATTGATATACTTAATTAAATTTTAACTTGAACTTTCACTTATTTTTCACATCTGAGTTCTTTTGTTTTTGCAGCCATTTCTAGCCTATAGATTTTACGAAGGCGTGATCTCAACTGTATCAAAAGTTTTGTTTGCACAGAAAGAATTCAAGTTTTATTGCCAGGTTCCTTTTGTTATTAAATTCAAATCTTTTCCTTATGTATTTTGTAAGTTTACAATTTTTAATTAAATTGTTGAAAATGCTATTTATAATTTTTGAAGTTCATTATGGAACTGTTTTTCTGGATATAAATTTTTTTCTTTAGTCTCTTGTTTTTATGAGGTTCATGGTCCAATATTTTAATATTTTACCATAAAGGTCCATTTCACACACATTGTTGCACATTCAATTGTAAAGTACTTATTTTGTCCTAATTGGAGTCTGTAATGTTCTAATAATTATTTTTTTATTACCTTTCCTCCGACATCTGAGAAAAGGACCGCTATGGCAGCGGAGGTGTCATGGTCTGGGCAGGCATCATGTTGGACGGCCGCACACCTCTCCATGTGTTTGACAGAGGCTCCCTGACTGCTGAGAGGTATAGGGATGAGATCTTACAGCCCTATGTTCGACTTTACAGGGGCGCAGTTGGCCCTCGGTTCCTTTTTATGGACGACAACGCTCGTCCACATAGGGCTCACGTGGTAAAGATCCAGGCTTACAAATTTTGGTAGTAGACATTGGCCACCAAGACCAAAATTGTTAGTGGCCATTAAAAAAAACTCAGTGGCCAAACTTTGACAAAAAAATCAAATTGTATATTTCATACTAAATTATTTTTATAAAATTGCTTAGTATAATATGAGTATGTTTTATTTTGCATATTTCAGTTATAGTATTCTTAAAAGTTCAAACTGAAGTAATAAAACAATGCAGGAGAGTGGGAACATCGCGCGGGGAGGGGAGTGCACTTACGGGAGAAATCTTTGCACCGTCCGACTTCCGGTTTTGGAAATTTTCCCGCTATTTTCAAGCTGAAATACAAATATTTATGCAGTTAAATATTACTTAACAATAATACTGGGCAGAGGCAACATCGCGAGAAAAAAGGAATTACGATTGCAGAAAAAATCTGAACTCCGTCGACCTTCCGTTTTCGAAATTTTCGTAAAGATGGAATTCTGTCCTCCAACGAACATCCCCCCCCCCCCCGCCAATTGTGTTCACTAGTTCAATGATCTCGCGAATGACCAAAATAATAACGAAAAAGGCGGAGTTCCTGGATTTCGCGGAAGAATCTGATGTCTGAGATTAGGGGGAAATTTTTGCGGCGTCTAAGCTCTGTTTTCGCACATTTGTTGCCTACAGTTTCAAGCCGAAATTCTTTTATGCAATAAAATCATATTTTACTATAAAACTTTACACTAAGGCAACATCGGGAGAAAAAAATTGCGATTACTGTAACTCTATTCAACTACCGTTTTCGAAAGTTTTGAGACACGAAATACTGTCTCCAGACGGAACTCCACCCACCCACCCTCAAATTGTCTTCAGTTTTACGTTGGTCATGAGAACACAATCTAAATGATGACAAAAAAAAACCCGCTGAATTCCGCGAGTCCGCTTAAGAATCTCGTGCATATCATAAAACAATAAAAAAAAAATGAAAATTCGTGGAATCCGTAAGTTTCGACAGCGAGGTCCGTAGTTAGCCAGCTAAATCTGTAGAAACTACGGATATTCCGTAGTAGTTCGCAGGTATGGAAATATTATTACAGTACAACCTCGAAAATCCGGAATCGTCCGGAGATCCGGATTATAGCAATTCCGAATTTTAGAATTTTCCTATGGAATATGCAAGGGAGGCTTTCAGCGAACATTCATTAAAAATAATAAAAAGAAAATGCCTAAAGTTTTCATCGGATTTTGACGAAATTTCACATGGGAGTTTATTTTGACGTGTCTTGGTTACTGTTAAATTTCCATTCAGTTATTTAAAAAATTGGAGAATTTTTTTTAAATAAAAATTTTAACAGAACCATCTTTGAAAACAGAACCATCTTTTTTTAAAAACAGAACCATCTTTGTGCTGTATTAAGTTCTTGAACTTGGATGAAAAATTAATGCATCAGCATAGTACTAATTTATTTTTGTGTACTGGAATAATTGTAATTTATCTTTGCAGATGGGCGGACTGAGCCAAACTTAGACGACCTGGCTTTGACTTTCAAAGATTTTAATATATCCCTTCATGAAATGGAGGAATATGTGAATAATGTGGAGCCTGTACCTTTTGTTCATAAGCTAGGCAAATTTCCAACTCCACATCCTTCCAACCTGCAACATCCAAAGCCCGGAAGCAAAGAACTTTCTCATCGG
Source organism: Macrothele yani (assembly GCA_039090855.1). NCBI lineage: Eukaryota > Metazoa > Arthropoda > Arachnida > Araneae > Macrothelidae > Macrothele > Macrothele yani. Next base: position 14,159,675 of record CM077031.1, on the reverse strand, counting down.
CCAGATTTTATACCTGACTATCTTCCTCCAATGCATCCTGAATTTGATGGTAAATGTCTTCCCAATTATTATTTTTTTTTTCTGAAGAGATATGATATTCAAGATTAAAGTAAAAGTTTAATTGTATTTAGTTTCTGAAATACCATATTTATTGGTGTATATGTTACCGCTAAAGCTCGAAAGCCGTTAATGTGCACATTACCTAGCTAATCTGCAGATGAACTGATTTGCTTCGTTAACGTGCGGAATCAAGAGTTTTTCGCATTTTACCTAGGTAATGTGCACATTAACGGCTTCCTTATCGTTAAAGTTCATAAGTTCGTTTCTGTCATTTCCTTTCCCTACACCTTCCCCCTCTCCCTCCACTTTTAGTTTGGTTTCGTGTGATATGTTTGTTCATGTAATTTGTGGTGAAATAGATCCTAAAGAGAAAGGGTATGGTAAGAATGTATTGTGCAACATCTGTAAAAAGAATATGGATCAGAAAATACAGTGTGATGAAGCCAAGAAAGGTTTAGAAAAGCAAGCAAAGAAAATGTTAGCAGTTTCTAATGCAAAGCACCCAAATGTCGATAAAGGTGTCACTGTGAGAATTAAAGTACCCTAAGTTGACAGAGCAAAAACTGATGCCCGCTCGATTTTAGCTGTGGTTCTTAGTAAAACAGAGGATGGCTTTTATAAACTTGGTACTAAAACGGGTATTTTAAAACAATTGTATGCAAAATCTGAATTCAGTGTTTGCAAAGAGAGATTTTTAACGAAAGAAAATGTCCCTGCTGTAGAAATATCTTTACGTCAAACAGCAGTAAAACAATCCTTTGGTACTGGGCAGGGTTTCAGAAAATGTGACTGCAAATCTAAATGTACCACAAACAGGTGTGCTTGTCGCAAAAACCAATTGCTATGTAATTCAAAGTGTCACCAATCTTTAGATTGCACTAATAAGTAAGCATAATTTTATCATATGTTTTGCAAATTCATTTCCTTAATAATAATAATATTTTAAACCGTTTGATTCTTTCTATTATAGTTTTTTAACTGATTGACGATTGATTCTATCAACTAATTTGTTGATTGTTTGATTGTATTAACTTGATTCTTTATATATTGAAAAATAAATAAATAACATTATGTTAATTTAAGCGTACAGAAACGTTGCTGTTGTTCCAGCAAAGATCTTATTTTCACTTTAACGAGTGCCTAGTAGGTAATGTGCAGATTATCTAGGTAATTTGAGCAATGAAACAATTTTTGGCACTTTAACAGATCACCCTAGTTAATCTGCCCATTACCAAGATAATCTGTAGAATAACTGATTTCTGCACTTTAGCGGTAACATATACACCCTAATTTTAAGAAAGAAGCTTGAGTTAAAAAAAAAATTAAATTTAAAATAAATGACTTGGGAGCTTTGAATTTTTTTATATTTTTTTAGATAACTCAACACACGTGTATTAATACTTATACCACTTATAAGGCAAATATTGGGTTGGGGAATAATTAATGTCAGTTTTTTCCACAGTTCCATTTGTGTGCCAAAATAAAATATTGTAGCAACATGTGATATACTATGGGATAGATATGTGTTCACTCTACATGCCAGTGTATGTGATTTGATTTAATTTTATTTGGTTTTCAGGTCATTAAAATGGAATGTCAAGTGGACAAAAAAGAGCATTACCGACATCTGCTGCTCCTTGCATTTAATCGAGGGACGTAAGCCACAAAAGCTGCTTGCGAGATTTGTGCTGTCTACAGTGAAGATGCTGTGACTGAAAGAATGGCTCAACTGTGGTTTTCGTGCTTTAAATCCGGCAATTTCGACCTTGAGGACATGGATCGCCCCGGTTGCCCGGTTGAGTTAGATAAAGAGCAATTGAACCAGATGCTGCGCGAAAACCCGCGTCAATCAACCAGAGCATTGGCTGAGCAAATGAATTGTGATCAGAAGACAGTCGTGAATCACCTTCATGCGATGGGTAAAGTTCAAAAGCTCGACACTTGGGTACCACACATTTTGAATGACAACAACAGAAATCAACGTTCCACAATTGCTGCCGGTTTGCTTGCTTGTCACAGGGCTACTCGTGGTCACAAGGAAAGTTTCTGTACCGCATCATTACCGGCGACGAAAAATGGTGTCTGTATGTCAACATGAAGCAGCGAAAAGAATGGCTCAGTCCCACAAAACATGGAACGGCGTGAGCAAAACAAGAGTTGCATCCTCGGAAGATTATGTTGTATGTCTGGTGGGATTGGCAGGGCATCAACCTCTACGAACTTCTTCGGAACAAATGAGATGGTCAACGCGGTCCTGTATGTTCAACAACTAAATCGATACATAATTTATTTTTTGAGTTAGTTTGTGATACAGTTTTTGTTCCAGTCCATTTCAGGCCATTGAATTTAGATGTCCGATTCCTTTTAATAATACACTGGCGGAAAGTGAAAAAAGAACACCAAGAAGGAATTGGCGGACGATCATGAAATTTACATATGTTAATGGGGTCGAGTTTACATAGGAGTGATGTTAATTTCGGGACCAACCGGTGAGCACTTACGCCACAGCACGGCATAATATGCAAATTATCGTCGGTGGTATTTAAGGAGTACGGCGAAGTGAATGTAATCAGTCCTCGACGTACGGACACGTGCGAAGACCCTGAAGAAGCTGCAATGCCTGGACATGGTACACGTGTAGGATTTCAGCAGTTATCGGACTTTGAGCGAGGTCATCCAGTCGGACTCCGGGAGGCCTGGTGGTCGTATCGTCGTATTGCAGAGCGAATTGGACGGGAAGTATCGGTGGTGGTATGATGGTGGCATAGATGGTCCGAGGAACATTCCCACACGAGAAGACGTGGAATCGGGAGTCACAGACGGACTGATGAGTGGACTGATCGACGCATAAGAAGAGTGGCGTTGTCAAGCAAAACATCCACTGCGACGCAAATCCGAGCTGCCGTTGCACCTGAGGTGACTGTGCGAACAATCTGCAACCGTCTACTGAATGCAGGACTACGTGCACGTGTACCTCTGACTCCAGCCCACCATCAGGAACGGCGGCAGTGGTGTCGCCAACGTCTGCTGGAGGACGCAATGGCAATCTGTCGTGTTCAGGGATGAACGCAGATTCTGCTTGGGAGCCTCCGATGGCCTATGCGTGTTCGCAGATGCACAGGGGAGCGTCTCCACCCTTCTTGCATCCGCCAGCGACACACAGGGCCTACACCTGGTCTCCTGGCGCGGGGAGCGATCAGCTATCACTCCCGTACACAACTAGTGTTTGAACCGGGTACGTTAAACAGCACCTCCTACGTCAACAACATCATTCAGCCCGTTGTTGTGCCATTTGTAAGGTCGGTCCATCGTGGTGTTTTCCAGCAAGATAACGCACGCCCACACACGGCACGTGCAACGCAACATGCACTTCAGGGTGTGAGACAACTTCCATGGCCACCGAATTTGTCCCCCATTGAGCACATGTGGGATTTTATGGGACAACGACTTATCCGGTCTCCACGGCCAGCCACGACCATCCCCGATTTACGTGTCCAGGTTGAGGATGCTTGGAACTCAATACCCCAAACTTACATCCAACATCTGTACGACAGACTCCATGCCAGAATTGCACAGTGTGACGCAGTTCATGGCGGTTCAACCTCGTACTAACCATGTTACATGGAAATGTTATTTTTCAGTTTACCAGCAAATGCAGCTGTATTTTGCCATAATGTTTTGATCACGTTATCCTCTGTATTCGGTTATTATGCTGTATAAATTTCGTTGGTATCAGACGTCTCTTTCTTGGTGTTCTTTTTTCACTTTCCGCCAGTGTATTTCAAATAAAGGGACAAAAGGTAGGATATATATGCATAAAGTGGCACTAATAACGTTGATACAGTTTACCACTGATACATACTGTGTCTGATCTTCCCATCAAAAGTTATCTGCCCAGCACAATTAATAGCATTTTGAGGGTCGAAATCTTCAATTGATAAAATTTAATCATCATTAAGTCATTTAAAGTGTCACTATTCAGACATGCCCAATTACTGGTTTTTATGAGGCTCATTGCTGATGCTCCACGTCAATGGGCTCGTGCATTGCTGCCGCCAAAGTGCTTGCGAGTTTGCTCTGCATCAATTTTCTTTTGCTCCCGATGCTTTCTCATTCATTCTGCCGCGGACATTGCGATGTTTATCAAAAGATGACGAGTTGCTCTTCCGCGTAGACTATGTTCGATGTATTTCTGCCTGGCGTTTCGACGAGTATATGCCGACGTGAAATTAAAAAAAAAAAATTCAGCTGCGATCTAAAGTTTTACAGCCAACACTGTATTTGATTTCACTTCTAGGGTTTTAAATCGACAGATCTCGACATTTTCTTTCGTTTGAGACCAATTTTGACGTCGTAGTGCTTTGCAGTGCCGAGCTATACTGATTAGAAGTTCGCGCAGCACAAAGCCCCCCGCTCATAACTGCGCGGTAACTCAAGGTCACTAACAAGTCTTTGTTCCCCTAGCTATCGAATGACACTAGGTTGGTTTGGTTCACGTTGAAAATATAGAAATTATTAAACCCAACTCGATGCCCATTTTTTTTTTCGTAACGCTGAACTTTCCGCACTGGTCGGATTTTAAAGACGTATTCACGTCAAAAAAATTCTGCCACATACTTCCTATTGTTCCTAAGCTGTGGTGAATTTCCGAGATCTAACAAGCGGAACATGCGACTGCTTAATAGCATCGTCACCGCACGGAGGCCTGAGAAGAAACCTGTTTAAACATCGTGTCTGCATCGTGATGTTGCCCCAACGATGTCCACGATTACTCCCCTGGCAGGCGAATTTCCGATGAACAATCCCCAGACGTAGCGTCTGAAATTAGACACAGCGAGAAACTACATTGGAGATGTGCGCGTACTTTAGGATCAGCCAATATTAACATGTCTCGGACTGGAAAAGCCGGTTTGAATAACAGTGCTTGGTCACGGCTTGGCGGCGCGCGATGGCCGTTACTGCGCAAGCATTTGCATCACGGTGGGGATAAATCGTAGTTTGGTCAGTCGAAACACCGTAACATCAATGTTAAATTCACACCAGTTTTTTGCGATGTATTGATACATTGCCGAGTCCTAGTGGGGGGAAAAGTTGGACAAAATAGTTGTTCACTTGGGGAAAAAATCTACTTGCCATCATTGGCTACTATACTAAAAAATTTACTAGCCACTACGAAATATCTGGTCGCCATTTGGCGACTGGCGACCGACATTCGCGAGGCCTGGCCTCGTGTTAAGTATGGCCAGACGCAGCAACGCAGCCATTGCTGTTAGGGGACATCATATTCCTTACTGACGACCACCACCTCTTTTCTGTAACCCATCTGTGGAAACGATGGCTCTGTACCATGGTGTGTACTGCTTTACGGTCATTTCTTAGTAAAGTCCCAGTGTACACTTTTGTATTCATTTTTGCACACGTGTTTGTTCATTCCCCCGTTTGGTACATACTGAGGTCTCTGTGGTATGACATTCAACTATCCAGGCTGCTTCATTGCGAAGCCACGGCGAAAACACCGAACGGTCCTTAAGTTTTGCACGCCAGTGTGGCATCATGTGTCTTCCATTCGTATGTCATGGTTGATGCCCTTAATGTCTCTCTTGCCCACTTTTCCCTTGGGGAGCGGCATGCTATTTCGTCATTGGGAATGTGTAATGCAATTCTCTAGAGCTGCATTGGTGTGATTAAATTTTGTGCTCTATGAATGCAGTGCCACTGAGCTTCATGTCCGGAGATAAAAAATATATTAAAAAAAAGTTATCTTTCAAAATAAATTTTTTTATTTAATACGACAGTTTTTTTTTTTTTTTTTGTTATTATTATTATTTTGCTTCTTCAGACTCCGGGGTCTTTATGTGGCTGACTTTTCTGTCAGAAATTCCGCTTCCGGATCAAGATTTGTGATGTGCAGATTATGCAGGTATTTTTTCCTTGTGAGTGTCACGGTCTGCAAATTATACGCCGGTGCAGACTATACAAAGGTAAAAAAAAAAATTGTGCAAATTCTATGGTCTGCGGATAATATGACAAAAATGATGGTAATTCAAGAATTTGTGAGTCCCAGAAAAAAAAAAAATAAACGAGTGAGTACCGTTTTTTTTTTTTTTTTTTCCAAGGAGAGATGGGGTAAAGCATTATTTTTTGGGCAGAAGTGTATGTGACTTTGGTATTATATAACCCTTCCCCCCTCCCCACACACACACACTGGTCTAATGTGTGGCCACTAAAAAACTTAAATGGCTACCAAATTTCAGAATTCTACCCCTGATCATAATTGTAGCCTGATTATTTCATTTCTTTCTTTCTTTTTCTTCTTCTTTTTCTTTATTTCTTTTTTTTTTTTTTTTTTTTTTTCAGCTTTTAAATGACAATGATGCAAAGCAGCACATATTTCACTGCAAAAGAGTGTCAAACAGCGTTGAAATATCTTCTCCTAAAAGGGAACTCGGCCAAACAAATTTATTACAAAATGTTGGTTACATCAGGTGATAAGTGCCCTTCCTACTCCACAGTCGAGAACTGGGTTGCTACGTTTAGAACAAGACATTTCAGCACCAAAGATGAAGAACGTTCTGGGCGACCAACTCAAGTGACAATTCCAGGAAACACAGATACAAACAAATTCATGATGAAATGTCGGTTACATTAGGTGATAAGTACCTTTCCTACTCCACAGTCAAGAACTGGGTTGCTAGGTTTAAAAGAGGACATCTGAGCACTGAAGACGAAGAACATTCTGGGAGACCAACTCAAGTGAAAATTCCAGAAAACACAGATACAAACAAATTCATGATGAAATGTCAGTTACATTAGGTGAGAAGTGCCCTTCCTACTCCACAGTCAAGAACTGGGTTGCTAGGTTTAAAAGAGGACATCTGAGCACCGAAGACGAAGAACGTTCTGGGAGACCAACTCAAGTGACAATTCCAGAAAACACAGATACAAACAAATTGATGAAATGTCGGTTACATTAGGTGAGAAGTGCCCTTCCAACTCCATAGTCAAGAACTGGGTTTGCTAGGTTTAGAACAGGGCATTTGAGCACCGAAGGCGAAGAACGTTCTGGGAGACCAACTCAAGTGACAATTCCAGAAAACACAGATAGAAACAAATTCATGATGAAATGTCTGTTCCATTAGGTGATAAGTGCCCTTCCTACTCCACAGTCAAGAACTGAGTTGCTAGGTTTAGAAGAGGACATCTGAGCACCGAAGACGAAGAACATTCTGGGAGACCAACTCAAGTGACAATTCCAAAAAACACAGATAGAAACAAATTCATGATGAAATGTCTGTTACATTAGGTGATAAGTGCCCTTCCTACTCCACAGTCAAGAACTGGGTTGCTAGGTTTAAAAGAGGACATCTGAGCACCGAAGACGAAGAACGTTCTGGGAGACCAACTCAAGTGACAATTTGAGAAAACACAGATACAAACAAATTGATGAAATGTCGGTTACATTAGGTGAGAAGTGCCCTTCCAACTCCATAGTCAAGAACTGGGTTTGCTAGGTTTAGAACAGGGCATTTGAGCACCGAAGGCGAAGAACGTTCTGGGAGACCAACTCAAGTGACAATTCCAGAAAACACAGATAGAAACAAATTCATGATGAAATGTCTGTTCCATTAGGTGATAAGTGCCCTTCCTACTCCACAGTCAAGAACTGAGTTGCTAGGTTTAGAAGAGGACATCTGAGCACCGAAGACGAAGAACATTCTGGGAGACCAACTCAAGTGACAATTCCAAAAAACACAGATAGAAACAAATTCATGACGAAATGTCTGTTACATTAGGTGATAAGTGCCCTTCCTACTCCACAGTCAAGAACTGGGTTGCTAGGTTTAAAAGAGGACATCTGAGCACCGAAGACGAAGAACGTTCTGGGAGACCAACTCAAGTGACAATTCGAGAAAACACAGATACAAACAAATTGATGAAATGTCGGTTACATTAGGTGAGAAGTGCCCTTCCAACTCCATAGTCAAGAACTGGGTTTGCTAGGTTTAGAACAGGGCATTTGAGCACCGAAGGCGAAGAACGTTCTGAGAGACCAATTCAAGTGACAATTCCAGAAAACACAGATAGAAACAAATTCATGATGAAATGTCTGTTACATTAGGTGATAAGTGCCCTTCCTACTCCACAGTCAAGAACTGGGTTGCTAGGTTTAGAAGAGGACATCTGAGCACCGAAGACGAAGAACGTTTTGGGAGACCAACTCAAGTGACAATTCCAGAAAACACAGATAGAAACAAATTCATGATGAAGTGTCTGTTACATTAGGTGATAAGTGCCCTTCCTACTCCACAGTCAAGAACTGGGTTGCTAGGTTTAAAAGAGGACATCTGAGCACCGAAGACGAAGAACGTTCTGGGAGACCAACTCAAGTGACAATTCGAGAAAACACAGATACAAACAAATTGATGAAATGTCGGTTTCATTAGGTGAGAAGTGCCCTTCCAACTCCATAGTCAAGAACTGGGTTTGCTAGGTTTAGAACAGGGCATTTCAGCACCGAAGGCGAAGAACGTTCTGGGAGACCAACTCAAGTGACAATTCCAGAAAACACAGATAGAAACAAATTCATGATGAAGTGTCTGTTACATTAGGTGATAAGTGCCCTTCCTACTCCACAGTCAAGAACTGGGTTGCTAGGTTTAAAAGCGGACATCTGAGCACCGAAGACGAAGAACGTTCTGGGAGACCAACTCAAGTGACAATTCGAGAAAACACAGATACAAACAAATTGATGAAATGTCGGTTTCATTAGGTGAGAAGTGCCCTTCCAACTCCATAGTCAAGAACTGGGTTTGCTAGCTTTAGAACAGGGCATTTGAGCACCGAAGGCGAAGAACGTTCTGGGAGACCAACTCAAGTGACAATTCCAGAAAACACAGATAGAAACAAATTCATGATGAAGTGTCTGTTACATTAGGTGATAAGTGCCCTTCCTACTCCACAGTCAAGAACTAGGTTGCTAGGTTTAGAAGAGGACATCTGAGCACCGAAGACGAAGAACGTTCTGGGAGACCAACTCAAGTGACAATTCCAGAAAACACAGATAGAAACAAATTCATGACGAAATGTCTGTTACATTAGGTGATAAGTGCCCTTCCTACTCCACAGTCAAGAACTGGGTTGCTAGATTTAAAAGAGGACATCTGAGCACCGAAGACGAAGAACGTTCTGGGAGACCAACTCAAGTGACAATTCCAGAAAACACAGATACAAACAAATTGATGAAATTTCGGTTACATTAGGTGAGAAGTGCCCTTCCAACTCCATAGTCAAGAACTGGGTTTGCTAGGTTTAGAACAGGGCATTTGAGCACCGAAGGCGAAGAACGTTCTGGGAGACCAACTCAAGTGACAATTCCAGAAAACACAGATAGAAACAAATTCATGATGAAATGTCTGTTACATTAGGTGATAAGTGCCCTTCCTACTCCACAGTCAAGAACTGGGTTGCTAGGTTTAAAAGAGGACATCTGAGCACCGAAGACGAAGAACGTTCTGGGAGACCAACTCAAGTGACAATTCGAGAAAACACAGATACAAACAAATTGATGAAATGTCGGTTTCATTAGGTGAGAAGTGCCCTTCCAACTCCATAGTCAAGAACTGGGTTTGCTAGGTTTAGAACAGGGCATTTGAGCACCGAAGGCGAAGAACGTTCTGGGAGACCAACTCAAGTGACAATTCCAGAAAACACAGATGGAAACAAATTCATGATGAAGTGTCTGTTACATTAGGTGATAAGTGCCCTTCCTACTCCACAGTCAAGAACTGGGTTGCTAGGTTTAAAAGAGGACATCTGAGCACCGAAGACGAAGAACGTTCTGGGAGACCAACTCAAGTGACAATTCGAGAAAGCACAGATACAAACAAATTGATGAAATGTCGGTTTCATTAGGTGAGAAGTGCCCTTCCAACTCCATAGTCAAGAACTGGGTTTGCTAGGTTTAGAACAGGGCATTTGAGCACCGAAGGCGAAGAACGTTCTGGGAGACCAACTCAAGTGACAATTCCAGAAAACACAGATAGAAACAAATTCATGATGAAGTGTCTGTTACATTAGGTGATAAGTGCCCTTCCTACTCCACAGTCAAGAACTGGGTTGCTAGGTTTAGAAGAGGACATCTGAGCACCGAAGACGAAGAACGTTCTGGGAGACCAACTCAAGTGACAATTCCAGAAAACACAGATAGAAACAAATTCATGACGAAATGTCTGTTACATTAGGTGATAAGTGCCCTTCCTACTCCACAGTCAAGAACTGGGTTGCTAGGTTTAAAAGAGGACATCTGAGCACCGAAGACGAAGAATGTTCTGGGAGACCAACTCAAGTGACAATTCGAGAAAACACAGATACAAACAAATTGATGAAATGTCGGTTTCATTAGGTGAGAAGTGCCCTTCCAACTCCATAGTCAAGAACTGGGTTTGCTAGGTTTAGAACAGGGCATTTGAACACTGAAGGCGAAGAACGTTCTGGGACACCAACTCAAGTGACAATTCCAGAAAACACAGATAGAAACAAATTCATGATGAAGTGTCTGTTACATTAGGTGATAAGTGCCCTTCCTACTCCACAGTCAAGAACTGGGTTGCTAGGTTTAGAAGAGGACATCTGAGCACCGAAGACGAAGAACGTTCTGGGAGACCAACTCAAGTGACAATTCCAGAAAACACAGATGCCATTCATTCCATGATCCTGGATGATCGAAGAAAATCCACTAAAAAGATAGTAGAAACCCTGCCAATATCCTGAGTACGAGTGGGATATATATTATTCACTGACATTTGTTAGGTACGAGCTGAATCGCAGAATATAGACATACACGCGTACGCCATACGCAGATAGTTTCCAAATTATTAGCAGATTTTGCAGTTAGTTTTGGCTTGTAGATTAAAAAATAAAAATGTTATTTACAGCAATTAAAACACTTACTCAAGGCTTTGCTCAAATTTCTATCTTAATGTGAGAATGTTCAACTATTTTTCACATCTTCCGATAGTGAGTTCTTTTGTTTTTACAGACGTTTCTGGCCTCTTGATTTTATCAAGGCCTGTTCTCAATATATAGGAACTGTAACAAAAGTTCCATTTACACAGAAATAATTTAAATTTTATTGCCAGATTTCTCTTGCAGTTGCCAGTTATAAAATTAAAATCTTTTCCTTTTTGTATTTTATAAGTCTACTATTTTTGAATTAAGTTGTTGAAAATGCTATTTATAATTTTTGAAGGTTCATTAACAGAACTGCTTTTTTAGATATAAAAACTTTCTTTAATAAGTATCTTGTTTTTATGAGGTTCATAGTTCAATATTTTAAACTTTTGGCCTTAAGGTCCATTTTACATACATTTCTACGCATTCAGTCGTAATGTACTTTTGTCCTCTCTGGAATCTGTAATGTTCTAATAATTATTTATTGTTATATTAATTTGTCTTTAAATTATCTTATTCTATTGTTTTTGTGATTCGCGGGTTTGCAGCAAGTTTTCTGTTTTAATGGTTGTGTACGCAGATACATTTTATTTTTATACAACTCTGGGTACGAGAAAGCTCTCGGCCAAGCAGGTTCCCAAATGTCTCGATACTGACTAGCAGCGTGATTGAGGTATTGCTTCACAAGCCATTTTGGACCAGCTTTGGCGGGATCCTGTAGGATTTTTGAACCATCTCGTAACTATGGATGAAACGTGAATCCATATATATGATCCAGAGATCAAAGAACAATCCGAAGAATGGAGACACTGTGGTTCCCCTCGTCCAGAGAAGTTCAAGGGAGGCACAGAAGTCATTGAGCAAAGTGTTGGTGTCTGTTTTCTGGGACTCCCAAATGTCTCGATACTGACTAGCAGCGTGATCGAGGTATTGCTTCACAAGCCATTTTGGACCAGCTTTGGCGGGATCCTGTAGGATTTTTGAACCATCTCGTAACTATGGATGAAACGTGGATCCATATATATGATCCAGAGATCAAAGAACAATCCGAAGAATGGAGACACTGTGGTTCCCCTCGTCCAGAGAAGTTCAAGGGAGGCACAGAAGTCATTGAGCAAAGTGTTGGTGTCTGTTTTCTGGGACAAAGATGGAATTTTGCTCGTTGATTATCTGGAAAAGGGTGCAACCATCACAGCAAATAACTGCATTACACTTCTCAACAAATGAAAGCAGCAACTGGTCTCTAAACATTGAGGCAAGCTTTTGAAAGGGATCTTGTTTCTTCAAGACAATTCCTCTTCCCTGCTATTACAGAGCAGAAATTGGCTGATCTCTACTTTTGATCTGTATCTCTCCTGATCTGTACAAATCAGGTGGTAGGCTGGCTTGATCTGGCCTACTCACCTGATTTGGCCCCTTTGGACTACTACTTCTTTCCTAATCTGAAAAATACCTCAAGGGGAAAAAAATTCCAGCATTGAGGAGGCCAGTGCTGGAATTTTTTTCCCCCTTGAGAGGTATTTGCAGACGAGTGGATTGCAGCACAACCAAAAGAATTTTTTTTTATGGGTGAAAAAAGTTAGAACGATAAGGTGACAAGCAGAGTGGCAGAGTGTAGACGTACATGCGTACGCCGTACGCGGATAGTTTTCAAATTATTAGCAGATTTTGCAGATAGTTTTTGCTTGTAGATTTTAAAAAATGTTATTTGTAGCAATTAAGACACTTACTCAAGGCTTTACTAAGATTAACATATTTAATTATATCTTAACTTGAAATTTCAATTATTTTTCACATCTTCTAAATTCTTTTGCTTTTACAGATGCTTCTGGCCTCTAGATTTAATCAAGGCCGGTTCTCAATATTACAGAAACTGTATCAGAAGTTTCATTTACATGGAAAGAATTTAAATTTTATGGCCAGGTTACTCTTGTAGTTGCCAGTTATTAAATTAAAATAATGTCCTTATGTATTTTGTAACTCTACTATTTTTGAATTAAGGTGTTGAAAATTCTATTTATAATTTTTGAATGTTCCTTAATGGAACTGTTTTTCTAGATATAAAAACTTTCTTTAATTAGTCTCTTCTTTTTATGAGGTTCGTAGACCAATATTTTAATATTTTGCCCTAAAGGTCCATTTCACATGCATTGCTTTATAATGTACTTATTTTGTTCTGACTGGAATCTGTAATGTTTTAATAATTGTTTATTGTTTTATTAATTTCTCTTTAAATTATCTTATTCTATTGTTATCGTGATCTGTGGGTTTCCTCAAGTTTTCTGTTTCAATGGTTGGGTATGCAGATACATTTAATTTTTATACAACTCTGGTGATAAGTGTGTGGAGCTCAGGGGAGAATATGAAGGGTAAATAATTTTTGTTCAGTTCCATAGCTTGTTGTTTTCTGTACAAAGCCAAAGACTTATCAGCCTACCCCCGTCATAAAGAGATAATTTTTGATTTTTGAAAGTGTTTTAGTGAGCATGAAACCATGGACATTGCTTGTACGCGTATGTATGAATAATGCCTTGATATTTTCTATAAAACTAAAGAAATTATTTTTTATTTTCATGCAGATTGTCAGTTCATCATTGGTTATTGTATATTACTGCATTGAGCAATAATTAAAAAAAAAATGTCTGTGTAAAACCAAAATGCAGATTGTCTTGAAATAAGTTTTCCCGGCTAACAGTTTGTCATTTTGCTCTTGCATTTCAGAGGAGGAGAATGTGCATTCTCCAAATTCCATAGTTGATGGTGCTGCAAAGAAACCTGTAACAGAGGGCAGTAGTGCTGGTGGAGAGTCGCCTTTAGGGAGTCCTAAACATGGAGTCAAAAGGTCACTTGAGTGGTCTGGTTCTGGCGAGACTCCTCCTTCTAAGAAAGCAAAGTATGTTTCGTATGTGTTCCCTGTCGTTGTTTCATTCATGACTTCTATAAATGCTTGTTTGACTTTAAAAAATGTGCACGTAAGTCTGCCATTCTCAAACTTCTGACTCTGCAGAGCTCTTTTCACCCAAAGATGACACTGCGGAGCCCTTTTCACCCAATAATGATACTGCGGAGCCTGTTTCACCCAAGGATAACACTGCATAACCCTTTTCACCCAAGGATGACACTGCGGACCCCTTTTCACCCAAGGATGACACCGTGGAGCCCTTTTCACCCAAGGATAACACTGCGGAGCCCTTTTCACCCAAGGATGACACCGTGGAGCCCTTTTAACCCAAGGATGACACCGTGGAGCCCTTTTCATCCAAGGATGACACTGCGAAGCCCTTTTCACCCAAGGATGGTACTGCAGAGCCCTTTTCACCCAAGGATGACACTGCAGAGCCCTTTTCACCCAAGGATGACACTGCAGAACCCTTTTCACCCAAGGATGACACTTTGGAACCCTTTTCACCCAAGGATGATACTGCGGAGCCCTTTTCACCCAAGGATGACACCGTGGAGCCCTTTTAACCCACTGCGGAGCCCTTTTCACCCAAGGATGACACTGCGGAGCACTTTTCACCCAAGGATGATACTGCAGAGCCCTTTTCACCCAAGGATGACACTGTGGAGCCCTTTTCACCCAAGGATGACACTGCGGAGCCCTTTTCACCCAAGGATGACACTGCGGAGCCCTTTTCACCCAAGGATGACACTGCGGAGCCCTTTTCACCCAAGGATGACACTGTGGAGCCCTTTTCACCCAAGGATGACACTGTTGAGCCCTTTCTTTCACTCAAAAATGATGCCATAGAGCCTCAAAAAAAAAAAAAAAAAAAAAAAAAAATTCTAAGCCTGTGCTTATATTCAGTGCAAAATTGTGTTTATACGGGCAATGAGGATTTAAGAATTTCATTTCTGAGAAATCAGAAGTATTGGTTTCATATCTTAGTAGTACTAATTTTATTTAACTAACAGCATACGTAACATTTTTAGTGTTACTGATATTCAAGTATTCTTTGATAATGAGACCAATACAGATCAAAGAAGAAAGAAAATGCCATTACAAATGCATGGCAATTATTCGTAAAAATAAATGATTGAATTACTGGCCTCAATGTGACGAGTGCAGTTGTTTCTTCTTGTTACAAAGTTCTTTTGCATCCAGCTCTACGGAGGAGAGTTGCAGTTGTATGTCCAGTTCTGCATCCACTCTGTTGCGATACCTGGATTTCGTGGAAATGTAAGTTGGGAAGCCAGTCTCAAACAGATACGTACTGAAAAAGGGAAGGAGTATTTATTCTACTTGCCTTAGAGAACATACTGAAAAAAGGGAAGGAGTATTCTACTCGCTAGTAGAGGAGTATTCTACTCGCTTTCTGTGATAAACATGGATACTGTTTCTTAATGCTGCACTAAAATTTCCTTAATGGTATTTACCAAACACTTCCTTTTCAGATGTGTCAGATGTCAGATTGATGATTTTCATATTCACTTATCATGCTGTGAGGCTTGTCTTTAACAACAAACGGATCTTTTATGTATAATTTCCCAAATTCTCATGTATTACATTTGGGAAGTATTGCAAGAGGGCATCACTTATTCTCATAAGTGCTGGGGGAATTCCCCGAAAATCTCTTCAGGTTCATGGATGCTTCTTTCAAGTTCTTCTAGGAAGTCCGTAAGTATTGGGAAACTATCAACCTCGCAGTTTTTGAAACATGCAGTCCAGTACTGCGCCTTTTGTCAGCGTTCATGAAAACAGTAACATTCTTTTCTTGGTAACCTGTACCTGCTTTGAAGGACACATTATGTACATTCATTGTGTAAGGAAATTGAGGAAGTACATGAATTTTTCCAGTGTATTTTCATTGTCAAACATGACGATGTCACAAGGGATTTTTCACGAAAAGCATGGGGAGCCCTTGTGCTGCCTTCATGAAGCCTCAGGGTCCGTGGAGCACACTTTGAGAACCGCTGATATAAGTGAACAGTTTTTGTTTACAGCTAATGGAACCGACATAAAACTAGAGTTCTTCCCGTTACCAATTGTAAACATCATAACTTCAGTAGTTGTAGTACAATACTAAGTGGTGTTGATAAAAATAAAACTCTAGTATGTATGTTCTATTAGGTTTACACTTGAGTTGGAAGAAAATTTCTCCCTCCCATATTTGGATGTCTTGTTGCGTCACAACTCTGTTACTAACTCTATTTCTTATTCCATCTACAGAAAACCAGGTTCTAATACAACTTTGGTCCCTTATAACTCTTTTCATCCACTTTGTCAAAAGTCATCATCCTTACATTTTTTGCTGCGACGAGCAATATCGCATTCATCGAACATTGCCCTGCGCAACTTGGAGTTAACAAATATTAAGAAGTTGGCCAGTGACTATGGATACCCAGCTTTTACTGTGGAAAAACTCTGTTTCATCCTTAACTAGAGATCACCAACTCATCAAATATGTCGGATCCGTTCCTTTTATACCTGGAGTTACCAACCCCTTAAAAGGTATTTGTAAATAATGTAACATCGGATTCGGGATCAAGACTAATAACATTTCAGCAATTATAAAAAGTGACAGAGACAGGGTTTGTACTGAACAATCGACATGGCATTTATGCCATACCACTGAAGACTTCGCTGGAGGAAGGGCAGAACATGATGTATGTGGGTTCAACCTCTCATTCCTTGAAATGAAGAGTTTCGGAACACAATTATAACATTAAAACCTCTTCAACTTCTACAGCTCTCTCCAGGTCCTATTTAGTGGGTACACATATTCCTATTTGGGAGGCAGCAATTATGCTGAATACCCCTAGACTTCGTTCTAATATTCTTTTCCCTAAAAGTTTACTGATTTATATACACAGTCATTTATGCTGCAATGATGACTCTCCTTGTACTATCTCCCTACCTTGGAAACAGTTAATGGACTGGGAAAAACACCCTGAGTCCCCAGAAATTGAGATTGACCAATTATTTCCGCACATGCGTTAAACCTCTTTTGACACACATCACTTGTAACACAACTGTCATGGTATATATAGCTAACACCTTGTCGCTTGTGTTTGTGCATTCTATTACATCTGAGGATGGGTTTCTTGTAAACTCGAAAGGTCTAATGTGTATATATTTGAACTTCTACACAGTAAAACCTCAAAAATCCGGCATCAATGGGGCCGGACGTGTGCCGGATTTATGAAAATTCTGGATTTCTGAAGCTATCCAAAAATTGCGTAATGGGTGTTACGTAAAGCAGGTACTTCTATGTAACAAGTCATTTTAACGAAAATTTGCGCGTCGAAGCCTTATGAATATGCAGGGGTCATGCTGCCGATCGCATTCTTCACAATTTGCGAAAAAAAAAATCGTTTTGGCAAAAATATTGGCGATTACCTTTTTGTACTATTTATTATAAAACTCTGTCGAAAAAAATTGAATTTGGCAAATGGTTAGGCAAGAACTTGAAAGAAGCTAGAGCAACCGCTGGGGCCAGGCGATGTATCAATACATTGCGAAAACCCGATGGGAATTTTACATCAATGTTACGGTATTTCGACTGACGAAACTACGATATATCGTGAAGGCGATTACCACGATGCATCATGTAGGCCAATGTATTATAGATGTCATTACACGATCGAATCCACATACTGCCACCACCAAGGACAGATCATCATCACGCGTTCGACACGCATTTCAAAGGTAGGCGCCGATTCGTCGCCTCATTGGTCCGCGTCACTTCAGCGCGGCCCAACGAGATGATGAATTTGGGAAACTTCTCGATGTTACATGTAGGCAGCCATTAGAAATTAGCACGCTGAGATCAAATGATCTCGCGATGTGTTGTTGAGACGGTAGATCGGAAGATTCCGTGGTTATTGGTGAAACATCGGATGTTCGCCTGAAAACGAAATTAGAAAAGTGCTGGATTTCTGAAGTTTGCCGGTTTTTCTGGATGCTGGATTTTCGATGTTTTACTGCATGTATTTTTTAATATTAATTTTTTTAAATCGTGCATTAGACTGCACTGTTTTTTTTTTTTAACTTAGATCATTTTTAGCACGAAAATATGATATCTGAGTGTGTATCAGGACAAATGCTTTGTGTACTCTGTAGATTTACAGGAGAAATTGTGAGAGAAAATGCATTTCAAAAATTAAGTTCTTATTTATGTGGCCAACTTTGTAGGGTGCTTGAAAACTGTATCATACTGATGTGTAAAGCCGACTTAGAAATATCTCTGTGACCAGAATGTTCTGAAAACTTTGCAAGTTGCCAAATAGAGTTGGCCTCATAATGACAGTTAGTTAGATGCGGGATGATAAAAAATACGGTGAATGGAGCTGCCCTTGCTGCAGAAGCAAAGGAGAGGTGTCTGACATAAGCAGCCATTAACCCTCAACCCTCGCACTTGTTGCCTGGCCAGAAACCGATTTTGCAGCAGATGGCAGTAGTCCTCCAGACAGCAAAGAGTGTAGACGCGTTTGTTTGTTCGACCCAATTGGAAAGTCGATGTTCAAGCAACGCATAAACATGAAATTCTGTTTCCAACTTGTACGAGGTCCGATCAAGAAGTTCCAAGACTAGGACGATATACAACAAAGTACGTACGTTACTCAAGTCTGGCTATGATCTCCCTCAAAGTAGTCTCCTTGGGCAGCGATACACCGCTGCCGACATTTTTGCCACTGTTGGAACGCTGCCTGGAAGTCCTGTTCACGAGTCGTGTCAAGCACCGCCTGCGATTTGCGCTGGATCTCGTCCACGGTTTTAAAATGGCGCCACTGTTGGAACGCTGCCTGGAAGTCCTGCTCACGAGTCGTGTCAAGCACCGCCTGCGATTCGCGCTGGATCTCGTCCACGATTTTAAAATGGCGCCACTGTTGGAACGCTGCCTGGAAGTCCTGTTCACGAGTCGTGTCAAGCATCGCCTGCGATTCGCGCTGGATCTCATCCACGGTTTTAAAATGGCGCCACTGTTGGAACGCTGCCTGGAAGTCCTGTTCACGAGTCGTGTCAAGCACCGCCTGCGATTCGCGCTGGATCTCTTCCACGGTTTTAAAATGGCGCCACTGTTGGAACACTGCCTGGAAGTCCTGTTCACGAGTCGTGTCAAGCACCGCCTGCGATTCGCGCTGGATCTCATCCACGGTTTTAAAATGGCGCCACTGTTGGAACGCTGCCTGGAAGTCCTGTTCACGAGTCGTGTCAAGCACCGCCTGGGATTCGCGCTGGATCTCGTCCACGGTTTTAAAATGGCGATCCTTGAGCACATTGTCGATAATTTAGATAGTTCCGATTAGTAATGCCAAATGTCACATTATTTTGCAGAAAAGGCTTCGGTATGAAGTTTCAAACTAAACTTCAAATAGGATAGTCGTGAAGGGAATAACAAGTGTGCCGGAGAAAAAGTAATTTAACGTGAAAAATCAAAGTAAAAGTTATTAAGGTAAGTTTACACAAAAACAACTTTCGAAGTTTAGCGTTGGTTATATTACACATTTTGCAAAATATTGATCTATCTAAATGCTCCAAACTGCAATAAAAACTGAAATCTTGAGATGTCAAAGTGAGCAAAATTGCATCTAAAAACAGATGTCAGTACATTGTCGATAATTTAGATAGTTCCGATTTGTAATGCTAGATGTCGCATTATTTTGTAGAAGAAGCTTTAGTATGAAGTTTCAAACTAACTGTTGAATAGGATAGTCTAAAACAAGCCGTGAATGGAATAACGTGTGCCGGAGAAAAAATAATTTGACACGAAAGATCAAAGGAAAAGTTATTAAGATAAATTTACATGAAAACAACTTTCCGAGGTCAGTTCTGGATATATTACACGTTTTGCAAAATATCGATCTACAATTGTTAAACAACAAATATTTTACACAGAATGTTATTTATCACGAGGTCTTTTTAAAAATGGAAGTAAATAGCATTTAATTTTTAGATCTAACATGAATGAGTTCTTACTATATAAGTTTTTACTATGTTTCTTTACTGAAATCCGGCGTTTGTTTGATTTATTTTCAATCTGCTTTCAATTAAAAATTTCACTCCTTCACAGGACGGGCAAAATCTCTTATATATTATTGGGTATATAAATAAGTTTTCAGGGATTTACGTTCGGTGTCGTACTTATTACTGCTCGCATGTATTTTAAGGTGGCAACACTGCGATATCGCAGTACGAGACGCCAGCTGTCAGAGTCAGTACACGGCGTTCGATTGTGGTGCGAAGACGTATTTGTTTTACTCGATGGAAAATAGCAACTTTCGTCCCGACAAAACAGCATTTGTGGAAAGTGTTAGTGCATTACTTTATTGTCAAGAAAAATGCTGCCGACAGCTATCACTTAATATCGGAAATCTATGGTGAAAATTCTCCATCCATAAAAACATGTGAGTATTGGTTTAGACGATTCAAAAGGAACGATTTCGATGTCAGTGATAAAGAACGTTCTGGACCACCGAAAAAAATTGCTGATGCCGAATTGGAAGCTTTACTCCATGAGGATCTGTGCCAGACCGAAAAAGAACTAGCAGCAGCATTAAATGTTAGTCAACCATGCATTTCACAACGGTTAGCTGCCATGGGAATGGTGCAAAAAGAAGGGAATTGGGTTCCACATGCTTTGCGGGAAAGAGACCTTGAAAATCGAAAAACTATTTGCAAATTGCTGCTTCAAAGGCAAAAAGAAAGTTTTTTTTGCATCGTATTATTACTGCCGACGAGAAATGGATATGGTACGATAACCCTAAACGGCAGAAAGCATGGGTGAAGCCAGGTGAACCAGGTCCTTCAACGCCAAAATGCAATATCCATGATTCAAAGGTAATGCTGTGTATCTGGTGGGACCAGAAGGGTATGATCCACTATGAACTGCTGAAACCGTCAGAAACTATTACTGGTGATCGGTATCCAACCCAATTAATGCGTTTAAAACGAGCTCTCACGCAAAAACGGCCGGAATGGGAGAATAGACACAACAAAGTCATCTTACAGCATGACAACGCAAGACCACGTGTTTTTCAACCTGTGAAAAAGTATTTAGAAGGATCCGACTGGGAAGTTCTACCCCCGCCATATTCACCAGATATTGCACCATCGGATTACCATTTGTTCCGATCGATGCAGTCAGCACTTTCTGGAGAACGGTTTAGTTCTTATGAAGACATTAAAAATTGGCTGTACAACTGGATCTCTTCCAAGGAACTGGAATTCTTCCTTCGGGGCATACGTTCACTGCCCGAAAGATGGAGTAAAATTGTAGCTTCACAGGGAGCATACTTCGATTAATATTAAAATATTGTTTCTGTTCTCCAACAACGTGTTTTGTTCACCTCAAATCCCTCAAAACTTATTTATATACCCAATAATATTTATTCAAATACGTCATATATTTCTTCTGTTGGATGGATTGGGAAACGTATTTCCTTGAAGAAATATTTTAAATAACATAGTCGGGATATAAATCTTTTAATATTTTTCACTGTACACCATGTTCCCTTCATTCAGAAAACTTGAAAAAAAAAAAATTTCCCAGCTCCAGGACGATGAAAATTTTCAAGTGTTCTGAATGAAGAGAACATGGTGTACAGTGAAAAATATTAAAATATTTATTCAAAGCTTAAAAACAACCATTCTAGGATGGGCTATAGGTTAGTGCATTTAATATTCATATTAAAAACTTCATATTACAGAATACTTCATGAAGTTTTCTGTATTGTTAGTCTTGTTAGGCTCAGAAGTCACCCTCCTGAATAGCGGACAGATGTCGATGTCCCATGCTGTCCATTATTTGAAAGTTTTACTGTACCATATTGTTTAGAGTTTGTGAATGATGATAGCTTAGTTTTTTTGTTTTTTTTTCCAGGCATTATCCAGAAGAGGAGGGACGCCCAATGAGGGAAGTAACGAGTGTATTCATGACTCCATCTGGTTTCATTTCACCTACATACGAAGGAAAAGTTGCTGAGCCTTCTTTGCCCCAAATCATGGATTCACCCCCGTCTACTCCTGAGCCGGCCGTTCATCCCAGTGACATCTTGCCATCAAAGAAAGAAGTGAAGTCCAAGGATTCAAAGAAAGAGAAGAGCTCAAAAAGCAAAAAGGACAAGGAGTCAAGTAAGAAAGATTCCAAGAAGAGCAAGTCCTCAAAGAAGGAAAAGGAAAACAAAGAAAATGCCGAAATTTCGAGTGAAAAAAGCGGCAATCCTTCCTTGAGTGTGAAGAAAGAGGTCAACAGCCACAAATCATCTGGGAAGAGTGAGAAAAGTATTAAAGTCGGTGATTCTGGCAAACCCAAAAGCAAAGGGGACAAAGTGAAGCAGAAGGAAAGCAAGGACGACTTCAAAAAGTATAAAGACAGTTCCAAAATTTATAAGTTCAAAACTAAAATAAACAAGCATTCTGGGATGTCCAGTAATTCACCCGCGAAAGCTATAAAATCGCCGAAACTTCCCAAGTCCCCAAAACTGTCAAAATCCCCGAAGAATCCCAAACCTCCCAAGACGGAGAAGCCGAAATCACCACCTCCTCCACCACCACCATGTCCAGCACCATCGCCACCACTGCCAATTGTGAGTAAAGAGGACAGTGTTGAGAAAAACTTTCCCAAGGTTGAGGTGATGGACGAACGCCCGGAGCTGAAGATGGAAGAAATTATAGCTGGGGCACGGTACAGAGATGAATCTCCGGAGTCTCGCCTGATAATCGATGACTCTATCGAAGCTCAGGCCAGGCAAGAGATGGAATCACGCTTGGCTGATCTAGACAAGTGTATTGACACAGTGATCCAGAGAGCAACTGTGCAGTGTGAAGTTGAAGCAAAAAGACTCAGAGAGATGTGGACGAGACTATTAATGAGGTTGTTCGAGGTCCTGTTTTGATCAAGAAACAAGAGCCTAAAGACATTTACGACTTCACCGATTCGTCTAACGGTTCACAATCAGAATCTCCAGAGCCTGTTATAAAGGTACCAGTGAAAAAAGAAAAGCCAAGTAAAACACCAGACATAGGTATTAAAACTCCTGTCTCTGCTACGATTATAGAGAGTCCAAAAAAGACAAAGGCTAAGGAGAAGCACAAGAAGAAAAACATGAAGGAGCAGAAGCCCAAGGCATCTTCACTCGCAAAGGTTGTTAAAGAAACTCCAGGACTATTCATGGTGTCCCCCAAAACTTCCAGGTCCACTGTGTCGACAGTTTGTGTGAAACAAGAGGAGAAGGTGGCACCATTATCCCCCGTTATAAAGAGGGAAGAAATGGATAGTGACGAGGACTCCATTCCCTGCCCGTCTCCGGTTGTGACAAACATTTTCGGCATGCATCCACCCCCTTCACAAAGACATCTTCCACCGTCATTTTCTCAGCTGCCCCCACCACCGCCATTTGTTCCTTCTCCGTCAGTGAATATCTCGTCTCCGGCGATGAGTTTCTCCAGTCCTTTCCTTCCGGTCCGATTTTCACCACACATACAGCCAAATCATCATTTCCCTACACCGCCGTTATTTGTTTCATCTCCTAGGGCGGACATGTCATCATCATTCCAAGCAAACAATAACCCTCAGCCTCTGAATTTAGCAAAGTCTGACTCTAACACACAAACGAGGATCACACCCGAAAAGCCACCTTCGGAGCCACGCAGCACCCCGAGCCAGTCTACTTTCAGTTCTGAGGATGTTATAGATTTCCGCAAGAAAGTGGAGGATGTTCAAGAAAAGGTGAGTCTATTTCCTAAAGCAACTTGTCAGAAAAGTGTAATGCTCCATTGTAAAATTGTATTCATTTCTAAATTGTCCTTTCTTAGGTCTTCTCACTACAGGGCTCATCAAGGCACAATTCCAAATAATGTAGACAGGATTTGTATGCTTTATGGAATTTAAGTCCTTTTACTCCATATTTCCCATCAGACTCATGGAAAAGTCCTTAAATTGAATTATGTATGCAGGGTTCATATGCCTCCTGGAATTTAAGAACTCCTTAAATGAGCCTTTTCCTTCATATTTCTCCTCAGGCTCCTAGAAAAGTCCACAAATTTAATTATATATGCAGGGTTCATGCACCTCCTGAAATTTAAGGAAAACTTCTGAAATGTGCCTTTTTCTGTATATTTCTCCTAAGGTTCCTGGAAAAGTCCTTAAATTTAATATTATATGCAGTGTTCATACCCTCCTGGAATTTAAGAACTCCTTAAATGGGCCTTTTTCTCCATGTTTCCCGTCAAACTCGTGCGAAAGTTCTTAAATTTAATGTTGACACCTGGAAATCATAGCACTTCAAACTTTTTCGATGTTGGTTGGCATGGTTCATATGCCTCCTGGAATTTAAGGTGAACTCCTTAAATGGGCTTTTCTTTTTTTCCTTATTTCCCCTAAGACTACTGGAAAAGTCCTTAAATTTTGTTATTATCTACTGTGAGCTCCTTAAATGGGCCCTTATTTTTTGCCAAACTCTGGGGAAAAAGTCAAACTCTGGAAAATTATTTTACTTTTGGCTCTTTTTCTTTCTTGGTTTCCATGTATGTAAGATTGAACGAAGTATAAATATTCTGCCGTCGGTGCACGATTAAAAAGGTTCAAGCTTGCAGGAGGAAAAAAATGTTTATTAATAATCCGTAGTTAAAAATTTAAAAAAGTTAAAGCACCATGAGATCTTTTGTGACTGCAACAGCCACATCATCAGATGGAAAGATCTGAGTGCTCGAAATCGGACAGTTAAATACGAGGGGGTATCAAAAACATTCGTACAATCACCCAAAATTATTGAAGCTACGGAAACCATTTGTGTTTTATTTTGTTATATATGCATTCAGTATACTGTTCAACATAGATAATATTTAGCTCCCCCCCCTTTTTTTCCAGGAATCGAAAAGTCCATGATCATGGAGAAAGTGGAATTTCGCTGTGTGATCAATTCCTTCATCTCCAAGGAAAGTCAGCTAAAAAAATCCATCAAGAAATGTTAAATGTATATGGAAGTAAGTGTCCAGCATACAAGACTGTGGCAAAGTGGAAAAGACATTTTCAAAGTGGTCATATGACCATTTTTGACGAACCAAGGTCCGGACTGCCATCTTTGACAGATGACCAGACAGTTGTGACCAAAGTGGAGAAGTTAATACTTGAAGATAGGCATACAACCATTGAAATGCTTTGTTAAGAAGTTCATCTAAGCTATGGGTCAGTTTGGATAATCATACATGACCAATTGAACATGTCCAAGGTCTCAGCGCGATGGGTACCTAGACTTCTCACCCCACTCCAAAAGGAAACTCATGTACAATCCGCTCAAAAAATGTTGGATCTTTGTAACGCGAATTCCGAAGATTTTTTTACCATTTGATTACTATGGATGAGTGTTGGTTATACCTCTATGATCCAGAAACCAAAGAAATGAGCAAGCAATGGAAACATCCCTCTTCAACCCCCCCACCACCCCCCAGGCAAAAGTGCAAAAGTCTGTCACCAAAGTGATGCTTTCAGTTTTCTGGGATAAAATAGGTATTATTTCTATAGACTACCTTCAGAAGGGTCAAACTATTACCTCTGACTACTATTGCAACCTACTGACCTAATTAAGAGAGCAAATTAAAAGCAAAAGAAGCGGAATGATCACAAAAAGGGCCCATTTGTTGCACGACAACGCACCAGATCATTCAGCAGTCAACACCATCGTCACTGCGAGTCGTCTTAAATACAATAGATTGCCTCATCCGCCATATTCTCCTGATATGGCACCAAGTGTCTTCTTTTTGTTCCCCGAGATGAAACGTCCACTACGTGGGAGGTGATTTGATGACACTGATGAAGTCATTTTTGAGGTAAAACAGTGGTTTCAGGCACAATGTGAGGTGTTCTACACTAAGGGAAGCAAAGGGGAGAGAAATGTGTGTCACTGAGTGGTGCCTATATAAAGAAGGCCCAGGTAGCTGAATAATTCTTTTTTTCTTGCTTGTTTATTTCTTGGTGATTGCACGAACTTTTTGATACCCCCTCGTACAGATACAAAACCGGTCGTTGCCATTCAATAGGAATAATTTTACCTGATAACAAAAGAATAACACCACCACAGTAAGGCTACAAGTATACATGACTGAAAGTTTAATAACTTCTGTTAAACAGTAATTTCCATGGTTGATGTAAATTGGTAGGAATTTATCATTACAACTAATATTATATGTGGTTATTAAAAATATACATACTTTCGGTAAGTAGCAATGAAGTTCTGGAGGCTGGAACAGCAAGGATGATAGTCTCTCTCCAAATGGGAGAGTGTGAACCTTTATTGACCAGGTGGGAGAGGGCTGTAGATTGTGAAAAATTTCACACTGTACCTACGTTCAGAGAGCCTGGTTTTTAATCTTCTTGAGGTCGAGCCAATATAAATACAATCAGTATCAACCTCCTCTCTCGCCTTAAGGAGAATACAGTGTATTCCATATTTGTCTAGCATATCGACTCCGTCTCGATCCCTTTTAACCCTAGCAAGGACGTTCTGAGTTCGGGTGCCAAACAACAAATTATAGCGGTAGCACACATTTTTCAGGATGTGAACACATTGTGGAACGTAATTCATGGTTCCAATGAATTTGGTGGGGTGACTCACACTTTTTAAGCAGCAGCAGATTTACCACTAGGCCCACTAGGCCGCAGCACCGTAGGCTCTAGAGACCCACAGGTGTAGAATCCAGAAAAACGGAGAGAATAGAACAGAAAAACTTAGTAAAGGGAGGTACCATTATTTTAATTTACTTGAATAAAATAAAGTAGTGGTCATTTTTTATTTTATCTTGAATGATAACTAAAGAAATAAGAACGTCATGCTGCATCATAACTAAAGAAATAAGCTCTAAGCTCATGCAGTTCATTTATTGTTTAATTATTGTACTAACTCACTCATAACTGCTTTTGTCTGTTAGGTTTAGTTGTATTTGTAAATGTTAGAAATAAGGGTTTCATTATATAAAGCATAGCAAGAGCTGAGTACTCATACTTGTAGTAGATTACTTATTTAAGCTTATGATTCCATTTTTCTTATATACAAATAAATCAAACTTGTAAAAAAATGTGTCAATTTATATCATTTCCCAAAACAACTTACAATTAATTATTATATACACTGCTGCCCACCCAAAATGCAACACCAAGAAGGAAGCATCCGATTGGCCTGAAATTCGCAGCATGCGTTGCCTGCGAAGGACATGCAAACGATTAGCATTGCAGGGCATATGCAAATCATGTGCGCCCGGCACGCCACCGAGAAGCACTATAAGAAGGGTGCACAGAAAGCGGGGTGTAAGTAGTGGAAGTGTGTTGTGCTGCCGAACCTGTGCGTGGGGAGCTTCCTGATGCCTCGTCGCAGAATACGGCAGTCATTCCAGCACGTTTCCGAGTTCGACAGAGGACGAATAGTGGCTTATCGCGACAGCGGTTTATCGTACTGAGACATCAGCGCCCGTATGGGACGACATCCAGCCGCAGTGAGGCGAGTATGGATTCGTTGGGTGCAGGAAGGACGGATGGACCGACGTGCGCGAGGCTGCGGTGCACACCACTGAACGAGGGGACCGGCATGTTGTGCGGCAGGTATTGACGGCTCGCACCGCCACATCACGAACGTTAGCTCAGGAATTAGGGTATGTTGTGCAACAACCTATGTCAGCACGTACCGTTCGACGTCGTCTGCAGGAGCGGGGACTTGTCGCACGGCGCCCATTGCTCCGATTACCATTGTCGTTACACCACCGGTGAGTGCTGCGGCAGTGGGCTGTTGAACGCCGCACCTGGACTACGGAATAGAACGACGTAGTCTTCTCCGACGAATCCCGCTTCTGCCTACAGCACCACGATGGTCGGATCCGCTTGTGGCGTCACCGTGGTGAGAGACTGTATGACGCCTGCATTATACATAACCATACCGGTCCGTCGCCTGGCTTTATGGTTTGGGGCGCAATTGGATATGACACCCGCACCCCTCTGGTACTCATCGCCGGTACACTCAACAGCCACTGCTACATCTCCGACGTTTTGGAGCTTGTAGTCCTCCCTTACCTGCAGGACCTGCCAGTGGCCACATTTCAACAGGACAATGTGCGCACGCACGTGGCACGCATCGTGAAACAATTCTTCACGGCCCACCAAGTGTCAGTGCCGCCGTAGCCCACCTGTTCTCTCGATATGTCGCCCATCAAACACGTCTGGTCATTGATCAGCAACCGAGTGGCCCGGCAAGCACCACCCGCAGCTACGCCTGATGAACTGTGGCAACGTGTAAAAGCTGCCTGGACCGACATACCCCAAGCCCACATCTAAAGCCTGTTTCGTTCGATGCTGCGGCGTGTAGCGGCCGTTATTGCCAGCCATGGGGGCCACACGAACTATTGATGCCTGCATGTTCCGCAAGCCGCACGGGCCTGTAAGCTCAATCGTTTCATCTTTGTATCTGTTGTTATGTGTCCAGTAAATCTGGCTTTGCTATCTCGTGTCCTTCTTGGTGTTGCGTTTTGGGTGGCCAGCAGTGTACTTTATTAACTTTTGTTGTTGTAATGCAATTTTAAAGAATCAAAACAAAAGAAATACTATTGTTTAATTTCGTGTTATAAGAATGCATTGTGTGTCGGTTTCAAATGTAGGTCTTAAGGTTTCAAAATTTAAAGTGTAGTTCCTGGATAAGCATGAACCTCTTTGTCTATGTTTACAAATATTTTTTTATAACCTTTAATTTAATAACAAGTTAAATCAAAATAATTTTTATTTAAATAATACTTATTTAACAATAAAATTATACTACCAATTATTATATTCTTAACTTAAAGATAAGTTTATTAGAAAATCTTATAGGAGCAAATTCAGATATGGGATGGGGGGGGGTAGAAAATTTGGCCTAGGGCCTCAAAAGCCTTAAATCCAGCACTGCTTGTTACTGTTGTGAGTGCCCATCTTTATTGTTAAATAATACTTATTTAACAATAAAATTATACTACCAATTATTATAGTCTTAACTTAAAGATAAGTTTATTAGAAAATCTTATAGGAGCAAATTGAAATATGTGTGGCAGTCGGGTGGGGAGGCCGCATAGAAAATTTGGCCTAGGGCCTTCAAAAGCCTTAAATCTGGCACTGCTTGCTTGTTACTGTTGTGAATGCCCATCTTTGAACTTTCCCCAAAATGCAATCAACATGTGTTTTAGCATAACCATGTGCAATAGCAAGGTTATAAATCTCTGCAACTCAGTCCTGCACTGATGGAAAGTAGAAGAATGGGAGATGGCCCGGCAGACAAAGAAGTTGATGGAAGTCGGTTTGCTTTAACTGGCTTTAAACTGGCTCTTCCTCCTCCTTCCACATTCCTCAGCAGAATCAACCAGGTTGCCTTAGACTGATTCTTCCTTGCCAGAATTAGTCAAAAGCACATGATGACCAGTTGGGGCAGTGCCACATTCCTCAGACTGTACAAGCCTTACCTTAGGAACTTTGCTGGAGCATCTTGGCCGGTGCCATAAATCCCCATGTCGAATGGGCCTGCGTCTCAGCATGGCAAGAACAGTGTGAGGTTCTAAGAGTAATTCAGTTAGTTTGCAGTTTAAATCTTGACGTTTTAGGTGTTAGAGTGATGATGGCGAGTGAGAAGCGTAGATGTCTTTCCGTAGCTGGAAAAGCCTCCATTGTACGAAAAGCTAGCGGATTTTAAGGAACTAAACTTGAATTAGCCAAGTCTCTTGGATTACCAGTTTTAACACTGAAAATAATTTTAAAACAGAGTCAATCAAAATTAGTTTAGAAAGGTTTGGTCATTTTGCTAATAAGAGAAATACTTAAAGAGTTCACCTAATGGTGAACTGGAAACAGTTTTAAAAATGTGGTTCAGGCAAGCTTAAGATGCAAACATACCACTAAATGGCCGATATTGAAGGGAAATGACCGATATTTCAAGCAAATTTTTTGTGCTTAAAGGATTTTAAATTTGTAAGCAAAAGAATGTGTGACTGCGCTCATATTTACCCCACATTCAGTGTAAGAATATCACTACTTTTAGCATGTTTAGGTCAATTCGCGATATGAACCTTGTGTACCTCATTTTGTGTTGTATTATAAATGTGTATACTTAAAAGGATCTATTATTTAATAATTTATTATACTGTAATCAAATAATAATTGTTTAAGGAAATACTGTTACTATTGATAAGTTTAACTTACCTTAAAACTGCATAGTTGAAGTATACTTACATCTTTAGTTATAATACAGATACCCAAAGATTTTTTTCACTTATAAAGTAATTTTCTTTTTTATTTACTTTTTACTAAATTTTAAATGTTAAATGTGAGTATAAGAGGGGAAAATGACCAACCCTGTAATGATCAGAGCTGAAGTAAATACAATGATTAAACTATTGGGTTGAGGAATAAGTAATGTCGGTTTTTTCCACAGTTCCATTTGTGCGCCAAAATAAAATATTGTGGCAACATGTGATATACTATGTGATAGATACGTGTTCGCTCTACATGCCAGTGTGTGTGATTTTATTTAATTTTATTTGATTTTCACATCATTAAAATGGAATGTCAAGTGGACAAAAAGGAGCATTACCGACATCTGCTGCTCTTCGTGTTTAATCGAGGGATCAAAGCCACGAAAGCTACTCACAAGATTTCTGTTGTCTACGGTGAAGATGCTGTGTCTGAAAGGATGGCTCAACGGTGGTTTTAGCGCTTTAAATCCGGTAATTTCGACCTTAAGGACATGGATCGCCCGGTTGAGTTCGATGAAGAGCAATTGAACCAGATGCTGCACTAAAACCTGCGTCAATCGACCAGAGAATTGGCTGAGCAAATGAACTGTGATCAGAAGGCAGTCGTGAATCACCTTCATGCGATGGGAAAAGTTCAAAAGCTCAGCGCTTGGGTTCCGTACGTTTTGAACGACAACAACAGAAATCAACGTTCCACAATTGCTGCCAGTTTGCTTGCTCATCACAGGGCTATTCGTGGTCACAAGGAAGGATTTCTGTACCGCGTCGTTACCGGCTACGAAAAATGGTGTCTGTATGTCAACATGAAGCAGCTAAAAGAATGGCTCAGTCCCACGAAACACGGAACACCGCGAGCAAAACAAGAGTTGCATCCTCAGAAGACGATGTTGTGTATCTGGTGGGATTGGCAGGGCATCGTCCACCATGAACTTCTTCGGAACAATGAGTCGGCCAACGTGGACTTTCATGTTCAACAACTGCATCGACTCCACGATGCACTCACGATGCACTCCACGACGAAAGCGAACTGATCGGCGATACAGTGTTCTGCTGCAACACGACAACGCTACGCCCCATATCGCCAATATGACCGAAACCGCCATTTAAGTGCTCAATTGTGAAGTTCTGCCGCACCCACACTATTCTCCACACTTGGCTCCATCTGATTTTCATCTGTTTCGATCGCTTTCCAACAATTTGCGCGGCGTGTCGTTCAATAATGATGTGGAATTGCGGACGTGGTTGGACAACTTCTGCGAGTCACGACCGGCAGATTTCTATCACCGAGGCATCGAACAACCTGTTGAACGATAGGAAGCAAGTTGTAAATACTAGTGGTGAACACATTATTGATTAAATTGTTATTTTTTGTTGTTGCGAAAGAAGTTTTCCAACGTTTGAAAAAAACGACATTACTTATTCCTCAACCCAGTACTTGTATAATTTACCTTGGGATTTAGCTCTGAATGCCATTTGTAGGAATCATCATCATCATCATCACCAACCATGGGAAGATTCCTGTAGGTGTCTAGCGCCATGAGGCATCAGATTTCAGTCGTCTTTTATTGTTTTACTAGCAACGCATTGACACCTTTCTGGTAAACCCAGGCAGCCTATGGAAGGAGGTCCAAGGACAAAGTGCGTCCAGGACCAACTTGAGAGGAAACCATCCACTCATTCGCGTCCGCAAACATATGTAGTCTGCTGAAAACCCCAGAAAAAACACAGACTAGATTGCCTGCAAGAGCGGGATTTGAACACCTGTCAGAAACGTCTGCCTTCCACACAGTGCACAGCGACTTAAACAACTGTGCTATGCCGGTAGCATATGTAGGAATGTATATACAGTAAAACCTTGAAAATCCAGCATCCAGAAAACCGCCAACTTCAGAAATCCGGCACTTTTCTGATTTTGTTTTTGTGAGAACATCCGATGTTTCACCAGTAACCATGGAAATCTTCCAATGTACTGTCTCAACAACACATCACGAGATCATCCGATCTCTGCGTGAGAATTGCCGATAGCCGCCTACATGTAACATCGAGAGGTTTCTCAAATTCGCCATCTCATTGGGCCGTGCTGAAGCGACATGGCCCAATGAAGCGACAAATCGGCGTGTACGTTGAAAAAGCTTGTCGAACGTGTGGAGATGATCTGTGCTTGGTGGTGGCAGCATGTGGATTCGAAAGTGTATCGACATCTATCGGGTTGTCGGAAAAGTCACGACGTATTTTAGCACCCGATGGCGGTTGGGCGGTTTTGGAAGTGCTAGAGGCATGCGCTGCTCTGTTATCGCTATGGCATTCAACGTGCCAGTTCTAGCTGCAGTCTAAAAGGAATAGTGAGCGATTTGGTTGATTTGCGGAGATTTGACATCAAGTTGAAGATGGAAGACCAAACTGTGCCTTTTCGCCATATTTTACTGTTTTACTTCCGTAAAAGGAAGAATGCTCGTCAAGCTTGTGAAAAGTTGCGTAAAGTGTACGGTGATAATGCTCTACAAGAACGTCAGTGCCAGCAATGGTTTACAAAATTCCGTGCTGGTGATTTTGACCTCAACGATGCTCTTTGGTCCGGAAGACCCACCGAGGTTGATGACGACCAAATCAAGGCATTGATCGAATCAAACCCACGTTACACGACACGAGAGATTGCAGACACACTACACATCCATCATTCAAGCGTTCACGACCACCTGAAGAAGCTGGGATACGTAAGCAAGATCGATGTGTGGGTTCCTCATGAACTCAAAGAAGCTCAATTGACGGCATCGTATAAACATCTGCGATATGCTCATTAAACGTGAGGAAAACGATCCTTTTTGAAGCGACTGATAACTGGTGACGAAAAGTGGATTGTGTAGAACTATGTGCTGCGCAAACGGTCTTGGTCCCGACGTGCTGCTCTGCCTCAAACGACATCCAGAGCAGACATTCATCAGCGGAAGGTTCTGGTCTCAGTGTGGTGGGATTTTAAAGGTGTTGTGTTTTTTGAGCTCCTACCATGGAACCAAACAATCAATTTGAATGTGTAATGTCGGCAATTGGACAGTTTGTACGAATCCGTCATCCAGAAACGTCCAGAGCTCGTTCGTCGTAAAGGTGTTGTGTTCCATCACGACAACGCGAGACCACACACAAGTTTTATCACCCGCCAAAAGTTATTGGAGCTTGGGTGTGATGTGTTGCCACAACCAGCATACTTGCCTGACCTTGCGCTGTCAGACTTCCACTTGTTTCGCTCTCTTCAACAGTGCTTGCGTGGTATAACGTTCAATTCAGATGAGGCTGTAAATCATCACCTTGTACAGTTTTTCGCCACGAAAGACAGGTTCTTCTTTGAACAAGGCATTCTGCAGCTCACTGACAGATGGCAAAAGGTTATCGAACAAAACGGGCATTATATCATTGATTGGTCTTTGTTCTTTCTACCAATAAATGACCTTTGCAAAACATGGCTAAAATACGTCATGACTTCTCCGAAAACCCAATACATCGGTCTTCATGATGCATCGCTGTACTCACCTTCGTGACGTATCATAGTTTCGTCAGTCGTAGAACCACAACATCGATGTAAAATTCACATCAGGTTTTCGCGATGTATTGATACATCGCCCAGCCCTAGCGGTTGCTCTGGCTCTTTTCAAGTTTTTGCCTAACGATTCGCCAAATTCAATATTTTTTAACAGAGTTTTTTTAAAAAATAGTACAAAAAGGTAATCACCAATATTTTCGCCAAAATTTTTTTTCCATTGCCAAAAAGATTTTTTTCCATTGCCAAAAAGATTTTTTTTCGCAAATTGCGAAGAATGTGATCGCCAGTGGAGACCCCTGCAGATTTATAAGACGTAGACATGCAAATTTTTGTTAAAGTGACTGCTACATGTAAGTACGTCCTTTACGTAATGCGTGTTATGCAATTTTTGAATAGCTTCAGAAATCCAGAATTTTCATAAATCGGCACTCGTCCGGTCCCATTGATGCCGGATTTTCGAGGTTTTACTGTATAAATATCTTCACAATATGCACTTATAAATTAAGATTAAATGTAGAAAAAGTAGCTGCTTTACAGAAAAAGTAATATAGCTAGCTACTTTTTTGCAAAAAGTAGTTGTAGCTGTAACAAGCTACTTTTTCAAGAATGTAGTTGTAGCAGTTGCTAAGTAGCTTTCCCATCACTATGAATAGGTAATGTGGAGAACTGCAAAAAATTCAATCTGGCCTTGAATTTTGTGCATAAGTGGTTTAACTAAATTAAGATAAAGTGGTGATACTGTGTTACATTAGAAACTAGAATAAGTTCATAAGTTGGGAGCTTTCAACCTTGTCTTAGGTTCATATTAACAGTTCATATTCCGACTTAGAAATCGATCGGAAAATGCTACTATTCATTTTTACGTGCATTATTTCAAAAACTTGGAAATATTCTAGTTGGATAATGCTTACTTAGGCATTCCGTTTCTAGCGATTATTCACTTTTCATGCACGTTTCAGGTCTTCGTTGATGCTATTGTCCGTTGTATGCGCATCTACCTTTCACATCCACCACTCTGGGTAGATTCAGTAGATTTTCACTTTAGGATTCAACAACTTCAATTCTTGACCGTTATTAATGCTCTAAATTTTTCACCCAGTCTTTGGGCATCCTCAGGAGCGTGACGACTTTTCCACCAATGTTCGTGGTTTATTTCTCGTCAATGGTAGAATTTGTGAAACATAGATGGCGCTAGCTACGTTTGATTAAGGAAAGTATCTACTACAGCGTATCCGACGAATGGCAACGTGGGGTATCGGACTCCATTGACGAACGAGAACTAAACCAAGAACATCGGTGGAAAAGTCGTCACGCTCCTGAGGATGCCCAAAGACTGGGTGAAAAATTTAGAGCATTAATAACGGTCAAGAATTGAAGTTGTTGAATCCTAAAGTGAAAATCTACTGAATCTACCCAGAGTGGTGGATGTGAAAGGTAGATGCACATACAACGGACAATAGCATCAACGAAGACCTGAAACGTGCTTGAAAAGTGAATAATCGCTAGAAACGGAATGCCTAAGTAAGCATTATCCAACTAGAATATTTCCAACTTGTCTTAGGTGTTCATCACACCAATGGAACTAAATTAAGGTAAAGTATATCATCAGTAAAAGACTTCCGTCGTTAGGTGTAACTAATTTTTTATTTATTTACTAGCTGAGCTTTTGCACCTCAGCAGAGGGCTTTTTCAAGGCTTCGTACAACTGTTAAGAATAAGTTACATGATTTGAAGTATAAACAAAGAATAAACATAACATACATTAAGACAATAGTCATGAATCTACCTCCACATGCGTCAAACGCTATTGCATACTAAGCATTCTTTTTGCGATGTCACATATTTGATTTTAAACTGATTAATACAATCCATAAAATGTTAATAAATAACAACATTCTACACACTAAAAAAATTGTTTTCCATAAATTTGGAATTTCGTAAGATGCACTCTCATTACATATATTCGTCGACATAATTTCAATAGATTCTCTAATTGCTGATTCACATCTTGTAGAGTATGTTGCAATGCACTTTGTTTCGTTCCAGTCAGGTCTTGCCTCTTCAAATAGTACATCTCTTGTTAGGGCTAAAACAAACTGTTCACTCTCAAATTCCTTTTGTGTTCTTGTATATGAACCTTAATTGACCGTTTTGTTAGTCCAATATGTACCTTTGTGCTTCCGTCTGGGTGTTTTAGGGGCACTGAGTAAATTCCTGCTTTTTCCCATATTTCTCCTCTGTCTTGGGGTCTTTATAGCATCTCAATAGTCATTTATTGATCCTGCTGTGCAGATTCCAACATTACATTTGAATTTCTTCAATAAATTCTTGAAGAAAAAGGTGATTCTTGGTATATAGGGTATTGCTCCTACGAAATGCAACTTCCTATAATTCGGCACTGTCTTTTCTCTCTCTCACTCTATTTACTTGTTATAATGAATATGCTTTCACTAGCTAATTATCGTGAATATAGCTTTCACTAATATTATAATGAATTCAATGCTTGTACTAAGCTAGCGCTTCTTCTAATGGTTGTTGTGTTATTAATTATGAATAAACTTTCCTGCTAGTAGTGTAGTAATAATAATAATCAAACTTATAACTGGTAGTAATGTTGTAGTAGTAATTAAGATGAATAAAGTCTTATGCTGGTTGTTACTAAACACTAAATGAAATAAACCTAACAGCCAGACAGAGGTCTGACAGTACTATGAACTGAGAAAAACGTACTTACTTAAAACCTTTTATTATTAACTTCTACTGGTATCATCACACACACTTCACACACAGCTACTAAAATAACACGTAGCTCCTTGCACATGAACGACAGCTCTCTAACACATAAACAACAGCTCACCTTACGCACATCAACAAAAAGCTCTCTCTATACAACAACAAACGCTCTCTCTATACAACAACAAACGCTCTCCTTCACATAAACCAACGCTCTCCCTATGTATCGTTGAACGCGCCTATTTATACTGGCTACCACCACGTCATGACTTACACTCATTGCCAGATCTCATTCAGCGGGTGAAATAACATCTCGTTCAGTCAGAAGATAATTTACATAGGAAAATAAAATAACCAGAGATAGTAAAAATCAAAAGGAAAGTGAATCGAGAGTATACGTTACATTGTTTTAATATTGCATCTATAGTTTTCTGACTGTATCCCGCTTGTAGCCCTTCATTCATCACGTTTTTTATTTCTTTCATACAAAGGGATTCATTCGAACTTACCAAGAACGCTCTATGAAATCGTGTCCAGAAGGCTGCCATCTTGTATGACCACGGGACGTATGAACTTGGGCTCGTGAAATTATTCACGGCCATCGGCTTGTAATATACCTCTGTCCTAACTTTTTTATCATTTCTTCTACTTATCATTACATCCAGGAATGCTATCTTATCTTCGTTCTCAATTTAAAAAAAACAACAAAAAAAACAAAAAAAAAACATTCAGATCATGTAACTTATTCTTAACAGTTGTACGAAGCCTTGAAAAAGCCCTCTGTTGAGGTGCGAAAGGCTTGGCTAGTAAATAAATAAATAATTAGTTACACCTAACTACCGAAGTCTTTTATTGATAGATATGGGTGTATAATATTTTATCAAAGTGTATCATGCTTTGTTACATTAGGAGATCAGAATTTTTTTTTAAAAAGCTCGTAAGTTTAGAACTTTCAACCTTGTCTGAGGTCATCATCACACTCATGGAGCTTTATTGATCTCTTAGCGTAACAAAGCATGATCTACTTTACCTTAATTTAGTTATCCCTTGTTATATTTTTTTCTCATCATTGACAAGTGATTTAGGATTTACTGTTTGAAAATCTTCATTTGGGATTAAATGGTGCTTTAGCATCCTTTTTCTTTTCTTTCAGTCAGTTTCTTTTTTCTTTTCTTGCTCTATGGAGGGAAAAAAGTGGATTTCTTTTTAGCTTCATGCATGGTAAATTTGAAGAGCCCACAACAGAGAAAATCATGATATTGCAGTTACTTCTGCTGTCACACACTTCCTTACATGTGAAATTGGAATGCTGTCTCACACTTTGTAAACACATGAACCACTGTCGATGTCAAACCCAAGCTAAAAGACATTCACTCCCACCGGTCAGAATTTATAATAAACGAGACACTGTGTAGTACTTATGACATTTCACGCACGTTCCCTTTCCCGTAAATGGGGTGTGAAGGTCTTTGTGCATTAGGAGGAAGACCTACACAAGTACAGCAATGCAGCAGTGGTAACGACTGCAAATTATTGCCTCACTTTTTGCGTGTCTACTGCATTTTCACCTCCAATGTTATTAAGTGTGAGTTCTGCAGGTGTTTCTAAGTGTATCAAAAATACATAAACAGTTTTCCTAACACCTCCCTTCACTGCCTCATTTATCTTGCATGAATGTTCTGTAATGTAGTCTGCTACCAGATCGGCCTTCAGTGTTATTTTATGTGAGTTGCACAGGTGATTCCAAGGGTGTTAAAAATAAATAAATGGTTTTCCCAACACCTCCCTTCATTGCGTCATTTATCTTGCATAAATGTCCTGTAATGTAGTCTCCTACCAGATCGGCCTTCAATTTATTTGATCTGAGTTGCACAGGTGATTCCAGCTGTATAACAGTGTATTGCAATCAGCGAATATAGGTAAAACCTGTACTCACCAATTGCAATACACTGTTGGGAAGCCCTGCTATCCGCTTATTTATTGCTTGCATTCGGTTTGGGTTTGTTCCACTCTCGCAGGGAATGCTGAGAAAAAATATTAAAATATTAAATCATTCATGTTTATGTTCCATGTTGTACTGTAGTACTAATTGAAGACAATTTTCAATTCCTTGAATTTATATAATGTTCATACAACAGCCTGATCTTTGCTTTTCTAGCCTAAATCGAAAGACCATAAAAAAGAGAAGAAAGAGAAGGAAAAAACAGAGAAAAAGGAAAAGCCAAAAAAGAAGTCAAAGGAGAAAAAAGAAAAGGAGAAGGAAAAGGAAAAAGAGAAGAGCAAAGAGAAGAAAGAGGAAGTGAAGGAAAAAGAGAAGGAGAAAGAGCGTGATAAGCCAAAAGAAAAGCCCCTAAAAATTAAAACCGAAAAAATTGTCAAGGTGGAGAAGAAGTCCAAGAGTAAATCAGATAAGGAAAAAAAGAAGACAAAAGAAAAGGAAGAGAAGGTAAGGTACTTTTATCTGTATTGGGAATTTAAGATATCACATTTTTACTCCTAGTTGAAACCTTTATGAGCTGGTAAGGTTTGTAATTCTATGTGCTCACTTATGAAACGTGATTCTGAATTTATCCTGGAAAAATCAAATAATAAATTTGGGTAATTTTGTGTGAAAAAAAAAAAAAGTGTAGATGCATCTGAATTTTTTTATCCCCACTCAGTGATGGTGCTCCCAAAATGTATACAGAGACCTTTTATTTTTTCAGAATTTTTAAGCCATTAGTTTAATCAGGGAGTTGATCTAAAATTATGGGGAAATCATGATCATTTTGCACAGGGTGTCCCACTCACTACCGAACCCGGCATTTCTTTAATAATATTAACACCAATGAAGATATTGCAACGAAATTTGAAGTGGACTTACCTCATTTCGTGTGAAATGTGATGACATCACAACATGTGCTAGAAGTGGCCACCATTTGCGTCCAGACAGCATTGAACCCGGCGCTGTCCGCCAGCCAGCCGGAGTGCTCCTTAGTTGCGTACACATTCCTAAGTGTGGCACCACTGAAGAACAGTCCACCAGCCAGCCTGAGTGCTCCTTAGTGGTGTACACATTCCTAAATGTGGCACCACTGAAGAACAGTCCGCCAGCCAGCCAGCCAGCCGAAGTGCTCCTTAGTGGCATACACATTCCTAAGTGTGGCGCCACTGAAGAACAGTCCGCCAGCCAGCCGGAGTGCTCCTTAGTTGCGTACACATTCCTAAGTGTGGTGCCACTGAAGAACAGTCAGCCCGCCCGCCAGCCAGCCAGCCAGCCGAAGTGCTCCTTAGTGGCATACACATTCCTAAGTGTGGCGCCACTGAAGAACAGTCCGCCAGCCAGCTGGAGTGCTCCTTAGTTGCGTACACATTCCTAAGTGTGGTGCCACTGAAGAACAGTCCACCCGCCAGCCAGCCGGAGTGCTCCTTAGTGGTGTACACATTGCTAAGTGTGGTGCCACTGAAGAACAGTCCATCAGCCAGCCGGAGTGCTCCTTAGTGGCAAACACATTCCTAAGTGTGGCGTCACTGAAGAACAGTCCACCAGCCAGCCTGAGTGCTCCTTAGTGGCATACACATTCCTAAATGTGTTGCCACTGAAGAACAGTCCGCCAGCCAGCCGGAGTGCGCCTTAGTGGCAAACACATTCCTAAGTGTGGCGCCACTGAAGAACAGTCTGCCAGCCAGCCGGAGTGCTCCTTAGTGGCATACAAATTCCTAAGTGTGGCACCACTGAGTAGTACTCCACCAGCCAGCCACACACAGCTCTCTGCTGCTTTGTTATGCCATTTCGCCGAGTGCGTCTACAAAATACGGTTGTGGGCAGTGAGTGCTCGTGGCTGTTCATGTATGTACATGTAAAAATGTATCGCAAAATGTAGACATACGCGGATAGTTTCCAAATTATTAGCAGATTTTGCAGATAGCTTTTGCTTGTAGATTAAAAAACATAAAATAAAAATTTGATGTACAGTAATTAAAACACTTACTCAAGGCTTTGCTCAGATTTATATACTTAATTACATTTTAACTTGAAGAACTTTCACTTATTTTTTACATCTTCAGAATTATTTTGTTTTTACAGACGTTTCTGGCTTCTAGTTTTCATCAAGACCTGTTCTCAATGTATAGAACCTGTATCAAAACTTTCGTTTACGCAGAAAGAATTTTAATTTTATTACTAGGTTCCTCTTGCAGTTGCCAGTTATTAAATTAAAATATTTTCCTTATGTGTTTTGTAAGTCTACTATTTTTGAATTAAACTATTGAAATTGCAAATTATAATTTTTGAAGGTTCATTAGCGGATTTTTTTTTATATAAAAGCTTTCTCTAATTAGTTTCCTGTTTTTATGAGGTTCATAGTCCAATATTTTTATATTTTTCCATAAAAAGTTCATTTCACACACATTGTTGCACATTCAATTGTAATGTACTTATTTTGTCCTCATTGGAATATGTAATGTTCTAATGATTATTATTTATTGTTTTATTAATTGTTCTTTAAATTATCCTTTTCTATTAAACTATTATCATGTTTCGTGATTCACGGGTTTGCAGCAACTTTTCTGTTTCAATGGTTTTGTTAGCAGACACATTTTATTTTTATACAGCTCTGATGTATCGGTATACTCTGGAGGAGCAAGTGTTTATTGTTCACACTTATTGGAAAACAGAATCGATAAGGTCTTGTCAACCGCAATTCCTGGAATTTTCATCAATTGGATGACGAAGAACTCTCCATTGGATATTACCAGCATGATGGAGCGACATCACACACCAGTATGGCCAACCCTTTTTCGGCAACCGCGTCATTTCGAAGGATCTATGGACCGCACTTGCCCGATCGGATGCCTCCTGATTACTTTTTATGGGGATATCTAAAAGGGAGAGTTTACCAAAAGAAACCGCAAACCATAGATGCCTTGAAAGCAAACATCACCGAAGAAATTCAGGCAGTGACGGCGGAAGTACTGGCAAGGACTTTCCACAATAAGGTGCGCCGGGTTCAATGCTGTCTGGACGCAAGTGGTGGCCGCTTCCAACACATGTTGTGATGTAATCACATTTCTCACGAAATTAAGTACGCCCACTTCAAATTTTGTTGCAATATCTTCATTGGTGTTAATATTATTAAAGAAATGCCGGGTTCGGTAGCGAGTGGGACATCCTGTACTAGTGCACATTTCTCTGTAATTACACAAGAATATCCTTGGCTAATTCTGTGGTCCAATTCCTTATCAGACTACTCTGTCTCATCAGATACTTCACCCATAAAGTCTCAATCTGTTTCCTGCTGAAGTATCGGGTAACCACAGAAATATTTGCCGTTTTTCGAGAGAGCAAAAGAAGCGCCTATCGGTATACTCAAGTGGTGGCCGCTTCCACCACATGTTGTGATGTAATCACATTTCTCACGAAACCATAGATGCCTTGAAAGCAAACATCACCGAAGAAATTCAGGCAGTGACGGCGGAAGTACTGGCAAGGACTTTCCACAATAAGGTGCGCCGGGTTCAATGCTGTCTGGACGCAAGTGGTGGCCGCTTCCACCACATGTTGTGATGTAATCACATTTCTCACGAAATTAAGTATGCCCACTTCAAATTTTGTTGCAATATCTTCATTGGTGTTAATATTATTAAAGAAATGCCGGGTTCGGTAGTGAGTGGGACATCCTGTACTAGTGCACATTTCTCTGTAATTACACAAGAATATCCTTGGCTAATTCTGTGGTCCAATTCCTTATCAGACTACTCTGTCTCATCAGATACTTCACCCATAAAGTCACAATCTGTTTCCTGCTGAAGTATCGGGTAACCACAGAAATATTTGCTGTTTTTCGAGAGAGCAAAAGAAGCGCCTATCGGTATACTCAAGTGGTGGCCGCTTCCACCACATGTTGTGATGTAATCACATTTCTCACGAAACCATAGATGCCTTGAAAGCAAACATCACCGAAGAAATTCAGGCAGTGACGGCGGAAGTACTGGCAAGGACTTTCCACAATAAGGTGCGCCGGGTTCAATGCTGTCTGGACGCAAGTGGTGGCCGCTTCCAGCACATGTTGTGATGTAATCACATTTCTCACGAAATTAAGTATGCCCACTTCAAATTTTGTTGCAATATCTTCATTGGTGTTAATATTATTAAAGAAATGCCGGGTTCGGTAGTGAGTGGGACATCCTGTACTAGTGCACATTTCTCTGTAATTACACAAGAATATCCTTGGCTAATTCTGTGGTCCAATTCCTTATCAGACTACTCTGTCTCATCAGATACTTCACCCATAAAGTCACAATCTGTTTCCTGCTGAAGTATCGGGTAACCACAAAAATATTTGCCATTTTTCGAGAGAGCAAAAGAAGCGCCTATCGGTATACTCAAGTGGTGGCCGCTTCCACCACATGTTGTGATGTAATCACATTTCTCACGAAACCATAGATGCCTTGAAAGCAAACATCACCGAAGAAATTCAGGCAGTGACGGCGGAAGTACTGGCAAGGACTTTCCACAATAAGGTGCGCCGGGTTCAATGCTGTCTGGACGCAAGTGGTGGCCGCTTCCACCACATGTTGTGATGTAATCACATTTCTCACGAAATTAAGTACGCCCACTTCAAATTTTGTTGCAATATCTTCATTGGTGTTAATATTATTAAAGAAATGCCGGGTTCGGTAGTGAGTGGGACATCCTGTACTAGTGCACATTTCTCTGTAATTACACAAGAATATCCTTGGCTAATTCTGTGGTCCAATTCCTTATCAGACTACTCTGTCTCATCAGATACTTCACCCATAAAGTCACAATCTGTTTCCTGCTGAAGTATCGGGTAACCACAGAAATATTTGCCGTTTT
This sequence comes from Macrothele yani, assembly GCA_039090855.1. Taxonomy (NCBI): domain Eukaryota; kingdom Metazoa; phylum Arthropoda; class Arachnida; order Araneae; family Macrothelidae; genus Macrothele; species Macrothele yani. The sequence goes on along the minus strand of CM077031.1, from coordinate 14,116,361 downwards.
CCGAGAGAGCAAAAGAAGCTCCTCGTAAGGATGGAATTTGCAGAGAGATGGTGCTCTGCCTGCGGTATATTGTCAGCTGAAATCCCAAAATGCATATGAATCAGATAAGTAAGCAGTTTGGTAGTGAAAAGATGCGCGATCACAATGGCAGTATCAGTGGAGATTATTCGTCGGTGTTTGCTATAGGAATTTAAACCATACATGAGATTCATCCGCGGATTTGTGGAATTCCACTTTTTTTTCATCATTTGGGTTATTCTCGAGATTGTTGCAAAACTGGAAAGAAATTTTGTAGGATTAGTTAGGAGCGGGGTAGGGAGTCATTTTTTTAGTTTGGGGATGGTATTCCGTTTTTCAAAACTTTCGAAAACGGAAGTTAAAAAAGTGAACGTTTTCCCCGTAATCGTCATATAGTTTCCTCGCGATGTTTCTTCTGGGCATCATTATTGTTAAATATAATTTTATTCCATAAATATTTGCATATTAGCTTGAAAATGGAAGAAAAATTCCGAAAACGGAAGTTGGCACGAAAATTTTCCTTTGATCTTCATGCACGAGATTCTTTAGTGGATTTGAAGAATTCAGCCTTTTCCATCGTTTTTTCGATGGTTCCCGAGATCGATGCAGAACTGAACAGAAATTTGGGAGGGATTGGTGGTGGGGTCGGTTTCCTCCTGGTCGGAATTCCGACTTTCAAAATTTTCGTAATCTGTTTTTCTCACAATATTTCTTTTACCCAGTAGGGTTGTTAAATATAATTGTATTCCATAAATACTTGTTTTGCAGCTTCAAAAGGGGGGAAAACTTTCCTAAAATGTAAGTTGGACAAAGCGCAGATTTCGCTGGTAATCATAATTTTTTTTTTTTCTGCGGTGTAACATTTATCCTGTGTTGCTGTTAAATGTAAAAGAAAAAAAAACATATTTTGAATACAGTGATGTGCTGCACCTTAATATTTACATAATAAATTTCAGTGAACAATTTTGTCTTGCTCACGCCACGCTATATTCACTCTGTTTCACAGCACGTTCTTATTTTTCACCTGTGCGGTTAAAAAGTTCGGCTTTTTTTTTTTTTTTCCTTGATCAGTCTCATGTATGATTTAAACACAGTTCATCTTCTGCAGAAGCAACTCGTCACATTTGCTCAGCACTCAGGGCTGATGTTGTGAAGAGACACACAACTCGGAATAGGGTTTGAAAGATCATAGACTGAGATGAATCCCTTCAGGACAAATCCTGGAGTGGTCGTCATGTCAGCCTTGATGCAGAAGCCCTGAAAGTTGCTATTGAGCAGGAATTAGCCCTGTTAATGATGAAACTGTCCGAAGACATCTGCATGCAATAGGTAAGGCATATATATAAATTGTCCAAGTGGGTCCTCCACAAATTGCAGTGAACAAACAGCAACATGTCTCAGCTTGTTTTGCATTGCTGTCTCACTATGAAAAGGAACCATTTTTGGATAGGGTACTCACGTGTGATGAGAAGTGTGCCCAGTACATCACTCCAAAATGTTCCACACATTGGTTGTCCATCAGTGACTCGATTCCTCACACATCGAAGCCAGCACTGCGTCCATGCAAAGTTATGTTGTGTGTGTGGTGGACAATAGAGATGAGCTCGGGCTCGGACGAGCTCAGAATTCATTAACTACCAAAAACCCCGGACCCGGGCTCGGAATTAAACGTCTTGAACTTCATTACTGTAATTAATTCAACACATGTAGTTCTGAACCTGGTCAAATTACACGTGTTGAATTTCATTGTGGATTTGTTACCATGTTGGAAGGATTTTCAATTTCCTAAGCTAAGCTAGCTACCATTGCAAGACAAATTTTGCTTAGCAAGACTTGCATTATGCATTGTCCAAAGCTATGGCCCAAGCAAGGATTAGTTTAAGGAGGTCTGGTATCGAAAAACTGGGAAAAGATCACTCACACACGCACTCACACACACACACACACTCTCTCTCTCTCTCTCTCTCTCTCTCTCTCTCATAAATTTAATTCTTCCAATATAAAAGGTGTGGTATTCAGAATATAATCTTTTCCCCAAACAAAATATAATATGGGGAACAGAATGAGAGTATGAAATGCATACTACAATCTTCAATGAATAATTTGGCTTGAACACTTTAAGCATATGTGAGCATGAAGCACATGGAATTTGTGTTGTATATACTGGGTGCCACAAAAAGATGCCTACCAAGTTTAAATGGAGATAACACCATCACAACAGCAGCAGGGAACGTAAAGAAATTTTAACATTGTACTCAGAGATAGTTGGAATCTGTGATACACAAGTATTTCTATTGCAGGAGTAAAAAAATGGCAACATGTACCCCAGAAGAGCGTATCTTCATCATGAAAGAGTATTATCGATCAGCAGAGAGTCCGTAAAAGTTGAGGAGGGCATTAGAGAAGAAGTGTGGCATCAAAGCCATACCAGACAGACACATTATAATGAGCATCGTCACCAAATTTCATGCCACGGGTTTGGCGTTGGATGTTGGACCCAAAGTGGCAGCCCCTCCACACCAAGGATGGAAACCAAAATTGGGAGGGTGGGAGAAACATTTGACAGAAGCCTGAAGAAGTCTATCTGACGGGCTGTGGAGCAGTTGAGGCTGACGTGTAGCAGTGTTCATCACATTCTCAGAACAGATTTGCGTCTGTTCCCGTACAAGATACATACACAACCACTGAAACAGAAAGCTTGCTGCAAACACATGAACCATGATAACAATAGAATCAGATAATTTAAAGAAAAATGTATAAAACAATAAATAATTATTAAAACGTTACAGATTAAAATAGGACAAAATACACTGCTGGCCATCCAAAATGCAACACCAAGAAGGAAGCATCCGATTGGCCTGAAATTTGCAGCATGCGTCGCCCGCGAGAGGGACATGCAAACGATTAGCATTGCAGGGCATATGCAAATCATGTGCGCCCGGCACGCCAACGAGAAGCACTATAAGAATGGTGCACAGAAGGCGGGGTGTAAGTAGTGGAAGTGTGTTGTGCTGTCAGACCTGTGCGTGGGAAGCTTCCCGATGCCTCGTCGCAGAATACGGCAGTCATTCCAGCATGTTTCAGAGTTCAACAGAGGACGAATAGTATCATATTGTGGCAGCGGTTTATCGTACCGAGACATCGGCGCCCGTGTGGGACGACATCCAGCCACAGTGAGGCGAATGTGGATTCGGTGGGTGCAGGAGGGACGGACGGACCAACGTGGGCAATTGCTGCGGCACACCACTAAACGAAAGGACCAGCATGTTGTGCGGCGGGCATTGACGGCTCGCACCGCCACATCAGGAAAGTTAGCGCAGGAATTAGGGTGTGTTGCGCAACAACCTGTGTCAGCACGTACCATTCCACGTCGTCTGCAGGAGCGGGGGACTTGTCGCACGGCGGTTTTGCTCCGATTACCATTGACGTTAAACGCCGCACCTGGACTACGGAATGGCACGACATTGTCTTCTCCGACGAATCCCGCTTCTGCCTGCAACACCACGATGGTCGGATCCGAGTGTGGAGGCACCGCGGCGAGGGATTGTATGACACCTGCATTATGCATTGCCATACCGGTCCGTCGCCTAGCATTATGGTTTGGGGCGCAATTGGATATGACACCCGCACCCCTCTGGTACGCATCGCCGGTACACTCAACAGCCACCGCTACATCTCCGACGTTTTGGAGCCTGTAGTCCTCCCTTACCTGCAACACGTGCCAGCGACCAGGTTTCAACAAAACAACGCACCCGCACGTGGCACGCATCGTGCAACAATTCTTCACAGCCCACCAGGTGTCTCTGCTGCCGTGGCCCGCCTGTTCTCTCGATATGTTGCTCATCGAACACGCCTAGTCGCTGATCAGCAACCGAGGGGCCCGGCAAGCACCACCCGTGATGAGCTGTGGCAACGTGTGGAAGCAGCCTGGACCGACATACCCCAAGCCCACATCCAAAGCACCCCTCTGGTACGCATCGCCGGTACACTCAACAGCCACCGCTACATCTCCGACGTTTTGGAGCCTGTAGTCCTCCCTTACCTGCAACACGTGCCAGCGACCAGGTTTCAACAAAACAACGCACCCGCACGTGGCACGCATCGTGCAACAATTCTTCACAGCCCACCAGGTGTCTCTGCTGCCGTGGCCCGCCTGTTCTCTCGATATGTTGCTCATCGAACACGCCTAGTCGCTGATCAGCAACCGAGGGGCCCGGCAAGCACCACCCGTGATGAGCTGTGGCAACGTGTGGAAGCAGCCTGGACCGACATACCCCAAGCCCACATCCAAAGCCTCTTTCGTTCGATGCCGCTGCGTGTAGCGGCCGTTATTGCCAGCCATGGGGGCCACACGAACTATTGATGTCTGCGTGTTCCGCAAGTCGCATGGGCCTGTAAGCTCAATCGTTTCATCTTTTTTGTATCTGTTGTTATGGGTCCAGTAAATCTGGCTTTGCTATCCTGTGTCCTTCTTGGTGTTGCATTTTTGGTGGCCAGCAGTGTAAGTATCGTAATTTCGGGTAGACAAGCTGCAGTGTATATGAGTTCAAAAAAATTTCGGCCCGCGCGGCTTTTACAGTATGGCAGCGTATACGGCTCTTTTTTTTTTTTTTTTTTTTTTTTTTGCGGAGCGAGATTATGTAACAAAAAATGATTTGGCTTGATCCATTCTTTTTTCCGCGGGAAGATATCTCAATAGAGAGGGAACGGAATAATGATGTTACAGCCACGTGCAATAAATTCCACCCACCCCTCTTAAAACAAGACATGACAATAATAGGTTGTAGGATTGAGGTGAGACAGGCAGGAGGGCAGGTGACTGATAAAACTCGGAAAAATATCCGTGGCTGGGGAAAACTTCGCAGGGAATCGATCCCTTTAGCAAGGATCGCCCTTCTTTCATGCTTTTAGCAACTAACTCTTTGAACTCATGAGGTCATCAGCTTAGCTACGAGGATCTGGGCTAAAGCTCTCTCTCTCTCTTCCCTCTTGAAACAGTGACGTGTGCATTCGTTGCATTCAGTTCGCCAAATCGCATTTTCGCGTGTACGCTACGCACAGTTCTACGTTATGATGGTAAGTAAAATGATGAAACGCTGAAGTTATACTTCTAGTTATTAGCTAATGGTAAATAAATATGTTTTTCCGAATCCTGGAAAAACATCAGAACTTCGACGATTATTTCGGGTTTAACTGAAGCAAACATTATTTCTAAAAACTGCGGTGAAACGCCCGAAGACAGCGAAAGCGATGCGGATGACTGTGAAGTTTTTAGATGATGAGCTTTTAAAACTTTTTAATTCGGACAGTGAAGTTTCCAATTTTGAAGGATTTGATTGAAAATCTGTGTGTACCAGATATTTTCAGAATGTTATCCTTAAGATTGAATCTTGTTTAATTGATATTTTTATTTATTATTTGAAAGATCAGGTACTATATTTTTATCTACGCAATGTTTTCAAGACTCCACCGTGGTACTACCCCACCTTACTGCGAAGGTGCGGCGTTTCTGGCGATTTTTTTTCCTTCCGCCCCTTTTTTTTATCGCTGCGGCTTATTTACCCGAAATTGCGGTACATTGCAATTGAATGTGCAGCAATGTGTGTGAAATAGTTTTTTATGGCAAAATATTAAAATACTGGACTATGAACCTCATAAAAACAAGATACTACTTAAAGTAATTCTTATATCCAGAAAAACAGTTCCATCAATTAACCTTCAGAAATTATAAATAACATTTTCAACCACTTAATTCAAAAATAGTAGACTTACAAAATACATACGGAAAAGATTTTAATTTAATAACTGGCAACTGCAAGAGAAACCTGGCAATAAAATTTAAATTCTTTCTGTGTAAATGAAACTTTTGATACAGTTCCTATACATTTAGAACAGGCCCTGATAAAATCTAGAAGCCAGAATCATCTGTACGTAGTGCGATCAAAAAGTTCTGAGACTAGATACGTAGCGTGCCAACAGATGGCAGTACGCGAATGTGTGAGCAGCGGTCGAGGGCAGTGACCTTCGTGAGTCATTGTGCTGAATGGCGTCATTCTGTGAATATCGGGGGCTGTGCTACACGATATTTGGTGACCACGTGCCGAACTCAGCTGCAATTTCGGTATGGACTGCAAACTAGAGCAGCAAGCGAACATCAAATTCTGCGTCAGACTGTAAAAATAGTGTTAGTCCTACAATGAATGTAGGGTGAATATGAGTATATGTGTATTTCACATATAAATTTACTTGCGAAGTTAAATATCAAGAAAGTGGTCATCTTTTTCGAAACACTCTATTGCATCTAATACAGGTGTCCAACGTTATTCTCAATTTCTGAATGCCTTCTGGAATTCTTCTGAAATGCTAGTGAAGCATCCCAGTGCAGCTATAATAAATTGATCAGTCTCAAATTTTCGTCTCCGAAATATGATTTCTAAAATGGGGAACAGCCAGAAGTCACATATTGACAAGTCTGGACTATATGCAGGTTGGGACATCAACTTAATATTCATGCTATTAAAAACATCCCTGTGCAGCTGTCATAAGTTGTTGATCAGTCTCAAATTGTTGTCCCCGTAATGTCTTTTTTTAAAATGGGGAACAACCAGAAGTCACATGGTGACAAGTCTGGACTATATGCAGGTTGGGACATCAACTTAATATTCATGCTATTAAAAACATCCCTGTGCAGCTGTCATAAGTTGTTGATCAGTCTCAAATTGTTGTCCCCGTAATGTCTTTTTCAAAATGCGGGAACAACCAGAAGTCACATGGTGACAAGTCTGGACTATATGCAGGTTGGGACATCAACTTAATATTCATGCTATTAAAAACATCCCTGTGCAGCTGTCATAAGTTGTTGATCAGTCTCAAATTGTTGTCCCCGTAATGTCTTTTTCAAAATGGGGAACAACCAGAAGTCACATGGTGACAAGTCTGGACTATATGCAGGTTGGGACATCAACTTAATATTCATGCTATTAAAAACATCCCTGTGCAGCTGTCATAAGTTCTTGATCAGTCTCAAATTGTTGTCCCCGTAATGTCTTTTTCAAAATGGGGAACAACCAGAAGTCACATGGTGACAAGTCTGGACTATATGCAGGTTGGGACATCAACTTAATATTCATGCTATTAAAAACATCCCTGTGCAGCTGTCATAAGTTGTTGATCAGTCTCAAATTGTTGTCCCCGTAATGTCTTTTTCAAAATGGGGAACAACCAGAAGTCACATGGTGACAAGTCTGGACTATATGCAGGTTGGGACATCAACTTAATATTCATGCTATTAAAAACATCCCTGTGCAGCTGTCATAAGTTCTTGATCAGTCTCAAATTGTTGTCCCCGTAATGTCTTTTTCAAAATGGGGAACAACCAGAAGTCACATGGTGACAAGTCTGGACTATATGCAGGTTGGGACATCAACTTAATATTCATGCTATTAAAAACATCCCTGTGCAGCTGTCATAAGTTGTTGATCAGTCTCAAATTGTTGTCCCCGTAATGTCTTTTTTAAAATGGGGAACAACCAGAAGTCACATGGTGACAAGTCTGGACTATATGCAGGTTGGGACATCAACTTAATATTCATGCTATTGAAAGATCCCTGTGCAGCTGTCATAAGTTGTTGATCAGTCTCAAATTGTTTTCCCTGTAATGCCTTTTTCAAAATGGGGAACAACCAGAAGTCACATGGTGACAAGTCTGGACTATATGCAGGTTGGGACATCAACTTAATGTTAATGCTATTGAAACATCCCTGTGCAGCTGTCATAAGTTGTTGATCAGTCTCAAATTGTTATCCCCGTTATGTCTTTTTCAAAATGGGGAACAACCAGAAGTCACATGGTGACAAGTCTGGACTATATGCAGGTTGGGACATCAACTTAATATTCATGCTATTGAAACATACCTGTGCAGCTGTCATAAGTTGTTGATCAGTCTCAAATTGTTGTCCCCGTAATGTCTTTTTCAAAATGGGGAACAACCAGAAGTCACATGGTGACAAGTCTGGACTATATGCAGGTTGGGACATCAACTTAATATTCATGCTATTGAAACATCCCTGTGCAGCTGTCATAAGTTCTTGATCAGTCTCAAATTGTTGTCCTCGTAATGTCTTTTTAAAATGGGGAACAACCAGAAGTCAGATGGTGACAAGCCTGGACTATATGCAGGTTGGGACATCAACTTAATATTCATGCTATTAAAAACATGCCTGTGCAGCTGTCATAAGTTGTTGATCAGTCTCAAATTGTTGTCCCTGAAATGTCTTTTTAAAATGGGGAACAACCAGAAGTCACATGGTGACAAGTCTGGACTATATGCAGGTTGGGACATCAACTTAATATTCGTGCTATTAAAAACATCCCTGTGCATCTGTCATAAGTTGTTGATCAGTCTCAAATTGTTGTCCCCATAATGTCTTTTTTAAAATGGGGAACAACCAGAAGTCACATGGTGACAAGCCTGGACTATATGCAGGTTGGGACATCAACTTAATATTCATGCTATTAAAAACATCCCTGTGCAGCTGTCATAAGTTGTTGATCAGTCTCAAATTGTTGTCCCCGAAATGTCTTTTTTAAAATGGGGAACAACCAGAAGTCACATGGTGACAAGTCTTGACTATATGCAGGTTGGGACATCAACTTAATATTCATGCTATTAAAAACATCCCTGTGCAGCTGTCATAAGTTCTTGATCAGTCTCAAATTGTTGTCCCCGTAATGTCTTTTTCAAAATGGGGAACAACCAGAAGTCACATGGTGACAAGTCTGGACTATATGCAGGTTGGGACATCAACTTAATATTCATGCTATTAAAAACATCCCTGTGCAGCTGTCATAAGTTGTTGATCAGTCTCAAATTGTTGTCCTCCGAAATGCCTTTTTTAAAATGGGGAACAACCAGAAGTCACATGGTGACAAGTCTGGACTATATGCAGGTTGGGACATCAACTTAATATTCATGCTATTAAAAACATCCCTGTGCAGCTGTCATAAGTTGTTGATCAGTCTCAAATTGTTGTCCCCGAAATGCCTTTTTCAAAATGGGGAACAACCAGAAGTCACATGGTGACAAGTCTGGACTATATGCAGGTTGGGACATCAACTTAATATTCATGCTATTAAAAACATCCCTGTGCAGCTGTCATAAGTTGTTGATCAGTCTCAAATTGTTGTCCCCATAATGTCTTTTTTAAAATGGGGAACAACCAGAAGTCACATGGTGACAAGCCTGGACTATATGCAGGTTGGGACATCAACTTAATATTCATGCTATTAAAAACATCCCTGTGCAGCTGTCATAAGTTGTTGATCAGTCTCAAATTGTTGTCCCCGAAATGTCTTTTTTAAAATGGGGAACAACCAGAAGTCACATGGTGACAAGTCTTGACTATATGCAGGTTGGGACATCAACTTAATATTCATGCTATTAAAAACATCCCTGTGCAGCTGTCATAAGTTCTTGATCAGTCTCAAATTGTTGTCCCCGTAATGTCTTTTTCAAAATGGGGAACAACCAGAAGTCACATGGTGACAAGTCTGGACTATATGCAGGTTGGGACATCAACTTAATATTCATGCTATTAAAAACATCCCTGTGCAGCTGTCATAAGTTGTTGATCAGTCTCAAATTGTTGTCCCGAAATGCCTTTTTCAAAATGGGGAACAACCAGAAGTCACATGGTGACAAGTCTGGACTATATGCAGGTTGGGACATCAACTTAATATTCATGCTATTAAAAACATCCCTGTGCAGCTGTCATAAGTTGTTGATCAGTCTCAAATTGTTGTCCCCGAAATGCCTTTTTCAAAATGGGGAACAACCAGAAGTCACATGGTGACAAGTCTGGACTATATGCAGGTTGGGACATCAACTTAATATTCATGCTATTAAAAACATCCCTGTGCAGCTGTCATAAGTTGTTGATCAGTCTCAAATTGTTGTCCCGAAATTCCTTTTTCAAAATGGGGAACAACCAGAAGTCACATGGTGACAAGTCTTGACTATATGCAGGTTGGGGCATCAACTTAATATTCATTTTCTCCAAATAAGAAATCATTTATTTTCATGTGCGGCCTTGCATTAAGCCACACATGAAAAGAAATGGGAAACCCAAGTTGAGCAAACTCATTTCATGCCCAAATGCTCAGTTAAAATTTTGTGAATTGATGGTTTTGAAATGTGAAACATATCTTCGATAATCTCTGATAGTTGTCTTTCATCCCATATAAGAACACCTACTGTTTATCTCTGTAACACTCTTTGAAGGTTTTCCTCCATGCACAATAAAAGCCGCTGCCATCTCACAACCATCCATAATTTCTTTATGTCATCTGTACACTGTTCATTTTCCTAGACATTAATCTTTGTAAGTCTCTTGAAAAAGACAGTAAGTCCCTCCGATGGACTTCTTAAGTTGACAGCAAAATTAAATGGCGCATCTTTGTTTCTCCTTCACATCCATTTTTTGAAAAGTCACAGCACAAAAACACTTGTTAGGGGTTCACGAAACAACACTTATTAAATTGTGCACTACCGACAGCGCATGTGCGAAAAACAGGTGTGCCCAGTTGCTATGGTTACTATTAGGTTCTTGCAGGTGAAATGTCGGATTTCGGGAGGATGCCATTTCGAGCCGTACAAACACCGGCAGATGGCGCTAGTGTGTTCGATCGGGAAGGTTAAATATTCCAGCCCGTCGGCACGGAATCATTTCGGTGCTAGCTCGTAGTGTGATCGTGTAGCCAGAACATGGAAGGAGGCCAATTATGGATACTTTTTTCTGTATGAGTTCAAACTGGGCCACAACGCCGCAGAAGCAGCCAGGAACATCAGCACAGCACTTGGAGATGACACAGTAAACGAACGGACCGTGCAGCGATGGTTCAAAAAATTCCGAGCCGGTGATACGGAACTTGCAAACACACCGTGTGGGCACTCAGCACCAGCCGTCGACAACGACGAACTGCGAACCGTAGTTGAGAGTGACCCTAGCCAAACTGTACAGGACATGACAGAGAAATTAGGCGTCCACTATTCAACAGTTTCCCGTCACTTGCAAGAACTTGGTAATGTGAAGAAGCTCAATAAATGGGTTCCCCATGAGCTGACTGAAAGCAACATGAAGCGTCGACTGGAGGTTTGCACTTCGCTGCTCGCCCGGAACAGAAATGCTCTGTTTTTGCACGGAGTAGTGACATGTGACGAAAAATGGATAACGTACGACAATCGTCGCCGATCTGCACAATGGCTAGATGTCGGCGCGGCCCCGAAACACACGCCGAAACCAGAACTTCATCCGAAGAAGATAATGGTGACTGGTGGTGTGCAACTGGTATTCCGCACTATTCGTTCATGAAATCTGGCAAAACCATTAATGCAGAGAAATACTGCAGACCAGCTGGATGCAATGCATCAAAAGTTACGCGTTAAGCGGCCGAGATTGGTCAACAGAGATGGCATTGTACTGCTTCATGACAACGCGAGACCCCACGTTTCCGGAACAACGGTCCAAAAATTACACGGCCTGGGCTATGAGGCTCTTCCGCACCCAGCTTACTCTCCCGACCTCTCGCCCACCGACTACCACTTGTTTCAGCATTTGGACCATTTTTTGGCGGGGAAAGGATTCGCTAATGAAGCAGCCGTCAAACACGCCTTTGAACAGTTTCCGCAGTCCACAACGGCCAACTTCTATGCAACTGGCATCAATGCACTGGTATCGCGATGGGAGAAATGTTTTGCGGCTAACGGTGCCTATTTCGATTGATACAGGTCGGTTTCCACTGTGTAAATGTAGATGGAAGTTTCACTCCCAAAACCGACATTTCATGTGCAACAACTTAATACAATGACTACTGTATTTTCTAGACTCGTGCCAAGGTCTAACGCAGTATTGCACGTTTTTTGTAAAAAATATTCTTAGTTATTTTGGGACAAGCTATGTATTCTATGTTATTGTTTGTTTTTGTTGCATTAACATACCTGCCAACTACTACGGATTTAGTTGTCTAACTACGGAACTACGGAGCTCACTGCCAAAACAACGAATTCTACGAATTTTCATTTTTAAATTTTTTTTTTGTTTGCTATTATTTTATGATATACATGAGATTCTTAGCGGGTTAGCGGAATCCCACTTTTTTTTTTTTTTTTTTTTTTTTGTCATCATTTAGATTATTTCCAAGATCAATGCAAAACTGAAGAGAATTTGGAGGGAGGGTTGTTTTCCATCTGGGGACGGATGGAAAACAACCCTCCCTCCAAATTTTTATTTTTTTGCCGTAATCGTAATCCCCCCCCCCCCCCGGTGTTGCCTTTGTGTCCAGTATTCCTGTTAAATGTCATTTTATTGTATAAATGTTTGTATTTCAGCTTGAAACTCTAGGCAACAATTTGCCGAAACGGAAGTTAGACACCGCGAAAAACTTCCCCGTAATTTTCAGACATAAGATATTCTTCCGCGAATTCGAGGAATTCCGCCTTTTTCGTTATTATTTTGGTCATTCACGCGATCGACGCCCAAGTGAACAGAAATTGCGGTGGGAGCTGGTGGTGGTGGGGGGGGTCGGAGGACGGAATAGCATCTTTGCGAAACTTTAGAAGACCGAAGTTCGTCGGAGTTCAGATTTTTTTCCGTAATCGTGATTTCTTTTTCTCACGATGTTAGTTCTGTCCAGTATTATTGTTAAATAACATTTTATTGCAATTGCATAAGTATTTTTATTTTAGTTTGAAAATACGGGGGAAATTCCAAAACCGGAAGTCAGGCGGAACAAAGATTTTCTCCATAATCGCCACTCCCTCTGTGACGTACCTGCCAGCAGGACGCACACGACATAAAGGCAGATAGGAATCAGAATAAGCGTCTGCGTAGCTCAGTTGGTAGAGCGACTTGTTCCGGAATAAGCGGCCTCGGGTTCGAATCCCGGCGTAGACCAAAAATGACGGAGAAATTTACTTCGTTATACCTCCCCTCCCGCGATGTTCACACTCTTCTGTGTCCATGTATGCCACGCAATAATACTAGTTACTACTGACAAGGCTCTTGCTAATGTTAGCAGGTATGCATTAACTTTAAGTATTTTAAAAGTTTTAGAAGAATTCTTAATATCATCATATCACGCATAAGTTACGTTAAAAATTATAAGCGGTGGGACGTTTTGGTAGTGACTTCTACCTTCATCAGCCATGAAATGAAATGCCTGGAATCAACCGTGTGGTATAAGCATCAGAAGTTGCCAGATTTAAAAATAGCTTTCCAAATGATAGGGATGTAAAAAGGTATTACAGGTCAGGGTCTTATGCGTGATATGATATTAAGAATTCTTCTAATGTTTTGTGTGTTACATGTTCCACTGCCAATCCTTTTCACTATGTTTACAAGTTGTTGTTTTAATATATATATATATATATGTATATATATCATATATTCCTCTTACAGGGAAAGGATGACAGTACTGTTCCCAAAATGACCTTGAAAATTACAACTGGTTCTAAAATGTAAGATGATTATTGAATTTTAAACTTTTTTTCTGTGCCATCAATATGTTTTTTGGTAATTCATAAAAAAAAAAAATTAAGTGAGTACATCACTAATGCATACAAATATCTTTTTCTTCAGCTATACTCTGTAATGCACTTCTCGTAGGAAGTGTCATCTTGTCAATGATGGGCAAAACACGTAACAATAATAACAAATAAAGGTAACTTGATCACGCTAGTTATGTTACATGAAAAAAACTTTTACAAGAAAGTTCGTAAGTTAGGAGCTTTCAACCTTATCTTAGGTCTTCATCATGCCAATGGAGGACTAAGATTGTTGCCAGGTTCTGCATTTGCACTTTTTTCCATTTTTGTTGCCAAAACTTAGAATTGATCTCCAGATCAACGGGATGTGGTGATTCGGAACTGCAAGTCATTGAGTTGAAAATAATCTTGAAAGCCTGGAAATCTTAGTCTTCCATTGGCATGATGAAGACCTAAGATAAGGTCGAAAGCTCTCAACTTACGAACTTTCTTGTAAAAGTTTTTTTCATGTAATGTAACTAGCGTGATCAAGTTACCTTTATTTGTGTCATCTTGTGCATAGCTGTCATCATTATTTACAGTTTAATGCTCTTTGTGGTTGTGAACTAAGATCTTACTGAAAAAACAGTGACATATACACTGCGGTGACAAAAAAAAAAAAAAAGAGAAGGGAGCTACCATTTTCATTATAAGCCACCACACCCATGCCGTAATGGTATTGTCCACAAACAATGTATATACACCATATTGACAAAAGTTACCAGACATCCCTTCAAAAGCAAATGAACGGATCTGCTGCGTTGTTAAGATGCGTGGTACAGCTGCAAGTGGTATGAAAACAAGCCTGCAGCTCACTGGGATCATATCGCACTCAGAGGTTGAGTGAAAATGACGTGGCTGGAGAGAACTGACTTTGAGAAAAGAAAGATTGTTGGGTGTTATATTAGTGGGCAGTCCATAAGAGAAACCGAGAGGTGTTTAAACATACCCAAGTCAACTGTTTTGGATGTAATTAATAAGTGGAAGACACATGGCCTGCCTGAAGCAACAAAATGTACCGTCAGACGAAGAAAATCAGTGATAGAGGACGTCAAAGCCTCAGGAGAGTCGTTACAGCTAATTGACGGAGTACTGCACAAGACCTCAGTGTACTGGTGAGTAAAAATGCTGGAACCTCGGTATGTACACGTGCCATTCGCAGAGAACTTCATTTCATGGGTTACTGTGGTCGAGCGGCTGTTCATAAGCCTTTCATCTCCACTCGGAATGCTACTCATCATTTAGCATGGTGTAAAGAACATTTATCGTGGACCATAGATCAATGGAAACGGGTCCTATGGACAGATGAATCCAGATACATGATCCATCAGTCTGATGGTCATGTGTGGGTATTGCGGCAGTCGGGGGAACACTATTTACCACAGTGTACTGTTCCTACGGTCAAGTCTGGAGCTGGCAGTGTACTTGTATGTGGGTGCTTTTCGTGGAATGGTCCCGGCTTATTGGTTATCGTGGACAAACCTGTTAACCAGCACGTCTACCTCGATATTCTGGACAATTATGCCCTACCAACTCTGTGGCAATACTATGGAAACGAGCCTTGTTGGTACCAGCAGGATAATGCACCGAGCCATAAAGCAAGGACTGTTACGGTGTGATTTGACGATAATTCCGTATCGTGTGGGGACTGGCCAGCACAGAGCCCTGATCTTAATCCCATAGAGCACCTATGGGATGAATTAAAACGCCACATAAGCAGTTCCCTGCCTTCATTACACGCGAGCGTACTTTGCAGACGGCCCGCACCTGTTGAAAGGGAAGAGGTAATACGATACCCATTTTCTCACTCTTTTGCCTGTTACCCCGTCATTAAAAGACTTAAAAAGATCAAATGCATTATGTATAACTGAGAAAACTGTGTTACTGTAAAAAGATCAAATGCATTATGTATAACTGAGAAAACTGTGTTACTGTACCTCCTCAATACAAGTTCCAAGAAATCAATCATATAGGCTTGATAAAATTAGGGTTAATAAACCAAAACCAAATTGTTTTTTTCATTTAGTAAAAAGTTATGGAGTGTATTACTTTGTTTCATTAATTTATGCTGAATGACCCGACGATGACCATTCCTGCCTGTGCATAATGTGTTATAATTAAAATCTTATAGTGAAGAATCCTGATTACAGTTACAATGTAGAATCTGCATTAAATATTATAATTACAATGTAGAATCCCTTTCATTATTTGCATATACAGCTATTTAGTGCAAGGAATCAATATACACTGGCGTGCAAAAGGACGAGACAGTTTTTCGAATGTAACGTCGTGCAGAAGTGCTACACATCGACTCAAATCATACCATAAGATCCCCAAGATGTAAGAATATGGGACAAGTGAGCAAAACCGTCCAAACAAGGAATCCAAAGGATACAAAGGCACTTTATTGAAAAGGTAGCTTCGAGCACAACTGTGCAGAAGACAGGAACGTCCATGTGACAGGCGGCTGCCAAGAAAAATCCAGTCTTTAGTAGGGGATATGATCACCCCTGACTGAGTTGCAGGATTTACAACGTCTGTCCATGCTGAGGACGAGGTTGTCAAGGAGCTGTTGAGACATCGTGGCCTATTCCTCTTGTAGCGCCAATCGCAGCTGCGGAATCGTTGCTGGCGGCTGGTGACGTGCTGCCAAGCGTCTCCCGAGAAGATCTCACACGTGTTCGATTGGTTTTAGGTCCGGGGACCTTGAGGGCCAATACATGCGTTGAATATCTTCACTCTCCAACAGCTCTGCGACAGCCACTGTACGATGAGGTGTAGCGTTTTTGTCCATGAAGAGGAACTCAGGACGCACAGCACCTCTAAACAGACGCACGTGAGGCAGGAGAACCTCGGTACAATAGTGGACACCAGTGACTGAACCTCCTTGGAAGATGTGGAGATCAGTGCGGCTACCAAGCATGATACCGCCCCAAACGAGAACTTTGCCACCTCCAAACCGGTCCCTTTCGATGATGTTGGAGGTGTGATTGCGTGTTCTCTGCTCTCTCCAGATGTGTATATGTCCAGAATCGCTTGTCAGACTAAATTGGCTCT
Organism: Macrothele yani; assembly: GCA_039090855.1. Lineage (NCBI taxonomy): Eukaryota > Metazoa > Arthropoda > Arachnida > Araneae > Macrothelidae > Macrothele > Macrothele yani. The sequence continues at coordinate 14,099,707 of CM077031.1, read as the reverse complement.
CATCCGTAAAGATAACTCGACCCCATTACTGATGTGTCCAGTTCTTGTGTTCCTGGCACCACAGAAACCGCCGTCTCCGATGAGCAGGTGTTAATGGCACACACCGTACTGGTCATCATGCAAATAGACCACCTTTGTGCAGCCTCTTGGCCACGGTAAAATGCGATAACAGACATCCAGTTGTCTGTTGCATGTGCCTTGCGATTTCTCCCACTGTCTGTCGTCTGTCGCTTCTCGCCTGTAGGACAATATACAGGTCGTCCGCCGCCGTGGTTGCTCTTGGACGACCACGGCTAAACTCTTGGACAGCTGTTCCTGTTGTTTGAAATACTCTCCAAGCTCGTGAAACGATGCTGTGAGTTATCCCGAACTCCTCGGCCACACTAGTCACACTTCGACCTTCTTCTTTCCCAATGACGCGACCTTGGGTAAAGTCATCCAGATATCGTCTACTGGATTGCCTGTTGGCCATATCACACGGTGGCAGCAACTCGACGTTGTTCAAACCGATGTACACTGTGCAATAGCTTTCACTGAATTGCTGAGCATACACCGCTCGTGTGCTTTATATCCTTCCGACACTCACACCCCCCCTCCTACGTCATGCTGCATATATGCATATATGTGCATGCCCTACCGTACCGGACCCTAGTCTATCTCCTGAGTGGTATTTCGGTCCGTTCTGCCTGCTCGTCCCGCTGTTTTTCTAATTTCTCCTCTTCGTCCTTAATTTTTGCACACCAGTGTAGTACATGCATATATTTTTTTGTTGTTGTTTATTTTACAAATTAGGTGATATAACTAAGAACATTATGCTACTGTATCACCTCACAATAGATTCCATTATGTAATTTATATAGGTATAATAAATTTAAGGCTAACAAACGAAAAGCAAACCGTGCTGCATTTAATAAAAATTTGTGGAGTGCGTTCATCAATTTCATGATTGTGTGCTACACGACTCACCAATGATCTCTCCTGCTCTTGCAGTGTGCTATCTAAACTCCATTTGTTACGAAATGCAAATGTGCAATCCACAAGCATCAGCTGCCATCTGTTGGCAGCCAAGGAAAATTCTTCCAAGATACAACCCATAAGTGTGTTGTATAGCAGTGTATTGAATCAGTCAGTATCCTACTGGTGGGTCGTCATGCACCACAAAAAAGTCCCCGAAAAGCGTCGCCGCAATGAACATGTTAATATGCCACTCTGGTGGCGTAGTGGTCTATCTTGAAAGTAACGCCTCCTCCTTAATAACTTTTGAAGTGACTGTAATGAAACTGCGCTGCCATGTGTACTATGATATGTTACCAATGTGGGAACAAAGTTTTTCAGAATCAGAAATAAAGATCACGAAGGACAGAGAAAAGCAGCGAGCCGTAATTGAATTCCTGGAAAAATTGGGACGTGGGGCTCCAGAAATCCACGGAAAACTCCTGGCGGCATATGGCGCTTCCATAATCAATATCAGTAATGTCTGAATATGGGTGAAGAGGTTTCGAGAGGGAGAAAGTTCAGTGTCGGACAAACAACGGAGTGGAAGGCCCGCAACTGCAGTGACAGATGCCAACCAGCAATGACTGAAAGACCTCATCACAGCTGATCGTCGTGTCACCATCCAGGAGTTGTGCGATGCAATTCATTGTGGTCATAGTGCTATAGAAGCATTAATTAGGGATCTGGGCTACAGAAAAATTTGTTTAAAGTGGATCCCAAGGAACCTAACCCGTGAATAATGTGAGCAAAGGGTGGACATGTGCCGGAACCGCTTCGACTGTTACGAGAGGGAGGGTGAGGTGTTTTTCTCTAATATTGTGATGGGGAATTAAACCTGGGTGTTCTTTCATGACTCAGAAACAAAGTGTGCGTCAATGGAATGGCAGTGTATATCTTCAGCTCGACAGAAAAGGGTGAAAACAACTCGTTCCGCAGGAAAAGTGATGGTGACAATTTACTGGGACAAACATGGTGTCATTTTGACTGATTTCCTTGAATGGGGTGCAAAAATAAACAGTACTCACTATATGGAGACATTGAAGAAGCTAAAGAAAGCTATCAGAAGGAAAAGACATGACATTTCACTTTGTAGTGGATGCCCCCCCCCCTACAGTCCTGATTTGGCTCCCACAGACTTTTTCCTGTTTGCCCCTTTGAAAAACACCCTTCGTGGGAAGCTTTTCCATGATGTGGCAGACGTTAAACTGGATGTGAACTCATGGGTGAAACGACAGCCTTAGGAATTTTTCCAGCATTATTCAAAATATCTACAAGTGTTTTGCCACCAAGTTTCACATTTTTGCTGCTACAAATAAAAATCTTATGAGGATGAGGTATTGCTTTCAGGATACCCTTTGTAATATTTTTTTTTTATTATTATTATCTTTTTTTTTTTTTAATTAGCTTATTCTGTGGTCCCAGAACTTTTTAAATGTAACTCGTGTCTTTTGATTTAGGACTGTCTTTCGGTCATCGCAAATCTTGCTTGTTTAAAATTAGGTGAAGTACCATGTTTTCACGTTAGTACATCAAAATATAATACCTCGTCTAGCTCTTAAAATTCTGAGTTATGTAATTTTTTTTTATAATAAATGCTCAAATGCTATTTCGAATAGCTTCAGTAAAATAACTTTTTGCATGCTGCTGTCCTTGGCAACAGAGAAAAGCAGCGAGCCGTAATTGAATTCCTGGAAAAATTAAGATGTGGTGCTCCAGAAATCCACAGAAAACTCCTGACAGTGTATGGAGCTGCCATAATCAATATCAGTGATGTCCAAAGATGGATGAAGAAGTTCCTTACTCACTAACATGGATGAAGAGGTTCCTCACTCACTAACATGGATGAAGAAGTTCCTTACTTATATCTCATCCTCACTCACTGATAAGTATATGTCATGAACAATTATAAACTTAAAAGAATCAAGCCAAACATAGAACCATAAACATGAAAGAAATACGGGATTACCCCATATAATACAAATTTTGAAGATGGCAATCTGATTTTTGGTGTAAATGTGACAAGGATGGTAAGTCTGATAAAATCTGAAAACTTGAAAATTTCATCGTCCTGGAGCGGGACTCGAACCCGCGTCTCCCAGAAAACACCCGGGTATGCTAACCACTACACCACCCAGAACGACCAAGTTTCCGATCAATTTGAATTTAACCATCACAGGATTCGCTAGTCGAAGCAACCGGCATTCATGTTTAGCGAATCTGGAGGTTAAGAATCCTATCCTGTGATTGCCCGGAGAAGCAGATAAATCATGAATTATTCATGATAATCATGCATTATTCATGATTTATCTGCTTCTCCGGGCAATCACAGGATAGGATTCTTAACCTCCAGATTCGCTAAACATGAATGCCGGTTGCTTCGACTAGCGAATCCTGTGATGGTTATATTCAAATTAATCGGAAACTTGAGACTTGGTCGTTCTGGGTGGTGTAGTGGTTAGCATACCCGGGCGCTATCTGGGAGACGCGGATTCGAGTCCCACTCCAGGACGATGAAATTTTCAAGTTTTCGGTTTTAATCAGATTGTCATCTTCAAAATTTGTATAGAACAATAATATTGTGACATACCTTATAGTTTTATTTTCCCCAAACATGTTCTAGTTGATAATCCATTCCCATACCTGCCAAGTTTTACGGTTTACCCGTAAAATTTACGGAAATTTACTAGTTTTATGGTTATTTTACGGATTTTTTTTTTCCAGATAGGTTAGGGACGTGTATGTAATATATATTTATTTATACATACTACCTAAAAAAATTTCAAACAGAGAATAATTAGCCAAAAAGACTACTACACCAGAATGTGCTGATTCCCCCTGATCACAATGTAATTGATTTCTGTTTACCCAATCCTCTTTGTTCTCAACCAATCCGGAAAGACTCGGAAATAATTTGTAGGATTAAGATTGGCAATAGTTGAAAAACAGAGAGAGAAGAAATTTCTTTTTGAAGGTATTTTAACATGCTGGCATAAAAATCTAAGTTCAAACCCCCTGATAACCTAAAGTTAAAAATCACTGCAATATATCAGTTATAGCTGTAATTTCGCAGTTACAAATGTAATTTTTTTTTCGTATATGTAACATAATGATTGTATACTAATGACTTATCATTGCATTGCATTTTAATCGTTATGAGCCAACATCTTTATTGATATAACATTCGCGTAGTGAACAAGTTTTTAATCGATATGCTCGATACATTTTATCATTACATTCAATACCTTATTCAATCTAAAATATCAAATAAACGTTCACTGAACTTTTTTTACGGATTTTAATTCTTGAAAGTTGGCAGGTCTGCATTCCAGTCATTTTCCTCCATGACTTGTGCTATACAGTTAGATGATTCAGTTGGGGTATGCATTTAAGAAATGTGTATCTACTTAAACGTAGTTTTAAAGGAAAACAATCTGAATGAAGTATTTACAAGACTGAACTGCAAGATGACGAACAGCAAAATGACTTAAAATGCAAAACCTCGAGAGGCGCTCAACAAATAAAAATTTTCTAAGACGACCGACGATGTTATATCCAAACACCATTGATGTTACTCTCATACCGCCATCTTTTAATGCCACTGCTATTGAGTATAACATCGTTGGTCATCTTCGAAAATTTTTATTTGTTGAGCGCATCTCGAGGTTTTGCAGTTTAAGTCATTTTGCTGTTCGTCGTCTTGCAGTTCAGTCTTGTAAATACTTCATTCAGATTGGGATTCTTTTAACGACGTTTAAGTGGATACATATTTCTTAAATACATACCCCAACTGGAATCATCTAATTGTATAGCACAAATCATGTATGAAAATAACTGGAATGGATTATCAACTAGACCATTTTTTGGTAAGATTCAACTATAAGGTATGTCACAATATTATGGTTCAAAGTTTGGCTTGATTATTTTAAGTTTATAATTGTTCATAACATATGAATGAGGTCAGATGCTTTTGTTGCCAAGGACAGCAACATGCAAAAAGTTATTTTACTGAAGCTATTCAAAATAGCATTTGGCCATTTATTATATTTTGAAGTAGCATGTTTGCAACTCAACTTTTCGAGTAAATATATTTATTATGTAATTTTTTTATTGTTCTTACAGATTCATCAAGTCTTCGACAAAAAGTGCTCCATCTCCAGTACCATCTCCTCCACCTAGCCCTCCTCCAAAGGAACGGCAACGCTCACCGACACCACCACCTCCTGCTCCTCCGCCAACACCACCACCACCGCCGCCTCCACGTATTCCAACTCCCACTCCAATAAAAGAACCAACCCCGCCTCCGGTTTCTGCACCACCATCTCCCCCACCACCATCACCACCTCCAGCTCCCAAATCACCTGCACCTCCATCTCCTCCACCTGTAGAAGAAGCACCACCTCCTGCTCCTGCACCTTCAGCACCTTCTCCTGTTCCAAGCCCAGCACCTTCTCCAGTCTTAGGTCCTCCCCCAGTTTCTGCTCCACCAACCCCTGCAGCTAAAGCAACACATTCCAGGACTGGTCGTGGACGGGGAAGACGGCCAGCTGCTCAACAACCTGTTCCCCCTGCAAGAACTGTAATTACAGAGACTATTGGAACAATAGTGGTAAGTTTCAGGTTTCTCTTTCATATATATATACACTATCTACCAACAAGTAATTGGACACCCCTGCAATCAACGATATCTGCGGTCCTGATACACGTCAGAGCCGCCGCCGTTAAATATCGTGTGGGAAACAACAACGCAACCAGTAGCATGCAAGATGCCACGCAGTTTGGAGCTCTCTGTTTTCGAGAAAAGTGTAATCGTCGGGTATCACAGAAATGGCCGATCCATATGTGACCTATCCAGCAAGTTGAAGTACCCAAAATCGACAGTGGCCTACGGGATTGGCAAGTGGAAGAGGAGAGGTGACTGTCGGAATGTGCCCCGACCCGGCAGACCCACAAAACTGGGAGTTAGAGACCGACGGGTGCTGGCCAGAGAAATTCGGAAGAACCGCACCAAATCGATGAGCCACATCGGCGAGGAGTTTCAACAGGCATCCGGGAGTGTTCTTTTGATGAATACCATCCGTAAGGAAGCCCATCTGCTCGGTTATCATGGATGTGCTGCCGCCCACAAGCCTTTGATCACCAAGTCCAATAGCGCTGCTCGGCTAACGTGGTGCAAAGAACGTCAACAGTGGACCGTTGAACAGTGGAAACAGGTTCTCTGGAGCAACAAATCAAGGTTCACCCTCTACCGTTCGGATGGCAGGGTCTGGGTTTGGCATCTGCCTGGAGAACGCCTCCTGCCGGAATTTATTGTGCCAACTGTGAAGTTCGGTGGCCCAGGGATTATGCTATGGGGGTGTTTCTCTTGGTATGGCACAGGACCCTTGGTAGCAATTCCTGGTAGACTCAACGCCAAGACCTACTTGCACCATTTTGGATGACCATGCGCTTCTTACGTTGTGGCAGTTTTACGGGGTGGACCCATGTTACTTTCAGGATGACAATGCCACCTGTCATGTTGCAAGGTCCACCATGGCTTGGTATGGTGACAGAGTTAATCGAATGGACTGGCCTGCGCAGAGCCCGGACCTTAACCCTATCGAGCACCTCTGGGACGAGTTGGAGCGTCGACTTAAGGGGTGCCCCCACCGTCCGAAATCGGTGAAGGAACTGACCTGTCTTCTCCAAGCCGAGTGGAAGAAAATCCCGCTAGCCGTCGTACAACGCCTGGTTGAGAGTATGCCCCGGAGGGTCGCAGCTGCACTCGCCGCTCGTGGAGGCTCCACCAACTGTTGAAGGTGAATAAACTTTGTTTTCCTTTGCTATCACAGGTGTCCAATTACTTGTTGGCAGATAGTGTGTATATATATATTTAAAGATAATGTAAATATCCAAAATGTGTAGTGAATGATTCTTAGTATGAGTTTGTTTTTCAACTTATAGTAATATACACCAATGAGTCATTCCATTATGGCAACCCCCAGCCTAGATAAATGAGTGCGCCTGGAGACTGAATGGTGGCGCAGGTGAAGTTCACAGAGCATTATACATGTATATACAACTCGAGGACCGGCTTTCGGTAGTAGAGTGTTCAGAGTCAGAATCGCCAACTCTGGCTACCTGTACTGGTACGGAAAAAAATATATATATATTTAATTTTATTTTACTTCCGCTGTACGGGAAAAAAAGTTTTAACTTGTACAGAACTCTTACGTTTTTGAAAAATTTTACTCCAGATGTACGAAAATTGCACGTACAGAAGCTATTCTGCTTGAACAGCAGAAAAAGAAAAAAATAAGTTATAAGAAAAAGGCGAGGGCGTTGCATCTGTTTTTGATCACAAAGAATGCTCCAAGCGAGGATGATGGGTCATCATGGGAGAAAGAGTTCACAAGGTTGCGGGAGGGGGTAGGATGAAAGCTTCTTCCCTTTGGGGAAGTCGTACTGGGAGATATTTTTATTGAAAGACAAATTCTCCAATTTTTTAAATAACCGAATGCAAATTTTGCAGTAACCAAGACACGTCAAAATAAACTTCCATGTGGAATTTCGTCAAAATCCGATTGAAACTTCTGAAGTTCGCTGAAAGCCTGCATAATCCATACTCTCTCACTACTGTCTTCAATGCTGAATTTAGCATGCACCTGCGGGCTTTAGAGCATCGCAAAGCGGCCGGCTAAACAGAAACAATTTATTTTACGAAGTAATATTGACCAAGTTTTCCATCCGCTTTCCGTGTTCAATTAAAAAAAAAATTAATTAGTTAACTTGGCTTTTTGTCATTTTTTTTAACAAATATAGTGTATTTAGTTAATACTAAGTTTGAATTTTAACCAAACTCTATAATCCGGAAATTTCTAAATTCCGGAATCGGCAGAGTCCGTACGATTATGGATTTTCGAGGTTGTTCTGTAATATTATTCTCATACCTGCAAATACTAAGTTTGAATTTTAACCAAACTCTATAATCTGGAAATTTCTAAATTCCGGAATCGGCAGAGTCTGGACGATTATGGATTTTCGAGGTTGTTCTGTAATATTATTCTCATACCCGCAAATACTAAGTTTGAATTTTAACCAAACTCTATAATCTGGAAATTTATAAATTCTGGAATCGGCAGAGTCCGGACGATTATGGATTTTCGAGGTTGTTCTGTAATATTATTCTCATACCTGCAAATACTAAGTTTGAATTTTAACCAAACTCTATAATCTGGAAATTTCTAAATTCTGGAATCGGCAGAGTCCGGACGATTATGGATTTTCGAGGTTGTTCTGTAATATTATTCTCATACCTGCAAATACTAAGTTTGAATTTTAACCAAACTCTATGATCCGGAAATTTTTAAATTCCGGAATCGGCAGAGTCCGGACGATTATGGATTTTCGAGGTTGTTCTGTAATATTATTCTCATACCTGCCAACTACTACAGAATGTCCATAGTTTCTACGGATTTAGTTGTCTGACTATGGAATTATGGACTTCGCTGTCGAAACTACAGATTCTACAAATTTTCATTTTGCTATTGTTTTATGATTTATGATATACATGAGATTCTTAAGCGGATTCGCGGAATTCCGCGTTTTTTGTCATCATTTAGATCGTTTTCAGAATCAGTGTAAAACTGAAGACAATTTGTGGGGAAGGGGGGTTCCATCTGGATACGGTATTTCGTGTTTCAAAACTTTCGAAAACGGTAGTTAAACGGTGTAAAAACATTGCCGTAATCGTGATTTTTTTTCTCCCGATGTTGCCTTTGTGTCCAGTTTTCTTGTTAAATATGATTTTATTGTAGAAATGTTTGCATTTCAGCTTAAAACTGTAGGCAAAAATTTGCGAAAACGGAGGTTGGACAGCGCAAAAATTTCCCCGAAATCTTCAGGCATCGGGTTCTTCCGCGAAATCGAAGAATTACACCTTTTTCGTTATTATTTTGGTCATTCAGGAGACCAATGCAGAAGTGAATATAATTTGGAGGGGGGAGATATTCATCGGAGGACGTAATTCCGTCTTTACAAAAATTTCGAAAACTTGGTCGACGGAGTTCAGATTTTTTCCACAATCGTAATTGCTTTTTTATTGCGATGTTATCTCTGCCCAGTATTTTTGTTAAATAACATTTTACTTCCAATTAGTAGTTCTAATTCTGACTATTATATAGCTCTAATCATTCTACTATTCTCTTTTACGTGCGATATTTCAAAGTAACTTGTACAAAAATCTAGCGGATAATGCTTACCTTGGCATTCCTTTCTAGCAATGGGAACATTTCACGCACATGTTTTCCGGTCTTTGTTGATGTTATTGTCCTAAAATCCGTTGTATGCGATGACTGGCTTTACTTCTCACACTTTTCGCTGGGTATACTCATTGGATCTTTGCCTTAGGATTCAAACACATCAATTTTTGCCGTTCTTTATACTCGAAATTTTCGCCCATACTCTGGGCATCCTCAGGAGCGTGGCGACTTTTACCACCGATGTTCGTGGTTAACTTTGCGCTAATGGAGTCCGATACTCCTTGTTGACATTCGTCGGATGTACTTTCCTGGATATATTTCATTATCAAGCCCGGCTGGCGCCATCTATGTTTCATTAAAACAATTTTTTTTTTATTTTTTTTTATTTTTTTCTCTTATCCTGTTTTTTTTTTTTTTTTTTTTGTTTTTTTGTCTTTTTTGCCGGTTTTTCTTTTGTTGTTGTTTTTCTTGTCTTATTAGTTCTTTCCACAGGCTCGATAATGTGCTAGGGTCGTTCTGGTTACATACCCTTGCTTTATTTTTATAGATTAATATTGCTTCTTCCCTCCTCATTTGCCTTTCCGTTTTTTTATTCTTTTTTAGCATTTTAATTTCATCGAATTTTGGGAATGTCCGGTTTTCCGTGCAGAATTGAACTAAAGCAGTTTTGGCTTCTTTTTTTTTTTTTTTTTTTTTTGCCAGTTAGATATGTGTTGTTTAAGTCTTTTTTTTTTAATCTGTTTTTCGTACTTCCAATGAACGATATTGGGGGTATGTGTGCAATTGGAATTTCGTAGGTTCCTGATTCTTCTAGCATTTTTTTCTCTGTTTTTTTTTTTTTTTTTTTGACAGTCATACTTTTCACGGTGTGCACTGAGCTTCCTAGTTGTAAGTCATATTTAGCACAGTGCCTATTGATTTCTTTACTCACTCCTTCCAAGTATGGGAAAGCTCCAATGTATTTCAATTTTTTTATTCCTCATCTTCCTTTAAATATTTATGCAGTAACATTTTACTGCATTTTACTGCATAAATATTTGTCTTTCAGCTTGAAAATAGCAGGAAAATTTCCAAAACCGGAAGTCGGATGGTGCAAAGATTTCTACCGTAATGCCCCCCCTCCCCATATGCGATGTTCCCACTCTCCCGCATTGTTAGACATCTCTCCGTCACAAAAGTTTTTCCATTTCAACTTGATAAGGGAGTGAGAAATTCACGAAAATGGAAGTGACATAGTTGAAAAATTTGTAAAAATTGATGCATGATGTTGAAAAGTACTGATATTCTTAAAGTTACACCATTTATCTAAAATAGGTAAAGCTTTGGTATCACACACTCATGGTCTTCAGGCTGAAAGTTCTTTCTGCATGATGGATGAAGTTATTGTTATCAGAGGGCATAAAAAGAAAGGAAAGAAAAGCGTCAATGAAGAAACAGGGAGAGAAAGATATCAGCAGAAAGAAAAATTAAGCAGTGGATGCTGTGCAGCTGCAGAGTCAACAAAAGACAAACTGACAGTAGTCCACATCCTTGCTGTGTGTTTTGATTTTTCACCCAGTTAAAACATTCAGCATTTTTTTTTCCTTCTTTAGTCTCATCTTGACATAAACTACAATTTTAGAGGCAGTATGAACATGAGAAAAAGATTATGAGTATGAAGTGTAAAAGATTTTGTGTACAGCGTGTAATGGATATCAGTGAAGCCCGAGTTGTATGTCAAGATCGCTGTAAATGGAGAAGTTTGATATGACAACAGTAAGTAAAAATATCCGGTAGTTTGTATTTCTTTTTGGAGCTAACCTCTGAATCTCAGAGAACAACTTAGTGATATCGGTAATACATACGGTAAGTGGAGGTTCATGCACTGTGAGTTCACTTGCTTGGATTTCCTGTCTGTCAAGCATTGTGGGATTTAGAACTCATCTGACTCATTTTTACTAGTGGAAGTTTTGAACTTAAATCTTGCGATGTTTCCTATCATGCCCTTGCCAGGGAAATCAACTTTTTGTTTCGCACATGTTAGATTCATTAGTGTCCTTGTTTGTTGTAATGTTTTGTTGTGGCTCATATTTCTTTTTCACAAAGAGATGCATAGTTTCGTGAAAAAGCATCTATGTATGCCGCACAATAATGCTGTTTACCACTCTTGCCAATGTTAGCTGGTATGGTATCCCTGTGCATAAGCACTTTTTCCTTTTTACGCCAATTCTGATGTTTACAAGATCGGCGAAGATTTTTCTTTTTCATGTGTTAGATTGCTTTTTTTCACCTAACCTTGTCAGCAGATGATTTAGTTCAAGGTTTGTCCGTTAGTGTTGTTTCTGTAATACTGTTCATCCAATTCAAATACAATTACTGTGGCTTTTAAAAATACTATTGTCTGCAGATGGGAAAATTCAGGGAATTTAATTTGGCAAAACAAGTGGTAACCCCAAATAACCGACAATCTGGATATTTTTTTCTGATTTATATCTATGGCATATCACGGTCAGCAGAAAGCAAAGACTTTTTTTTTCACATTATCTGCCTTCCCAAGCACTTTTTTACTGTAATCAGTGTGCTTTTAATAGTACCTCAAGAAAAGCATCCCACTTCCTAATTTCTGTAAAATTAGATAAAGTTTCTATTAATTAACTATATGTCAACAAAATTTGTTTTCATATCATTTACTGTTTTTCACATTATTAGAAATTTGAATACGGGAAAACGTCAATATAATAAAAAAAAAAATATTTCAACTTGCTACTCATATTCCTTTTCGATGTTCCCTAAGACAGCTTAGAATTTCATTCAAATAATGAAATTCTAAGCTGTCTTAGGGAACATCGAAAAGGAATATGAGTAGCAAGTTGAAATATTTTTTTTTATTGTATTGACGTTTTCTCGTACTGAAATTTCTAATAACGTGCGAAACAGTAAATGATATGAAAACAAATTTTGTTGACATATAGTTAATTATTTCTTAACCACGTAATGATTTCGACAAATGTTGAATTAATATAAAGTTTCTATGTTGGAACATAATGCCAATATTCAGTTTTTTAACATTCTTCATGTTTTTCAAACTCCTTTTTGAAAAATGTGAAACAGATTCACGATCAAACTACATAGGTTTTTTACCAAAATACATATTTGTGGTAAAAATACTTGAATCTGATAGTTTCTTAGACATGGTTGAAAACTCGTAAATTGCAAAACAGGCAGTAGCACAGTTAAAAAAACATGAATGAAACCCATAAAACTTCTTACATGATCATCTTTTGGAATTACAATTTCTAGCTCAATTTTCTTAAATCAACTTTTGGTTATATATATCCATTCAGAGGATCAATGGATTTTTTGACATAATCTCGTGTGTTGCTGAATGTTCCAGAAAGCTGGGAAAAACTGATGTGGACATCAGTAGTGTTTTGCACTATGTTACTGAACTAGAGTTGGCTGTTTTAAAATCTGCAAATGAAGGGGCAAATTCGTCCTTTTTTAAGGAATCTTTTATCTCAAAATGACATGCCATCAACATTTCAAGGTCACTAAATCAGCACAGCATGTAATCAACAAAGATGTGTTGCAGATGATGAAGATAGAGGACTAAGTTCTACAGAAAACAGTATTGATTTATTGAAAAAGAATTGCACAAAAACTTGAAAAAAATATTTAGTAATGTCCAAACATCTGTTTTCTGCAAAAATATGTCTGCTCTTTAGATGAGGTGCTATTTCCAAAATCTTTTGAAGGCCTAAACAATCATGGTGATGATGCAATAACCGAAATATGCAAAGTTTTAAAGTTTAACGCTGATCATGCTTTGGAATAGTGGCTTCAAATCAAGAAGATTCTTCTTAGTTTGAATCCTAACAGAATTTCATGTAATTCAAATGCTTTGTTACACAAATTGGAGAATTCAGATAATCTAAAGCCTTTTGAAATCATGAGAGATCTAGTAACTGTGCTTTTAACGGCACTGCTGTTAAATGCTCATGTAGAATGTCTTTGGTCAGCAGTTAAAAACACAATTAGGTGAAAGATGCCTTGTAATGAACAAGAACAGACTTGAAAGTCGCATTAGGATCAAAACATCAGGAATAAAAATGAGTAATTTTGACCCTGAAGATGGGATAAAACTATGGTGGGATGATAGTGTGAAATCTTGTTGACCAAACTACAGAGATTAATTTGCATATTTTATTACTTCAGTTTCAACTTTTAAGCATACTATAATTGAAATATGCTAAATAAAACTTCAATTCCACTTAGTAGTTCTAATTCTGACTATTATATAGCTCTAATTATTGTACTATTCTCTTTTACGTGCGATATTTCAAAGTAACTTGTACAGAAAACTAGCAGATAATGCTTACCTTGGCATTCCTTTCTAGCGACGGGAACATTTCACGCACGTGTTTTCCGGTCCTTCACATACCCCCAATATCGTACATTGGAAGTACGAAAAACAGATTAAAAAAAGACTTAAACAACACATATCTAACTGGCAAAAAAAAGAAGCCAAAACTGCTTTAGTGCAATTCTGCTTGGAAAACCGGACATTCCCAAAGTTCAATGAAATTAAAATGCTAAAAAAGAATAAAAAATCGGAAAGGCAAATGAGGAGGGAAGAAGCAATATTAATCTACAAAAATAAAGCAACGGTATGTAACCAGAACGACCCTAGCACATTATCGGGCCTGTGGAAAGAACTAATAAGACAAGAAAAACAACAAAAGAAAAACAGGCAAAAAAAAGACAAGAAAACCAGGATAGGAGAAGAAAATTAATAAAAAAAAAAAAAAAAAAAAAAATTAAAAAAAAAATACGGGGGGGGGGGGGGGAGAGTTCTTAACGAAACATAGATGGCGCCAGCCGGGCTTGATAACGGAATATATCCAGGAAAGTTTTTCCGACGAATGGCAACAAGGAGTATCGGACTCCATTAGCGCGAAGTTAACCACGAACATCGGTGGTAAAGTCGCCACGCTCCTGAAGATGCCCAGAATATGGGCGAAAATTTCGAGTATAAAGAACGGTAAAAATTGATGTTTGAATCCTAAGGCAAAGATCCAATGAGTATACCCAGCGAAAAGTGTGAGAAGTAAAGCCAGTCATCACATACAACGGACTTTAGGACAATAACATCAACAAAGGACCGGAAAACACGTGCGTGAAATGTTCCCGTCGCTAGAAAGGAATGCCAAGGTAAGCATTATCTGCTAGTTTTCTGTACAAAATAAAACTTATTGATATTATAGTAAGCAATTTTATAAAAACAAAGAATGAAATGTACAATTCAATTTTTTCAAAGTTTGGCCACTGACTTCTTTACGCTTTCCAACCGTAGGTTCAAGAAGCATATATGCTCCAGCTTTGTCCGTCCGTCTGTCAGTTGGCAAGAAAACTCGTGTAAAAATGTTTCAATTTTGATGAAATTTTAGTATGTAGTAGAGGACCTCCTGGGGACGAACCCCATTGAAAATGGACGAAATGGTGTCAAAGGTCAGGACATAGAAGCTGGATGCATTCCATTGCCCTTATGCATCATAACTTGCGTAAATATGGTTCGATGTCGATGAAGTTTTAGTATATTACTGTAGGGGACCACCTAGGAATGAACCCTATTGAAAATGGGTGAGGTGGGGGACATAGGAGCGGGATGCATTCCATTGCCCTTATGCGTTAACATGCGTAAAAATGGTTCGATTTTGATTAAATTTTAGTACGTGGTAGGGGACCACCTGAGGATGAACCCTATTGAAAATGGACGGAATGGGGTCAAAGGTCAGGACATAGAATCGGGACTCATTCTATAGCTTTTATCCCATACTATTAAAGGAGCAATTTTTGTATGTATGTAAATTATATTTTAAAAACGGCTCTAAGGATTTTGATGCAAGTCGTTAACCTACCGTTTTCTGATACTGGAAATCGATTTAGCTTGATCTTGACTTTAGGAAAATTTGTTTAGTGCGTTAAATAACCACCCCGAATCACCACGTTTTTAGTGTCGTGGCGTCGTCCGATTAATGTTGCCCATGCTTAGAAATCTTATGACGTCACAATCTTGAGATTGAGATGTTGGCACGGTCACGCCGTCTGTCTCATTATGTCATGTGTTGTGTGTGGATCCTATTGAAGTTTTATGACGTCACATTCTTTCGAGCTGATGTTCGCGATTCCCATCTGCCTCATTACGTCACACGTTGTGTGCGTATGCCCGTCCGCAAGATAACACGCATAAAAATCGTTCGATTTCGATGAACTTTTTAAGTATGTGGAAGGGGAACACCTGGGAACGAACCCTATTGAAAGTGAACGAAATGGAGTCAAAGGTCAGAACATAAGAGCGGAATCACTTTCATTGCCATTATGCGTCATAACTTACGTAAAAAAATCTTCGATTTTTATGAAATGTTAGTATGTAGTACGGGACCACCTGGGGACAAACCCTATTGAAATTGGGCGAAATGGGGTCAGGACATAGGAGCGGAATCACTTCCATTGCCATTATGCGTCATAACTTACGAAAAAATTCTTCGATTTGGATGAAATGTTAGTATGTAGTAGGGGACCACCTGGGGACAAACCCTATTGGAAATGGGGTCAGGACATAGGAGCGGAATCACTTCCATCGCCATTATGCGTCATAACTTACGTAAAAAATCTTCGATTTGGATGAAATGTTAGTATGTAGTAGGGGACCACCTGGGGACAAACCCTATTGAAAATGGGCGAAATGGGGTCAGGACATAGGAGCGGAATCACTTCCATCGCCATTATGTGTCATAACTTACGTAAAAAATCTTCGATTTGGATGAAATGTTAGTATGTAGTAGGGGACCACCTGGGGACAAACCCTATTGAAAATGGGCGAAATGGGGTCAGGACATAGGAGCGGAATCACTTCCATCGCCATTATGCGTCATAACTTACGTAAAAAATCTTCGATTTGGATGAAATGTTAGTATGTAGTAGGGGACCACCTGGTGACAAACCCTATTGAAAATGGGCGAAATGGGGTCAGGACATAGGAGCGGAATCACTTCCATCGCCATTATGTGTCATAACTTACGTAAAAAATCTTCGATTTGGATGAAATGTTAGTATGTAGTAGGGGACCACCTGGGGACAAACCCTATTGAAAATGGGCGAAATGGGGTCAGGACATAGGAGCGGAATCACTTCCATCGCCATTATGCGTCATAACTTACGTAAAAAATCTTCGATTTGGATGAAATGTTAGTATGTAGTAGGGGACCACCTGGTGACAAACCCTATTGAAAATGGGCGAAATGGGGTCAGGACATAGGAGCGGAATCACTTCCATCGCCATTATGCGTCATGACTTACGTAAAAATTCTTCAATTTGGATGAAATGTTAGTATGTTGTAGGGGCCTGCCTATAAAATGTGCAAAATGGGGTCAAAGGTTAGGGCACAGGAGTGAGATCTATTCCATAGCCCTTATGCATCATAACTTACATAAAAATGCTTCCATTGTGACAAAACTTTATCGTGGTATTTCGGAGGTATACTGAACCGGTTCTGTTGAATATCATCGAAATGGGATGAAAGGTCAGGGCACAGGACCGAGATTTATTCCACAGCCATTATCCTCATAACTTGAGTAATAACTTGAGTAATGATTTCTGGTATGTTGGAAAGCTGATTTTAATCAATGCATTGCATGATTTTACTAACTTTTTTTTTTTATGGCCAGTAACAATTTTGGTCTCGGTGGCCAATGTCTACAAGCAAAATTTCTGAGTCTGGATCTTTACCTCAGCTACAGCAGTGGTGATCAGGACGATGCGTCACGGCACACAGTTCATCACAGCCTTCTGTGCATGAGCCTGCATAGTGGAAGACCCAGCCGAGTCCCCGTGCTCACTGCACGCCATCTTCAACAACGCATGAAATGAGCCCAAGATCATCGAGATTGTACTGTGGATGATTGAAAGAAAGTGGCCTGGTCTGATGAATCAAGATTCCTGGTGCATCACATAGATGGCTGTGTGCAGATACACCGACTACCAACGGAGGCTATGGCACCTAGAGGCACTGTTGTACGGAAACATGCCGGCGGGGGCGGTGTTATGTTGTGGGCGATGTTCTCTTGGGACACTTTAGGCCACATTATTCCAATACCACAATCCCTGACAGCTGTCAGGTATCTGAACATCATTGTGGATCAAGGTCACCATTCATGGCAACTGTGTTCCCTGCTGGTGATGGCCATGACGAACAGGATAATGCTCCAGGCTACACTGCCAGAATCATCAAGGTGTTGTTTGAAGAACATGCTGGTGGGTTTCTGTTAACGCCCTGGCCTCCAAATTCACCTGACATGAACCCAACCGAACATTTGTGGTTCGACTTGGAAAAGCGGGCTCACGCTAAATCACCCCCCCACCCCCAAATGTACAGGAACTGGAGGACCTGCTGTTGACATTAAGGTGCCAGATACCCCAGGATACTAATCGCCACCTCCTTGAATTGATGTCTCACCAAGTAGCCGCTGTTTTGCTGGCTAAAGAGGTCCTACAGCTTATTAGGTAGGTGTTCGTGATGTAATGGCTCATTTGTGTACAGTCGAACCCATATACACTGAAGAGCAGTTGAATCAGAGTCAGCTGGCGTTATGCAAATGTGGCGCTGTGGGCGGCCCTGTAAACGGAAATGACATGGCGTATGCAGCGATCCGACAATATAAGGAGTGATGCGACGGGAATCAGTAAGAGTCGGACGCAGTATGGGTAAGACGAAGGATCTAAGCGCATTTGATCGTGGGCAAATTGTCGGGGCCCGACGAATGGGTCACTCCATCTCGGAAGTCGTGCAGGCACTGGGATTTTCACGAGCCACTGTGTCACGGGTGCACCGTGAGTACATCGAATCCGGTAAAACCATCCCTGCAAGGGCCAACTGCCGTGGACAACAGCGTGTGGATGAGCGGGGTCATCGTCGGCTAGCTCGCATTGTAACAGCAGATAGACGGGCCACAGTGCTAGAAATCACTCAGCAATTTAACGCTGGTGCACAAAAACGTGTAAGCAGCCACACCATCCAGAACCATCTCCTCGCTATGGGGTACAGAAGCCATCATCCCACGAGGGTACCGCTGCTGACCACACATCACAGGTTGCAAAGATTAGCATGGGCGCGGGAACATCGCCACTGGATCCTAGACATGTGGAAAAATGTTGCCTGGACTGATGAGTCCAGATTCACGTTGGTACATGCGGATGGCAGGATACGAGTACGGCGCAAACCACATGAAGCGATGGAATCTTCTTGCCAGCAGGGTACTTTTCAAGCTGAAGGGGTTGGTATTCTCGTCTGGGGACTGTTTACGTGGACTGAAATGGTACCCCTGGTACATGTGACATCGTCCCTCACAGGTCAACGTTACCGGGATATCCTGGACGACCATTTGTTCTCGTTTGTGTGTCTTCAATATCCCACTGGGGACCTCATCCTGCAACAAGACAATGCAGCTCCCGAATTGTATCCGAATGGTTGGATGAACACTCCACCGATGTGACCTCGCTTCCTTGGCCAGCTAGGGCACCTGACCTCAGTCCCATCGAGCAAATCTGGGATGCCATCGAGAGAGATGACCCCCCTCCATCAAATCTTTGTGAACTGTGGGAGCTTGTTCAGGGGTCATGGATCCGTACGGCTTCTCAACACTTCCGGTGGCTTGTCGAGTCCATGCCGAGACGAATCGCCGCCCTCATCAGGGCGAAAAGTGGTGCTACACGTTACTAGACAGGTATCTCTAATTCAATTGCTCTTCAGTGTATAACAAAGTTCAAGGGAGAGTAAAAAATCTTTGACACACACCTAGTGATCACTGAATTATGACCACCCCTATCAAAAATGGATGAGGCCCGTTGACCATGTGATTTCCGAGAGGGTGTGATTAGTTGCCCGACGTAGCATATATTAATTGTGAGGGGAGCAATATATAGTAAAATTTGGAGTGTGGTGAGTAACTGAAGGAATTATTGGACTTTGAGAACGGATAGATTGTGTTGGGAGTGCAGGTGCCTCAATTTCTCAAACGACTTAACTGGTGGGTTGTTTGCGAGCAGCTGTAGTTAAAGCGTATCAGGACAGGACTCGCGTAAAAATGGTCGAACAACCACCCTGAGGTAAAACTACTACAAACGATTGACGTGGGAGGTGAGCGCCGGGTGTAACGACTCATACAGGCCAACAGACACAGTACTGTTCCGACAGTTGACCCACCCAGCACAACAGAGGTCAACCGGAATAGTATCTGTTGCAGCCAGGTGTCACAAGCTCACACGTCATGTGGGTTATAACAGCAGACAGCCCCAATGGCATCCTCTCCTAACCACTGTTTATTGGCGCAGAAAACTCACCTGCTAGTCTGTGGATGGATGGTCGTGTACGTGTTTGGCTCAAACAACATGAAACACTTGATCCATCCTGCATGTTCTCCACAGTGCAAGCCAGTGGAGGCGGTTGTATGGTGTGGGGCATGTTTACCTGGCAGGAACTTGGACCCTTGGTGATATTCTTGGTGATGGAGGCATGTTTATGCCTGTCTTGGTGATATCCGTGTGTGCAGATTGCTTTATTCTGATGACACTGTCCTGTTGGCAGAGAGCAAAAGTGAGTTGCAGAGTATGTTGTCCCAGGTGTACGAAGTTTCCATGAAACTCAAAATGAGTATAAATAAGGGAAAACCCAAAGTAATGGGTTTTGAGGGCCGCGGGTAGCCTAGTAGGCAACGTCCGTGACTGCTACGGAAAGAGCCTCAGGTTTGATCCCAGGCAGGTACGAACGCTCGATCCATTAAATATCCACCGTGCGTCGGATGGGCACGTTAAGCCGTCGGACCCCGGGTACTGGCTCCCCCGGTAATAAATTAGGGCGTCTTCCTCCCCCTATCTACTTCGCTTCCGTGTCACTTTCCTATTGGGGACTCTAGCCCAAATATCCCAGCTTCCTATTTCTAAGGGTTGTTTAAGACCTGGGGTCAGACACTGCCTTCCTAAAATCCTTTACATCTGATCTGATCTGTTATGGTCTTTGAAAGAAGAACTGGTAGCACTGAATGTAATGTAAGTATAAATGGCACTGTGATTGACCAGGTGAGTGAGTTTGTGTATTTAGGAAGCATGTTTGACAGAGAGAACAAATTGGATGGCAAAATTAGTAGGCGAGTGAATTCTTCATTGAAAGTCATAGCTGACTTGGGAGGTTTTCACAGGAATGATGGGTTCTCTAGAGAGTCCTGCATGGCTGTGTATGAAATTGTAATTGTCCCTACTCTGATGTATGACAGTGAAACCAGGGACTACATGAAATGAATGACACAGTGGTTGACCAGGTGAATGAGTTTGTGTATTTAGGAAGCATATTTGACAGAGAGAACAATTGGATACGGGTGGTCGTAGTGAGCGATGGGTTTGCCTCCTCGGGGCGCTCCGTGGTAACAATGGCACACACAACTGCAACTAGGGCCTCTGTGAATCTTGGAAAGGTGCAAGCTAGTTCTGTGTGACATTGGCGAAAAGACCCCAACTCACTGGGTTTTGTTCCAGAATCCTTAGGTTGAATGACCAACTGGAACCCTCAGCTGTGGGCTAATCCCCCACACTGATGTACTTACCTGCTTAAAAAGACAAAAAGAAATCAATATCCGGACTCAAGTGTGGGATATGGTGGACCTACCACACTTGAAAAGGACGGTCCACCAATGAATCGACCTGGACTTTCTAAACGGCGTGTGAGAAAGAGATCTCGGCTGAGTGAATGTAAGATTGGTGTATGGAATACTAGAGGTATAAATGGCAAGATGAATGTGGTGATTGAGGAGATGAATAAGTATAGACTGGATGTGTAAGTGAAACCAAAAAGAAGGAAATTGGAGTAGAAGAAGTGAATGGCACAGTGAGTGTGTGCTCTGGAGTATTGGATAATGTGAGAGGACAAGCTGGTGTAGGTGTGATTTTAAGTGAAAAGATGAACAACTTGATTCACTATAATTGTGTAAGTGAGAGAATTCTTTGGATTCGTTTGAAAGTGAAACTTCAGATAATTGTAATTGTTGTAATGTATGCTCCTTGTGACTGAACCTTCTGATAAGAAAACAGATTTCTGAAGTGAGCTAAAAGCTGTTTTGAGCCAGTTTGGTGCTAAAGAAAAAGTTATAATAGCAGGGGATTTCAATGCTAGAGTAGGTGTGCAGAATGCAATTTCTGACAATGTTCTGGGTAAGTTTAATGATCCTTGTGTGAATGATAATGGTGAAAGATTAATTGAACTCTGCATTGAGAATGGCTTGTGTGTATCTAATACGTTTTTCAACCACAAGTATATCCACACATATACTTGGGAAAATCATGCTCTTGGTCAAAAGAGTGTGATAGATTTTGTTGTCTAAGATCAGCGTTTGAAACCCTTAGTTGTTAACACCCGTGTGATGAGAGGTGAGGATGTTGATTCTGATCATTACTTGGTAGTGTCACGAGTGAAACTTAATGTTGGTTGGAGGAAAATTAATAGGAAGAGACCCAGGATAGAAAGAATAAAGGTTGATAGGCTCCTTGAAGATCATCAGCGGTATTCTGACTTACCCAGAGAACGACTGAAGGATCTGAAATCTTGTGAGAGAGATGTAGAAAAGAAGTGGGAATGTTTTAAGAACTGTGTTGTCACTGCTGCTAAAGAGGTCTGTGGCACCACAATAGTGGGTTACAATAGAGGTGATGCTTGGTGGAATAGTGAGATTGATGAGGCAGTAAAGAAAAAGAAGGAAGCCTATTTGGGGATGTTGCAAGGTAGAGTCTCTGTGGATGAATATCGCTGTAAGAAGCGTGAAGCTGCTAAGCTGGTTCGCCAGAGTAAGGCAAAAGATAGGAAGGAGAAGGTGGAAAGGCATGAACTGGCTTTTTGGAAAGATAGGAAGTCTTTCTGGGAGTACATGAGACTCAGGAAAAATAGGGGAAACAAAGTTGTAAGTTGTGTGAAGAATGTGATTGGGGAAATGATATGGGAGCCCAATGAGTTAAGTGACAGATGGGGCGAATACTTCTGTGAGTTATTAGATCAGGAAAGGAAAGATGAGTCTAAGACAGATGCAGATGATGTCACAGTGAGGGATGGAAGCACAGGAGGGATCTCAAGAGAAGAAGTGTGTAAAGCTCTAAAATCTCTTCAGAATGGTAAGGCTCCGGGAGTTGATGGCATAGCTGCCGAGATGTTGAAATATGGTGGTGACTCTGTAATTGACTGGTTAACTGAAATTCACCAGTTGTGCTGGGAGTTCGGAATGGTCCCTCGGGATTGGAAGGATGCTATCATTGTTCCCTTGTATAAGGGAAAAGGTGATCAGACTGAATGCAAGAACTATCGTGGTATTAGCCTACTAAGTGTGCCAGGGAAAGTGTTTGGTAAGGTTGTTATTGAAAAAGTATGGGGTCTTACATCAGAAAAAGTGTGGGGTGTTCAGAGTTGTTTTATGCCTGGTAAAGGCTGCACTGAGCAGATTTTTGCATTACGCACGATGATTGAAAAGTATCTGGCTGTTGGTAAGAAAGTTTTTGCTGCCTTCATAGATTTAGAGAAAGCTTACGACCGAGTAAATTGGACACTTTTGTAGAAGGTATTGAATGAATATGGTGTTACTGGGAATCTACTTAATAGTGTAAAAGCCACGTATACTGACAGTAGAGCTTGTGTGCGAGTGAATGGTGTTTTATCAAAATGATTTTCTATTGGTGCAGGGGTTAGACAAGGTTGTGTAATGTCACCATGGCTGTTTAATATACACTCACTTCCAAAAGTTAAGCACGCAGGGGGAGAAGTTAATTTCCGGAAGCCAATCGGAATTGGAGAGGCTGCAATTCGCCGCAGCGGTAAATGGAAGTATGCAAATGTGGTAGGTAACAGCGAATCGCGGTGTCTTGCCGAGAAATATGCAAAACAAGCAGTCGTATAAGAAGCCAGCACTCTGAATGGGTGTAGGAGTGGCATGCAAGTGCTGCTACAAGGTGTTGAGAACTGTCGGAGGATTTGTTTTGAAGACAGACTTGATTTTATGGCTTCCAGAAGACGATTGGAAGATTCTGAGAGCTGGCGTGCCGTCCGACGCATTGAAGCAGGACAGTCAATCACAGATGTTGCTGGTTTCTTCGACGTGAATCATTCTGTCATTTCACGTTTATGAAGACAATTTCTAACCAGCCAAACAGTTGTCCGCAGACCTGTGGCCGGTCGCCCAAGGGTTACGATCCCCGCGGAAGACCGATATATTGCTGTTGTAGCCAAGCGGAATCGAAGAGCGACGTCCACACGTGTGACATCTATGGTTACGGCGGCCAGTGGTAAGACGATATCTGCCACTACTGTGCGTCGAAGGCTACACATGAAGGGACTGTACGCCCGGGTACCACGGGTTTGTGTTCCTCTATCCGTCCAATCCAGAGGGGCACGATTAAAGTGGTGTCGCCAACATGTCAATTGGACTGTGTCTGATTGGGGCAACGTTATGTTCACGGATAAGTCCAGATTTGCCCTGCAACCCGATGACAAGGGTGTACGGGTGTGGAGGGAAGAAGGCACACGCAATCGACCCCAGAACATCACCGAACATCATGCATTTTGAGGTGGAAGCATCATGATCTGGGCAGGAATTTCGTTGGGACATCGCACCGACCTCCACATCTACAGATGGGGTTCTGTGACGGCTCTACGGTATCGGGATGAAGTCCTAGACCCCACTGTGCGATTGTACGCTGCAGCAGTTGGTCCTGCCTTTGGTTTAATGGACGATAATGCACGTCCCCATAGAGCTGCCATCGTCGACGACTACCTGGAGAGTGAGGGGATTGTGCGTATGGATTGGCCGGCGTACTCGCCCGACTTTAATCCCATTGAAAATCTTTGGGATGCCCTCGGCCGTGCTGTGTGTTCACGTCTCCCGCCCCCAACCACTCTCACAGCTTTGGAAACTGCTCTACAGGAGGAATGGTGATTACTGGACTCTGCGGTGGTTGATCACCTCATAAAAAGCATGGTCAGACGTTGTAAACTTCGTATGCAGATGAGGGGTGCTCACATACCCTATTAATGTCAGGTTTTGTTGTGACTTTATTACTCACTTTGTAAATGACTCCAATTTGACGTCATCTTATAATTTCTGAAAATTCAATATTATTTTCATCTCTGTCTGTATTTCTTTGTTTTGATTCATTAATAAACATATTTCCTATGTTCCTGCCGCATTTCGTGTCAATCCAAGCAGTACTTCTCCATTTTTTCACATTTTACTGCTCCGTGCTTCACTTTTGGAAGTGAGTGTATTTATGGACGTGTGCATGTGTGATGCCAAAATAGATGATAGTGGTTTATGTCTTGGCGATATCCGTGTGTGCAGATTGCTGTATGCTGATGACACTGTCCTGTTGGCAGAGAGCAAAAGTGATTTGCTGAGTATGTTGTCTCAGATGTATGAAGTTTGCATGAAATTCAAACTAAGTATAAATAAGGGAAAAACCACAAAGTTATGGTGTTTGAGAGAGGAAAGGATAGCACTGAATGTAATGTAAGTATAAATAGCACTGTGATTGACCAGGTGAGTGAGTTTGTGTATTTAGGAAGCATGTTTGACAGAGAGGACAAATTGGATGGTGAAATTAGTAGGCGAGTGAATTCTTCATTGAAAGTCATAGCTGCTCTGGGAGGTTTTCACAGGAATGATGGGTTCTCTAGAGAGTCCCGCATGGCTGTGTATGGAAGTGTAATTGTTCCTACGCTGATGTATGGAAGTGAAACCTGGGTACTGCAGAAGAAACATAGGAGTCGTTTGTGTGCTGGAGAAATGCATTACTTACTGGGGGTTTGTGGCAAGACACGGTCTGATTGTGTGAGGAATGAAGATTTGTTGCAGTTGTGTGATATGAAGCAAAATGTTGTTAGCAAGATGGAGACTAATATGCTTTGGTTGTTTGGCCATGTTGAAAGAATGAGTGATGAGATGCTTACTAAGAAAATGTTTTTAGCCCAAGTGGCAGGAAGGAAAGGCAGAGGAAGGCGAAGGAAGACATGGGTGGATCAGATTCAGGAGTGTCTGCATGAGAAAAAGATTATGAGTATGAAGTATAAAAGATCTTGTGTACAGCGTGTAATGTTTTGGCACAAAACTACAGCCACGCAGGAATGGGATTCTGCAACCGGATAACGCACTTCCACATAAGACACGGTAAACCAAAGCAAAAATTTGGGGGGCTTACGGGTGTCAAGCTGTTGCCTGGCCCCTCCCCACCTTTAGCCCATATCTTGCAAATGACTACCATCTGTTTCATGCCATGGCTCACATCATGCACAGTAGGCACTTCCATAACAAAATTGAAGCAGAAGCAGGTGTCCAAGAATTCTTCGCCTCAAAAGACAAGGCACGGTATGCTGGAAGCACAAGTTCGGCACGTCTTTGGTTGCAGACCATTGAACATAATGGCCTTGATTTCCAGGACTGATATTCACTGTATTTTGTGTTAGCACTGATCCAAATACATGTATCCCACTGTATGACTCACTCTCTGTAAATCATTCCTGAATCTGGCAACCATTTACAAGAACCAAATGACGAAGATCTGGCAACAGCCTATTCAGTTCCTGTCCAAACTCTGGCTGAAGAAGAACTAAAGACATGGTTCGAAAACTTCCATACAAATAATTTAAGCGTGTTTCCTCTTGTTTTTTTTTTTTACATCATTTATCATGTCGCTGCCCAATTTTCTTAATACCGTACTTCAGGATTTTTCTGCACCCCATCAGCCATAAAACGAGAATGTATACTGTGCAAAGTGTTATGCTGCTCTTTGCACAACACCATGCCTCAGAATATTTCTACACCCAAAAAAAGTGCTGGATCTTTATGAACTTCCCATGTGTACAAATGTAAAGGTATGTACGCTGTTCGTGCTGCTTAAACTTTGGAAATATTGCATTACATTCAGATTTTTTATGCTCATTAATGGAGACGATTTTGAACTGAATTGATCTCTATATATATAAAAGTGAAAGTTTGTATGTTTGTTCCGCATACGTTCCTAAACGGTTTGATGGATTTGTGCCAAAATTGGCATACATACTCTTCATCACCCAGATTGAAATACAGGTAGGACAATTTTTAGAAATTCCATTCCTAAGGGGGTCAAATGGGTTTTTACGTGGCCCTCTATAGACTGGGTGCAAGTCGGCTGCTGCGGTATTACTCCGTGTGTCAGAGCAATGGTCGTCAGGTGACCCCCTCACTCCTCGCCAGCTTCCGTGGTTCAGGCATATGGGAAAGAGTCCAATTTTTTAAAACACAACGCATCGGCGAAACATTTGTCATAAGTATTTTTTTGTTTATGTTACCATGACATTTTCTTTGTAAGGATTAGGTTTCATTAGACTCCCAACAATTGGTGCAGGAGTCTCAAATATGGGTGGAGCTACAGATTCCCACCAATAGGCATGGTCCTCTCAAATAGCATCAAGGTTAAGTTGAAGTTAAAACAGACAGTCTTCTTCATATATAAAATTTAAATACAGGATTAGTATTGGTATTAGTATAGATAAAAGGAATAGCCTATGTCCACCGGGAAGAAGTAAGCTTCCCAACAGTGAAAGAATTATCCGAATGGATTTAGTTTTCGAGATTAGTAAAAAAAATTCCGTATATTATCTCGAACTACTTTCTTTCACGTTGGGTGTGATCAGGTTGTATGTAACAAAGCGGAACAATACATGGGAAATTGGAAACCACTTGAAAGCGATGTTATTCGGTAGTACAGCCAAAAATAATAAAAAATAATAATAAATAAATGAAATAGCCTATGCTTCCCAACAGTGGAAGAATTATCCGAATAGGTTTAGTTTTCGAGATTAGTAAAAAAAAATTCCGTATATTATCGTGAACTACTTTTCTTTCGCGTTGGGTATGATCAGGTTGTATATCTACACTCTAGAAAGCAGAATGCGGAGTGCAGGAAGTGCATTATTGTGCATGTTTGCTATTTCAAGTTTTGGGGACTCCGAACGACCGTTATAAATTATGATTTTTATAATAAACTTTTCATCAAGTGTGGTGAAATGTCTCCAAAAAACCGCAAACCCATCGGACAAGTTCAGCCGAACGCAAAGAAAGTAAAATTACTTCGAGAGAGTGAGACAACCGAACAACGTGATCGAAGACTTATGGATCAGCGGGAAAGAGTCAGTGTATTTAGAGCGGCAGAGACCTTGGAACAGCGTGAGGCCCAACTTGAGCATTGTTGTTCATCATGGTAGGATTTTTTTTATAGTGCGATTTACATTGTTACTTAAAAACAAACTTTTTATGTCTATCCCAGGCAACACCGGGTATCTCCGCTAGTATTTTATTAATTTTTACGCTTATTGCATTGTTTTCCTTCTAACATTTTTGTCATAAACATAGCAGCTATAAATATAGTTAACATACAGCTGGAAAACGCAATAAGATTTCATCCCAATGAAGGGTGAAATATTCCTCATAAAAACGGGAAATCTCTAGAATATTCAAAGCAAACAGATTATAAATTCTGAATTTGCTTTTAACACTAACTGGTCATCCATCTAGCATCTCCTCAGACAACTTAAAAATTTCATTGCCTTGGAGTGGGAATCGAGCCCGCATTTCCTGATTTCCATTTGAGTATGCTAACCGTACACCACCAATGACAGTGAGGGAAGGATATTCAGATTCCTAAGCTAAGGTTGCTTAGTCTTGCTCGGAACATCACTCTCCTGGGTGGTGTAACAGTTAGCATACTCAAACGGAAATCGGAAGATGTGAGTTCGATTCCTGCTCCAGGGCAATGAAATTTTCAAGTTTTCTGAGAGGTGTCACATGGATGACCAAGTAAGTGTTTAAAAGCAAATTCAGATTTCATCCCAATCCATTACAACCATGCACTTCATGTTCTAATATTTGCACTTGTCTAAATGAATCAAAATGCCGTATTCCATGGTGGAAAGCCAAGTCCTTAACTCGAACGGAAATTGGGAGAAGCGGATTCGATTCCCGCTCCAGGGCAATGAAATTTTCTAGTTTTCTGTGAGGTGTTGCATGGCTGACCAGCAACTGTTAAAAGCAAATTCAGATTTCATCCCACTCCATTGCAACCAAACACTTCATGTTCTAATATTTGCACTTGTCTAAATGAATCAAAATGCCTTATTCCACGGTGGAAAGCCAAGTCCGTAACTCGAACGGAAATTGGGAGAAGTGGATTCGATTCCCGCTCCAGTGCAATGAAATTTTCTAGTTTTCTGAGAGGTGTTACATGGATGACCAGCAAGTGTTAAAAGCAAATTCAGATTTCATCCCACTCCATTGCAACCAAACACTTCATGTTCTAATATTTGCACTTGTCTAAATGAATCAGGATGCCTTATTCCATGGTGGAGAGCCAAGTGGTTAATGCAATTCCCCTACAGAAGAAACCAGTTCTCTGTCTGTGGCCCATCATGAGTGGGTATGAGTGCTTGAAGAGTTAAAGTGAAAAGGTTCCAGTCACCACTCCAAATAAGCAATGCAGCATAAATTGGCTTATTTTTCTCATCAAAAGTATATTCATTTCATAACCTGTTTAGTTTTTTAAAGAAATATACACATTTGAGTCACATTATTGTGACCACCAGCTAATATCCAGAGTAACTGCCGTGTGCAGAGTGGACAGCAGCTAGACGGGCTGGGGGTGACTCAATAAGGTGCTTGAAGGTGCTCACAGGTATGTGGAGCCATGCATCTGACAGCTGCTGGAGTCTTCATCCTGCTCTTCCAACTACTCTCGGGCATTTTTAGCTGAGTGACACGTTGCATTGTCGTGCTGGAAGATCCCATCCGCCCCAAGGAAGACAATCAGCACGGTGTACATGGTCTGCGAGGATGAATTCATAACGAAATTGGTCCATAGTGCCTTCCCTAGGTATGAGTGGTCCCAGAGAATGCCACGAAAACATTGCCCAGACCATAACGCCGCCCCCACCAGCTTGTGCTCTGCCAGCAATGGTTGAAGAGTGTTTGTTCTCCGATGTTTCTCGCCTTATACGCCAACGTCCATCCGTTCGAAGAAGCAGAAAACGTGACTCGTCGGAGATTACAATCTGCGGAGGTCCAATTCCGATACTACGGTGCAAATGTAAGCCTTTTCTGCCGATGCAGTTTCGTTGGCATACGTGCAGTGTTCATCCGTCTGCATCACAGGCCCATACGCAGCAGGGTTCGCTGGACTGTCATTTTAGGCACACTTCCGGTAGTCCCCCGGTTTAATCGGCCAGTGAGTTGCTCCACTGTAGCATGCCGATCAGCCCTCGCGCACCTTCGCAGCCGACGTTCACCTCTCACATCAATGGCACACGGTGCTCCGCAGTTTCCGCATCGCTTATTCACAATGGTGCCATTTCTCTAATCACGATGCATTTTAATCACAGCAGCACGCGAACAGTTCACAAACTGCGCCCTTTCAGAAATACTGCCACCTTTGGCCCGATATCCGATAATCATCCCTTTTTGCAAATCTGATAAATCGCTCCTTTTATCCATGACAGCAATGAGTGATATGTTTTCAGAATGCCTACAGCACACCTTATATACCCTCAAAGCCAACTTGCGACACGTGCCTTCTTTCATTGGCTACGCGCTGTTGGCATCAAAAGTAGCAGGTGGTCGCAATAATGTGACTCGACTGTGTCAATCTGTTGTGTTAGATCATTGATCTTTTAAATGCTGTTAAGCTTATTTATTTGACATCCCTTCCTCTTCTTTTCAGGACGAGAGTGGAAACAAAATCTGGATTTGTCCGACGTGCACGCGTCCAGATGATGGCAGTCCCATGATTGGGTGTGACGAATGCGATGACTGGTATCACTGGTATGTCTGCATTACAGTATTGTATTGATTTTTTACGCAAAATGAAATTGGGAGGTATAAAAAGTGTTCTTTTTTATGTATTTTTTCAATTCATGGTTGTTACAAAATGATTGCCTCTGCTTAAATATTGGTGTAGGTTTTTAAGATAATGAGTCCTCTTTGTTCGCTTGTATGATAAGTGTAAAAGTATCAACTGAACAAATTTTTCCTGACACTTGTGCTTACTGTAGCAAAACTCTTGCTGAATCGCAACCCCCGCAGCAGAATCAAGGTGATAGGCGATGTATGTTGCAGATTTTATTTTGGTCCTGCAGATAAAAACAAATACCAGGAACACTGAGCATCGCTCGGTTATAGGGGGATGAGGGCACAAAAAAATTTATATTTTGACATGTTATTTCCAAGTATTGTAATGCTAAGTCTAAACCATCAAGATTAATAATGATAGATGAATTAGAGACAAATAAATTTAGAACAAACATCAAAACAAAGATGAATGATAATTTTTTATCATTCATTAGTACGAAATTTATTTAAAACACATGATGTTGAAAGTTTTATGATATCACACTCTCGATGATTCAGCTGCGATTTGCTGTCTATTTATTCGCCTCATTTGATCGAGGTTTTCTTCGGATATAGATTCATTGAGGATTATAATAACGTCGGACATTATTTCCATGCTCCTCGCCTTAGCTGCTCTGAATGGTCTTTTTGTAGGCTGATCTTCTTCCAATGGAAGGTCGTATGTTTCGAGACTGGAATGTGATCGGAAACCATCGGCGCTTCAATGTCCAAGCTGTTCTGTATTTACTTCTTCCGCTTGTTCTTGTTCCAACAGTGCCGTATTCTTCTTATTAAAGTTGAAACGTCCACGTTTCGTAGGGGGTCAACCAGCGTTTTTTTTTTTTTATTGTTTTACAATCCATGTGACACTCTGTTAATAGTAATTAATAAAATGGAACTAATCATATTTTAGCACAGTGGATATGCTCGTCATCAAGTGACTATTTCAAAAATGTAACAAAAAAATGCTGTATAGTTTTTACCTTTTGAAGGGAAAAACACACTAAATCAGTGTTCCGCTGCTTATACTGTACTACACATCAACTCCAAGCAGCTGGCACAACTCACTTTGTGTTCTAGAAGAAAATAGAAGTAATACGTAATACACACACAGTGCGGGACGTAATGAGGCAGATGGTCACGAAAGTGTGACATCATAAAACTTTAATAGGATCCACACACAACGCGTGATGTAATGAGGCAGATGGCGTGACCGCGAGCCAACATCTCAGTTGCGAGAGTGTGACGTCATGAGATTTCTAAGCATGGGAAACATTAATAGGACGACGCCATGACACTAAAAACGTGGTAACTCTGGGTGGTTATTTAACCCACTAAACAAATTTTTCCCAAGTCGAGATCAAGCTAAATTGATTTCTAGTACCAGAAAACGGTAGGTTTCATCAAAATCCTTAGAGCCGTTTTCAAAATAAAATTTACATAGATACAAGAATTCCTCCTTTAATAGTATGGGATAGTCCCTGAGACCTATTAAACCCTCTGTTGAAAACTCTCAATCGGGATGCAAGTTTTCTGTCCTTCAAAACTTTCCAAAAAAGGGTAGTTAGACAGAGTGATGATTTCTCTCGTAATCAGATTTTCCCCCTTTTGGTGTTACGGCAGCATTTCCCCGTGAATAATGCCTTCCATGTCCCACCAGACACACAACGTGATCTTCGCAGGATAAAAGTCATGTTTTGGACGTGGTGTGGACGTCTTGTTCGGGCTTAACCATTCCCTCCGATGCCTGAAATTCACGTACAGGCACCACTTTTCATCTCCAGTAACAATACGTGACAGAAAGGGTTTGTGTTGCTGAGAACATTCACAATAACGACCGAGCAAGGAGCCACATATGGTAACACTTGTTGTTGTCCTCGGTGAGAGTGTGAGGCACCCAAGACCCCAATTTCTGGACCTTTCCCATACGTTTCCAGGTGTCGCACCACTGTGGCCTGATCAAAGTCCATCTCAGTGGCCAAGAACCACATATGGCAACACGCTGATTCTTGTTGTCCTCGGTGAGAGTGTGAGGCACCCAAGACCCCAATTTCTAGACCTTTCCCATACGTTCCAGGTGTCGCACCACTGTGGCCTGATCAAAGTCCATCTCAGTGGCCAAGAACCACATATGGCAACACGCTGATTCTTATTGTCCTCGGTGAGAGTGTGAGGCACCCAAGACCCCAATTTCTAGACCTTTCCCATACGTTCCAGGTGTCGCACCACTGTGGCCTGATCAAAGTCCATCTCAGTGGCCAAGAACCACATATGGCAACACGCTGATTCTTGTTGTCCTCGGTGAGAGTGTGAGGCACCCAAGACCCCAATTTCTAGACCTTTCCCATACATTCCAGGTGTTGCACCACTGTGGCCTGATCACAGTCCATCTCAGTGGCCAAGAACCACATATGGCAACACGCTGATTCTTGTTGTCCTCGGTGAGAGTGTGAGGCACCCAAGACCCCAATTTCTAGACCTTTCCCATACGTTCCAGGTGTTGCACCACTGTGGCCTGATCACAGTCCATCTCAGTGGCCAAGAACCACATATGGCAACACGCTGATTCTTGTTGTCCTCGGTGAGAGTGTGAGGCACCCAAGACCCCAATTTCTGGACCTTTCCCATACGTTCCAGGTGTTGCACCACTGTGGCCTGATCACAGTCCATCTCAGTGGCCAAGAACCACATATGGCAACACGCTGATTCTTGTTGTCCTCGGTGAGAGTGTGAGGCACCCAAGACCCCAATTTCTGGACCTTTCCCATACGTTCCAGGTGTCGCACCACTGTGACCTGATCACAGTCCATCTCAGTGGCCAAGAACCACATATGGCAACACGCTGATTCTTGTTGTCCTCGGTGAGAGTGTGAGGCACCCAAGACCCCAATTTCTAGACCTTTCCCATACGTTCCAGGTGTCGCACCACTGTGGCCTGATCACAGTCCATCTCAGTGGCCAATTCGTGTGTGGTTTGACACGGATTCAAGTGGATGAGATGGTTCAAACGATCCTCATCAAAGTTAGATAGACAACCTGAGCGTGGAGAGTAACTGAGGTCAAAATTGCAACCGCTCAAACCATTTGCGGGGTGTCTTCGGGACAGTAGCATCTTCCCCATACACAGCACAAATTTGTCGAGTGGCCTCGGCAGCTGTGGATCCCTTGTTAAACTCATAAAGGAGTAGATGTGGGAAATGTTCATTCCTCTCTACTCGACACTCCAGACCTGAAAACCAAAAAACCATTAGCCACAATCACACAACGCAATATGATTTAGATACGTGATATTATTACTGGCTACATTTTGATATACAACTGGCCATCTGCACCATCACTACTGACCCGGGAAACACTTGTGAAATAAAACGGCATAAATTTGTGCATCAACCCAATATATACAGGGTTATTCAGAAAGAGTCATCCGATTTCAAAAATTCATATTTCGAAAAATTAACAAGACGGAATGATAAGTAATACATCCATGTAAAGGTAAAATGTCTTAAGTTTTTTTTTTTTTACAAATGTTCGATATGACTTCCTTTAGGCACACGTATAATGTCAACGCGATATGAAAATTCCTGCCAAACATGGTCTAATGTGTCATTGGTAACTGTTTCTAAATGCGTTGTTTAAGTTTGCAAAGAGTTGTGGGCAAAGGAAGCACAAACACCTGATCTTTTACATACCCCCAAAGGAATATGTCGCATGGGGTCATATCCGTTGATCGAGGAGGTCAGCTGTGTAACACCAAAGTCATCTGGTCTACTCCGACCAATCCAACTGCGGGGTAGCTCCGTGTTAAGAAAACGACGAACCTCTGTATGCCAGTGGGGCGGTGCCCCATCTTGTTCAAAAATGAAGTTGGGGAGCTGGAATATAGGCTTGAGGAATCCCCAATTCTCGACTAGCGTGAATGGTCGATTTCTTCGGGCTGCGTAGAAAAGTCTTTTTCAACATTCTCTGCAGATATGCCTGGTTGCCCTGGACTTTTTCCTTTGCAAAGACATCCAGTGTCCTTGAACTGATGATACCACCTGCGAATACTCTGAGCCATTGGCGGATTAATTTGGTACTTTCTACGAAATTCATGTTGAACGGTGATTACCGACTGGCATCGTGCAAACGAGAGCACACAAAAAGCTTTCTGCTGGCTAGACGCCATTTTCACTTCTTTGCCAAAAGAGCTTCATAAATGACACACTAGCGCCATCTATTGTGCATAATCTAAAACTTAGGCATTTTCCCTCTACATTGATGTATTATCATTTTGTGTTGTTAATTTTTCAAAATATAAATTTTTGAAATCGGATGATTCTTTCTGAATAATCCTGTATATACACTGGCGGAAAGTGAAAAAAGAACACCAAGAGGGAATTGGCGGACAATCATGAAATTTACATATGTTAATGGCGTCGAGTTTACGTAGGTGTGATGTTAATTTCGGGACCAACTGGTGAGCGCTTACGCCACAGCACAGCATAATATGCAAATTATCGTTGGTGGTATTTAAGGAGTACGGCGAAGTGAATGTAATCAGTTGTCAGCGTACGGACACGTGCAAAGACCCTGAAGAAGCTGCAATGCCTGGACATGGAAGATGTGTACGATTTCAGCAGTTATCGGACTTTGAGCGAGGTCGTCTAGTCGGACTCCGCGAGGCCGGGTGGTCATATCGTCGTATTGCGGAGCGAATCGGACGGGAAGTATCCGTGGTGGTACGATGGTGACGTAGATGGTCCGAGAAACATTCCCACAGGAGAAGACGTGGAACCGGGAGTCGCAAACGGACTGATGAGCGGACCGATCGACGCATACGAAGAGCGGCGTTGTCAAGCAGAACATCCACTGCGACGCAAATCCGAGCTGCCGTTGCATCTGAGGTGACTGTGCGAACAATTCGCAACCGTCTACTGGATGCAGGACTACGTGCACGTGTGCCTCTGGCAAGTGTACCTCTGACTCCAGCCCACCGTCAGGAACGGCTGCAGTGGTGTCTCCAACGTCTGCACTGGAGAACGCAATGGCGATCTTTCGTATTCAGTGATGAAAGCAGATTCTGCTTGGGAGCCTCCAATGGTCGTATGCGTGTTCGTAGACGCACAGGGGAGCACCTCCACCATTCTTGCATCCGCCAGAGACACACAGGGCCTACACCTGGTCTCCTGGTGTGGGGAGCGATCAGCTATCACTCCCGTACACAACTAGTGTTTGTACCGGGTACGTTAAACAGCACCTCTTACATCAACAACATCATTCAGCCCGTTGTTGTGCCGATTGTAAGGTCGGTCTATCGTGGTGTTTTTCAGCAAGATAACGCACGCCCACACACGGCACGTGCAACGCAATATGCACTTCAGGGTGTGAGACAACTTCCATGGCCTGCACGTTCACCGGATTTGTCCCCCATTGAGCACGTGTGGGATTTTATGGGACAACGACTTATCCGGTCTCCACGGCCAGCCACGACCATCCCCGATTTACGCGTCCAGGTTGAGGATGCTTGGAACTCAATACCCCAAACTTACTTCCAACATCTGTACGACAGACTCCATGCCAGAATTGCACAGTGTGACGCAGTTCATGGCGATTCAACCTCGTACTAACCATGTTACATGGAAATGTTATTTTTCAGTTTACCAGCAAATACAGCTGTATTTTGCCATAATGTTTTGATCACGTTATCCTCTGTATTCCGTTATTATGCTGTATAAATTTCGTTGGTATCAGACGTCTCTTTCTTGGTGTTATTTTTTCACTTTCCGCCAGTGTATATAGAGAGAGAACAAATTGTGTTCTTTCTGCTGTTTAATATATTAAAAAAAAATCTTGTTTCAATGGGATTTTTATCAGGAAGTTCAAATATTTTACCTTCATATTTTTGCAAAAGTTTCAAGTATTATTTTTTTTTTTAAGAAATGTTGAGAGGGTCGCTACCAATTGCCCCATGCTGGATCCCCCACTGGAATGATGATGGATTGTGAAGGCCTAACTTCAGCTCTCAGTTGTTGTGTACTGGGTTCGCTGTCGCAGCTTCGACCGAGGTGTCAGTGGTCGTTGGATGCCCGACCTCTGCTTGCTTTGCTGTCCCCAGCTTTGAAATGCCAGAATCATTTTCGTGCAGTGCTGCTGTCCATTGTTTCTTCCCCTTCAGCTACACAAATGTCTCTTGCTGCTGTTGCCACATTAGCCCTTTTTCTCGATAATAGCTTTGAGCACCCAAACACCATGTTTATTGACCTCCGTCCTCTGATAATGCAATGTGGCTCCATGCCAAATGCACATTATCAGCTTCTTATGTTCCACATCATCACGACACCCAGGCAACGCTGGCGCCCTTTTCACGCAGGAATGAAGGCAATCTTAGGAGTACACGGACAGCACATTTAGTGATCTCCATGCCAAATGCACATAATCAGCTTCTTGTGTTCCATGCCATCATGGCACCCAGTCAACACTGGTGCACTTTTCATACAGTAATAAATTACTAATGTAGGAGAATCCAAACAGCACATTTATTGACCTCCATCCTC
Source organism: Macrothele yani (assembly GCA_039090855.1). Taxonomy (NCBI): domain Eukaryota; kingdom Metazoa; phylum Arthropoda; class Arachnida; order Araneae; family Macrothelidae; genus Macrothele; species Macrothele yani. The sequence goes on along the minus strand of CM077031.1, from coordinate 14,062,968 downwards.
TGATAATGCAATGTGGCTCCATGCCAAATGCACATAATCAGCTTCTTGTGTTCCATGCCATCATGGCACCCAGTCAACACTGGTGCTCTTTTCATACAGTAATAAATTGCTATTGTAGGAGAATCCAAACTGCGCATTTATTGACCTCCATCCTCTGATAATGCAATGTGGCTCCATGCCAAATGCACATAATCAGCTTCTTGTGCTCCATGCCATCATGGCACCCAGTCAACACTGGTGCACTTTTCATACAGTAATAAATTGCTATTGTAGGAGAATCCAAACAGCGCATTTATTGACCTCCATCCTCTGATAATGCAATGTGGCTCCATGCCAAATGCACGTAATCAGCTTCTTGTGTTCCACATCATCACAATACCCAGGTAACACTGGTGCACTTTTCACGCAGGAATGAAGGCCATCTTAGGAGCACACGGACAGCACATCTATTTATCTTCATCCTCTGATAATGCAGTGTAACTCCATGCCAAGTGCACATAATCAGCTTCTTGTGTTCCATGCCATCATGACATCCAGTCAACACTGTTGCACTTTTCACACAGTAATAAACGCTATTGTAGGAGCACCCAAACAGCATGTCTATTGATCTTCATCCTCTGATAATGCAGTGTAACTCCATGCCAAGTGCACATAATCAGCTCCATGTGTTCCAGGCCATCATGACACCCATTCAACACTGGTGCACTTTTCATGCAGGAATAAAGGCCATTGTAGGAACACCCGAACAGCACATTTGTTGGCCTCCGTTTTCTGGTAATGCAATGTGGCTCCATGCCAAATGCGCATAATCAACTTTTTGTGTTCCAGATCATCATGACACCCAGTCAACACTGGTGCACTTCTCACACAAGAAAAGAAGGCCATTGTAGGAGCACCCAAACAGCATGTTTATTGACCCCCATCCTCTGATAATGCAGTGTGGCTCCATGCCAAATACACATAATCAGCATCTTGTGTTCCACGTCATCACAATACCAAGTAGATGCTAGTGCTCTTTCCACACAGGAATTGAAACCCAACATTATTTATAGCTCAAAACAGGAGAACGTTTTACTGTAACAGCTTGGTGTTGTTTTTATGCTATTATAAATATACTTGCTCACTTTCTGATTATGTTTTCTGTCATTTCAGGGTATGCGTCAATATTGTTGTTCCTCCTAAAGAAGAAGAGAGCTGGTACTGCGAAAGATGTATAACCAAGCGCAAAACTACTCCCGTCAAACGCAGAAGGAAAAAACACAAAAGAGACAAATGAGTAATACATCATTAACGTCAAGGTCTCTTTAATATCTCCTTTAATTGGTGCACAATCATGGGTACATATATCAGTGATGTACTATATGTCGTAAACTTGCAGTTGTATACATACATATACTGGAAACTTGGTTTATCATTTTTAGTAAGACACTGTACCCATGGAAGACTGCCCTGCTGAGTAAGTTTTTAAAGTTGAAAATTTAATATGAATAGCTGACTCCTTGGTCACCAAAATTCAAAAAACTTATTCAGTGGGTTTTAATGAAAGGTACCACATGACTTAGGTTTCTACAAAAGAAAAGCAAAATACCCAACCAAAATATACATCAACATTGATCATAATCAAGTGCAAGGGAAATTCTTCTCTTTCAGTGTAATTATATACAGTAATTAAGCTATGCAAAATTCCCTGGTATTTCCAAGCAACAGCATGACAGAGAGAGTGCAAGGATGGATATGTTAGAAGAGACGACATATAAATATGTCGTGAAAACAGTAAATATTTGGTTAAGTGCCTAAAGTTTTTCAGGATGCACACATAGTGTTAATTTGCACAACTGCCTTAATTTCTGCATCTTTAAATTCTTCAAGTGAAATAAAGTATGTTTTCCATTTTTGGCTTGCATTTATCTATTTGTTGCGCATGTTTTGACTATTGATGTAATCAGTGCTGTTAAACTTCTTTTCACTGGTTTTAACTTCTATGCATGATACTTACACTATGCAGTGAAGATGCAGAATAAAAGTATAGAAAATTGTGTTATGTAGGAAATGTGAAATAAAAACATAAGGCGAAATTAATGACAAGGTAAAACTTTTACTGCAACATGATGGCACAAGATATATATACAGAGATGCCAACGACTACGGAATCTCCGTAGTTCCTACGGAAAAAGCTCTTGTACTGCGGAAAACCGATTTTTCTACGGAAAATTAACGGAAGTTATTAATTTTTATTTTGCTTGTTCCTCTTCCCAACGCAACGGCGGCCACTTGACGATCCGTCATTCATCCTGCTTGCGATGCTGCCTGCACTTCCAGTTCTGCCTCTCAAAGCTGCTCGGATCTTAGCGCTAGCGGCCGGCACTCGAATCTCGATGAATGTGGCCTTGCGCTGAGTCATTCTAAGTGAAAACCCCTACCTCCCCAGCATGCAACAGTGTGGGGACGTTGAGCATAGCTGGCTTTGGTGGACATGGGCGGAGTTCGGCCTGAAGCTCTTTCGCAGTGTAGCAACAAGCTGTTGAAAATTGTTTGGTGCAGAACCTGGCATCGGAGTTTGTTTGTTTTTTAATCGTGCGTCGACCATTCATGTCAGAAATAAATATTTTAAAGTTTTTTTCTTGTTCTGCAGAAAAGTATGTTTGGATTTCGTTGCAGAGTTCGCCGAAATGCGTAATTACGCGTCTAGTACACATCGAAATTTTACCAATGCGTAAAAATGTGCATCAGGAATTTTTTACGCCGCGTAGAAATACATGTCGTGAAGCTCGTAAAAATATGCATCAAGAAACGCGTAAAATACACATCAACGCGCAAAAACACACATCGAAAAACGCGTAAAACTATGTATTGAAGAATTTTACCAACGCCTAAAAATACGCATCGGGCGACACTTCGCCTTTCAAAAACGGAAGTGAACGAAATAAAAATTTCTTCCGTAATCGTAATTTCGTTTTCCTGCGATGTTGCCTCTGTCCAGTATTGTTGTTATACATAATTTTATTCCATACATCTTTGTATTTCACTTTGAAAACGGAGGGGAAATTTTCGAAGACAGAAATTCGACGGCACAAAAATTCCCGTGTAATCTTCGGCTTCGAGGAATTTCTGCTTTTTCTTCATAATTTGGGTTATCCTCGAGATCGATGCATAGCTGAACAGAAATTTTGGGGCAATTGGTAGTGGTGAAGAATGCTTTCCGCCTGAAACTTTCGAAAGCGGAAATTTCGTCTTTCAAAACTTTTGGAAACAGTGAAGATTTCTCCCGTAATCGTAATTTTATTTTTCATGCGATGTTTCTTCTGCCTAGTATTGTTGTTAAATTTCATTTTATTTCGTAAATATTTGTATTTCACTTTGAATATGGAAGGGAAATGTCCGAAAACGGAAATCGGACGTAGCAAAGGTTTCTCCCGTAACTGTAATTTTTTCCCCCAACGATGTTCCGAAAGTGTATCCTGTGTTCTTACATATTCCCCCAAAAAGATTTGCTTTTCAGCTTGATAAAGGGGGGGGGGAGTCCGAAAACGAAAGTGGCAAAGCTGAAAAATTTGTAAAAATTGATGCATGATATTCAAAAGCATCATATTCTCCAAGTTACACTACCTTTTATCTAAAATAATGAAAGCTTTCGTGCATTCATGGTCCTCAAACTGAAAGTTCTTTCAGCATGATGGATAAAATTGTCATCCAAGGGATTTGTGAAGCCTACTGTCATAGCTGATGGTGATGTTGAGCTTAATTTTTCAAATAACAGTTTTTCAAAAAAGAAAAATCGGAAAGGACACAACTGGTAATTGGGGTAAAAGCAAGGATGTATTTAAGCGAAATCATTTTAAACGAAAATGAACTTTCTAAGTTCTATACATCTGTCGGAAAATTTCATATTGAAGAATGTTCTTATATTCAAGAAAAGATATTGATCTATGATGAATTCTTAAAACATGCAGTTAAAGCCATAACATCATTTGCTTCTGTATTACACATAGTCAAATGCCTTCCATTTATAATAATACTTGTAGTTCCACACTTGAATGCTGTGAGTAAGTGAGATTTTAGTTTAGTGCGAAAAAATCAAGCCCGTTTCCAACCTAATTTGGGTTTAAAAACTGTAGAAGCACTTCTTATTGCAAAAATGAATATTTTCTCCTCTGGGCAAGTGTGTTATGAAAAAAGATTTTCTGCTGAGGAACTCAAATCTGCAAAACACTGTACAGCGAAATCACTAAAGCAAGCTGTTTAATCAATTTTTTGTTGTGTACAAAAAATGTATCAGTCATGGTGTATATTATTTTCCATGTGAAAATTTTTGAATATTTTGTTACAGATTTTCATGTATATATATATGAATAAGTAAAAAAATGCTAATTAAATTAAATGAGTTGTTTTACTCGGTTAAAATTATTCTTTTTGGTATAACTACTGAAAAATGGCCAAAACTACGGAAAATTTGTAGGAGTACTACTGAAAATATCTGAAACAGGTTGGCATCTCTGTATATATATCCCTACTCAGTTACAGCAAAACGATTAAACACCTTGTTTTTTGGAAGTGTGCCCATCTCCCTAAAATGCAGCTTTTTTGTTGTCTAGCAACTTAAATTTTGAAAATACAGGTTTTTCCCACTATCCAAAAGTACAGGGTGTCCCATAAAGGTGTAACCAATTTCAAATAATCATAACAGTTTTAATATAAATGATCTCAATACACAGCTTGTGTTAATTGAATGAACAGATCATGAAGTTTTATAGACATTTGATATAGGCACCATTTGTACTCTGATTAATGTCTAAACTGTATTCCAGTTCCAACCATGTTCGTTCAAAAATGTCTGTCTTAACTCTCAGCAGTGTGTGTCTAATCCTCCTCTTTAGGTCAGCAATGTCTGCAACAGAGGTGCTGTAAACCTCACCCTTGATGAATCCCCATAAAAAAAGGTCACAGGTTGTTTAAGTCCGGCAAATGTGTGGTGGTGGGGGGGGGGGGCATGCAATGGGACCACCACACTCAATCCATCAATTGGGAAATTTGGTATCCAGAGACAGTCAAAGTCCAATAAGGTGGTGCCCCATCTTGTTGGGAAATGACCGGCGTTGCAAGTTCATCCAACTGGGGATACACAAACTGCTCAATCATGTCCAGGTAATTATCAGCTCTCATGGTCACTTCCTGAAAGAAAAGGATCCAATAACACGGTCGACCACTATGCCTCACCAAACATTCATTTTTGGGCTAGCATGTTCATATTCCATTGTGCAGTGTAGGTTTTCAGTTTCCCAAATTCTCACATTCTGTTTATTAACTTTTCCAGAAACATGGAAAGTGCACTCATCAGAGAAACAGATTTGTCTCAGGAAAGATTCATCACTTCTGTTTAATAACCGTTCCAGAAACATGGAAAGTGCACTCATCCGAGAAACAGATTTGTCTCAGAAAAGATTCAGCACTTGCAATGTTCTCCGTCATCTCTTCAGCAAACCGTTTACGTTTCACATCTTCTGGGGTTATGTGTGATTGGTTATCTGCAGTTTATACAGGTGAACTTTCAATCTCTGATGTAACACTCTGTGCACTGATGACTTGGGGATGACCAGCTGTCGTGCTGCTTGTCTGATTGACTTTTAAGGGCTACAAGTGAATGTTTGTCTCACAACCTCCTCCCTTTCTTTAACCAGCGATGGTCATTCAGGGCTTTTCTTTGTAAGGACGGTACCGGTTTCCTTGAATGACTTGTACCACTTTCTGATGCTGTTACGTGTGGACGGTTTGCTCCCATGTTTTGTTTTGAAATTCCGCTGAACCTGCATTTTGGATCGAGTTTCAATAAGCCCATCCACAATCTGTGCTTTCATCGCAGGATCCGTTGGGTACACTCCTAGAAAACTTAAGGATATTCCTTACCACCTACAACAAACAATGCTGATATCAGTTTTGTATCCAAAGTTAGCATTTGAAATTGGTTACACCTTTTTGGGACACCCTGTAGAGTGTTCCTATGAAACCTTTCGTAAGCCAAAATGGTGTAAAACAAAAAAGCAATTACCATTAATTTTTATATGGGGAAAATTTTTGAGCATTCCCAGACCCAAAAAATAACTTACCAAATCAAATGGTGTAAAATAAAAAAGCAATTACCATTCACTTACAGGGGGAAATTTTTGAGCATTCCCAGACCCAAAAAAAAACTTACCAAATCAAATGGTGTAAAATAAAAAAGCAATTACCATTCACTTATATTGGGGAAATTTTTGAGCATTCCCAGACCCAAAAAATAACTTACCAAATCAAATGGTGTAAAACAAAGGAGCAATTACCATTACTTTTTATGGGGAAAGTTTTTGAGCATTCCCAGACCCAAAAAATAACTTACCAAATCAAATGGTGTAAAATAAAAAAGCAATTACCATTCACTTATAGGGGAAATTTTTGAGCATTCCCAGACCCAAAAAATAACTTACCAAATCAAATGGTGTAAAATAAAAAAGCAATTACCATTCACTTATATGGGGGAAATTTTTGAGCATTCCCAGACCCAAAAAATAACTTACCAAATCAAATGGTGTAAAACAAAGGAGCAATTACCATTACTTTTTATGGGGAAAGTTTTTGAGCATTCCCAGACCCAAAAAATAACTTACCAAATCAAGTAATGTAAAACAAAGAAGCAATTACCATTAATTTATATGGGGAAAGTTTTTGAGCATTCCCACACCCAAAAAATAACTTACCGAATCAAATGGTGTAAAACAAAGGAGTAATTACCATTAATTTATATGGGGAAAGTTTTTTAGCATTCCCACACCCAAAAAATAACTTACCAAATCAAATGGTGTAAAACAAAGGAGCAATTACCATTACTTTTTATGGGGAAAGTTTTTGAGCATTCCCAGACCCAAAAAATAACTTACCAAATCAAGTAATGGTGTAAAACAAAAAAGCAATTACCATTAATTTATATGGGGAAAGTTTTTGAGCATTCCCACACCCAAAAAATAACTTACCAAATCAAATGGTGTAAAACAAAGGAGTAATTACCATTAATTTATTATGGGGAAAGTTTTTGCGCTGTTCCCAGACCCAAAAAATAACTTACCAAATCAAGTAATGTAAAACAAAGAAGCAATTACCATTAATTTATATGGGGAAAGTTTTTGAGCATCCCCAGACCCAAAAAATAACTTACCAAATCAAATGGTGTAAAACAAAGAAGCGATTATCATTAATTTATATGCAGAAAGTTTTTGAGCATTCCCAGACCCAAAAAATAACTTACCAAATGAAGTAATGTAAAACAAAGAAGCAATTACCGTTAATTATATGGAGAAAGTTTTTGAGCATTCCCCGACCCAAAAAATTGCTAACCAAATCATACCAAACAACACATAAAACCTAAAATAGCACTGACATATAGTAAAAGCAGGAGTGATATGATATGATATATACACACCATACTGATATTTTATCCTTTACTGGATGCCAACTAAAACAGACCGCTTTGCTATTAGCAGATCCAATAGTACGAATGGTGGTTCAAAATTCGAGTTCAAAATTACGCCCCTTCGTGTTCCACTGAAATAATACATGGTTTTTACTTTCTCACCCACTGCCGCTATAGGAAAACACTATGGTCGTTAAAAAATCGCACTTCAGGTTTTAGACCTAATTTTACTAAAAATGTAAAAACTAGGTAAATACCCAAAAACCTATATCACTGTCACTAAGCTGTTCTCTGGGATTCAGAGGTTGGCTCCACAAAGAAATACAAACTGCCAGATAATTTTTACTTACTGTTGCCGTATCAAACTTCTCCATTTACAGCGATCTTGACATACAACTCGGGCTTCACTGGCATCCATCACACGTTGTACACAAGATCTTCTATACTTCATACTCATAATCTTTTTCTCATGCAGACACTCCTGAATCTGATCCTCCGTTGACTTCCTTGGCCTTCCTCTGCCCTTCCTTTCTGCCACTTGGGCTAAAAAAGATTTTCTTAGTAAGCATCTCATCACTCATTCTTTCAATATGACCAAACCACCAAAGCATATTAGTCTCCACCTTACTAACAACATTTTGTTTCACATTACACATCTGCAACACATCTTCATTCTTCACATGATCAGAATGTGTCAACCCCCCCCTTCCCCAGTAAGTAACGCATTTCTCCAGTTAGCTCCACAAAGAAATACAAACTGCCAGATAATTTTTACTTTCTGTTGCCGTATCAAACTTCTCCATTTACAGCGATCTTGACATACAACTCGGGTTTCACTCACATCCATCACATGCCGTACACAAGATCTATACTTCATACTCCTAATTTTTTTCTCATGCAGAAACTTCTGAATCTGATCATCCCATGACTTCCTTGGCCTTTCCTTCCTGCCACTTGGGCTAAAAATATTTTCTTAGCAAACATCTCATCACTCATTCTTTCAATATGGCAAAACCACCAAAGCATATTAGTCTCCACCTTGCTAACAACATTTTGCTTCACATTACACAACTGTAACACATATTCATTCTTCACATGATCAGAATGTGTCTAGCCCCCCCCTCCTTCCCCCGTAAGTAACGCATTTCTCCAGTTAGCTCCACAAAGAAATACAAACTGCCAGATAATTTTTACTTTCTGTTGCCGTATCAAACTTCTCCATTTACAGCGATCTTGACATACAACTCGGGCTTCACTGACATCCATCACATGCCGTGCACAAGATCTACACTTCATACTCCTAATTTTTTTCTCGTGCAGAAACTTCTGAATCTGATCATCCCATGACTTCCTTGGCCTTTCCTTCCTGCCACTTGGGCTAAAAATATTTTCTTAGCAAACATCTCATCACTCATTCTTTCAATATGGCAAAACCACCAAAGCATATTAGTCTCCACCTTGCTAACAACATTTTGCTTCACATTACACAACTGTAACACATCTTCATTCCTCACATGATCAGAACGTGTCTCCCCCCTGTAAGTAACACATTTCTCCAGCACACAAGCGACTTCTTTGTTTTTTCTGTAGTACCCAGGATTCACTGCCATACATCAGCGTAGGAACAATTACACTTTCATACACAGCCATGCAGGACTCTCTTGAGAACCCATCATTCCTGTGAAAACCTCCCAAAGCAGCCATGACTTTCAATGAAGAATTTGCTCGCCAACTAATTTCACCATCCAATTTTTTTTCTCTGTCAAACATGCTACCTAAATATACAAACTCATTCACCCGGTCAATCACTGTGCCATTTAGACTTATATTACATGCAGTACTACCAGTCCTTCTCTCAAAAACCATAACTTTGGTTTTTTTCCTTATTTATACTCAATTTGAATTTCATGCATCCGGAACAACATACTCTGCAAATCTCTTTTGCTCTCTGCCAACAGGACAGTGTCATCAGCATACAGCAATCTGCACACACTGATATCACCAAGACATAACCCAATATTATCTATTTCGGTATTGTGCATACGTAATGCTAAAATAGAACCACAGGTTGTAAGTAGCGAGTAAAGCATAAGCGTTATGAGAACATGGACAACACAACACTGCAGAACAAAAAACAGACCAGCACCGAACAAATGAGTGTCGGATAGTGAATGTAAGAATTGGAAAAAGCTTCAGAGGTAGGGCTTGGAAAAATTCTGTTTAATGCTAAACACTTAGAGAACTGTTTGCGACAGAGCACAGATGATTTATTAGTTCTTGATCCCACCGACATGTTCAGAAAAGTCATGGAGATTACGCATATCAGCATATTGTTTTCTATGCCTCTGTTCACTGTTTTGGAAAATTCTGTTCATGGATATATGCTGTTCACACCTCATAGTGTTTGTTACTCTGTACCCTGGTTAAGTGTATGATACTAACTAAAGTCTTTAAAGGTCATGGAGGTTAGGCATATCAGCCTATTGTTTCCTATGCCTTTGGGGGTGGTAGTTATGCCACTGACGATAAGGCAGGAGTAGGAGCCAAGCATTTGTATAACTTCTGCTATCTCTAATTCAATGACATTTCAGTTTCATTTTATGTCCTCATGTTGCAGTGAATGGTGTACCTTGTCATTAATAATCTTATAAGTGTGAAAATAATACCAAGGTTGCTACAATCAATCACCTTGTGTGTTAATTAAAATAAGATGAAATTTACAGTTCTTTGACTAAGGTTATTTATTGTTTAAGATGATATAGAATTACTACCAGGTTCAAACTGTTTGGAAACTGCATTTAAGCGTGCTGATGTGGGTGAATTAATTTAGGTGTATATTGTTTCACATACACAGGCTGCTCAAAAATATTGTTGCAGCATGCATGGTAGAAGGTTTGTCAGATTGCAGTTAGTTGCTGTTGTGTGGAATATTGCTATTTATTTGTATACATTTTTGGTGCAGTTTATTTTACTCTAGTGTTAATAGTAGAGTCACTACTTGGTGCTGAAAACTTGTTACGAACTTAAACAGTAGATGAACTCTCCTGCACAGCACTAAGTTTTTCTTGCTTAAGCTATGAAACATACACAATTTGCTGCCATCAGAAGGTGTTTGGAAGTATAATTGTAGGTTTGTTAGAATAATGTCAATGTTGTTGTTGTTAGACTTCCTGTTTTTCAAGTTATACCATATGCTAAATGAACGTATGGTTTTGTGTGATATTCTGTAATGATTTACCACTCTTACGTTTTCTGGCATTGTTACACCGAAAGGGAGGAATCATACTTATTTGAATGGGGGGGATGACAATGTTTTTATAGTTTTGTTTGATTTCTTTATATTTAAAGCAGAGTTTCAAGTATTTAAGGTAAAAATCCTTGTCTCAAATACTACAGTCTTGTGACGATTATATATAAAGGGTGTTTGTAAACTGTTTTGACAAAAGAAGAGGGGTGATACTACCCATCAAGACGAACAATATTTACAATGGAAGCTAGGGTCGCATTCCACTCTGAGTGTCAGAAAAGAGTAAAGTTAGATGTCCAAGTTGAACTTCCAACAGTGCAAAGAAGGAGAATTAACGACATCATAAGTTGCACAATCCCATTTATGGAGATCAGGGACAGATTCAAAGTAGATGCTCAAAGTGGCAGCCACGGGTGCCGTTGCACAATTCTCACCGGCAAATGAAAGACTGGCGCACCCTCTCGAAGACTCCTGGTGTCGTGTTTATCCTGTCCGCTGCAACAACGATTCTCACGACGAGATCTTCCACCGAGTCCACAGGCGTCTCGTACACCAATGATTTCATGTACCCCCAGAAGATAAAGTCCAGTGGGTTTAAGTCCGGTGGGCGTGGAGGCCATGCCACAGGTCCGCCACGTCCAATCCATCGTGCGGGATATGTGCATTCAGAAAGTGTCTACTGCACCTTGATAAGCCAATCAACTGTTGATGCTGCGTCTTTTCTCTGTCAATTTGCACACGGTAAATGCTTGACGGTGATGTTCTGGTGATGTGCTACTTCTCTGGCACAAAAGAAATGACGTCTGATGGGATGACTTGTGCTTGTTGGACGTATTTCGAAGTTAATCTTTTCTGATACTCAGAGTGGAATGCGACCCTAGGTTCCATTGTAAATATTGTTCGTCTTGATGGGTACTATCACCCCTCTTCTTTTGTCAAAACAGTTTATGAACACCCTGTAGATTAAGATAATACAACATAGTTGTCACAAATGTTTATTTTTTCAAGCCGACCATGGTTTTGCTGGGTATTGACTATTGACCTAGCTTCATCAGGACGAATGGCACGTAAATATTCAATTTGTATATGACATCATAAATGATGTTTACAGTCACGTGTTTTGGTTAGATGCTTCCATGCGCTTGCTAGAAATGGTGTGGATGCCATGTCATTAACAAGTTGCGAAAGACTTCTGATATATGTATATAGAAAGCTTCCAAAATATCAAGTTTGGTGGTTGAATCTGGATTGTCAATTAGTTTTGTTTCTTCAAAGATAAATTTATGGTCCTTTTCGTAACAGTGTTTAGCCATCGATGACTTCTTTAGGTCACAGTTCCGAATGTAGGTCTTGTGCTCCTTCAATCGAAAACGCAAGGCTCTACGTGTCTGTCTTATATATGAAGCACCACATTCACATGGAATTTGACCCGTAGAGCCTTGCGTTTTCGATTGAAGGAGCACAAGACCTACATTCGGAACTGTGACCTAAAGAAGTCATCGATGGCTAAACACTGTTACGAAAAGGACCACAAATTTCTCTTTGATGAAGCAAAACTAATTGACAAGCCAGATTCAACCTACAAACTTGATAGTTTGGAAGCTTTCCATATATATCAGAAGTCTTCGCAACTTGTTAATGACATGGCATCCACACGATTTCTATCAAGCGCGTGGAAGCATCTAACCAAAACATGTGACTGTAAACACCATTTATGATGTCATATACAATTTGAATATTTACGTGCCATTCGTCCTGATGAAGCAATACCCAGCGAGACCATGGTCGGCTTGAAAATATAAACATTTGTGACAACTAAGTTGTATTATCTTAATCTATAAAAAAATCCTTGTTTTTAATTTTGCATTTGTGGAGACATGTATTTATTTCTTTCATCAATTATATTTTTTTCTTCATTAGTTCATCACATTGAAATATTTGCTGCATCATTGGTTCTGTTATGAAGTTTTATTTTCAAACGAAGAATCTGTGAATAAATTGGTTTTTGTCTACGGATAAAGTATTATTCATTGGTATGTTTATTATATCTAGTATGTTAAGCAGCCTCAACCCATGAATATTTTTTTTGTTGGAATATCTTTAAATAATACATTCTTGAAAATTTTTGCTGTTTAAGTATCCAACTACGTTGAAAAGTTATTTTTAGATAAAATTTAAAAATTTCACATTTTTTAAAAATCTCATTTTAAAGCACCATCCTTTAGGACTCCAAAACTGTCTGTTTCTTTCATACAATGAATAGATACAGGGTTATAACAATTTTAATATCAAAACACAGCTGTCAAAAGTGACATTTTAAAGGCCAGAAGTTGGGAAATAATTATATTTGTCTTACTATTTTTGAATAAAATTATAGTTAAAACTAGCAAATATTTATTTTCTAAGGTTTTACAGATCTGGCAACACTTTAGTTACACTTATTTGATGCAATTTATGCTTAAGAAAAACTTTGTATTTTAAACTTTAAATGCGTTTTTTTTTTTTTTTTTTTTTTTTTTTGAAGAACGAGATTTTTGTCCCGAACTCTACAAAAAAACTAATAACTGAAAAAGGTTTGTATCTCAATCATTGGCAAAAATGTGCCTTATTTTCACTGTATCAATGTAGCAGCTCCTTCAGAAAACTTGAAAATTACATTGTCCTGGAGAAGGAATCGAGCCCGCACCTCCTGATTTCCGGTCGAGGATGCTATTCGTTACACCGCCCAGGACAAGGAAGTTCCAAGCAACTGAAGCTAAGCACACATAGCTTAACTTTATGTGGATGCAATGCTGGCTTCAGTGTGTGTGCAGAATTGAGTCACTGGTGGACAACCAATGTCTGGAACATTGTTGGGTGCTGTACTGGACCCACTTCTCATCACATGTGAGTATCCTATCCAAAAATGGTTTCTTGTCATAGCAAGACAGCAATGCAAGACAAGCATTGCTGTTTTTTCACTGCAGACAATTTGTGGGGGACCCACTTAGACAATTTGTATGACTGGGCTAGTTTCTGGCATGTTTGGCCACTGTCCTGCTCAGTAGTACCTTTCAGGGCTATTGTGTCAAAACTGATAGGACAACCACTCCGGGACTTGTCTTGAAGGGATTCAACTCTGTCTCTGAACTTTTGAAACCAATTCCAAGTTGTGTGTTCCTTCACAGCATCTGCCCCAAATCCTAAGCAGATGAGAGGAGTTGTTTCTGCAGTAAATGAACAGAGTTTTAATTTGTATAACAAACACCCATGAATAATCTCCACTGATACCACCATTGTAATTGCACATCTTTCCACTACCAAACTGCTTACTCATCTGATTCGTATGCGCTTGGACATACCCCGGGCGGAATGCCATCTCTCCACAAATTCAATTATTAGAAAGTGTTTCTTTTGCCCCCTCAAAAAATGGCAAATGCTTTTGTGGTTACCTGATATTTTGAGTTGTTCCATTGCCAAATGTGCACCTCCACAATATTGTTTTGTTAAGACAAAGGACCAATATAAATGTTTATTTGTTGCAGATGAAATGTGTATTGATGGCAACTTCAGACATCCAAAATTCAGTGCAAGATAAACACTGTTAATCAAAATAATAACCACTAGCAGCAACACACTTTTGCCAACAAGATACAACTTTCTGTGTGCCATTGGAAAAAAATTGCAACCTTTAGAATGTGACTAACTCATAGAATGTGGTTTCAACTGATATTTGATTAGGAAATGATATACCCGTTAGAAAGATGCCAACTGCTCGAAGAAGTGATAGTCCATACTAGGTTTTCATGGACCCAGGAATCCAGGAATTTGATTTCCCTCTTTTTCCAGGCGTGGAAAGTTCTTGATTTTCCATATTTTTTGTGAAAGGTTCTAGAATTTGATTTCCCCTTTTTTCTGGAAAAGCCCTTGAATTGGATTATCCTTTTTTTTTCCCCCAGGCCTGGAATGTCCTTGATTTTGCTTTTCTTTTTTACTGTGAAAGATCCTGGAATTTGATTTCCCTTTTTTTCCAGGCCTGGAAAGTCCTTGAATTTGATTATTCTTTTTCCAGGCCTGGAATGTCCTTGATTTTCATATTTTTGTAAAGGAATTTGATTTTCCTTTTTTCTCACTTGCCTGGAATGGCCCTAATTTCTCATATTTTTGTAAAAAATCCTGGAATTTGATTCCCCCCGCCCCTTTTTCAGGCCTGAAAAGTCCTTAATTATTCATGTTTTTTTTTTTTTTTGTTTGTTTTTTGTAAAGGCCCTGGAATTTGATTTCCTTTTTTTTTTTTTTTCCACGTGTGGAATGTCCTTGATTTTTCTTATTTTTTGTTAAAGGTCCTGGAATTTGATCCCCCCCCTTCTTTTTTTTTTTTTTTAAGGTGTGGAATGTCCTTGATTTTTCTTATTTTTTTGTGAAAGGTCCTGGAATTTGATTTCCCTTTTTTTCCAGGCCTGAAATGTCCTTGATTTTTCACATTCTGGGGAAAGGTCCTTGAATTTGATTTCTCCTTTTTCCAGGCCTGGAAAATCCTTGATTTTTCATATTTTGGTGTAAGGTTCTGGAATAGCCCTGGAATTTTATCTTGCAATGTAAAAAAAAAAAAAAAAAAAAAAATTGATCAAAGTGCTTGAATAAATTGTTCTAGCTCCCTGCAGCATCTGCTCACAATGATATCATTTCCTTCCATGGAGCATGGAGACAAGAATGTTTGAGTGCCATATTTCAGCCACCTTGGTTCGTGGAATACCAGTAGTGTGCAATTGCAGTCACAACAGCATGTGAAAACTTTCCCACGGGTCCAAGGTGGCCATGCCTTTATAGCACATGATTTTCTCTCTGGAGGAGATTGTTATCTGGCCTCCCTACTGTCAATGTGTGTGGGGGTAAATGACTCTGGTATAAGGAATTTTCAGTGCCATGGCAAAAAAAAAAAATTGTGTTATTATTATTATTCTATGAGGTTCCAGATTGCTTCATATAAATTTTATACACAGCAATTTTTATGTGGGGAAGTTTCACCACTTCTTGGAAGATGTAACTCACAGTGAAGTATACTTTGTAACTGCAGAACCTATAGAATTTCATAAGATTTCCATTGAGTGCTCTGTTGTTGTGTTTCTGGATCAAAATGGTGAAAAAATTCTTCACCACATGGGACGGACGACTCAACCCCAAAATTTTGGCTCACGCCGTCGCCTGTGCTTCCATTTGCGACAAGTGAAGACACCGTTAACTTGCGTTAATGTCACGGATCGAAAAATGTGGTCGCCCAGGGCAACCAAAATAATTTTCCGGGCCACCACTGAAAAACACGTACTTTAATTTTCGTTGTACTAGGGGTGTTCAAATGAAAAGGTACGAAACGACACTGTGGGTATAAATGAAGACTTTATTCAAAGTATACACCATAGACCGTAGCACAACGATCCCATTGATTAACGAGCCGAAGGATTCCTTGTTCCCATAATTCCTGTGGCCGTGACGAGACCCAGTCCTGCACAGCGTCCTTGAGTTCGTCGTCCGAGTGGAAGCGCTTCCCTTTCAGATGTTTTTTCAGGGGACCAGACACATGGAAATCGCAGGGCGACATGTCCGGGCTGTAGGGCGGATGGTCAAGCTGCTCCCACTGGAACTTGGCCAGTTCCACGTGTGTGAACCTGGAGACGTGTGGACGCGCGTTATCATGAAGCAGAACCACACCCTCCGTGAGCAGCCCCGGTCTTATGTTCTTGATGGACCTGTGTAGGCTTCGGAGTGTCTCACAGTACACATCGGAGTTAATGGTTCGTCTGTGCTGGAGGAATTCAACAAGTAGTCAATTGGACGGCGCTCTTTATAGGAGCCTCTGCTCTCTCCTGCGCATGCGGACGCCCGCGCATGCTCCGATCCACGCCGGCGACTCCAATCGCATCCCTAGATGTGTCGCTACGTTCTCCCATAGCGGCATAGGCAAATATGTTAACAGTTACGTTCTTATGACGTTTCGTACCTTTTCATTTGAACACCCCTAGTATAACCCGCGGACAAACTTGGATTAAAAAAAATTGCGGCCGTTTGATTTAAAAAAAAAAATCAGCAGGGTAATTGTGCAGGAGAGGGGGTTAATTGGAAAAAGAACTCTCGGAAAATTTTCTCTCAGTTCAGGAGTTTGTACGGAGTGGAGAGGGGGGGGAGGGTGTCATAGCGAAAGTCCGCGAAAGTTGAAGGGAGCGATGGCGGTAGTTACTTTGTCTTTGTATTGTTGGGAAACACAAAACGCTGACTGTGCTTGTGCCCTCTCTTCATCAATCGCCCAATAAAAATATACGCACAGCGCTCGCTGTACGAACCAATATACACATGCATGCCTCATTTCAAAATTCCGTGTTCTGGATTTCGTGAGGCTTTGTATTTTAGTTCGTCCTTCACCATTTTGACCAGTCTTTGCTGCTGATATTTTCCTTCATCGCTTTCCGTGATGTCTCCGAATAGGAAATGTTTCAGTTACACTGCAGAATTTAATCTTAAAATGGGGGCACAACTGAGGATATGATCGTGTCACTATGCGATAGTTTTCAAAAGGTCAGAAAACTAGTGCTCAGCGACACACGAAAAGCCGCTGTCTAAAATGTAAACAAACCAGTCGCGGTAAATTCCGCGCGGGAAAAGAATTGTCCAGAACTTTTTTTTTTTTTTTTTTTTTTTATTATTATACTTGTGTGTAAGCAGACTCCCGTAATTTCAAAGCAGAATTTTCTCCAAAAACTTTCGGTCTACATGCGAATATACACTATCTACCAAGCAATTAATTGGACACCTGTGATAGCAAAGAAAAAAAAGTTTATTCACCTTCAATAGTTGTTGGAGCCTCCTCGAGCGGCGATTACAGCTGCGACCCTCCGGGGCATACTCTCAACCAGGGGTTGTACGACGGCTAGCGGTATTTTCTTCTACTCGGCTTGGAGAAGACAGGTCAGTTCCTTCACCGATTTCGGACGGTGGGGGTACCCCTTAATTCGACACTCCAACTCGTCACAGATGTGCTCGATAGGGTTAAGGTCCGGGCTCTGCGCAGGCCAGTCCATTCGATTAACCCCATTGTCACCATACCAAGCCATGGTGGACCTCGCAACATGACAGGTGGCATTGTCATCCTGAAAGTAACATGGGTCCACCCCGTAAAACTGCCACAACGTAGGAAGCGCGTGGTCATCCAAAATGGTGCAGTAGGTCTCAGCGTTGAGTCTACCAGGATTTGCGACCAAGGGCCCCGTGCCATACCAGGAGAAACACCCCCATAACATAATTCCACCGCCGCTGAACTTCACAGTTGGCACAATACATTCCGGCAGGAGGCGTTCTCCAGTCAGACGCCAAACCCATACCCTGCCATCCGAACGGTAGAGGGTGAACCTTGATTCGTCGCTCCAGAGAACCTGTTTCCACTGTTCAACGGTCCACTGTCGACGTTCTTTGCACCACGTTAGCCGAGCAGCGCTATTGGATTTGGTGATCAAAGGCTTGTGGGCAGCAGCACGTCCATGATAACCGAGCAGATGGGCTTCCTTACAGATGGTATTCATCGAAAGAACACTCCCAGATGCCTGTTGAAACTCCTCGCTGATGTGGCCCATCGATTTAGTGCGGTTCTTCCGAATTTCTCTGGCCAGCACCCGTCGGTCTCTAACTCCCAGTTTTGTGGGTCTGCCGGGTCGGGGCACATTCCGACAGTCACCTCTGATCTTCCACTTGCCAATCACGTAGGCCACTGTCGATTTTGGGTACTTCAACTCGCTGGATATGTCACGTATGGATCGGCCATTTCTGTGATACCCAACGATTACACCTTTCTCAAATTCAGAGAGCTCCGAACTGCGTGGCATCTTGCATGCGACTGGTTGCGTTGTTGTTTCCCACACGATATTTAACGGCGGCGGCCGTGACGTGTATCAGTACCGCAGATATCGTCGATTGCAGGGGTGTCCAATTACTTGTTGGTAGATAGGGTATATGGTATTTCTATGAATTCTTCTGTATCAGCGTTTCATCATTGGCAATGTGTAATTCAATTAGAACTGCTGCATTCGGCGTGATTAAAATTTTTACTCTATGGATGCCACTCCTCTAAGCTTCTTTTGTATCCGAAGGTAAAAATATATTTAAAAAATTCCCTTAAAAATGAATTTCTTTATTTAGCAAGATCATTATTTTTTATTTCTTCGGATTCCGGGGTCTTTATATAACCGACTTTTCTGTCAAAAATTTCCGCTTCTGGATTAGCATTTGTGATGTGCAGATTATACGGCACTTTTTCTTTTTTTCTGAATGTCACAATCTGCAAGTTATACGCCGGCGCAGATTGTACAAAGGTAAAGAAAATTATGTGAATTCTAGGATCTGGGGATAAACGACGAAAATTACGGTATTTCAAGAATTTGTGAGCCCCAGATAAAAAAAAAAAAAAAGAAAAAGTTCTGTTTTTTGTTGTTGTTTTTTTGCCAGGGAGAGATGAGCTGAGGGTAGAAAATTTTTCATTTTTATTGGACAGAAGTGTACATAGCTTTGATATTATACACTGCTGGCAACCCAAAATGCAACACCAAGAAGGACACGAGATAGCAAAGCCAGATTTACTGGACACATAACAACAGATACAAAGATGAAACGATTGAGCTTACAGGCCCGTGCGACTTGCGGAACACGCAGACATCAATAGTTCGCGTGGCCCCCATGACTGGCAATAACGGCCGCTACACGCCGCGGCATGGAACGAAAGAGGCTTTGGATGTGGGCTTGGGGTATGTCGGTCCAGGCTGCTTCCACACGTTGCCACAGTTTATCAGGCGTAGCCGTGGATGGTGCTTGCCGAGCCACTCGGTTGCCGATCAGCGACCAGACGTGTTCAATGGGCGACATATCGGGAGAACAGGCGGGCCACGGCAGCAATGACACCTGGTGGGCCGTGAACAATTGTTGCACGACGCGTACCACATGCGGGGGCGCATTGTCCTGTTGAAACGTGGCCGCTGGCTGGTCCTACAGGTAAAGGAGGACTACAGGCTCCAAAACATCGGAGATGTAACGGTAGCTGTTGAGTGTAACGGCGATGCGTACCAGAGGGGTGAGAGTGTCATTTCCAATTGCGCCCAAAACCATAACGCCAGGCAACGGACCGGTATGGTGAAGCATAGTGCAGGTGTCATACAGTCTCTCGACAGCGGTGCCGCCACATGCGGATCAGACCATCGTGGTGTTGCAGGTTTAGAAGCGGGATTCGTCGCAGAATACAATGTCATGCCTTTCCGTAGTCCAGGTGCGGCGTTCAACTGCCCACTGCCGCCACACTCGCCGGTGGTGTAACGTCGATGGTGATCTGAGCAACGGGTGCCGTGCAACAAGTCCCCGCTCCTGCAGACAACGTCGAACGGTATGTGCTGACCCAGGTTGTTGCGCAACACACCCTAATTCCTGCGCTAACGTTCGTGATGTGACGGTGCAAGCCGTCAATGCCCGCCACACAACATGCCGGTCCTCTCGATTGGTGGTGTGCAGCGGCTGCAGCAATCGCTCACTCCAGTCCGTCCATCCCTCTTGCACCCACCAAATCCATACTCGCCTCACTGTGGCTGGATGTCGTCCCACACGGGCGGCGATGTCTGGGTACGATAAACCGCTGTCACGATAAGCCACTATTCATCCTCTGTCGAACTCCGAAACGTGCTGGAATGACTGCCGTATTCTGCGACGAGGCATCGGGAAGCTTCCCACGTACAGGTCCGGCAGCACAACACACTTCCACTACTTACACCCCGCCTTCTGTACACCCTTCTTATATAGTGCTTCTCGTTGGTGTGCCGGGCGCACATGATTTGCATATGCCCTGCAATGCTAATCGTTTGCATGTCCTCTCGCGGGCGATGCATGTTGCGAATTTCAGGCCACTGGGATGCTTCCTTCTTGGTGTTGCATTTTGGGTGGCCAGCAGTGTATATACCCCCCCCTCCCCGAGCGAATCCCATGTCTGGCTCCTAAAAAGTTTAGATGGCCACCAGATTTCAGAATATTTTTCCGCCCCTGGTTAATGTGTCAGCTAGTGAGGAATCTACTTTTTGCAGCGACTTTTTCAGTACCCGAACCGGATTCTCACAAGGTCATCAATATGGTACCAGTGGACATCTGCATTACATTAGCAACCTCCTCGATGGTCATTGGCTGTCTTCGCACAAGAGTGTCTCGATGGTATTGACATTAACCTCTGTAGTTGATTCTGAAGGCCTAACAGAGATTGGCGCATCTTCCAGAAAATCTTCGCTGTTCACAAATTTCTTGTGCCGCACAAAAAACTCTTACACAGGACAAAGCATCTTTCTTATAGGATGTTTTAACCATTTTATGCATTTCTGTAGTGGTTTTCTTCAAACACACGCAGAATTTTGTAGCTGCTCCAGTTTTAGATCCATACTGGGTTACAGAAACATGTCTAAATTCTACGACATCTACTACAAGAATGAACTAGCAGAGCACTGTAATGGCATGTTGTCACATGATTGACCTTGCAGATTTTCTGACACAGGCAGCAGCATTTTTCTGTGTTTGTTCGTTTTGATGCTATGACATCAGTGTCATTACTTTTTTAATGACCTATGTACTTCGGCTCAAATAGTCTCAGGCTCTAAAAATTGGGCCTGAATTCAAATAGTCTCAGGCTCTAAAAATTAAGCCTGAACTCAGCACTAATACACAGTGCAGAAAAGTAAAAGAAAATGGAATACTGAATTCAAAGTATGGATAAGGAAAAAATGCCTTGTTCTAGTCTTCCTTAAAATCTTTCTTAAGGGAACAAATATTGTTCCTACAGTGTTCATAACAAAACAGTATATTCAGGTTTAATATTGTTTTTGGAAAGATTGGAAAACTTTTTTTTTTTTTTCATGGTATTTAGTTCTGTTTTGTCACATTCATGTGAATGTTAATAAACACTGTCAAATCAGAGCCCCTCCAATCCCAGTTTAAAACTGGGAAAAAGAAAAACACCTGGTAGAGATGTTAAGGGAGTAAGGATGGTTTTGTTCTGTTTTGCCACATTCATGTGAATGTTAATAAATACTGTCAAATCAGATCCCCTTCAAGCCCAGTCTCAAACTGGGAAAAAGTAAAACACCTGGTATCTAACTATGTTAAGGGAGTAAGGAGGATGGTTTAGTTCTGTTTTGCCACATTCATGTGAATGTTAATAAACACTGTCAAATCAGAGCCCCTCCAAGCCCAGTTTAAAACTGGGAAAAAGTAAAACACCTGGTAGAGATGTTAAGGGAGTAAGGATGGTTTTGTTCTGTTTTGCCACTTTCATGTGAATGTTAATAAACACTGTCAAATCAGAGCCCCTCCAATCCCAGTTTAAAACTGGGAAAAAGTAAAACACCTGGTAGAGATGTTAAGGGAGTAAGGACAGTTTTGTTCTGTTTTGCCACATTCATGTGAATGTTAATAAATACTGTCAAATCAGATCCCCTTCAAGCCCAGTCTCAAACTGGGAAAAAGTAAAACATCTGGTATCTAACTATGTTAAGGGAGTAAGGATGGTTTTGTTCTGTTTTGCCACATTCATGTGAATGTTAATAAACACTGTCAAATCAGAGCCCCTCCAAGCCCAGTTTAAAACTGGGAAAAAGTAAAACACCTATAGTTTTGAAGTAAAACACCTATGGTTTTGTTCTGTTTTGCCACATTCATGTGAATGTTAATAAACACTGTCAAATCAGAGCCCCTCCAAGCCCAGTTTAAAACTGGGAAAAAGTAAAACACCTGGTAGAGATGTTAAGGGAGTAAGGATGGTTTTGTTCTGTTTTGCCACATTCATGTGAATGTTAATAAATACTGTCAAATCAGATCCCCTTCAAGCCCAGTCTCAAACTGGGAAAAAGTAAAACACCTGGTAGAGATGTTAAGGGAGTAAGGATGGTTTTGTTCTGTTTTGCCGCATTCATGTGAATGTTAATAAATACTGTCAAATCAGATCCCCTTCAAGCCCAGTCTCAAACTGGGAAAAAGTAAAACACCTGGTATCTAACTATGTTAAGGGAGTAAGGACGGTTTTGTTCTGTTTTGCCACATTCATGTGAATGTTAATAAATACTGTCAAATCAGATCCCCTTCAAGCCCAGTCTCAAACTGGGAAAAAGTAAAACACCTGGTAGAGATGTTAAGGGAGTAAGGATGGTTTTGTTCTGTTTTGCCACATTCATGTGAATGTTAATAAACACTGTCAAATCAGAGCCCCTCCAAGCCCAGTTTAAAACTGGGAAAAAGTAAAACACCTGGTAGAGATGTTAAGGGAGTAAGGATGGTTTTGTTCTGTTTTGCCACTTTCATGTGAATGTTAATAAACACTGTCAAATCAGAGCCCCTCCAATCCCAGTTTAAAACTGGGAAAAAGTAAAACACCTGGTAGAGATGTTAAGGGAGTAAGGACAGTTTTGTTCTGTTTTGCCACATTCATGTGAATGTTAATAAATACTGTCAAATCAGATCCCCTTCAAGCCCAGTCTCAAACTGGGAAAAAGTAAAACATCTGGTAGAGATGTTAAGGGAGTAAGGATGGTTTTGTTCTGTTTTGCCACATTCATGTGAATGTTAATAAACACTGTCAAATCAGAGCCCCTCCAAGCCCAGTTTAAAACTGGGAAAAAGTAAAACACCTATAGTTTTGAAGTAAAACACCTATGGTTTTGTTCTGTTTTGCCACATTCATGTGAATGTTAATAAACACTGTCAAATCAGAGCCCCTCCAAGCCCAGTTTAAAACTGGGAAAAAGTAAAACACCTGGTAGAGATGTTAAGGGAGTAAGGATGGTTTTGTTCTGTTTTGCCACATTCATGTGAATGTTAATAAATACTGTCAAATCAGATCCCCTTCAAGCCCAGTCTCAAACTGGGAAAAAGTAAAACACCTGGTAGAGATGTTAAGGGAGTAAGGATGGTTTTGTTCTGTTTTGCCGCATTCATGTGAATGTTAATAAATACTGTCAAATCAGATCCCCTTCAAGCCCAGTCTCAAACTGGGAAAAAGTAAAACACCTGGTATCTAACTATGTTAAGGGAGTAAGGACGGTTTTGTTCTGTTTTGCCACATTCATGTGAATGTTAATAAATACTGTCAAATCAGATCCCCTTCAAGCCCAGTCTCAAACTGGGAAAAAGTAAAACACCTGGTAGAGATGTTAAGGGAGTAAGGATGGTTTTGTTCTGTTTTGCCACATTCATGTGAATGTTAATAAACACTGTCAAATCAGAGCCCCTCCAATCCCAGTTTAAAACTGGGAAAAAGAAAAACACCTGGTAGAGATGTTAAGGGAGTAAGGATGGTTTTGTTCTGTTTTGCCACATTCATGTGAATGTTAATAAATACTGTCAAATCAGATCCCCTTCAAGCCCAGTCTCAAACTGGGAAAAAGTAATACACCTGGTATCTAACTATGTTAAGGGAGTAAGGATGGTTTAGTTCTGTTTTGCCACATTCATGTGAATGTTAATAAACACTGTCAAATCAGAGCCCCTCCAAGCCCAGTTTAAAACTGGGAAAAAGTAAAACACCTGGTAGAGATGTTAAGGGAGTAAGGATGGTTTTGTTCTGTTTTGCCACATTCATGTGAATGTTAATAAATACTGTCAAATCAGATCCCCTTCAAGCCCAGTCTCAAACTGGGAAAATGTAAAACACCTGGTAGAGATGTTAAGGGAGTAAGGATGGTTTTGTTCTGTTTTGCCACACTCATGTGAATGTTAATAAACACTGTCAAATCAGAGCCCCTCCAATCCCAGTTTAAAACTGGGAAAAAGTAAAACACCTGGTAGAGATGTTAAGGGAGTAAGGATGGTTTTGTTCTGTTTTGCCACATTCATGTGAATGTTAATAAATACTGTCAAATCAGATCCCCTTCAAGCCCAGTCTCAAACTGGGAAAATGTAAAACACCTGGTAGAGATGTTAAGGGAGTAAGGATGGTTTTGTTCTGTTTTGCCACACTCATGTGAATGTTAATAAACACTGTCAAATCAGAGCCCCTCCAATCCCAGTTTAAAACTGGGAAAAAGTAAAACACCTGGTAGAGATGTTAAGGGAGTAAGGATGGTTTTGTTCTGTTTTGCCACATTCATGTGAATGTTAATAAATACTGTCAAATCAGATCCCCTTCAAGCCCAGTCTCAAACTGGGAAAATGTAAAACACCTGGTAGAGATGTTAAGGGAGTAAGGATGGTTTTGTTCTGTTTTGCCACACTCATGTGAATGTTAATAAACACTGTCAAATCAGAGCCCCTCCAATCCCAGTTTAAAACTGGGAAAAAGTAAAACACCTGGTAGAGATGTTAAGGGAGTAAGGATGGTTTTGTTCTGTTTTGCCACTTTCATGTGAATGTTAATAAACACTGTCAAATCAGAGTCCCTCCAATCCCAGTTTAAAACTGGGAAAAAGTAAAACACCTGGTAGAGATGTTAAGGGAGTAAGGACGGTTTTGTTCTGTTTTGCCACATTCATGTGAATGTTAATAAATACTGTCAAATCAGATCCCCTTCAAGCCCAGTCTCAAACTGGGAAAAAGTAATACACCTGGTATCTAACTATGTTAAGGGAGTAAGGATGGTTTAGTTCTGTTTTGCCACATTCATGTGAATGTTAATAAACACTGTCAAATCAGAGCCCCTCCAAGCCCAGTTTAAAACTGGGAAAAAGTAAAACACCTGGTAGAGATGTTAAGGGAGTAAGGATGGTTTTGTTCTGTTTTGCCGCATTCATGTGAATGTTAATAAATACTGTCAAATCAGATCCCCTTCAAGCCCAGTCTCAAACTGGGAAAAAGTAAAACACCTGGTATCTAACTATGTTAAGGGAGTAAGGACGGTTTTGTTCTGTTTTGCCACATTCATGTGAATGTTAATAAATACTGTCAAATCAGATCCCCTTCAAGCCCAGTCTCAAACTGGGAAAAAGTAAAACACCTGGTAGAGATGTTAAGGGAGTAAGGATGGTTTTGTTCTGTTTTGCCACATTCATGTGAATGTTAATAAACACTGTCAAATCAGAGCCCCTCCAATCCCAGTTTAAAACTGGGAAAAGAAAAACACCTGGTAGAGATGTTAAGGGAGTAAGGATGGTTTTGTTCTGTTTTGCCACATTCATGTGAATGTTAATAAATACTGTCAAATCAGATCCCCTTCAAGCCCAGTCTCAAACTGGGAAAAAGTAATACACCTGGTATCTAACTATGTTAAGGGAGTAAGGATGGTTTAGTTCTGTTTTGCCACATTCATGTGAATGTTAATAAACACTGTCAAATCAGAGCCCCTCCAAGCCCAGTTTAAAACTGGGAAAAAGTAAAACACCTGGTAGAGATGTTAAGGGAGTAAGGATGGTTTTGTTCTGTTTTGCCACATTCATGTGAATGTTAATAAATACTGTCAAATCAGATCCCCTTCAAGCCCAGTCTCAAACTGGGAAAATGTAAAACACCTGGTAGAGATGTTAAGGGAGTAAGGATGGTTTTGTTCTGTTTTGCCACACTCATGTGAATGTTAATAAACACTGTCAAATCAGAGCCCCTCCAATCCCAGTTTAAAACTGGGAAAAAGTAAAACACCTGGTAGAGATGTTAAGGGAGTAAGGATGGTTTTGTTCTGTTTTGCCACATTCATGTGAATGTTAATAAATACTGTCAAATCAGATCCCCTTCAAGCCCAGTCTCAAACTGGGAAAATGTAAAACACCTGGTAGAGATGTTAAGGGAGTAAGGATGGTTTTGTTCTGTTTTGCCACACTCATGTGAATGTTAATAAACACTGTCAAATCAGAGCCCCTCCAATCCCAGTTTAAAACTGGGAAAAAGTAAAACACCTGGTAGAGATGTTAAGGGAGTAAGGATGGTTTTGTTCTGTTTTGCCACATTCATGTGAATGTTAATAAATACTGTCAAATCAGATCCCCTTCAAGCCCAGTCTCAAACTGGGAAAATGTAAAACACCTGGTAGAGATGTTAAAGGAGTAAGGATGGTTTTGTTCTGTTTTGCCACATTCATGTGAATGTTAATAAACACTGTCAAATCAGAGCCCCTCCAATCCCAGTTTAAAACTGGGAAAAAGTAAAACACCTGGTAGAGATGTTAAGGGAGTAAGGATGGTTTTGTTCTGTTTTGCCACATTCATGTGAATGTTAATAAACACTGTCAAATCAGAGTCCCCTCCAATCCCAGTTTCAAACTGGGAAAAAGTAAAACACCTGGTAGAGATGTTAAGGGAGTAAGGACGGTTTTGTTCTGTTTTGCCACATTCATGTGAATGTTAATAAATACTGTCAAATCAGATCCCCTTCAAGCCCAGTCTCAAACTGGGAAAAAGTAAAACACCTGGTAGAGATGTTAAGGGAGTAAGGATGGTTTTGTTCTGTTTTGCCACATTCATGTGAATGTTAATAAACACTGTCAAATCAGAGCCCCTCCAATCCCAGTTTAAAACTGGGAAAAAGTAAAACACCTGGTAGAGATGTTAAGGGAGTAAGGATGGTTTTGTTCTGTTTTGCCACATTCATGTGAATGTTAATAAATACTGTCAAATCAGATCCCCTTCAAGCCCAGTCTCAAACTGGGAAAAAGTAAAACACCTGGTAGAGATGTTAAGGGAGTAAGGATGGTTTTGTTCTGTTTTGCCACACTCATGTGAATGTTAATAAACACTGTCAAATCAGAGCCCCTCCAATCCCAGTTTAAAACTGGGAAAAAGTAAAACACCTGGTAGAGATGTTAAGGGAGTAAGGATGGTTTTGTTCTGTTTTGCCACATTCATGTGAATGTTAATAAATACTGTCAAATCAGATCCCCTTCAAGCCCAGTCTCAAACTGGGAAAATGTAAAACACCTGGTAGAGATGTTAAGGGAGTAAGGATGGTTTTGTTCTGTTTTGCCACACTCATGTGAATGTTAATAAACACTGTCAAATCAGAGCCCCTCCAATCCCAGTTTAAAACTGGGAAAAAGTAAAACACCTGGTAGAGATGTTAAGGGAGTAAGGATGGTTTTGTTCTGTTTTGCCACTTTCATGTGAATGTTAATAAACACTGTCAAATCAGATCCCCTTCAATCCCAGTTTAAAACTGGGAAAAAGTAAAACACCTGGTAGAGATGTTAAGGGAGTAAGGACGGTTTTGTTCTGTTTTGCCACATTCATGTGAATGTTAATAAATACTGTCAAATCAGATCCCCTTCAAGCCCAGTCTCAAACTGGGAAAAAGTAAAACACCTGGTAGAGATGTTAAGGGAGTAAGGATGGTTTTGTTCTGTTTTGCCACATTCATGTGAATGTTAATAAACACTGTCAAATCAGAGCCCCTCCAATCCCAGTTTAAAACTGGGAAAAAGTAAAACACCTGGTAGAGATGTTAAGGGAGTAAGGACGGTTTTGTTCTGTTTTGCCACATTCATGTGAATGTTAATAAATACTGTCAAATCAGATCCCCTTCAAGCCCAGTCTCAAACTGGGAAAAAGTAAAACACCTGGTAGAGATGTTAAGGGAGTAAGGATGGTTTTGTTCTGTTTTGCCACATTCATGTGAATGTTAATAAACACTGTCAAATCAGAGCCCCTCCAAGCCCAGTTTAAAACTGGGAAAAAGTAAAACACCTGGTAGAGATGTTAAGGGAGTAAGGATGGTTTTGTTCTGTTTTGCCACATTCATGTGAATGTTAATAAATACTGTCAAATCAGATCCCCTTCAAGCCCAGTCTCAAACTGGGAAAAAGTAAAACACCTGGTATCTAACTATGTTAAGGGTGTAAGGATGGTTTAGTTCTGTTTTGCCACATTCATGTGAATGTTAATAAACATTGTCAAATCAGAGCCCTTCAAGCCCAGTTTCAAACTAGGAAAAAGTAAAACACCTGGTAGAGCTATATTAAGGGAGTAAGGAGGATGGTTTAGTTCTGTTTTGTCACATTCATGTGAATGTTAGTAAACACTGTCGAATCAAGCCCCTACAAGCCCAGTTTCAAACTGGGAAAAAGTACAACATCTGTAGAGCTATGTTAGGTGAGTAAGGAGGATGGTTTAGTTCTGTTTTGCCACATTTATGTGAATGTTAATAAACATTGTCAAATCAGAGCCCTTCAAGCCCAGTTTCAAACTAGGAAAAAGTAAAACACCTGGTAGAGCTATATTAAGGGAGTAAGGAGGATAGTTTAGTTCTGTTTTGTCACATTCGTGTGAATGTTAGTAAACACTGTCAAATTGGAGTCCTTTCAAGCCCAGCATCGTCGACCGGAAATCGGGAGGTGCGGGTTCGATTCCCGATCCAGGACAATGTAATTTTCAAGTTTTCTGAAGGAGCTGCTACATTGATACAGTGAAAATAAGACACATTTGTGCATATTTTCTTTTAAGGTATACATTTAGCTTTGCCTAAATAAATGCCAAGTTTCACTTCTAAAGCACTCGATGTCCTACAGATTGAAGCTATTCAGCCCTTTGGCTCCGAGTTGTAATATGATCGGTCACCAATATCCCTCTCTCTGCGCTGCTGAGGTAAGTGCGAGGTCACATGGGGATTTCCCATGGAGGACGTGGGAAAACAGTCAGTCAGTCATTCACCGAGGATTACGTACACGACAAGCGCCAACGTTCATTCACAGCAGCCGCACATCTGCCATGCACAAGAGGGTGATTTCTTCAAGTGATTTATTTTAGTTTTGTTAAATCTTTTACTTAAAAGTTAAAACTACAGAGTTCTAGGTACCTGCATTACATTTCCAGACACTCTCCCTGACTTCCTGCCCCATCTCTCCCCCCCTCCCCTTCCACCACACACACATCACGAAAACTGCATCCTTCCTCATGCTTGAAATCCTGGGGAAATTACAGTGCTAAGAGGCGCTGAAGTAAATTTGGGGGGAGGAGGGGGATGTAACTTTGAAGTTTTAGGCAGCTAGCTACTTAGGAAACACTGTGAAGATACAGCACATTTCTGCCACCAATTACATTTGCAGTGGCATTTTTTTTTTTCCCCAAAATGTTGGATTTAAATTAATATGGATATTTACCAATGCCTTGAAACTCTGTGAACAAATTGCCTAATTAGGTATAAAATAGTTTTTTTTTTTTTTTTTTTACTTTAGTATTGCATGATTTTTTTTATTTTCATGCTGGTGTTGTATGAAAAAGTGCATTTTAAGTATCTTTCTAGCAAAAGAAAGAGGCATTACTAGTTATTCTGCCAACACAGTGTCCTGGCAAACATGTTTCACTTGAAAAAAACGTAAGAGGCCTTTGTCTAAGGTAATGGACTAATAGCGAAATGCAGGTTTTATAGGCTGTGCCGTTGTGACTTAAAGGAAATAAGTTGTAGATTCTTTTTTAAGTTGTTTTAAAAAGGTGTTTACACAAATTTAAGAAATGATAAATCGATGTTTCTGTGTGTCTCAGATTTTAAATAACAGCTGTATGTTTTGCAAAAATACATATGTAAACTTTTTTCTTGTGAATGCTTATTGTAAACAGTTGATCTGTAAATGTCTTGTAAGTTAATGTTATATTAATTTAAAAAATAAAATTTATTATGGTTTACAATGATGTGTTTATGCATATTAATGGACTTCTGTACATAATGTATGGTCATAGACAGTTTACTTTCTTTCCCCGATGGCAATTCTAGATGCTGATCTTTATGTACCCTAAGTAAATTTTGGTATCCCATAACACTGGTTTACCAAATAAGACTAAATTTTACACACAAGAAAAACTGTCTGATCCTAATAATAGTGTTCATGTTGAATTAGTTTTTCTCTATTGCACAGGGATTTTTAGTGACACCCAGATTAAATCTGGAAAAGTCGTATGTTTTTCTAACAATATTCATATTATCTAAAAAGTTATATTTGATTATTGTCTTCCGCATTTAGCATCTGGAACATCCCTCTTAAATGTCCAACAATATTATCATGCTAGAACTCCACTTTTCCTGGTACCTCTTTTTCATAATCGAGATGTCTTCGTGAAATCGCTCACCATGGAGATTCTCCTGGAAGAAATCCAAGTTGGGAGTTCAAGAAATAAATTTTAAGGAACATATTGTACCCCACCATATCTTTAAATGAATGTAATTTTTCACCCACAATGTCACAGTATTGAGTTGTCGTGAAAGTCATGACGTATTTTAGCCGTGTTTTGCAAAGGTCATTTATTGATAGAAAGAATAAAGATCAATCAATGATACAATGCCCGTTTTGTTCGATAACCTTTTGCCATCTTTCAGTGAGCTGCAGAATACCTCGTTCATATTAGAACCTGTCTTTCGTGATGAAAAACTGTACAAGGTGCTGATTTACAGCCTCATCTGAATTGAACGTTATACCACGCAGGGACTGTTGAAAAGAGCGAAACAAGTGGAAGTCCGACGGCGCAAGGCCGGGCGAGTATGCTGGGTGTGGCAACACATCCCACCCAAGCTCCAGTAATTTTTGACGAGTGATCAAACTTGTATGAGGTCTCGCGTTGTCGTGATGGAACACAACACCTTTACGATGAACGAGCTCTGGACGTTTCTGGATGATGGATTCGTTCAAACTGTCCAATTGCCGACAGTACACATTCAAATTGATTGTTTGGTTCCGTGGTAGGAGCTCGAAAAACACGACACCTTTAAAATCCCACCACACTGATACCAAGACTGTTTGTGCAGCACATTGTTGTACACAATCCACTTTTTGTCACCAGTTATCAGTCGCTTCAAAAAAGGATTGTTTTCCTCACATTTAATGAGCATATCGCAGATGTTTATACGCGCCGTCAATTGAGCTTCTTTGAGTTCATGAGGAACCCACACATCGAGCTTGCTTACGTATCCCAGCTACATCAGGTTGTCGTGAACTCTTGAATGATGGATGTGCAATGTGTCTGCAATCTCTGGTGTCGTGTAACATGGGTTTGACTCGATCGATGCCTTGATTTGGTCGTCATCAACCTCGGTGGGCCTTCCGGACCGAGGAACATCGTTGAGGTCAAAATCACCAGCACGGAATTTTGCGAACCACCGCTGGCAGTGACGTTCTTGTAGAGCATTATCACTGTACACTTTACGCAACTTTTCACAAGCTTGACGCGCGTTCTTCCCTTTACGGAAGTAAAATATGGCGAAAATGTACAGTTTGGTCTTCCATCTTCAACTTGATGTCAAATCTCCGCAAATCAACCAAATCGCTCACTATTCCTTTTAGACTGCAGCTAGAACTGGAATCTGTCGAATGCCTCTAGTACTTCCAAAACCACTCAACCCCCATTGGGTGCCAAAATACGTCATGACTTTTCCGACAACCCAATAGTTCTGTGCTTTAAAATTTCCCAAAAACTTGTCTATAACACTTTTGAATGATCTCCATGCTGGGTTTTTTCAACTAGATATTTGACCTTTCAATCTTGAATCATCAAGAGATCTAAAAAGAGAGATAGATATCTCTCTTTTTGAGAGATCTGGGGCTTGATCCCAGCATTGTCGAAATACAATTTTTTGGTTGCTGTGTGTTAATTAAAGAAAAACGTGAAATGAGCAATGACTTTGTCTATTTACATTGTCTTCATGTATTTGGAAGATTTTCACCATTTCTCTTGCCCTTTGGATTTATTGGCTCTAATTAAATAGCTTGTGGCGTTATGTCCCACTAGATGAAGACGTCTCAGTTGCTGAGTCCATCTGTACGGATTTGTGAAGGCAGACACTAACAAGATAAACTCACATAGCATCGTGGATTGTTGGCACCATAGCGTGAAGCGAACGCACTCGGCTAGTTATCGAGAGATCTGGGGTTTGATCCCAGTGGTGTTGAAATTCAATTTTTTTGTGTTAATTAAAGAAAAATGTGGAAAGAGCGATGACTTTGTCTATTTACATTATCTCCACATGTTTGGAAGCTTTTCACCATTGAATCAATTTTTTTATTTGTGGGCCCACAAAAATGCCTTCTTTAATTTTTAGCATCACTTATTCCAGGAAACGTTTCCTTCAAATAAGCAAACCCAGCACCATTTTTATCCATGGCTTTAACAAAGTTTTTAAAAGCCCTAATTTTATATGAATTGGAGGTAAAAAAAACATTAAACATTCTCAAGATTGACCAGTGGGGGGGTGCAACATTTTTCTGTCCAGGAGTAAGTGATTCATGCTTTGGCTATTCCTTCTTAATGACATTTAACTTTTTTTTTTTTTTTTTTTGTCTTTTATGTCTCACTCGTGCAAGAAAGAACAAAATTTAGTACAGCCC
The DNA here is from genome assembly GCA_039090855.1 of Macrothele yani. NCBI lineage: Eukaryota > Metazoa > Arthropoda > Arachnida > Araneae > Macrothelidae > Macrothele > Macrothele yani. The sequence continues at coordinate 14,030,022 of CM077031.1, read as the reverse complement.
AGCTGCAAACCAATTAACAGCACACTGACTTTTGAATCTTCACTGATGTTCCAATTGTACTTGTCATACTGAAATTTTTTCAAAAGGAATTTCATAAGTCTCATATTTGTGGCATAAGCTAATGGTACAGAAGGAAATTTGTTTCCATTGTGCAAAAGGACGGCTTTTAAACTAGTTTTAGAGGAGTTAATGAACAGTCGCGAATGTGTTGTTTCATATTCATGACCAAGAGCATCTATTACAGAGAAAATACTGAATCATTTTCTCTAGAATAAATTTTTTTAAGCTCATCCTGGCGGTTACACAAAAAAGCACTTTATTGTCTCGCTGAAGTAGATTCTTGCCTTTGAGCCTATATCCCAAAAATTCGGCCTGTGTTTGGGGCAAATTCAAATGCCGAACAAGGTTATTTTAATCACAACAACAACAACAACAACAAAAAACAGATAACAACAGTTGATGCAGTTAACTGTTGCTATCTGTTAAATGCAACCAATTACTAATTTAATTGCAAGAAAATGGACTCGTAAAGATATAGATAACTATTTTTGGAAGCCAATGAATTTTTCCTTGAATTAAGTTAGAGATCATGCAATATTAATGGGAGACATTCCGAAGCATGGCTGCCCCGGTGGCGCACTGGTCAAAGCAATGGCTTCTGCTCATTCCTCCAATATGGGTCCCAGTTCGAATCCCGGTGAGGCATGGATGTTGTGCTTCTCTTACAGCACTGGCTCCTTCCCTTCCCTGGAACCAGTGACTAAATTAGGGACGGGCGACTGCTTATAGCCCGTATGACCATTTGTCCGTGATGGGTTCGAATCCCGGTGAGGCATGAATGCTGTGTTTGTCTTACAGCGCTCTCTCCCTACCCTGGAACCAGTTACCTTAAATAGGGACAGGCGACTGCCCATATGACCATTTGTCCGAGATGAGTTTGAATCCCGGTGAGGCGTGGATGCTGTGTTTGTCTTACAGCGCTGGCTCTCTTCCTTCCCTGGAACCAGTGGCCCTAAATTAGGGACGAGCAACTGCTTATAGCCCATATCACCATTCGTCCGAGATGGGTTCGAATCCCGGTGAGACAAGGATGTTGTGTTTGTCTTATGGCACTGGCTCTCTCCCTTCCCTGGAACCAGTGACCCTAAATTAGGGACGGGCGACTGCTTATAGCCCATTGAGTTGCTCACGGTGGTCGTTAAACCTTCAATAAAAAGAAAATCCAAAGCGTCGAACAAAGTTATCTCGATTATCGTGGTGTTATTTCATTTCTGTTTTAACTGGATTTAATTAAAATATTTATAGGATGGGGAGTAAATCTTATATTTTTCAGCATCCATGTTTTTGCAATTAAATAAGTAATTGATGCTCAATTTGGTTACATTTGGTAGATACCACTGAGAGTTCGCACAACTTTTGTTCAATACATTTTTTCATTAAACTCTTTCTTCATGTGAAGCTATTGGACTTGGAATATTCTTTCTTATAGAGATAACACACGGGCATTCCATGATTTCTGTCCGCTCAGTGTATAGAAATTTTTTGGCTTCAGATAGTTTTTCATGTACTGAATGACAATGAAATTTCAGTACATAGTCAATATGTGGCTTTGTTTTCATGTGCTGCCCCCTATGTGTAACATTTAAAATTTATCGGAAGTAGTCGTAGGCTACGTATTAGAAAGATGCCTGTCGTTTCCCCGAATTTCCTTTGTCCAAGCGCGGGACAAAACTCAACGGAAATGGATGGCAGTACTGATCCGTACATACAGAATGGACGGTTGCAGCGGCGGAGAACGGCAGGCTTTTAGGTTACGTTACTGAAAACGTAGGCTATGCATAAAATATTCAAGAAAAAAACTCCCGTGCGCATTTTCTTGGGGTGTCGATCGACAAATAAAACTGAAAGAGCTAATTTTCGAAATAATAATGAAATTGACTGCAGATTAAGATACGATCATCATTAAAAACTTAATTTCTTAACACGGCTGGGGTAGGGCATCATTGGCGATTAAGTTAAACCCCTTGAAATGGCCATGCTTTAAGTGTTTTTTATATGTTTTACTGAAATGGAATATATATAAATGTATACACTGAAGTGCCAGAAAAACTGGTACACCAGTCTAATACTTGGTACGTCCCCCACGGGAGCGCAGGACTGCAGAAATACGACGGGGAATGGACTCCACTAGCTTCTGGAAATATGCTGTAGGCAATGCACACCATACTTCCTGCAGAGCGTTCCACAATTCGGGTGTATTCCGAGGTCTCGGAATCCTGTGTTCGATAGCGCGTTGCATGGCATCCCAAATGTGTTCTATCACGTTCAGATCTGGGGACTTGGGTGGGAATGGCAACACCCCAAACTCAGATGAATGCTCCTCTAACCATAATGTGGCGTCCCAACACTTGTGTGGAGGTGCATTGTTCTGTTGGAACAGGCCCAACCCATCAGCATGAATGCAGGACAAAAAGGATGCGCACATAGCGTTGGCCGGTCACAGACTTTTGTAGACGTATCCGGCATCCCAGTGAAGTCCAGCTAAACACACCCCATACCATTACGGACCTCCCACCAGCCGCTACAGTTCCCTGTTGACAGGCGGGATCCATGTCTTCATGGGGTTTGCGTCACACACGAATCCTTCCATCTGCCCGATACAGCTGAAAACGCGACTCGTCAGACCAGGCTACTTGTTTCCAGTCATCAAGTGTCCAGTGGCGGTGTTGCCGTGCCCAAGCGAGGCGCATAGCTCTGTGTCGTGCACCCATCAAGGGGACTGGAGTGTGGGAGTCGGCTCCCAAAGCCCATATCGTGCAGGGTGTGTTGCACAGTCCGGGCGCTGATGCTTGTTGAGGCTCCAGCATTGAATTCCGATTATACCTGCGAGAGTATCGCGTGAAACGATTCTTGACAGCCGACGATGGTCACGTTCACCCAATGTCTTTTTACGGCCACACTGGTATCGTAGGTTGGAGGTTTTGCCGGAATTCTTGTAGTCACGGTACACCCTTGCAATGGTCGTCCGTGAAAATCCGAACTTCGTTTCAACCTCCGAAATACTATGGCCCATCTCACGAGCGCCAACTATGACACCGTGTTGAAAATCGCTTAAATCGTTATTGCTTGCCATTCTCATGCCGAAAACAGCTCTGACAGCTGGCAAAAAAATTATCATGTGTAGAGGATTTTAGGAAGGGAGTGTCTGACCCCACGTCTTAACCCTTAGAAATACACAACTAAGAGATTTGGGCTAGAGCGCCCGATAGGAAAATGACACGGAAGTGAAGTAGAAAAGGGGAGGAAGACGCCCTTATTTATTACCTGGGGGCTAGTACCAGGGGTACAACGGCTAAACGTTCCTATCCGACGCACGGCGGATGTTTAGTGGATCGAGCGTTCGTACCTGCTGGGATCGAACCTGAGGCCCTTTTCGTGGCAGTCACGAACGTTGCCCACTAGCCCACCCGCAGCCTTTTAGGAAGGGAGTGTCTGACCCCAGGTCTTAAACAACCCTTAGAAACAGGAAACTAAGAGATTTGGGCTACAGCGCCCGATAGGAAAGTGACACGGAAACGAAGTAGAAAGGGGGGGGGGAGACGCCGTTATTTATTACCGGGGGGCCAGTACCCGGGGTCCGACACACGGCGGGTATTTAGTGGATCGTGCGTTGGTACCTGCCTGGGATCGAACCTGAGGCCCTTTCCGTGGCAGTCACAAACGTTGCCCACTAGGCCACCCGCGGCCCTGACAGTTGGCAAGGGTGTCTATCGCTTTATATACGCACTGGCGGACGCAACCGAGTACGCGCACAGGTGGCGTTGCTATCTATTTTGCATAAGCTCGTCTGTACCAGTTTTTCTGGCACTTCAGTGTATATGTATATAACATCCAGTCATGATTTTTTATTATTTTTATTATATAGAAAGATTTGAGGGATGCTTTCTTTTACTTTTAATTTATTTATCATTGTTATTTTTATTTGGGGTGCCTTTGAAAGGTAATTACAGCCTCCAAACACAATAGCGACGCCATTGATAATACCTGAGCATTAAGAAACCAAAATAAATCGCAACAAAAAATGGTTCGAAATAAAAATAACAGCAAAGAAGTACACTATCTACCAACAAGTAATTGGACACCCCTGCAATCGACGACATCTGCGGTCCTGATACACGTCACGGCCGCCGCCATTAAATATGTGGGAAACAACAACGCAACCAGTCGCATGCAAGATGCTACGCAGTTCGGAGCTCTCTGATATCGAGAAAGGTGTAATCGTCGGGTATCACAGAAATGGCCGATCCATACGTGACATATCCAGCGAGTTGAAGTACCCAAAATCGACAGTGGACTACGCGATTGGCAGGTGGAAGATGAGAGGTGACTGTCGAAATGTGCCCCGACCCGGCAGACCCACAAAACTGGGAGTTAGAGACCGATGGGTGCTGGCCTGAGAAATTCGGAAGAACCGCGCCAAATCGATAGGCCACACGTGAGGAGTTTCAACAGGCATCCGGGAGTGTTCTTTCGATGAATACCATCCGTAAGGAAGCCCTTCTGCTCGGTTATCATTGACGTGCTGCCGCCCACAAGCCTTTGATCACCAAGTCCAATAGCGCTGCTCGGCTAACGTGGTGCAAAGAACGTCGACAGTGGACCGTTGAACAGTGGAAACAGGTTCTCTGGAGCGACGAATCAAGGTTCACCCTCTACCGTTCGGATGGCAGGGTCTGGGTTTGGCGTCTGTCTGGAGAACGCCTCCTGCCGGGATGTATTGTGCCAACTGTGAAATTCGGCGGCGGTGGAATTATGCTATGGGGGTGTTTCTCCTGGTATGGCACGGGACCCTTGGTCGCAATTCTTGGTAGACTCAACGCCGAGACCTACTGCACCATTTTGGATGACCATGCGCTTCCTACGTTGTAGCAGTTTTACGGGGTGGACCCATGTTACTTTCAAGATGACAATGCCACCTGTCATGTTACGAGGTCCACCATGGCTTGGTATATTAACAATGGGGTTAATCGAATGGACTGGCCTGCGCAGAGCCCGGACCTTAACCCTATCGAGCACTTCTGGGACGAGTTGGAGCGTCGACTTAAGGGGTGCCCTCACCGTCCGAAATCGGTGAAGGAACTGACTTGTCTTCTCCAAGCCGAGTGGAAGAAAATGCCGCTAGCCGTCGTACAACCCCTGGTGGAGAGTATGCCCTGGAGAGTCGCAGCTGTAATCGCCGCTCGTGGAGGCTCCACCAACTATTGAAGATGAATAAACTTCGTTTTCCTTTGCTATCACAGGTGTCCAATTACTTGTTGGTAGATAGTGTATTTTAAAAGAAAATTCAAAATTTGATTTTTTTTTGTATTTTTTTTTTTTTTTTTGAGGAGGCGATGGGGTTATGCAGTAAACATGGCAGGGGAAATTTATTCTGCAAATGGGATTACAAAAAATATATTTTACATTAGTTAAATTTCTTTTGAAAAATATTTCTGAAAGTGAAAGTTTTTCAAATGAATTTTTAGAGCTAAATATGAAAAGATTGTGATGAACCCTGCATATTTACAACACTGGATTTTGCATTAGAAAAGAAGTAGCCTGTGTCAGTCCACAGGCGTCCATGAAAGATGCCTTGAAACGTAACATGCGTAATAGAAGGAATCCTAAAAAAAAAAAAAACGTGTGTGACAGCAAAGTTTCTAATTTTCTCACCACGTCACGTAAAGTGTTTGACGAACAGAAAGGTATACAGCGCAGCACCATTGTAACATAGCGTAGCCTACGAACGTAGCTACTGACAGTCAAACAAATGCGGAACGCCAAGTACTTAATTGAAGTAAAACACAAGCAGAAATAATTTTAAACTCGTGAGCTTAATCCACGTGCAACAAAACGAGTTCAAAGCAGGTGTAGCAACGGCGTGAAATGACTTGGAAATTGTTTGTACGTAGGCTACTGGTTGTACGGATCGCTAGCGCCACTCGTGGCCAAAATCAGAAACTTTGCTGTCAGACAAGTTTTTCGAAAAACGACAGGCATCCTTCTATTACGTAGACTACGAAGTAATATTCGCCATGATGGTACTTATTTTATACTTATTTCACACGAAAATCATCCTTCAGATTCATGAAACACTGGCGTGCAAAAATTAAGGACAAGATGGTTTTTCGAATGTAACGTCGTGCACAAGTACTCCACATCGACTCAAATCATACCATAAGATCCCCAAGATGTAAGAATATGGGACAAGTGAGCAAAACCGTCCAAACAAGGGATCCAAAGGATACAAAGACACTTTATTGAAAAGGTAGCTTCGAGCACAACTGGACAGAAGACAGAAACGTCCATGTGACAGGCGGCTGCCAAAAAAATCCCGTCTTTAGTAGGGATATGATCATCCCTGACTGCGTTGCAATATTTACAACGTCTGTCCATGCTGAGGACGAGGTTGTCAAGGAGCTGTTGAGGCATTGCGACCCATTCATTCCTCTTGTAGCGCCAATCGTAGCTGGCGGCTGGTGACGTACTGCCAAGCGTCTCCCAAGAAGGTCCCACACGTGTTCGATTGGATTTATGTCCGGGAAACTTGCGGGCCAATCCATGCGTTGAATAACTTCACTCTCCAACAGCTCTGCGATAGCCACTGTACGATGAGGTGTAGCGTTGTTGTCCATGAAGAGGAACTCAGGACCCACAGCACCTCTAAACAGACGCACGTGAGGCAGGAGAACCTCGGTACAATAGCGGACACCAGTGACTGAACCTCCTTGGAAGATGTGGAGGTCAGTACAGCTACCAAGCATGATACCGCCCCAAACGAGAACTGCGCCACCTCCAAACCGGTCCTTTTTTATGATGTTGGAGGTGTGATTGCGTGTTCCCTGCTCCCGCCAGATGTGTATACGTCCAGAATCGCTCGTCAGACTAAATGGGCTCTCATCCGTAAAGAGAACTCGACCCCATTGCTGATGTGTTCAGTTCTTGTGTTCCTGGCACCACAGAAACCGCCGTCTCCGATGAGCAGGCGTTAATGGCATACACCGTACTGGTCGTCGTGCTAATAGACCACCTTTGTGCAGCCTCCTGGTCACGGTAAAACTGAACAGTATATTTTGTTGTGCTAACAGAGGAAAAAATTCCAATAGAAACTCCGAAAAGTAATCTTTTCTAAAAATACATACACTGCTGGCCACCCAAAATGCAAAACCAAGAAGGACACGAGATAGCAAAGCCAGATTTACTGGACCCATAACAACAGATACAAAGATGAAACGATTGAGCTTGCAGGCCCGTGCGACTTGCGGAACACTCAGACATCAATAGTTCGTGTGGCCCCCATGGCTGGCAATAACGGCCACTACACGCCGCGGCATCGAACGAAAGAGGCTTTGGATGTGGGCTTGGGGTATGTCGGTCCAGGCTGCTTCCACACGTTGCCACAGTTCATCAGGCGTAGCCGCGGGTGGTGCTTGCCGGGCCACTTGGTTGCCGATCAGCGACCAGATGTGTTCGATGGGCGACATATCGGGAGAATAGGAGGGCCATGGCAGCAGTAACACCTGGTGAGCCGTGAAAAATTGTTGCACGATGCGTGCCACGTGCGAGCACGCATTGTACTGTTGAAACGTGGCCGCTTTCAGGTCCTGTTGGTAAGGGAGGACTACAGGCTCCAAAAAGTTGGAGATGGTGCGGTGGCTGTTGAGTGTACCGGCGATGCGTACCAGAGGGGTGCGGGTGTCATATCCAATTAAGCCCCAAACCATAACGCAAGGCGACGGACCGGTATGGCCATGCATAATGCAGGCGTCATACAGTCTCTCGCCGCGGTATCGCCACACGCGGATCCGACCATCGTTGTGTTGCAGGCAGAAGTGGGATTCGTCGGAGAAGACAATGTCGTGCCATTCCGTAGTCCAGGTGTGGCGATCAATGGCCCACTGCCGCCTCACTTGCCGGTGGTGTAACGTCAATAGTAATCGGAGCAATGGGCGCCGTGCGACAAGTCACCGCTCCTGCAGACGATGTCGAACGGTACGTGCTGACACAGGTTGTTGCGCAGCACACCTTAATTCCTGCGTTAACGTTCGTCGTGTGGCGTGCGAGCCGTCAGTGCCCGCCACACAACATGCCGGACCTCTCGTTCGGTGGTGTGCCGCGGTTGCGGCAATCGCTCACGTCGGTCCGTTCGTCTCTCCTGCACCCACCGAATCCATACTCGCCTTACTGTGGCTGGATGTTGTCCCACACGGGCGGCGATGTCTCGGTACGATAAACCGCTGTCGCGGTAAGCCACTTTTCGTTCTCTGTCGAACTCCGAAACGTGCTGGAATGACTGCCTTATTCTGCGACGAGGCATCAGAAAGCTTCCCACGCACAGGTCCGGCAGCACAACACACTTCCACTACTTACACCCCGCCTTCTGTGCACCCTTTTTATAGTGCTTCTCGGTGGCGTGCCGGACTCTCCAGGGGGTTTGGGCCGGGCGCACATGATTTGCATATGCCCTGCAATGCTAATCGTTTGCATGTCCTCTCGCGGGCGACGTATGCTGCGAATTTCAGACCAATCGGATGCTTCCTTCTCAGTGTTGCATTTTGGGTAACCAGCAGTGTAATTTGCTCGGAAAAGTCATCTTCCAGAACATGTGCTTATGCACAGGGCCGGCCACAAACCCGGTCTCGGGATTTGCAGGGGCCCCAGAAAATGATGAAACCGAAAAAAATTGAAAATAAAAATTTTAATAAAGTCAATTGGTTAAAATTAAGCCATCAATCAAAATTGTATCTTCATATCTTGGCAAAGGAAACTGTTAAATTGAATTCAGTTTTTTACCCTTCCCCAATCTATAAAATCTTGTATTTCTTTCATTTACTAGATTTTACATTTTCTTCTGTGTTAGAGGAGAAAAAAAAAACTTTTCTTTTTTGCTTTCCCGAATTTAATTTTTTGAAGTTTCTTTATGTGTAATGCAACCAATTTTTTCTTTTTACCTGCGAAAAAAATTCAGCTATTGGGGGATTAGTTGGTTAGAAGCTTTTACAGAGCACTATTTATGTGGGTGAAACTGGTTCATAAGTAAGAATCTCTACCCTGGGTCCATCTCCTTAATGTTAGTAGCTATGAATTTAGAGATGCGGGAAATAAAAAATTCTGGAAAAAAATATCAAGCTAGGGGGCACACAAGTTTACTTTGTGGGAAGTTGATAAATTACAAGTCTGCTTGCTGTGGAAGATAACTTTTAAAGGAAAAATATACTCGTGCCTTAGCGCATTAATTGTGCCCTCGAACAGCCAAACATTACAAAGCAGAACTTTGTGCGGTCGATTTATTTTGCATTAACTTCAAATTAAATCCCTGTGAGGACATCTACGAATTTGTTATTATGAAAAAGGCATTTCCAAATTCCCACCACTGTTTTCTCTTAACAAAACATCCATACCATATTTTAGTCTAATATAAGAAATACGAGTATGTACATGTGAACGGTAATCCCTGACATTTTTTTTTTTGGAAGATCCATTAGTGCATTCTACAGCAACACAACCCGGCATTTTGCGGATAAACCACTCAAATGTGATCCTGAGAATTATTCATACATCAGAACGTCCTAAACTTAATTCCCCTGGTTATCTCTTAATGCAGTCGATAACCGCACAACTTTGCTTTATGCAAATAAAACTTTTATTCGATCCCGAAATAATCGCAACGTGTAAAAGCATGAGTCAAGAGGCTCTCACACATGCAGCAGAACAAAGCAGAACAGAATGTTTTGTACCAAACAAGATGGCCGCTGTGTGGGCGGGGATCGCAGCCAATTGGCTTCACGGGAAACTGCTTAGGGCATCTCCTGTTCTAATCTCCTTGGAATGTTTTGTACCAAAGAAGATGGCTGCTGGGGGGGTAAACCCATCATCCCCTAATGTGATGGTAAGGGTCCCCCGTTCCCCTCGTGTGATCAAAATGAAGTCAGCGAAACGTCATGATCCTGACGTTACAGCCTTCGCTTCGCCGCCATGTTGGTGAGACGACTGAAATCATAACATCACATTGAGTACTGATGATGTGGCTGCCTTTTTCGATCTATATCTCTAAATTTTAGTATGTGGATCAGTAAACAAAAGCTAGCGATTATTAGGTAACATATAATAAATGTTTTAGGCTGGCTATGATACATTTTTATTGATGTTTTTCGAACTTTGTTTTAGTTTTTTAACAACTGCAGAAGAGTATGAGCTTTCGTCACCGAGGTCACAAGTAGCTAACATAACATTTTCTACTTATCGTGTTTTACAGAAATCTCTGTATGAAACTGAATCCATTAATATTGTTAGAAACTCAATTCTATGGGCTCTTTAAAGTTCCTGTTTATTCGCAAACCTAACGAACCGACTACAAATAACAGTGCATTGTTTTTACGAGTTCCTCTTGAGTCTTGACACAAGTAAAAATAATGTGTTGTTACTTATTTTGGAAAAATAACAGCACATTATTCTTACGAGTTCCTCTTGACACATCCAAACTGAGACTGAACGCGTCTCCTCGAATACAATGTTAATTTTATTTACGTCTCTTATTATTCAGATTTTTTAGGGCCCCATATTTTTTTTGCACCCGGGCCCCTGTTTGGAGAGGGCCGCGCCTGCTTATGCACACAGGTGAAAGCCTTAACAATGTTGCATGTTCCAAGAAATTTGCTCGAAAAATTCATCTTTCACCACATATGGCTATACACATAGGTGAAAAGTCTCATCAATGTTATGTGTGCTCTAAGCAATTTGCTCAGAAAAGTCATCTTTCGAGGCATATGCTTATTCATTCAGGTGAAAAGTCGGTAAATGTGTAGATTAGCGTCCTAAATTATTTCGTCGGAAAAATGTTAGTACCCGGAAAAAGGTCGACATACAGATTTTAGAGTATGCAAAATAATGGCAAATGCTGCATAAATTTCATATTTTAAATGTGTTTTAAAGATTTTGATCGTAATATTTACCTGTAAGTGCGATGCTGTGAAGAGACGCTGCAGTAGGCCTAACGCATCGCTACCGCGACGATGCTTTGCTCCGTTAAAAGAAAGGTTCGTTGTTGTACCGAAATGACGGGAGAAATAGTACAAGAGAAAACGGGTACGTTGTTGGCAGGAGAGCGATAAATGTTATAGTGATACGCTACAAAAACTACAAAAAAGAGATCCAGATTATCCACCCTTTATTTTGTCGTGTCCTGTATGTTGTTGGCAGGAAAAACCGGAAAAACCTCTTTGATTTGCAAAATGAGATAGAAACTGACCTGCGAAGAAAGTATTAACACGAGAACTAAAAGTACAGTGGCACAGCAACTCAGCTACGAATGGAAGCCGTTCAAAGCAGAACCAAAAGTTATACTTCCCCAGTTTCCTGTACAACATACAAAGGCATATTCGTACGTTTTATTTGTAATCATGGAATCATGTGTGAAAGAACGAAACATTTCTCAACATCGGATTTAAAAACCATGACAAAACATGAACGAACTATATTCTGTATCGTATGAGAACACGATGCTTCGCTCCTCTGGCAAGAACGTACGCGGCTGCACTTGTAGTCATCCGCGCGTGAATTACACGCGTCAGCGAATCTTCCTTTCAACGCAGCAGAGCTTGATATCGTTGCGGTAGCGATACGATGCGTTAGGCCTACCTCAGCGTCTCTTCACAGCATCGCACTTACAGATAAATATTACGATAAAAATCTTTAAAAGACATTTAAAACATAAATATTTTGCACCATTTGCCATCAATTTCCATACTCTGTACGTCGCACTTTTTCCAGGTACTGACATTTTTCCGACGAAATAATTTAGAACGCTAATCTACACCTTTACGTCTTACCAATGTGATATGTGTTCCAAGGAATTTCCTCGGAAAGTGTCCTAAAGTCAGCGTTGACTTGAAGTTCTTGTTATAATAATTTTCAAATAACACACCCTACTTTCAAAAATAGAAACAGAACTGAGGGAAAAAAAATATTACTGCTTCACGACAAATTTGTAAACACAAGACCACTAAATACTACCAGCTTTCTGCCGCAACTCGATTAGAAAACTTGTTTCGTAGCAAAATTTGAAACGTACCTGCCTTTGCCGAAAGCAAATGTTTCTTTCAGGCAAACATCCAGGGGAGCGAAGCCCTCCCGGAAACGACCCCCTCCCCGAGACATTTTAGGTTACCGAACCAAATTTTAATAAATTCAGGTTATGATGAAACAGTAAGTTTCGTTTCTTTTTATGCTACAAATGTTTCTCCAATAATATTTTTTAAATATTTGTTCAAATGGTACTAGTTATAGTTTATTTTATTAAAAAGTGTATTACGAAGCATGATATTCTTTAAAATATAATAAGTACACTATTCATACCTAATTTTCTGAGAATCGGGATTCAGGATCAAAAGTGCGTTAAATGCATTTTAATAGATAAAAATTTTAAGCCTGCGTACTGAAATTTTTACCTATTAAATTTTATCTATCCTCCTTTAGCTGAAAAAGTTTGTTTTTCCGGAAATGTTTGAAGAAGTGATTACTATATCAGGTATGTATATAGAATTTTTCTCACCCCCTCCCCCCCGAAGAAAAAAATCTACATCTTTAAATTTCAGTATGTGGATAAGTAAACAAAAGCGAGCGATTATTAGGTAACATATAACAAACGTTTAGAAAAAAGGAAGTTTTTGAAATCCACCATCTGGAACAAAATTAAAGTTAATGAAAAATTGAAGAAATATTAAAGCATTTTTTTTTTCTAATGTAAGTTGATATATTTTTATAAAATTAAGGCATTTTTTTCTAATGTAAGTCGCATTTCAACAAAAAAAAATGAAACATTTTCCCTCTAAATGCCTTCCCCCTGAGCTATATATTTAGTAATTACTTCTATATATATAAATACAGTAGTTAAAATTATATATATATATATAAGGTGACCAGATATGGGGACACCGATTTGAGGACAAAAGGGCGTGGCGTCCCAAAATCGGTAGTTCATTTTTGGACATATACGTACTCAAAATAAATATGCAAATCTTTTGGTCACAAAACTGCATTGCTTCAATAAGTGTGATATTACATATGAAAATTTGTGTCTTAAAAGGATATATCTTGTAGAATGTTGGTAATTTGTATTGATAAAGTAGAATTATGATGACAAGAACATATTAGCAAAAGTGAAATGCTTTACCTTAGGTACATGCGCTGAATTAAAATTAGGTTGCACACCATAGTAATTGCATGGCGAATTTTTCATTTTGCCAAAGTTTTTGGAGAAACTCAGAACAAGTACAGTCAAAATTTGACCGCGCCAGTGGTGCATTGACCTAGTGCTGGCTACTGACCATTCGTACAAGTGGGTACGGGTTCGAGTCCCGAATGAGGCACGGGTGGTGTGTTTGTCTTGCAGCACTTGGTATCTCCCTTCCCTAGAACGAATGTCTCCAAATTAGAGAGAGTTGACTGCTTACAGTCCTTAGAGTTGCTCGTAATGGTCGTTAAGCCCAGAAAGAAGAAAAATAGTCAACATTTGTTTTCACAAGAAGCATGTTGGAAAATTAGTACAACGGAAACTACTTTTAAGAACATTTTTCATTGAAAATCTAAAGAGTTAATGAGGAAGTGTAAATTCGAGGACATTTGGGGATAAACATTAAAATTTGAGGACACTTTGCGTCCCCAAAGGTTTCAGACGTTTTTGGGGACAGTAAACTAAATTCGAGGACTGTCCTCAAGAATTGGGGACGTCTGGTCAGCTTATATATATATATATATGGCAATCTATAAAAAAGATACCTAAGCAAAAAAATACATATATAATTTTGACTCACACCTAGTACAACATAGAAAAGGTTATGTATCTACCTGTGTGAGTAAAAGGAGAAAAAGATAAAAAAATAAAATAAAACAACTGAATGTAGAAGGTGTCGAGAATACTGAGCCTTGGCTTTATCAAGGACCAGCAAAAACTCTGCATTTTCTCACTTCCACAAAGACCTAGTTGGAAATGGGTTTCTGCAAGGCCATAGATGCAAGTAACATTCCCACCTAAAATAGTTTAAAATATATATATATAAGTCATGTCCTCCGTAGAGTAGCATGACCTAGCACTAGTTAACAATTTCGCTTGCATCCATTAACCTTCATGGCCCGACCCATGCTCTTCATCTGTTACTATTAAACAGAGAGAAGAAGATTAAAGAGAACTCAAGCTGTGAGAGTGACATAATAATTAGAAATGATTTTCAGCTATAACGAAATTCCAAGTTCGTTTGAGAGAGAATTTAAACCTGAAAAACAATGCAAAAGAAATCCAAATTTTACATTGCAATTAAAAAAAGGAAATGTTAATTTATAACGAACAGATTTTTGAAAGAAAACTTGAGTCTAAAACCCCCTACTCTACAGCTTATGACAGCACGAAAACGAGAATAAGTTAAAGATAATAATTAACTAAAGAAAACTTTGTGAAAGTTATATACCTTAAACAGTTAGTTGCAATATGTACAAAGTATTTCAGCAGTGCTTTAAGTGCATAATTAATTAGTTATTAAGAACTTAACTACTTTGAAAAAACAGCGCATAGACAGCGCATAGAAAAGGAACAAGCTTAGCCATCTTCTGTTCCTAGGTACACCAAAAGACGCTCAAAGTTACAAAGAAAAGTAAGAGTTAAAACCCGCAAAAATGTTAACAGACAAACCAATGCTTAAAAGCTGAAAAGCTAAAAAACGACAGAGAAAAGGTACATGAAGTACAAACATTCAACTTATAAAACCTAGAACCCAAAAACAAGGAAGAGAGCTTACCTCTTGTGTGACAAAAACTTTTCTCCTCACAAGAGAAGAACATGGCTGACATCTTCCGCCACTCCCTAGACGCTGGGGGCAGTGAGGGTGGGGCTGATGGCCTCCTCATACAGCAAGAAACCAACGCGCGGAGATTTTAACCAGAGAAAAAAATATATAAACTTAAGACTGTGGATCTGAATGATCAGAAAGAGCAGAATTAACTCTCCAGAATACATGAGAAATATTATAAAATACACGAGCAGTTTATTTAATAATCTTTGCATGTATTAAATCACCTTAGTGAGCTTCTATAGATTAATCAGAATCTTATTAATTTTAATGTTGGTTTTACTATTTTTAGTATAGCTATCCTAGTGATAAATAACTAGTTTTCTTTTTTATTTGTTTTTATTTTCTTTTATAAACAGATTTTTAAGCTTTTTTTTGTGATTTTGTTTATATTATTTAATTTTTTGTTTTAATAGGACCGTCATATCCATAGCACTAAGGTTCCTTTAGGTAGTTAATAGGCATCCTCTAGCCAACTTCCTTACGGCTTTGATTGGTCAGAATCATATTATTAACTGTGTAGAAAATTAAAGCAGATCTGCCAACCTTACTCTATTATTCAGAATAATTTTTCTTAAAGTTCTTTTGATGAAAGAAGAAGGAATTTCGTTCTCTAGAAAACTTTCTAATAGTATATTAATGTGGTAATTGAAGTCCAAATTGTTGCTGCAAATTCTTGAAATTCTTAGGACCTGAGAAATTAGTACATTCTCAGTTACTTTGGTTGAAATGTTATTATTCCAGTGTAGATATTTAATTACTTTGAAAGGAAAATTAACTCTTTTATCAAAGAGGCTAATAGATGGGTTACCTCTGTTGAGCTTAATGCTTAAGTCTAGGAACTCAAGTTCCTGATTACTGTGGTTGGTTTTACATAAGTTAAGAGAGCTAGGATAGATATTATCAAAATCACTCTCTATAACTTCTGAATTATTGATACACAGCAGATCATCAATATATCTAAAAGTGTAAAGGTAGTTATCTGAGCAGGTGGGGTGATTTTTAATGAATTTATATTCCTTAAAGAACAGGAATAGATTAGCGATATTCGTGGACGTTGATGTTCCCATTGGAATACCGTTCACTTGCTTATAGAGAGTATTATTATATAAGATATGGTTATTTTTTATGCAGCAATTGAGATAAGAGTTCCAAGTTCCTACATCAACAAATTGGTTAAGTTTAAATTCTGCATACAGCTCTTTAAAGGTAGTGATTATATCTGATAGAGGCAGATTAGTATATAGGTTTTCAAAATCATAACTATTAATATCTAGGGGACAAACGTTGAGTATAGTAGAAATTACTTCTGCATTATTATTAATTATCCAAAAATCTCTGTACATCAAGTTAGAACAGTTTCTAATGTGTTTCAAAACCTTCTTTAAGACATCTTCAAAAGCAAGATCTATTTTCTTTTTATGACTCCTTACTCCACTAGCTATGAACCTGAACTTCACAGGATCCTTATGAAACTTAACCGTTGCAAAAAGAAATGGAAATTCAGGCAAATGGTACAAGTCATCGAAGACTGCAGTGTGCTGAACAAGTTCAACACAGGTAGTGACCATAGATTGGTGAGATGTAAGATGCACCTCAACACTAAACTGGAACGTGGCAAGCTCATAAGACAAACAAAATGTATTGACATAACCAACCTTAAAAAACACCATTATTCTTTCAAGTTGGAACTGAAGAACAGATTCTCTGCTTTAGAAGGCCTAACATCGGAAGAAGTGGATATTTCGGAAGTTAACAGAAAAGTAACCAAAGCTCTAATGGAAACAGCAACAAAATTAGCTGGGTCTAAGAACAAGTTGCATGTGAACAAATTATCAGGAAAAACCAAAATGTTGATGCAAAAAAGAAGAGAGATGAGGACAACTAAAGTAGATGTGACTTCCAAAGTGGAATATATAGAGCTATGCAAGACAACACGAAAAAGTATCACTGAAGACGTAAGGAAATTCAACTGTGAGCTAGTGAGGAAAGCAATTGAAAACAACCAAAGCCTTAAGATAGCAAAGGGACATCTCAGTAAGGGAAGAAAACAGATTATGGCTCTGAGAAAAGAAGATGGTTCTATAACAAGAAATAGAGGCGAAATTTTGACAAGAGTGAAAGATTTCTACTCCAAATTATATGAAAGGGATGATACATGTACTCCAGACATCATGAAAGGTACCAGAGTTCTTCCAGTCCTCCCAGCAGAAGTTGCTCATGCAATCAAGAACATGAAGCGAGGGAAAGCTCCAGGAGAAGATGGAATTACTATGGACATCATACAAGAAGCAAGTGGAGAAATTGAAACAGTACTCGCCCAAATTTTCACTCGATGCCTTAATGAAGGGAAGATTCCTGAGGATTGGAACAATGCTACAATGATCCTGCTACATAAAAAAGGTGACATTGAGGATCTTAGGAACTACAGACCTATCAGCCTCCTATCAGTGGTTTATAAAATCTTCACTAAAGTTCTTTCACACCGCTTGAAGGTAACACTGGACATGGCTCAACCGAGAGAACAAGCTGGATTCAGGAGTGGCTACAGCACAATAGATCATATCCACCTACTGAGAGAACTGATTGAAAGAGCGAGGGAATATGAACTTCCATTGTGCATGGCTTTTATCGATTATGAAAAAGCCTTTGATTCGGTGAAACCATCAGCAGTTACCACGGCTCTGAAATCCTACGGTATTGAAGATGCATACATTAATATTATTAATAACATCTATGAAAATGCAAGTGCAAAGATTCGGCTGTTTGAAAATACAACACACATAAAAATTGGAAAGGGAGTGAGACAAGGTGACACCATATCTCCGAAGCTCTTTAATGCCACATTGGAAAATCTCTTTCAATCACTGAACTGGGAAAACAAAGGGATAAAGATTAATGGAGATTATCTAACCCACCTTCGTTTTGCTGATGACGTAGTCATTTTTGCAACTACCCCATCAGAGCTGCAGAGTATGATCCAGGAACTTGCTGACAAGAGTAAAGAAGTGGGATTAAAAATGAACTTTCAGAAGACAAAAGTGATGTTCAATGCTTTTACAAGAAATGAAGATTTATCCATTGATGGAGAAAAACTGGAGATAACAGATACGTATGTTTATCTTGGACAGCAGATATCAAGTGAGGGTCACATTGATGAAGAAATTAATCGGCGTACAAAACTTGCGTGGAGAGCTTTTGGAAGAAACAGCATAATTTTCAAGAGCAATATGCCATTATGTCTTAAAAGAAAAGTGTTTGATCAATGCATCCTTCCAGTGCTTACGTATGGTGCAGAGACGTGGACCTTAACTAAAAGAGACATACAAAAGCTGCAGACAACTCAAAGCAGCATGGAGAGGTGCATGCTTGGTATAACCAGGAGAGATAAGAAGAGGAACTCGTGGATCCGAAAAATGACGAGAGTGGAAGACATCATGATCAGAGTTAAATCCCTGAAATGGCAATGGGCTGGACATACTGCCAGAAGGACAGACCATAGATGGACAGCCGAAATTTTAGATTGGATTCCAAGGGACAGGAAAAGACCCAGAAAAAGACCACATGGGAGATGGGTGGATGAAATTCGTAAATATGCGGGAGTGACATGGAGGAGACTGGCACAAGACAGACCGTTGTGGAGGAAACTTGGGGAGACCTTCGTCCAGCAGTGGATTGATAATGGTTGACAATGATGATGATGATGATGGCAAATGGAAAACCTGCCCTCCTAAGGTTCCATCTGTCCCCCGCCCCCGGCCAAAAAGTCCTGAAAGAAACCCTGGCCGAAAGCACAAATATTATAATTGATAAGTTGGTCTAGTTAGGTCCAATCGTTGTTTATTTTTTTTATCGCCTCGGACATAGGTCAAGCGCTAGCTTCAGTAACGTACAATATGATACGACGAAAGGTACCGCCATCTGGTGACAAATAAATGTTACTGGGGCGGCTCTTGTCATTAGGAAAGGAGCCACTAAAAGGGCAGATCAGATCTATGTAGGCTAGTCCTGATTTCAATTATGAAACATTACACACTTATTTATGTGGCTCGTTGGTCTAGGGGTATGATTCTCGCTTTGGGTGCGAGAGGTCCCGGGTTCAAATCCCGGACGGGCCCGTTGGGATACTTTTTTTTTTTTTTTTTTTTTAAACGGAAACTTTTTTCATCCCGATGCAGAGGTTCAGACGTAGAAGGAGCACGTCTGTTCCGTGGTCAGGATGAAAATAAAAATTAAAAGAAGGAAGGGGGGGGGAGCAAACAGATAAACTACGAGATTCGACGTATATTTTGAAACGGAACTGTAATTGCTCATCGGCAGATGAACAAGGATTCTTTTGCTGAATATTAATATTTTTAAAAATCAAATTCAGTCTGCGATTTTATAAAAATATCCCGAGATATTTTGTTTCCAAACATGTAACAAAAATATGAAAAATTAATTAGCGCTGTTACTCAAACAAAGAACGAGAAGCACAAACAATAAATAGATACATAAAGACGCTAGAGATTATACGTTTCTGAATTTTTTTTTATTTTCATTTATTTTATTTTTCAAAATTGTTTTAAACCTCATGAGAACATGTCGAACAAAATTCAGTGCTGACAATCAAGTTTCTTATCAAATGAGCAATGCTTATATGGGAATAAAGTTTACTTATTTTGGTATTTATAAATTTTTCGGAAATAAATCGCTTTGGGTTCATAAGGTGGAGCTTTGTCATCACTGCCGGATTTAAGGGTTTTGGGGCCTTAGGCCAAATTTTCTATGCCCCCCCCGTATTTGAATTTGCTCTTATAATATTTTCTAATAAACTTATCTTTAAGTTAAGAATATAATAATTGATAGTATAATTTTATAGTTACAGCATCATCATTGTCAACCAATATCAATCCACTGCTGGACGAAGGTCTCCCCAAGTTTCTTCCACAACGGTCTGTCTTGTGCCAGTCTCCTTCAGGTTACTACTGCATACTTTCGAATTTCATCCACCCATCTCCCATGTGGCCTTCTTCTGGTTCTTTTCCTGCCCCTTGGAATCCAGCCTAAAATTTCAGCTGTCCATCGATGGTCTGTTCTGGCAGTATGTCCATCCCATTGCCATTTCAGGGATTTTACTTTGATCGTGATGTCTGACATTTTTCGGATCCACGAGTTCCTCTTCTTATCTCTCCTGGTTACACCAAGCATGCATCTCTCCATGCTGCTTTGAGTTGTCTGCAATCTTTGTATGTCTGTTTAAGTTAAAGTTCACGTCTCTGCACCATACGTAATTACTGGAAGGATGCATTGATCAAACACTTTTCTTTTAAGACATAATGCAAACATAATGGCATATTGCTCTTGAAAATTATACTGTTTCTTCCAAAAGCTCTCCAGGCAAGTTTTATACGCCGATTAATTTCTTCATCAATGTGACCTTCACTTGATATCTGCTGTCCAAGATAAACGTACGTGTCTTTTATCTCCAGTTTTTCTCCATCAATCGATAAATCTTCATTTCTTGTAAAAGCATTGAACATCACTTTTGTCTTCTGAAAGTTCATTTTTAATCCCACTTCTTTACTCTTGTCAGCAAGTTCCGGATCATATTCTGCAGCTCTGATGGGGTAGTTACAAAAATGACTACGTGATCAGCAAAACTAAGGTGAGTTAGATAATCTCCACTAATCTTTATCGCTTTGTTTTCCCAGTTCAGTGAGTGAAAGACATTTTCCAATATGGCATTAAAGAGTTTGGGAGATATAGTGTCACCTTGTTTCACTACCTTTCCAATTTTTATGGGTGCTGTATTCTCAAATAGCTGAATCTTTGCACTTGCATTTTCAATATATATATATATATAAGTATTATTTAAATAAAAGTTTTGATTTAACTTGTTATTAAATTAAAGGTTATAAAAAATTATTTGTAAACATAGTGAAAGAGGTTCATGCTTATCCAGGAACAACACTTTACATTTTGAATGTGCTCTCTATCGCACATTCAAAATGTAAGAAACTACACTTTACGTCGCATGCGGTCTCTATCGCACTCGTACGAACACGGACGTGCTCGCAATAGAGCTATTATTACGTTCTTATTTCTTTAGTTATCATTCAAGATAAAATAAAAAATTACCATTACTTTATTTCATTCAAGTAAATTAAAATAACGGTACCTCCCTTTTCTAAGTTTTTTTGTTCCATGCTCCCCGTTTTTCTGGATTCTACACCTGGGACCTTTCTGGAGCCGCGGCCTAGTTGGCCTAGTGGTAAATCCGCCGCTGTTT
The DNA here is from genome assembly GCA_039090855.1 of Macrothele yani. Taxonomy (NCBI): domain Eukaryota; kingdom Metazoa; phylum Arthropoda; class Arachnida; order Araneae; family Macrothelidae; genus Macrothele; species Macrothele yani. The sequence continues at coordinate 14,008,872 of CM077031.1, read as the reverse complement.
GTCATATAAGCGGGTGAAAGCTTGGTCCACTTTATGAGGCCAAAGCGATTATTTAATTAAACAGGACGAAAGATATTGGGTGGGCGCTGCCCCCTACTAAAATTATTAGGGGGGGCAATTTCACCTTGCCCCCTATAGTCGGCGCCTATGCTAACGTCAATAAATAACTGAATGCAGTAAAACTACCACAACTCGAAACTCCAAGGGAAAGGTAAAAGACTTCGAATTATAGAAAATCCTAGTTACAGAACAAATATCTCTGTATTTTTCAAAAAATCTTCTTGCGTAGAAAAACAGCTTTTGTAAGATAAAAATGGTGATTAAGAATTGACAGAAAAAAAAAAAAAAAAAAAAAAAAGGGCCGAAGTGGATTCGCCCGCTGTTTTTAAACGTAGAACGACGTCTTATGTCTATGATAAGATCGTGAATGAAATACACAGTGGGTGTGGGTGTTTATTTGACACCAGTCAATATCCGAGTCAATATGAACGTCCATTGGCTCCGCGGCGTCGATCGGTGCGCTAGGGGTGCTGACAACGGGCTCATTTTGACACGCTCATAGGAAATATAATAAGGATCGCTCTAAATAATTGGTATAAACAGTTTAGTGATTGATTTTTAATGCACAGTGCAGTAACTGACAAATTAGGGGCATTCTAAACTTTTATCATCATCATCATCACTGTCAACCATTATCAATCCACTGCTGGACGAAGGTCTCCCCAAGTTTCCTCCACAACGGTCTGTCTTGTGCCAGTCTCCTTCATGATACTCCCGCATACTTTCGAATTTCATCCACCCATCTCCCATGTGGTCTTCTTCTAGGTCTTTTCTTGTTCCTTGGAATACAATCTAAAATTTCGGCTGTCCATCGATGGTCTGTTCTTCTGGCAGTATGTCCAGCCCATTGCCATTTCAGGGATTTAACTCTGATCATGATGTCTTCCACTCTTGTCATTTTTCGGATCCACGAGTTCCTCTTCTTATCTCTCCTGGTTACACCAAGCATGCACCTCTGCATTCTTCTTTGAGTTCTCTGCAGCCTTTGTATGTCTCTTTTAGCTAAGGTCCACGTCTCTGCACCATACGTAAGCACTGGAAGGATGCATTGATCATACACTTTTCTTTTAAGACATAATGGCATATTGCTCTTGAAAATTATGCTGTTTCTTCCAAAAGCTCTCAAGGCAAGTTTTGTACGCCGATTAATTTCTTCATCAATGTGACCCTCACTTGATATTTGCTGTCCAAGATAAACGTACGTACGCGTTCATATATGAAAATTGCCTTTTTTTTTTTCAGGTTTTTGTAATGTTGGAAAAGTGGGCCCCATATGTAGTCCGAAAGTAACTTGGATATTGTTCTTTTTATTTCCTTAAATTTAAGTATCAGGTTTTCACACAAATTGTTGGATATATAAAAGTAGGGCACCACAAAATGATGAAATTTAATTTGCTATTTCATGAATGCGGAAAAGATTGAGGTGGTTACAAAAATCATTTCGGATCTGCAAATCTCAGTGTTCGTACGACGAACAGGGGGGATAACGTATTCAAAAATGGGGAGATTGGAAACAAACAAAAAAAACTTCAAAAAATAAAATTTTTAGGGCGTTGCGCCCCAAAATTTACAAAAAAAAATGTAGTTAAATTTTTTTCACCGAAAATTATTTTGTTTCCTAAACTGCGGGGCCCGGGGCGACCGGCCCCGGTTGCCCCTACGGTCCAGCCGGCCCTGGGTATAATTCTGACGGGTTTAAAAAATGTCGCTTGGTATAGGATTAGGATGTGACTGTTGCTAAACCACGTTAGTGCGGCTCGTTGGTCTAGGGGTATGATTCTCGCTTAGGGTGCGAGAGGTCCCGGGTTCAAATCCCGGACGAGCCCAAATACTTTTTTTTTTCTTTTTCAGAAATTTTTATTTCCGTTTGTTTGGCAGTACTAATGACTATTTAAGAGGATTTGCTCTGTGTTTTAATTTGTTCGAAATTCATTTTGGTTCATGCAGGGCCCATTTAAGAGGGGAGTGGCAGCCCGGGCCCCCATTTTCAAGGGCCCCAGAATTATGTAAGATGCTTGAAGAATTGACAGATTTCTGCAGTTCTTTTCTTTTTTTTTTCTTTTTTTTTTTGGTAGCACAGCGAAAACTATAAGAAACTGCCATGTGAAAAATTTACCTATTTCTTCCTCCATTTTTAGGAGGAGTCCGCAGAAAGTATAGTCGCCCCCAGTCCATCCTCAATTCCGAAAGCATTACAGACGTTTTTTTGTACACATCTGTAATTGGAGGAAATTTTCATACATTAAGAATTCGTTTGAATCATGATATTTGGATGATATTATTTTGTCCACTACAGGCACTACGATATAATTTTACCAAGCTGCACCCTGGGAGGAGGGGGTTAAAGCAGAACTGAACTGGTGTCCATTTTTCATCCAAGCATTTTTACATTTTCTTGTTAACACTGATTCGTCCATGAATCCTGGGATACACACTTCAATGTGGCGGGGATTTTTTATGGCTTCCTCTTCACATTTTGCGAATGTTTTCTCCTGGTCAGAGGCGTAATTAGGGCGCGGCAAGAGGGGCGTCGTCTGCCCCGGTCGCAGCTCTAGAGAGGGAGCAAAAATCATTGTTTGCAGTGTGATTAAAACTGAAACTTTTGAACTCGTTTGTGATGCAGTTTTTTAGCACCATACTTTGTTAGTTGCATATCTACAAAATTTGCTTATATGTTTCTCCAGTTCTTACGTCCGTATTTTGTCATTTTCTTGTAGGACTTCCGTCCACAGTGAGTAGAGTTTAGGTCCCAGCCACCTACAGCGAGATCGCCTTTCGGGCAGGACACAGAAACGGAAGGAATGAGAGCAAGTCTAGCGACTTTGACAGAACAGTTTTTAGTGAGATTAGAATACAGTAGATGGCGCCACCATACAAGTACGATATTGCACATAGACGGGTGAGAGAATTTCAGGGGGGACATAGGAAAGGATACCCATTTCACCAGTGGGTCCAGCCTGGGGGCCGTCACTTAACGTGCTCGTCCGATATTCAGCGATTGTTAAGAAATCACACCATCTCCGAAAGATCAACTCGCAGGCTTGAACCTGGGAACCTTGCATCGTTAGTCTGAATCACTAACCACTAAGCCACCCGCGGCTTGCTTCTCCAGTTCGTAAGCAATGGCAGCTTAAATAGTTGTATTTCTTCCTCAAAATGTTCAGGGGATGTTAGTTGATCCCTTCAGAAATGAAGTCGGAGTTGTATAGTCCGTCCAACTAGAGAATAACCCCGACCTTCGTCGACAATAATCGGGACAGCGGTTTCTCTTCAGTTAGGTGAACTATATTTACGTTGCAAAATAAGAATGGCCTTCATATTACTAGGCAATAATTATTCGTGTATACACAATATTTTTATATTGTGTATACACGAATAATTATTGCCTAGTAATATGGCGTTGATATTGTTGAAGATTCTCTGGGAGCTATTAGATCATTTCTGTGGCTGCAAGCGACGACTGCCAGCTGCATTTGGTCCTTCTGATGGAGTACCGAAGGGTTGAACTCTGAAGCAATTGGCAAAAGTTGTACAAAAATTCACAGTTTGATATGACGTTAATGTTAGTTTGTCAAGCAGAGTATACTTAAATATACACAGTCGAGTCACATTATTTTGACCTCCTCCTACTTTTGATGTCAACAGCGCGTAGCCAATGAAAGAAGGCACGTGTCGTAAGCTGGCTTGGAGGGTATATAAGTTTTGCTGTAGGCATTCTGAAAACATATCACTCGTTCCTGTCATGGATAAAAGGAGCGATTTATCAGATTTGCAAAAAGGGATGATTATCGGCTTTCGGGCGGCAGTATTTCTGAAACAGCACAATTTGTGAACTGTTTGCGTGCTACTGTAGTTAAAGTGCATCGTGATTGGAGAAATGGTACCATTGCGAATAAGCGATGTGGGAACGGTGGAGCACCACGAGCCAATAATGTGAGAGGTGAATGTCGGCTTCGAAAGTGCGTGAGTTCCGATCGACACGTTACAGTGGAGCAACTCACCGGCCGAATGAACCAGGGGGCGACGATCAGATATTGGAGCAGTGATTTGAGGACAAAACAGCGTGGTGTTCCCATATCAGCAAATCATTTGGGGACATATACCGTACATACTCAAAATAAATATGCAATTTTTTTGGTCAAAAACTGTATTGTTTCTATAAGTGTGAAATTGCATATGAAAATTTATGTCTTAAAAGGATACATCTTGTAGAATATTGGTAATTTGTACTGACAAAGCAGAGATACGTTTTTACGACCACCGTGAGCAACTCGATGTGCTATAAGCTGTCGCCCGTCGATAATTTAGGACCACTGGCTCCAGGGAAGGGAGATAGTGAGTGCCGTAAGACAAATACAACATCCATGCCTCACTGGGATTCGAACCCGCACCCCTTCCGGACAAATGATCAGAAGTCATCGATTAGACCACTGCGCCACCAAGACGGCCGAGCTATGTTGGCGATAACATATTAGCAAAAGTGAAATGCTTTATTACCTCAGGTATCTGTGCCGAATTAAAATCAAGCTGCACATTAATGAACGAATTGCATGGCGAATTTTTCATTTTGCCAAAGTTTTTGGAGGAACTCAGAACAGGTACAGTAGAAAGTTGCCCGCCCCAGTGGCGAAGTACTCTTAGTGCTGGCCACTGACTATTCGTACAAGTTGGTACGGGTTCAAGTCCCAAATGAGACATGGGTGGTGTGTTTGTCCTGCAGTACTTGCTCTCTCCCTTCCTAAAAACGAGTGTCCCTAATTTAGGGACAGGTGACTGCTTATAGTCTTTAGAATTGCACGCGGTGGTCATTAAACTCAGAAAAAGGGGGAAAAGTTGGAAAATTAATACTACGACAACTATTTTGAAGAATATTTTTCATTAGAAATCGAACGAGCTAATGAGAAAGTGTAAATTCGAGGACACTTGAAGACAAACATCAAATTTTGAGGAGAATTAACGTCCCCAAAGGCATCAGACGTTTGTGGGAACAGTAAACTAAATTCGAGGACTGTGTTCAAGAATTCGGGACTTCTGCTCAGCTTAGCCCAACATATGTGATCAGTCTCACGTGATATTATGTGCAGAAATTTCACATGATGTAATCAGCAGAATTTGTCGCGAGGGCGTATCGCGATCCCAGATATTTCAATATTTCGAATTATATACTAGCAGCTTCATAACAGCTCCCAAATTACTCTTCGGGCATAATCATTCGTCTCAGTTTGTTCATTATTTTAGAATAGAAAGGGTTTCAGAATATTACCCGATCTAAATTTCAGTATTTTCAAGACAGAAAAGCGTAATCACAATGTTGAAGCGACCTTTGGAGGAGAAAGTCTCTTATCCGTACCTCCATAAGGAAACAGATCCCACTCTGAGAAAATACAACTTGGTCGTTGTAAGTATTGTGTCTTCTCAAATTAAAATTTCAACGTCGGTGTGAGAGGGAGTGTTTTCCAAAAACATTTAGATAAATTGCTTAGAAATACTTATGATACATTTCTTGTCGCGAACGAAACATTCTTTTATAATTGTTTATATACCTAATCGGCTGGACTTCCGAATCAGAACGCTTTCAGGTAGTTCTCGATTTCTAGTGTATCGTTCCGATTTGTTTACGTAGAACCTGATCACACCCAACGTGAAAGAAAGTAATTCACCATACGATACGGACTTTTTATTACTATTTTCATCGAAATAAATTGTATCGCAATGAAAATAATTATAAGTATTTATTTTATTATGGAAAACAATAATTTTATTTCATATCACAAAGTTATACAATAGAATTCCATAATATTACTGCACGCAATTCAGCCCGGTTAAATAGCTGCGACCAAATCTTTGGCTGGCATGATCAGCTACCACAATCAGTTCCACACCGGCATAATTTACCAAATCCGAATAAAAACTACCAAAAAAAGAGGCATCAATCTGAGCCCCTTTGACTTCCCAAATAAGTGTTGGAAGGTAATTCTTCAGTCTACCTCGGACCTAGGTTTCGTACACTTTTTCTACGCTATATGGGATATTAGGCCCTATTGAATATGAAAGTAAACGCCTTATGTGGGGCTGAGGCATATATATATATATATATATTTTTTTTTTTACGGATTTTTAAAATTTGTACTACTTTTTGCTCCGCGTAGTGCTTACCATCGCAAGTGATTCGGCATTTTCTTACTAGATGTTTAAATCCGGTTTTGTAGACCATTCCGCTGGGCAAAAACAAATGCATTTTTTCTTATATGCAGGTGTCTTTGTTTATTAAAATATATGCATTGAAATAAATATAAACATTTTAAAAGAAATATAAACATTTTGTAATTATCCCTTTTATTGACATTATTCCCCTAAATTTAATTGGTCCTTTTAGCAAATTAAAATAGCAGAAACGCACAATTCTCTGGTCTCAGTAGATTAGTAAGTGTTTTCTTGTTGCTTGCCCTTGACGAAGCCGACAAGAGGTCAGCCATTAATATGCTTCCCTGCATTCTTATATTCGGTACTTTGTATCGTTTGAAGCTAGCCTGGTTCGGTTGGTGTATTTGGTGATTGCTGGTCTTTTTGTTATTTTTGTTTCTCTTGATCAAAATTTTGCTTTTTTTTGCACTATTGTTATTTGATCTTTCTCTTGTGCAGCCTCTGGCGCTAATGAATTTTAAATCTGTTCACTGGTTTTTGTTGTTTCACATTATTTGCTTTTGCCATTTTGTAATACATATATATATACAGATGTCGTTATTTAATGAAAAATTGTTACATGTTCCTTAGGGAATAGAGGGAGTGTACACAACTGCTACCGTCTTCCAGAAATGGTGAATCCGTTTCTTTTCATTATGGAACGTACGAGATAAACTGAAGTACAAAGCCATGCTAAAAAATAAAGACAACCTCTTTTACATTTGGAATACACAGCGTCAAACAAAGCACTACTCCAACGTTATACTAAAACGCCGAGAACTGCTCGGAAGCTCTAAAACCTCTTGCACGGAAATGCCGAATCACTTGCGATGGTAAGCACTACGCGGAACAAAAAGTAGTCCAAACTTTAAAAATTCGCAAAAAAGAAAATATGCCTCAGCCCCACATAAGGACTCCACTTTCATGTTCCATAAGGCCTAATATTCCATATAGCCTGGAAAAACTGTACGAAACCTAGGTCCGAGATAAACTGAAGTACAACCAAGTTGGAAATAGCTTCGCATAAAAAAACACGCTTGCTCTGTATAAAAAAAGTATTATGATTCGATATATTTCCTTCACAAAATATATTTACAAATAAAAATAGTCATTAAAGAGTATATTATAGCGAAATTCTAAAAAAAAATAGCCTTAAATTGGCCGTGAACTACTTTCTTCTGCGTTGAGAGTGACCAGGTTCTTTGTAAACAAAGCGGAACGATACACTCTAAATAGGATACTACTTGAAAGCATTCTGATTCGGAAGTCCAGCCACCTAATCTTATCGATGAATGAGAAATTTTTAAAAAGAACTTATTTTGAATATTTTATCTCGACAACAGAGCAAAAAATGTTAGCAAACAAATAGATTCTTACTTCATAAGTCTGGACTTCTGAATCAGAACGCTTTCAAGTAGTTCCCGATTTCGAGTGTATCGTTCCGCTTTGTTTACATAGAACATGATCACACGTAACGTGAAAGACAGTATAGTATAGTCACGATAAATTTTATGCAGACCTTGTTTTTTTTGCTTTGTTTTAGGATTTCGCTATAATAGATGCCTTAGTGCCTATTTCTATTTGCAAATATATTTTATGAAAGGAAATATATCGAATAATAACACTACGATTCTTTTAGAAGCTAGCGTGATTTTTATGCGAAACTATTTTCAACTTTTGTTCGGGAAGTCAAAGTGGATAAGATTGATCCCTCATATTTTGGTAGTATTTCTTTGGATTTTGTAAATTATGCCAGTGTGGAATTGGTCGCGATTGATGTGGGAGTTATTTATTTACTTATTTTATTTATTAAATAAATAATTTATTTTCATTTCTTTATTTTTATTATTTTATTTATTTTTGAGTGGGCTGAAGTGCGTTCTATTATGATTCTTCGTGGAATTATGATGTATAAATATGTGATATGAAATAAAAGTATCATTAAAAAAATGCTTATAATTTTTTCATTACGATAAGATTTATTCGATGAAAATAATAAAAATTCCATATCGTATCGGGAACTACTTTCTTTCACGTAGGATGTGATCAGGTTCTATGTAAACATAGCGGAACGATACACTCGAAATCGAGAACTACTTGAAAGCGTTCTTTTTACTTATTGGAGGTTTAACGACCACTGTGAGAAACTCAATGGGTTATAAGAACTTAATTCCATGGGTTACCGTGGTCGTGTGGCTGCTCATAAGCCTTTCATCTCCACTCGGAATGCTACTCAGTCGTTTAGCACGGTGTGAAGAACATTTATTGTGGACCGTAGATAAATGGAAACGGGTCCTATGGACTGATGAATCCAGACACACAATCCATCAGTCTGATGGCCGTGTGTGGGTATATGACGGCAGCCGGGGGAACACTTTTTACCACAGTGTACTGTTCCTACGGTCAAGTCTGGAGCTGGCACTGTACTCGTGTGGGGGTGTTTTTCGTGGTATGGTCCCGGCCCATTGGTTATCGTGGACAAACCTGTTAACCAGCACGTCTACCTCGATATTCTGGACAATAATGCCCTACCAACTCTGTGGCAATATTATGGAACCGAACCTTGTTGGTACCAGCAGGATAATGCACCGAGCCACAAAGCAAGGACTGTTACGGCGTGGTTTGATGATAATTCCGTATCGTGTGTGGACTGGCCAGCATAGAGCCCTGATCTTAATCCCATAGAGCACCTATAGCGCCGCATAAGAAGTTTGGAACCAAGGCCTACTTACTGAGAAACAATTAGCGATAGCATTATGTACTGAATGGAAACGCATACCTATCGCTGTGCTCGTAAACCTTGTCGAACGCACGTCTCGAAGGGACAGTACACACATCAGGTCCAAAGGTGGACCGTCACCGTACTGATGTATGTCAATAAATGCTATGTTGTGTTTCTCTTCTATGTGCCCGGTGACTTTTGTCAATATAATGCATATGCATATTTATGTTTGATAATTATCTGAGCCAAATAGAAATAAATGAATAGGGGCAAAAGTGAGAATGGAAGCTTGCCTTTTATAGATCATGTGCACATTAGCAGAGAACCCCTGAATTTGAGATATAAACTCCGCCTACTTACTGAGCTCCACCCCAAAAACGTCATTGGTTAAAACGTAACAGCGCGTATTTTGTCTTTTCACTGTAGAGCCAACGAGGGACCACTTCTATTCTGAATATGGTGAGGTCTGCAGTGATTAGATGATGCCAACTTCTGGGACAGTCACTCAAGACGTAAAAACCATGCCCAAAGAGTGATTTTTGCGCCATCTACCGCAAAAGATGAACCCTAACACTCATTCACAGGTAGCCTTTAACTTCATAGTTAGGTTAGCTTTGCCCAGAGCTAACCTAACTTCAGCGGTTGCTTTAATTCTTATCAATAACCCCGGTGGCACATTACATCGATTCGACGTCGGATTTTTGATCGATATAAAACGTCGAATGTCCACTTTTGTAACGTCTTTTCGACGTCGAATTTTAAACTTATTAAGTCGATATCAAGTCAACAGTAGACGAAGATTCGACCTTTGGAGAGAAACATATACATCGTTGCTACGTATTGTAGACGTAGATTTTACGTTGATATTACGCAGTTTAGTAAACGATTCTAGTACTGTTGTAATGTCGAATCTATGTTTACTCTCTACAATTTAGATGTTGAAACATGAAATTCGAAACTTTTAATCGTGGCATAAAACATAGAAGGTATTCGTATTTGTAGTACGATTCTACGACTTTGTCTACGATTAAGAGATCATATATATATATTTTTATTGTTTCAACATCCAAGTCTTTTCGGACGCATTCGAAAAGACAACATAATTTCCAACAAAAGTTTCACAGAATTTTTGGTGATCTGTCAGCATCGCGCTAGGCCTATCCATAATTAGGATATGCGTACGTACAAATTATATACACTGTTGGGCAAAAATTAAAGACGAGACGGTTTTTCGAATGTAACGTCGTGCAGAAGTGCTCCACATCGACTCAAATCATACCATAAGATCCCCAAGATGTAAGAATATGGGACAAGTGAGCAAAACCGTCCAAACAAGGAATACAGAGGCACATTATTGAAAAGGTAGCTTCGAGCACAACTGCACAGAAGACAGAAACGTCCATGTGACAGGCGGCTGCCAAGAAAAATCCAGTCTTTAGTAGGGGATATGATCATCCCTGAATGCGTTGCAGGATTTACAACGTCTGTCCATGCTGAGGACGAGGTTGTCAAGGAGCTGTTGGGGCATCGCGGCCCATTCCTCTTGTAGCGCCAATCGCAGCTTGCGGAATCGTTGCTGGCGGCTGGTGACGTGCTGTCAAGCGTCTCCCAGAAGGTCACACACGTGTTCGATTGGATTTAGGTCCAGGGACCTTGCGGGCCAATCCATGCGTTGAATAACTTCACTCTCCAACAGCTCTGCGACAGCCACTGTACGATGAGGTGTAGCGTTGTCGTCCATGAAGAGGAACTGAGGACCCACAGCACCTCTAAACAGACGCACGCGAGGCAGGAGAACCTCGGTACAATAGCGGACATCAGTGACTGAACCTCCTTGGAAGATGTGAAGGTCAGTACGGCTACCAAGCATGATACCGCCCCAAACGAGAACTACGCCACCTCCAAACCGGTCCCTTTCGATGATGTTGGAGGTGTGATTGCGTGTTCTCTGCTCTCTCCAGATGTGTATACGTCCAGAATCGCTCGTCACTCTAAATCGGCTCTCACCCGTAAAGAGAACTCGACCCCATTGCTGATGTGTCCAGTTCTTGTGTTCCTGGCACCACAGAAACCGCCGTCTCCGATGAGCAGGCGTTAATGGCACACACCGTACTGGCCGTCGTGCAAATAGACCACCTTTCTGCAGCCTCCTGGCCACGGTAAACCGCGCTAACGGACGTCCAGTTGTCTGTTGCATATGCCTTGCGATTTCTCCCGCTGTCTACCGTCTGTCTCTTCTCGCCTGTAGGACAATATACCGGTCGTCCGCCGCAGTGGTTGCTCGTGGACGACCACTGCTAAACTCTCGGACAGCTGTTCCTGTCGTTTGAAATGCTCTCCATGCTCGCGAAACGATGCTGTGAGTGATCCCGAACTCCTCGGCCACACTAGTAACACTTCGACCTTCTTCCAACTTCCCAGTGACGCGACCTCGGGTAAAGTCATCCAGATGTCGTCTACTGGATTGCCTGTTGGCCATATCCCACGGTGGCAGCAACTCGATGTCGTTCAAACCGATGTACACCTTGCAATAGCTTTCACCGAATTGCTGAGCGTACACCGCCCGTGTGCTTTATACCCTTCCGACACCCCCCCCCCCACGTCATGCTGCATATATGCGCATGCCCTACCGTACCGTACCCTAGTCTATCTCCTGAGTGGTCTTTCGGTCCGTTCTGCCTGCTCGTTCCGCTGTTATGCTAATTTCTCCTATTCGTTCTTAATTTTTGCACACCAGTGTATCTTAAAAAGTAATTCTCCTTAAAGGAACGGGACTCAACTTTTTATAAACATACTTAAGCAAAGAAAACAACTTTTAACTTACCGGTGAATAAGGAGACAGGTAAGAATCTCGTCTTACAACAGAAATGATACAACCTTGACACAGGCTATTCTATACGCTGTGACGTGCCTGCACCGCAGGACGCACATGAGATAAAGGCAGATAACAGCGAGAGCATACGTTCGCGTAGGTTAGTTGGGAGAGCGACTTATTCCGGAATGAGGGGGCCAGAGTTCGATGCCCGGCGTGGAAAAAAAATGTCGGAGAAATGTACTTCGTTATAACGCCCGTCGTCAGATGGCAAAATTAGACCGGACATCCAAGTATAGATAAGCAACAGGTAAGCGGCCAAAATGAAAACAAAATTTACGTATCAGTCTTGACATAATGGTCTCGGTTAAAAGTCTCCAGTTCCTAATTATGTGACTGGGCAAAAGAGATTTTGCCAGGGCCCTGGAATTTGACAAAGGGAGCTGTCATTACAAAAGGAGTCGCCCAAATGGTAAGTGTGCAGGCTCTCCAAGAATTACAAAATGGTTTGAGTAGAGGCTGAAGAGATAATTATTGCCTTGTCCCATTGTGGAACGTAGGTACCCATGCGTACAGTTCTTGCTACAGCCGTAGACAAGTCCTCCTGTTTCAAATAATTTTTATGTTCTTTCAAACGTAACCCTAGGTTCCGCTGGGTGGAGCCTATGTAGCAGGAAGAAAGGAGGCAATGACGGGTCCAGGGTTCGTAAAGGTGACTTATAAACACCATGTTGTTTATTCATATTGGCTTTGTCACGGTCTGAACGTACAAGAGAAAATACTAATATTTGCAGCACGAATTTTAATCATAGAATGATACAACCGACCAACACCCCAGCATCCAAAAAGTTTGTTTTGCGTAATGGTTGCAAAGGCGCATGCGCGCGATGCTTAATGTTTTCATAAAAACTTCGATTATTCGACCTAATGGAACTAAAGAGATAAACTGCGTAAAACCGTCTACATGCATACTGAAATTCAATGTAATGATTTTTCTTGACGTTCCGTCTCATTAATTTTACGTTGAAAACCATGCCTCGACAAAATATCGACCTGGTCACCAAAAATCAACGTCGATTCGACATTTGTGCGCTACCGGGGAATGTACAGTTAACATTTTGATTGATTTGAATGTGCCAGTTAACATTTTGATTGATTTGTTGCTGTTTTGTGTAGGAACCTCGCCCAGCCATATCGTGCCGCGATGCGATGCGCCAGAATCCTTGGAATGCCCTCCACGCCTCGCCAACTTACTCAATCTGGAAGCGATATGGTGTCAATCCACCAACTCCTGTTCACGAGAACTACCTGGACTTCTCGCTGCAGTCGACGTACGACCAAACCGGGGACTGGCTTCGCGATGTAAAGGATACACTTATGCAGCCGGGAACCGTCGCTCTACAAAGTGGGATTCGTGACTGCGATCCTCCGAAGCCTCCAACGCCAGAACCGAAGCCCTACAACCATCCACTGCTCATCAGTCCCATAGAGGAGTGGCCCAACGACATCAACAACGTGAAACTGGCAATTGCGAGCCCTCACATATCTCAGACGAACAACGGATATTCCAGGAAGAAAGAAAATGGAACATTCTTCCGTTCGTGAGTCTCTGTGGTCGGACTGGTGACAGTCCATGTAATCGATCTACAAGGACGTTCCTCTCAAATAAAGATTTATAATATGCCTTATGACGTGACTGGAAGTTTATTATTGTTGTCTCTGTGTTTGACGCAAGGAGGTTAGAAGAAGGAGGAGGTGGCAACAGCTCCTCTCCCTGTGCTTCTGGCGTGACGCCACTTTTAATCAGCTGACTACGCCAATGCGCCCAATCCAAGAATCTCCTGTATATCTCTATGGGGAAATCGCGATTTTGAATGTTTTTTTCGGGCCCTTACTCTACTCATACCGTCATGAAAAAAAATTGAGACTAAAATATTCGTTCCCATAATTAAAAAAATCTAGAAAAAGTAGGAAAATATGTGTTTTTATTTCTTCAAAAAATCGAAAAAAATAATGATTTTTTGAGCGGAAGTGCATGCTGCGCATGGTTACTTGCTTACTGTGCATGTGCAAGTAACCATGTTTAAAATATAATCAAAACCCTAATGTTGAGAAATACGAAGTCCAAAATATTCCTTGTTTGCATCCTTGGTTTGCATGTGCTAAGCAAAACTGCTTCAGACACAGGAAGTGACGTCACGTTTCCGAACTCCTGCAGACTCCCACCACATCAGAGTGACGATCGAAACAGCTGATCTGTTTTGGCTTCACTCAAAACGGGTTGTTTCACCTCCTCTTCTTTTAACCTGCTTGCCTATAAGTACAGGGGCGGATTTACAGGGAATCCAACGAAACCCAGGCGCGGGGCTTTGCGATGCTGAAAGGCCTCAAAAATAACGTTTTATAATTTTTTTTATGATTTTGTTTCTAAAAAAATACAGGTATAGGCTCAGTTCTGATTGAGCAGTCAGTTTGGAACGTATGGACTACGACTTGCAGATCGGAGAGTTGAAATGAGCTAGTCGAGTACGGTTTCAAAGCGTTCATTTAATTTGTTATAGACACAGATATGTGATATGAAAAGTAGCTTACGTAATTTTTACAAATATTGCTGGATACATTGCGAACACAAAGCAGATTCGATGGGCCAGGTACGAGTTCGATCGGTGAGTTAGATTTTAATTTGTCGGCGCCTGCTTTCAGTTCTCAGTACTCTAGTTCGTTGGGCTGCAGTCTTCTTGGGCTTCTTACATCCCTCATCACTTGCTCTTGCCTCTCGTTTTGATTTCCTACACTTTTGCTTGCGTTCATTCCGCGAATTCCGCGACATTGTCCAAAACGTTAACCCGTTCACACGAAAACAATATTTTAACAATATTTTTAGTTTAAACCACTACAATATGTTCTTTATAGATTTGAATAGATCTCGTCGAGAGCTTTAAAACGATACCACAAACAGTCGTTTTGCACTCACGGTTGTCCAGATAAACCGCGATATTGTCAAAAATGTTCGTCGCTTCACAAAAAAACAATTTTTAAAACGTTTAGTTCAAGCCACTGCGATATGTCATTCATATATTTGAATAGATCTCGTCGAGAGCTTTAAAACGATACCATGCATAGTTGTGTTGCGCTCACAGTTACCGAGATAGACTGAGTCAAACGCGGCGGTACTCCCAGAAGTATTGCACCATCTTCCCTAAGCGCAAGGGGTGTTTGTTGCACGCACGATGTATTGCGCACTATGCAAATTGGACTCTTCTTTCTTTTTCTTTGATTGGAGGTTTAACGACCACCGTGAGCAACTCAATGGGCTATAAGCAGTCGCCCGTCCCTAATTTAGGGTCACTGGTTCCAGGGAAGGGAGAGAGCCAGTGCCGTTAGACAAACACAACATCCATGCCTCACCGGGATTCGAACCCGGACCCCGTTCGGACGAATGATCAGAGGCCATTGCCTTAGACCACTGCGCCACCGGGGCGGCTGAATTGGACTCCATTCGGTTCATGAATACGCTAAAACGATTAGTGTGCGGTTTTTAACGCTATAATGATCTCAATTGGGACCTATTTTTGTCAGTCACCCATACTATTTTTGTAAGACGTCCGAAATCATCCGCGGAGTTTTTTTCTTTTAATTGGAGGTTTAACAACCACCGTGAGCAACTCAGTGGGCTACAAGCAGTCGTCCGTCCCTAATTTAGGGCCAGTGGTTCTAGGGAAGGGAGAGAGCTAGCGCCGTAAGACAAACACAACATCCATTCCTCACCGGGATTTTTTTAATTGGAATATTTTACGACCACCGTGAGCAACTCAATGGGCTATAAGCAGTCGCCGGTCCTAATTTAGGGCCGCTGGTTCCAGGGAAGGGAGAGAGCCAGTGTCGTAAGACAAATACAACATTCATACCTCACGGGATACGAACCCTTAACCATCTCAGAAGAATGGTTATCAACTCGATGGGCTATAAGCAGTCGTCCGTCCCAAATTTAGGTCCACTGGTTTGAGGGAAGGGAGACAGCCAGTACCGTAAGACAAACACAACATCCATGTTTCAGCTCGTTACATTCGACATGTGGATTCGATATGTAGATGATACCTTTGTCCTCTGGAAAGGCAGGAATTCCGAACTACCTAAATTAGTTGAACTTATCAATTCAATTGATCCTCATATACAGTTCACCTGTGAGACTGAAAGTAATGGCTGGTTAGCATTCCTAGATGTCCTGGTGTCACGCTCTGAAGGATCCTTTAGTACAACAGTTTATCGAAAGCCATTTGCTGTTTCCTTACCTCCACATGCAAAATCAAACCACCCATGGAAACAAAAAATGTCTGCTTTCTACACATATGTATATCGTGCAGTACATATATGCTCAACTGAGGATTCCTTACAGAAAGAGCTTGATTTTCTTAAACGAACTGCAGTACACAGAGGATATAGCCCTTCCGTGATAGAAAAAGCGGTCCAAAAATTTAGGAAACCGAAGCCCGTCTGCTCGCTCACGCCAGTAGATCTCCCTGTACGAACGAATTGGGCGGTTATCCCATTTGCTCCTCAGATTTGCTTCAGAATTTCAAAAATTCTCAAAAGTTTTAATTTCAAAGTGATTTTCAAACCCATAAACAAGATAAATTTTTACGGATCAAAAGACTACGTCCAAGACATAAATTCCTGGGGAATTTATCAGATACCTTGTGAATGCGGACTTTCATATATAAGACAGACCCGCAGGGCTTTAAGTTTCCGTGTGAAGGAACACAAGGCTTACGTACGGAACTATGAACTGAAGAAGTCATCAATAGCCCAACATTGTCACGAAAATAACCATAAATTTTTGTTTGGAAACGCTATTCTTATTGATAAACCTGATTCGACTAACAAGCTTAATGTATTAGAAGCTTTCCACATATACCGGAATTCTTCACGACTTGTCAATGACATGACGTCTACGCCATTTCTTTCAAGCGCGTGGAAACAACTCACCAAAAACCGTGACCGTCAGAACTCTGATGATGTCACAATGATTTGAATGTTTACGCTCCATTCGTCCTGATGATGCCGAGCCAGACGCTCTGCGAAACTATAGTCGATGTTAATACAACATCCATGCCCCACAGGGATTCGAAACCGAACCCCTTTCGGCGGAATGATCATAAGCTATTGCTTAGACCACTGAGCCACTGGGGCAGTTCAAGAGGATTACATTCCATGTCTAAGATGCTTTGTTCTCACGGTTTAAAGATGCACGTGCAAAAAACCTCCCCGTGAGCAGAAGCAGTTTACAGGACGGACATTTTTTTTTTTTCTTTTTGATTGGAGGTTTAACGACCACCGTGAGCAACTCAATGGGCTATAAGCAGTCGCCCGTCCCTAATTTAGGGTCACTGGTTCCAGGGAAGGGAGAGAGCCAGTGCCGTAAGACAAACACAACGTCCATGCCTGACCGGGATTCGAACCCGGACCCCTTACGGACGAATGACCAGAGGCTAACGCCTTAGACCACTGCGCCACCGGGGCGGCGACGGACATTTGCATCGGTTTTAGGATACGAAAATTTCGAAGACCGGATTGGAAAGTATAAAAAGAGACAGGATAGTGTGTCTAAAAGCTAGTGGAGACGCAGCAAGTGTTTTTAATAAGACTACTTTAAAATTAAAGATAATGCCAAATATGTATGTACATTATTTCTTGAATCATGTGAGTATTTTATTAAGATGTACAAAAGAGATAAATTCTTCATACGGGGAGGGGAATAAATAGAGTACATACATCTAAGTAAAAATATGTGCAGTAGGAAATTTCATAAAGGCATATAATTTAATTGAAGCTTATATATATTTCATTACTACTTTGGCAAAAACTTCCAATTACAGATAACTTACCTTTGCGTATTTCAATGGGTACTATTTTGTAATTACAGTGTTGAAATCTTATGCATAATGAAAATTTCTATGTATTAACTTTTTAACGAAAAGTTTGTAATAACGTTTTAACGAAAATACATTGTTACAAATTTCTTCCATCCCCCTTGAATCTCATTTCTTTTTCTTTTGATTGGAGGTTTAACGACCACCGTGAGCAACTTAATGGGCTATAAGCAGTCGCCCGTCCCTAATTTAAGGGTCACTGGTTCCAGGGAAGGGAGAGAGCCAGTGTCGTAAGACAAATACAACATTCATGCCTCACGGGATTCGAACCCTGAACCATCTCAGAAGAATGGTTATCAACTCGATGGGCTATAAGCAGTCGTCCGTCCTTAATTTAGGGCCACTGGTTTCAGGGAAGATAGGCAGTCAGTACGGTAAGACAAACACAACATCCATGCCTCACCGGGATTCGAACCCAAACCTCTTTCGGACGAATGATCAGAGGCCATCGCTTAGACCACTGCGCCACCTGAATTTCATTATAACACGTTTCAACAGTACTATTGTTTATTTAAAACGAAGCATTCTTCAGGCCAACCTTCTTAATCTAAAAAGAAAGTGTTCCCTAAAAACATACCACAGAGAATCGCATTGTTTTCAAAAGTTCACAGGTGGACCATGTGTTTTGCAGCATTTGTATGTGTAGAGGCGATTTTAATATTCATCACAGTAGGCGGCAGTGACGCACTCAGTGCGAGTGGCCCAGAGGCACGGGCCCTCCATACAAGGCATCACTTGGCCCTTTGTTCTTTGTAGATACATCTGTACACTGAGTGGCCACTTTATTATGACCACCTCCTCAGTACTTCGTTGGGCCACCTTTCGCCTTTAATACTGCGTCGATTCTTCGTGGCATGGACTCCACGAGATGTTGATAGGTGGTTTGTGGAATCTGAGACCATGCTTAATGAATAGCACTTTCCAGGAGTGTGAGATTGCATGATTGTGGATCCAGCTGTCTGATGGCACGTTCAACTTCATCCCATAAATTCTCAATGGGGTTGAGATCTGGAGATTGTGGGGGGCCACCTAAGCAAAGTAAACTCACCGGCATGTTCCTGAAACCAATCCTGTACAATACGAGCACTATGGCAGGACGCATTCTCTTGTTGAAAGTAGCCATCGCCATTGGGATAAACCATCCACATGACAGGATGCACTTGGTTCGCAACGATGTTTAGATATGATGTGTCAGTCAGACACGAATTAAAAGGCACAAAGCATGCCAGGAAAACATTCCCCAAACCATAATGTTGCCTCCACCAGCTTGAAGGGTTGGTTGGTTGGTTGGTTGGTTAATTTTTTATAGCGCAAGGGCCATGTTTGGTCAAAGCTTGAAGGGTTGTAGCAATGCATTTGGGGTCCATGATTTCATGCTGTTTCCGCCAAATTCTAATTCTCACTCGGCCATCGGCATGGTGCAACTGAAAACGTGATTCATCGGACCACATAATTTGTTTCCAATTATGGACTGTCCAATCCTTGTGCTCCTGTGTGAACTGGAGACATTTTCTCTTGTTAACTGTACACAGCAAAGGTGTTCGAACAGGCCCTCGGCTGCCATATCCCATCCGATGCAGTGTACGGCGAACAATGCGTGCAGAGATCTTTTGAGGGGATCCTTGATTAAGATGGTCTGTTATTTTCTGCACTGTTGCCCTCCTGTTGTTCTGTTACCAGTCTGGACACTCTCCGTTCCGCCCGAGCAGTCACTAGTCGATGACGAGCACACGTTGCACGTAGAGACCCAGTTTTTTGGCTAACAGTCCAGTCTTTAAACACTTTAACAACAGCTGCTCTGGAACATTTCACGAATGCGGCGGTTTCGGTGATACTCGCTCCATGGCTCCGAGCTCCTACAATCGCATTTTTTTACCCATCTCGTCACCCAAAAATCACTTCTACTACTGTCCAAGCACTAAAGCTTTCCCTTTTTATACTAGCCACGCCCTCTGGCGGCAAAGGGCGTGCAGCCATAGCTCATTTGCGTAAAACTGTCAGGTGGCCATAATAAAGTGGACACTCAGTGAATATGTTTTCAAATACATAATTTACAAATTATTGGAAGCGCACTTGAATATGGTGCCAATATTATTATTGCTTCTCAATATTTTGAGATGTTTACTCCAGTGTATTTTCATTTGTCCCTTTAATATTTTGGGCCACCCCCATAAAGACATCCTGCATACGCCACTGGTGGGCAAGATGATTGCCGAAGGCACATGCACTCACGGACAATGAAATTTGCGCACTAAGAAGGAAGCATATCGGATTGAACTGCAATTTTATGGACGTAATGATACACACGATGGCAATAACAGAGCTGCAGGACAATTACAGAGGGATCTGTGGCACGCAGTACGGTCATCTTCAATAATGCGTCGCTACATGCTGCTGCAATACGGTCCTGCATGGAGGTGAACAGATGCCTGATGTTGTCCTGCGGCAGACTGACCCATACGTGTTGGACGGTGTGCCCCAAATCCCGGATAGTGCGACACGGCGTTTCAACTGGTCCAACACATGCTAGATAGGTAAGCTAACCAGAAGTCCCCAATTCTTGAGGACAGTCCTCGAATTTAGTTTACTGTCCACAAAAACGTCTGATGTCTTTGGGGACGCAAATTGTCCTCGAATTTACACTTCCTCATTAGCTCGTTAGATTTCTAATGAAAAATGTTGTTATAAATAGTTTTCATTGTACTAATTTTCCGACATGCTTCTTGTGAAAAGAAATTTTGACTTTTTTTCTTCTTCTTTCCCAGTTTAACGACCACCGTGAGCAACTCTAAGGACTATAAGCAGTCACCTGTTTCTAATTTGGAGAAATTCGTTCCAGGGAAGGGACAGAGCAAGTGCTGTAAGACAAACACACCATCCATGTCTCAGTCGGAACTCGAACCCGTACCCACTTATACGAATGGTCAGTGGACAGCACTAGGACACTGAACTACTGACGTGGTCAAATTTCGACTGTACTTGATATAAGTTTCTCCAAATACTTCGGCAAAATGAAAAATTCGCCATGCAATTAGTTTGGTGGCCGTCCCGGTGGCGCAGTGGTCTAAGGCGATGGCCTCTGATCATTCGTCCAAAAGGGGTCCGGGTTCGAATCCCGGTGGCGCAGTGGTCTAAGGCGCTGGCCTCTAATCATTTGTCCGTAAGGGGTCCGGGTTCGAATCCCGGGCAGGCATGGATGCTGTGTTTGTCTTACGGCACTGGCTCTCTCCCTTCCCTGGAACCAGTGACCCTAAATTAGGGACGGGCGACTGCTTATAGCCCATTGAGTTGCTCACGGTGGTCGTTAAACCTTCAATAAAAAAAATCAGTTTGGTGTGCAGCTTGATTTTAATTCGGCACATATAGAAGGTAAAGCATTTCGCTTTTGCTAATATGTTCTCGCCATCATAATTCTACTTTGTCAATACAAATTATCAACATTCTACAAGATATATCCTTTTAAGACACAAATTTTCATATGCAATACAAACATGTTGTCTTGTTTATTATTCATTCAAACACGTTACTAGGTTAGTAGCATTTCATTTGAAGGATTTCAAATGCAAGGCACAAACGTTTATACTAACTTCAACTTGTGAAAAACAGCTGGAACTTTGGAAACGACACTGCAGGTCGCAACAATATAAATTGTTCTTCTTCACGGAATTCTCCATTATACTACTCTATAATTCCAGAATGAATGCAAAAATATCCCAAAACAAGCCAACCGAACCTAAGAAACGATCTAACAACAGCTAAGAATGTTATCCGTACTACAGTAATTCTTCCTTTCGCCGCTAGAGGGAGAGCGTACCGCTGAGATTGCCAATATGTTCTGGCCATCATAATTCTACTTTGTCAATACAAATTACCAACGTTCTACAAGATATGTCCTTTTAAGACACAAATTTTCATGTGTAATATCACACTTATTGAAGCAATGTAGTTTTGTGACAAAAAGATTTGCATATTTATTTGAGTACCTATATGTCTCCAAATGAACTGCTGATTGCCGCCCCGGTGGCGCAGTGGTCTAAGGCGCTGGCCTTTGATCATTCGTCCGTAAGGGGTCCGGGTTCGAATCCCGGTCTGGCATGGATGTTGTGTTTGTCTTACGGCACTGGCTCTCTCCCTTCCCTGGAACCAGTGACCCTAAATTAGGGACGGGCGACTGCTTATAGCCCATTGAGTTGCTCACGGTGGTCGTTAAACCTCCAATCAAAAAAAAAAAAAAAAAAAAGAACTGCTGATTTGGGGATGCCACGCCCTTTTGTCCTCAAATCAATGTTCCAATATCTGGTCACCTTATAGATAGGGGACATTTCCGTGGAGCAGGGCAGGCCATGGAAGTGTCTGGAAATGATGTAGGTAGTCCTGGGCAACCCGCACCGTGTGCGGGCAGGCATTATCCTGCTTTTTTTTTTTTTTTTTTTTTTGATTGGAGGTTTAACGACCACCGTGAGCAACTCAATGGGCTATAAGCAGTCGCCCGTCCCGAATTTAGGGTCACTGGTTCCAGGGAAGGGAGAGAGCCAGTGCCGTAAGACAAACACAACATCCATGCCTCACCGGGATTCGAACCCGGACCCCGTTCGGACGAATGATCAGAGGCCATCGCTTAGACCACCGCGCCACCGGGGCGGCATTATCCTGCTGGTAAAGCGCACCTGGAATCCCGTCCAGGAACGGGAACACATGGGGCTGTAAGATCTCATCCACATACCACGACTAGAGCTGATGTGCTATTATAGGAAATGGCTCCCAGACCATAATGCCTGCAGTGGGGAAGGTGTAGCGCTCGATAGCGAGGTCGGGATTGCGCCGTTAACCCGGGGACCTCCACACCCGGACACCTACTGTCCCCAAAACGAAGCGGCACTCATCGCTAAACTCCACACGTCACCAGTCTGTGGCGCTCCACATCGCTCTGGCCTGGCACCACTGCACACGAAGCCAGCGATTTTTTTGATTGGAGGTTTAACGACCACCGTGAGCAACTCAATGGGCTATAAGCAGTCGCCCGTTCCTAATTTAGGGTCACTGGTTTCAGGGAAGGGAGAGAGCCAGTGCCGTAAGACAAACACAACATCCATGCCTCACCGGGATTCGAACCCGGACCCCTTTTGGACGAATGATCAGAGGTCATTGCCTTAGACCACTGCGCCACCGGGACGGCGGAGCCAGCGATGTTCCGGTGTTAATGGCAGCACACATAAGGGGTGCTGGGATCACAGATTCGCTTCCTCAAGGCGTCGGGAAATGGTTTACAGGCACTCCAACATCTGCCTGTATAGTGGACAGGGTCCCAGTGGGATCCGTTCGTGCCTGGCGCACGATCCGCCGATCCACTCAAACGGTGGTCCTCCTGATTTGTCCGGAGCCGCTCCGTCATGCCATCATGCGTCCAATGCTTCCAACACAGTCGGACGGTATGGTCAGAACGATCCACATGGCGAGCTATACGGCATGCAGACCACCCCGCGGTTTTCAGCCCGATAAGCAGGCCTCTCTAAAAGTCCGTACGTTGAGTAAATCAACGTCTCTGGTGTCTACCTGGCATTCTTGTCACACTGCACTCTTGCTTGTGTCGGCCGGTGCTTTTCGCTTTCACGAGGAAAAGCACCGGTCGACACAAGCAAGAGTGCAGTCAGTGTGACAAGAATGGGCGAGCTATACGGCGCGCAGACCACATTGCGGTTTTCAGCCCGATGATCAGGCCTCTCTCTAAGTCCGTATGTTGAGTAAATCAACGCCTCTGGCGTCTACCCAGCATTCTTGTCACACTACACTCTTGCTTGTGTCGGCTGGTTCTTTTCGCTTTCACGGGGCATCGTCTACACGCCGTTTATTTTTTATTTGATTGGAGGTTTAACGACCACCGTGAGCAACTCAATGGGCTATAAGCAGTCGCCCGTCCCTAATTTAGGGTCACTGGTTCCAGGGAAGGGAGAGAGCCAGTGCCGTAAGACAAACACAGCATCCATGCCTCACCGGAATTCGAACCCGGACCCCGTTCGGACGAATGATCAGAGGCCATCGCTTAGACCACTGCGCCACCGGAGCGGCACACGCCGTTTATAAGGCTGCCGGTTTGTGTTTCCAGTGCCGCGACAAGGGTGTGGACACGTGCACTTGCACCAAATGTGGATCATTTGCATACCAGCACACACTCTATCTGCAAAGTTTCGCGGTTGTAGCATGTTTTCTTTTAGGTGCACAAATTTCATTATCCACGAGTGTAGAATCGAAGAAGCATCAACATTCCAAGGAATGATTTTCCCTCATATCAGGTGGTAATCTTTTGTTTTTTTCTGGTAGACAGTATTTTTAATTTTTCCATCAGCAAATAATTGTTTATTAATTCTTTTTTTATAATAGTTGTTGCGAAAGACTGGAATTTGTAGGCATGTTAAATACCCAAATTTGCTGCTGAGGACTGGATAACAGAAAATAATGGCATTTCTTTTTTTTTTTTCTTGGTTACCGAAAACTACTTTTAGAGGATGGCATCTATGCGGTCGTACATCAGAATAGGAACAATTACACTTTCACATATGACCATTCGGAACTTAACCCATCATTCTTGTGAAATCCTGTTAAAGCACCTATGACTTTCAAAGCAGAATTCATTCGCCTACAGGTTTCACTATCAGATGTATCAAGTAATCCCAAAAATACTGTTGTTTTTTCAGCGTGTGAAGAAAAGAAAGAAAAACGTACCTGGAACAGATGTTTTTAATCCATACAATAAGTGCCCCAGGTAGTTACAACCTTCTCCCATCCATCGACAAGGTTTTGAATCCCAGACTTGTAGAATTCCATGGGTTTTGATGCAAAAAAGGCAGAAAGGGTTCACGTACCTCCTCCATATTACGAAGTGTAGTCCCAGCAAGATGGTTTTCCAGGCTGCGGAAGAGGTGGTAGTCGGATGGGGTGATGTAAGGGGAATATGCTGGATGCGGAAGTTTTTCCATCCGTAGTCCTGCAACGTGGCACTGGTTATTTCCGCTGTCTGTGGTTTTGCGTTGTCCTGCTGCAGCAGCACACCTTTATGATTCACGAGTGCTGGACGTTTATCCTGCAAAGCAGTGTGTAGACGCTGCAGCTGCTGACAGTAGACTTCCCCTGTAATGGCTTTGTTGGGTGGCAGCAGCTCGTAATGGATTATGCCTTGCATATCCCACCACACAGACATCAAAACCTTTTGTGGGAAACGTCCTGGTTTCGCCACTGCTGCAGGCACATTCCCTTTGGGAAGCCACTGCCATTAATGCTTAATTTTGTGAAACAATCCATTTTTCATCGCCCATGAGAATTCTGTGTAAAAACGGCTCCATTTTTTCACGGGAGAGCAAAGAAGTGCAAATGTCCACATGCTGTTGTGGAATGAGTTAATGGGGTACCCACTTATCCAGTTTTGGCACGTAACCAAGGTCCTGCAGATGCCGGTGAACAGTGGAATGAATGGGTTGGTTGGTTGGTTGTTTGGAGGTTTAACGACCACCGTGAGCAACTCAATGGGCTATAAGCAGTCGCCCGTCCCTAATTTAGGGTCACTGGCTCCAGGGAAGGGAGAGAGCCAGTGCCTTAAGACAAACACAACATCCATGCCTCACCGGGATTCGAACCCGGACCCCTTACGGACGAATGATCAGAGACCAGCGCCTTAGACCACTGCGCCACCGGGGTGGCAATGAATGGGTTGAATGAACAAGTGTGGCCAATTCCTCGACTGTTGCCTGAGGATTTCCCTCAACAGCAGCTTTCAGCACGTTGTTATCCAGCTCAACAGGCCGTCCAGGTCGCTGCATATCTTTGAGGCTGCTGCCCCCCACCGTCAAAATTTCTGGAACCAGCGTTGACATTTCCTGACGTCAAGGGCACCCGTCCCATATACGGCATTGATGTTTCGTGTTGCTACCGTCTCTGAATGTCGATGGTAGAACTCATACAGCATAATGTGCCTAATGTGGTCTTCTGACACTGCCGTTTCCTATGCGGTTTAAGTACACAACAACTGCACTTAGAACTCCCATTTACGGTCTCAAGTGACTTGAAGGTCTGCTCGCGTGAGCCCTCTTATACTCACCGTGGTCGACGTCATAGTCTGGGCACCAGGGGGCTCACTACTGTTGGGCTTGCGCAAAACGACATTACTTCTGGGATGACCTGATATTTTCTCTGTCTTCCTAAATATACAAATTTATTCACCTGGTCTATCTTTGTGCCATTTAGACTGATTCAATACTAACTGTTCCTTTGCTCAAAGCCATAATTTTGGGTTTTCCCTTATTTATAAAGGTGTAGTTTTTAAGCAAAGAACTATTAGTACTAAAACTTGCTGCTATGCTTTTTTCATATTTGATTTTCAGTGAAATATAGGTTATATATGTCAGCAACTAGCAACTGTATTTCATGAACATTTTTCTAGGCTGTTTTTAAAGCGTCACCTACATAAAATAACTTTCTGCATTTTTAGGTGATAAATTTATCTCAGTAAAATTATTTACATTTAACTGTAATCTATGTCTACCCAATCAAATACAAAACAGTATGCATAAAATCAGTAATGCAATTTATTATGATTTTACATGCACAAAAAACATTTCAAAAACTATACAAATGTGTACTTGCAGGCAATTATGTTACATTTTGTTTCTTGTTCAACCACTATACAACAGAATACATGAAAGAAACAAATTAGTACTGTTCATGATGATCAGTTTTCAAAAATGTGATCAAATAAAGTGGTTGCTATTTTTTATAAATAAATAACGTTTGTTTTCAGAATAATGACATTTCTGAAGATATGATACTTAATAGAACCTCTCTTTTGTTTATCTAAATACAACTGCAAATAAAAAATCTTTGCCATTTTTTTGACATTAATTGACCATATATTAGGTTGATGCATAAGTTCATGCCATTTTATTTCATGAGTGCTTTCCAGGTCAATAGTGATGGTGCAGATGGTCAGTTGTATATCAAAATGTAGCCAGTAATATCATGTATCTAGATCATATTGCATTGCGTGATTGTGGCTAATGGTTTTTTGGTTTGCAGGTCCGGAAGTATGGAGCGTCAAGTAGAGAGGAATGAACATTTCTGACATCTGCTCCTCTACGAGTTTAACGAGGGATCCACAGCCATTGAGGCTACTCGAAAAATTTGTGCTGCATATGAGGAGAATGTTATCGCTCCGACGACAGCCCGCAAATGGTTTCAGCAGTTCCCAGGTGGCAATTTTGACCTCCACGACTCTCCGCGCTCAGGTCGTCCATCTCACTTCGATGAGGATTGTTTGAACCATCTTATCCTCTTGGATCTGTGTCAAACAACAGGCACATTGGCCACCGAGATGGACTGTGATCAGACCACAGTAGTGTGACACCTGGAACATATGGGAAAGGTCCAGAAATCGGGGTCTTGGGTGCTTCAAACTCTCACCGAGGACAACAAGAATCAGTGTGTTGCCATATGTGGTTCCTTGCTCGCCTGTTGTCGCAAATGTTCTCAGTAACACAAACCCTTTCTGTCATGCATTGCTACCGGAGATGAAAAGTGGTGCCTCCATGTGAATTTCAGGCATCGGAGGGAATGGTTAAGCCCAAACAAGATACCAACACCATGTCGAAAACATGACCTTCGTCCTGGGGAGGTCATGTTGTGTGTCTGGTGGAATATGGAAGGCATTATTCACTGGGAAATGCCACTGAGGAATAGGACCATCAACGCTGCACTCTATTGTGAGCAACTCTGCCATGTGGAGGGAGCAATTTGGCAGAAATGGCCACATCAGTGCCATGGTGCCCTTCTCCAACATGATAATGCAAACATGACCAAAATGGCCGTTCAGGACATGAAATGGGAGATCCTTCCACATCTGGCCTATTCCCCAGATGTCGCCCATTCAGACTATAACTTGTTCCGATCTCTGTCAAATGCACTCCGTGGCAGAACGTTCAACAATGATGTTGATCTCCAGAACTTCCTTGATGATTTCTTTGCAGCAAAACCTGCACGTTTTTTCAAGAATGGCATTGCAGGCCTATCCAGACATTGGACACCATCGTAAACAATGGGAGGTGGGGAATACACAGTTGATCGTTTTCCTTTCTGATGCAATACATTCCTGTGGTGCGGTGAAAACAATGGCACGAACTTATGCATCAATCCAATATTTAATTGACGCCAGAACTTTCCCTCTCCATCGCCATTTTTTGCTCCCCGTAAAGTCATTTCTTTCTGCACAGCAAGCATGCAACAGCGTTTCTGAACATTAATTTCCATTAAAACAAGTGCTTTCAGCATAAGAATTTCGTTTTTGATATTTCTTTAAATGCTTAGGTTGTTATTTGAGAGATTCCTTTTCGAGAAGCAGCTTCCATTTGATCTCTGTTACGCATTTGATCTCTGGATGCATAACAGAGATCAAATGGAAGCTGCTTCTCGAAAAGGAATCTCTCAAATAAAAATCTAAGCATTTAAAGAAATATCAAAAGCGAAATTCAATTTAAATACTGACAGTGCTTGTGTATTATTATTGGTCAGCCTATAGCAAGAAGTGACAAAGAAGTGGGAAAACACATGTTCTTTTGAAACTGAACAATTTGTGCTTCCGAAAGTGCACTTCCAAGAAATTCAATAAATAAGGATTTCTGTAAACATTATGTATTTACCATGGTAATCTGCACTTAGTGATCACTGAAATATGGCCACCCTATCAAAAGAAGATGTGACCCACTGACCACGCGATTTCCGATAGGGTGCGATTAGTTGACCGATGCACCATATATAAGATTCAAATGGAGCAGTAGGTAGTGACATTTGGAGCTTGATGGGTAAACAGAAGGATTTATCAGACTTTGAGAAAGAACAGATTGTGGGAGCTTGGAAAGTGGAAACCTAGATATCACAAACAGTTTTTTTTTTTTTTTTGATTGGAGGTTTAACGACCACCGTGAGCAACTCAATGGGCTATAAGCAGTCGCCCGTCCCTAATTTAGGGTCACTGGTTCCAGGGAAGGGAGAGAGCCAGTGCCGTAAGACAAACACAACATCCATGCCTCACCGGGATTCGAACCCGGACCCCTTACGGACGAATGATCAGAGGGCAGCGCCTTAGACCACTGCGCCACAAACGGCTTTACTGATGGGTTGTTTGCAAGCCACTGTAGTTAAAGTGTATCACGACTAGCAGAAAAATGAACAAACAATGACCCAGAGGTAAAACTGAACACGAAAGTGAAAGCTTGATGTGAGTGATGGGTCCAACGACACACGTAGGCCAACAGACACAACACTGTTACCCAATACAATAGAGGTCATCAACACAAAAGACCTGCCTGGAGCAAAGATCATACAAGTTGGACGTCGAACGACTAGGAAAAAGTGTGCTGGTGTGAAGAGTTGGTATTTTTTTACTCCACTCGGCTCGATCCATCCTTCATGGTCTCCACAGTGCAAGCTAGTTGTATGGTGTGGGGCATGTTTACTAGGAACTTGGATCCCTGGTGAATGAGGAACAGCTTATGACTGGTGCCCACTGTCGTGAAGTTCAGGAATGGTTTAAGGAACACAGTCCAGACTTCCGGCGCATCAATTGGTCTCCGAAATCCCCCGATATCAATGCCATAGAGCTCTTGTGAGGCACTATGGAACAGCTAATCAGGTGTCTGGATATACCAATCAGCCTCATACCTGCATTGAAGTCTGCATTACACACAGCTTGGTTGGGCATACCTCCTAACTACTACTGGCATCTTGTTGAATCAATGCCACGTTGGATATCTGCTGTACTGAGGGTGAAAGGAGGACCTACGAAGTATTAGGTACGTGGTCATAATTTAGCGATCACTCTAGTGTATGTTGAATCAATGCAATATTGGATATCTGCTGTACTGAGGGTGAAAGCAGGACCTACGAAGTATTAGGTAGGTGGTCATAATTTAGCGATCACTCAGTGTATGTTGAATCAATGCAACGTTGGATATCTGCTGTACTGAGGGTGAAAGGAGGACCTATGAAGTATTAGGCACGTGGTCATAATTCAGCGATCACTCAATGTATGTTGAATCAATGCCACGTTGGATATCTGCTGTACTGAGGGTGAAAGGAGGACCTACGAAGTATTAGGTACGTGGTCATAATTTAGCGATCACTCTAGTGTATGTTGAATCAATGCAATATTGGATATCTGCTGTACTGAGGGTGAAAGCAGGACCTACGAAGTATTAGGTAGGTGGTCATAATTTAGCGATCACTCAGTGTATGTTGAATCAATGCAACGTTGGATATCTGCTGTACTGAGGGTGAAAGGAGGACCTATGAAGTATTAGGCACGTGGTCATAATTCAGCGATCACTCAATGTATGTTGAATCAATGCCACGTTGGATATCTGCTGTACTGAGGGTGAAAGGAGGACCTATGAAGTATTAGGCACGTGGTCATAATTCAGCGATCACTCAATGTATGTTGAATCAATGCCACGTTGGATATCTGCTGTACTGAGGGTGAAAGGAGGACCTATGAAGTATTAGGCACGTGGTCATAATTCAGCGATCACTCAATGTATGTTGAATCAATGCCACGCTGGATATCTGCTGTACTGAGGGTGAAAGGAGGACCTATGAAGTATTAGGCACGTGGTCATAATTCAGCGATCACTCAATGTATGTTGAATCAATGCCACGTTGGATATCTGCTGTACTGAGGGTGAAAGGAGGACCTATGAAGTATTAGGCACGTGGTCATAATTCAGCGATCACTCAATGTATGTTGAATCAATGCCACGTTGGATATCTGCTGTACTGAGGGTGAAAGCAGGACCTACGAAGTATTAGGTAGGTGGTCATAATTTAGCGATCACTCAGTGTATGTTGAATCAATGCAACGTTGGATATCTGCTGTACTGAGGGTGAAAAGAGGACCTATGAAGTATTAAGTAGGTGGTCATAATTCAGCAATCACTCAGTGTATAATGGTGGAAAGTGGGTACTTAACAGTGTCTTCTAAATTTTACCATCTATCTCAAATACTTGATATTTTCTTCTGGAACTAGTTTACAGTTGGTCAATTATAACAGGAATTAATGGCTGCAATGAATATTTATAAGACATGGGCTCAAACTTAAAATGATGTATGGTATTTACAATGGTCTTCAATTCAGGACGATTCGGAATACCTCACCAGCTTAGAATCAATTTAGTTTTCCATTACAAATTCTCAGTAGTGAAGTCTATTTCCCTAGGAGGTTTTTCATTTCCTCTGTTTCCATCTGTAATGCTTCAGAAACATATTGTTCCAATAGTTCCTTCTTCTTCCTTTCAACTAATGCTTCTTCTACCTGTAATTATATGAAAGAGAAGCATAGAAGCATTTGTCAATCAAAAATCAAGAAATGATATCTTGAAAACTATGAGACCAAATTTATTGAAAGTTTCCAAGACAATATTCAAATAAGTATTATGCATAAGGCCAGGCAACTGTGAGGAAAACTGACTCACATATCCCCATAAAACATAAATAATTTTTTTGAGGGGTACTAAATTTATTTACCGTAATTTCCGTCATATCATCCGCATCGGCGTATAATCCGCAGATCGCGAAATTCGCATAAAAACAAAAATTTCCTTCGTATAATACCCACTGGCGTATAGTCCGCAGACTGTGACATTCAGGAAAAAAATCACCGTATGATCCTCATAGCATAGATGTTGAACTGGAAGTGGAATTTTCGGCAGAAAAGTCAGTCACATGAGTCCGAAGAAGTAAGAGCAAAAAAAACAACAACAAAAAAAAAACGATTTTATTAAATGAAGAAATTAATTTTTAAAGGTTACTTTTTCATATTTTTATCTCCGGACAGATAAAGGGTGTGTCATCCATAGATCACGGCGATGCAGCTCCAGAGTATTGCATTACACCTTGCCAATGACAAAAGGCTGACACAGAACAAGTCATAGAAATACTGAATGTACTCTCGTATGAGTCGAAAGTTTTTGGAGGAAATCCTGCTTTCAGAGTTGGGGGATCGGCTTATACGTGGGCCAATAAAAAACTTCCGTGAATTCTCCCATAGAATTTATTGACGGATTTGTTTATGTTTTAGATCGCGGCACAGAGGCTTTACGCATGTTACTGCACGATTGTGTTCTGACCTCAAAACTATTGTGCAGTGACACGATCATATCCCCAATTCTGTCCACCACTTTAAGTTTAAATTCGGCAGTGTAACTGAAACGTTTCCTTTTCAAAAACATCATGAATAGCAATGAAGGAAAATAGCAGCAACGACGGTCAAAACGGCGAAAGACGAACTAAACACAAGGCAGCGCACACGAGATCCAAAAGGAGGAAAGCATAGGTTCCTGCAGCAAGAGCTGTGCGTACTTCTTTGGCTTTTTGCCAAAAACACGGCACGACAATCAGAGCTGTCCTCAACGATAACAAAATGACCCCTGCCGTCCCTCCCCACAACTTTCGTGATCTTTTGTTACGACATTCCTCCCTCTTCCTCCCCAACCTCCCTGCTCCATACAAACTCCCGAACTGAAGAAAATTCTTCCGAGGGAGTTCCTTTTCCAATTATACCCCCTTCTTTATTGCGCTGCAGATTTTTTTTTTTTTTAAATTCGTAGGGTCATAATTTTTCTTTTAATCGCCGCATTATCCACATCAGCGTATAATCCGTAGAACCTATATTTTTAACTTTTTTAGCAGATAATCCGCGGATTATATGACGAAAATTACGGTACTATTGTTAATCAATAAAGAGTGCAAAAGGATTAAGTTGCTAAAAGGTGGTTAAAAGTCATATGCAAAAAATCAACTTTCATAAATTGTTGGTGCTCGTGGATTTTATTATTCGTTTCGGTGAGTAAACAACCCACAAAAAATTATAAACAAATTGGATTATATTTAGGACTGCCTCATCAAGGTTGAAGCTTTGCATATACTGGGTGTTTCAAAAAGAATGATCCAATTTTAAAGTAGTATATTTAATAAGGCAAATGTGGGATACTTACAAAACAAAGAGCCAAGTATGAAGGAAGGTCTAAAGTTTCACTCACCACAATTACAAATGCTCAATGTGCCCTCCACCTGCTGCATGGACAACATCACAAGCCGATAGATGAATTCATCCCAAACGCGTCGGAGAGTGTCTTCAGTCACAGAATTTACTGCAGCCGTGATTCTCATTCGGAGCTCATCCAAGTTAGCAGGTAAAGGGGGAACATAAACACGGTCTTTTACGTATCCCCATAAAAAAAAAAAGTCACATGGTGTGATCTCTGGAGATCTCGGAGGCCAGACATAACATAAATTAGAGCACACAAAACGCCTTCTGTTGCCTCGACGTCATCTTCTCACTCAGCAGCTGTTTGGATGCTCGTGCTGTCATCTAGCAGTAGTCATAACAAACTGTGGGCCACGCCCGTAGACATGATACGAGTCGCATTCATCGGCGGTTTGTGGTCATCGAGATATCCACTTTTCAAATCGGGACATTCTTTATGAAATACCCCGTATATTGGGTTAGTGCGAATGAAATGCCTGGCAAAGAAACACCACACGTGGACGGCGAGAACGGAAAAGTAGACAACTTATCTAGGCAAAATAATCCCCCTTGGCATTGACACATAGTTGCCATCTGTCCAGCAAGGCCATGATCCCGGAATGAAAAGAGCCTTGTGGCTGGGAACCAAAGAAGTCATCAACTGCACGTTGAACCGCATTGTCTGTCATGAACAGTTTCCTGAACAGGAAGTGATCTAGGGGACGAAACAGATGATAGTCTGTCAGAGACAAGTCCGGGGAATAGGCACGATGAGGTAGGGCTTCATAGTCCAAGGCACTTAGTGTCAGCATCGTTCGTTGTGCAACATGAGGGCGGGCGCTATCCTGGAGCAGAAGAACACCATGTCTGTTGACCAAAGCCAGTTGTTTCTGCAGCAATTTCTTGTGCATCTGGTGTAATTCAGCACAATGACGTTCTGCAGTGATGGTCTGGCCTCTTGCCAAGAAACTCCAATGAATTATCCCCGCTGTGGACCACCAGACAAGGAGCATCATCTTCTTGGTGTGTAGGGGTGGCTTAGCATGCCGTCCAGCAGGCTGGGCCTTGCTTAACCATTGTGCAAATCATTTCTGATTATCATAAAGGACCCACTTCTCATTGTAGGTGATGATTCGATGCAGTAGAGGTTCCTGTTTATTCCTGGCAAGCAGCGACGTGCAGACTTCCAAATGCCTAGTCATGTTGGCAGTTGTCAACTCATGCGGCAGCTACATGCCCAGCTTTTTGACCTTACCCAGAGCAACCAGACGCTGAACAACTGCTGTGTGGTGGACCACAGGGGCAACCGGGGCGGTCGTCCTGGGCCCCGCACCTTTAGGGGGCCTCGCAGTTTAGAAAACAAAAGAATTTTCGGTAAAAAAAAATTTAACCACATTTTTTTTGTAACTTTTGGGTAAAAATATATTTCTGAAGTTTTTTTTTTTTGTTTGTTTCCAATCTTCCCATTTTTGAATACATTATTCCCCCTGTTCGTCGTACAGACACTGTGATTTGCAGATTCGAAATGATTTTTGTAACCACCTTAATCTTTTCCGCATTCATGAAATAGCAAATTAAATTTCATCATTTTGTGGTACATATGTAGTTTTCTACTAATTCGTTAATGCTCTAGAAGTTTCTAATTGATTTCTTTCCCATATCTCTCATGGTTTCTGAGATAGGAGTGCTAACTTCCACATTTTGCCACTAGGGGCGCTGCAGTCACTCTCATTCGATAGCGCATGGTTGTTTTACTATACCATACCTTACTTCCATAGGTGTAGCTGTCTTTGTTCCCAAGTTATTGAGGTGATTTAGGACTTTAGGAATCGCCCTGTGTACTCTCACGGACAATGAAATTTGCACACCCAGAAGGAAGCATCGGATTGAACTGAAATCTTATGGACGTAATGATATAGATGAATGATACACATGATGGCAAAAACAGAGCTGCAGGACAATTACAGAGGGATCTGTGTCCCGCAGTCTGGTCATCTTCAATAGCGTGCCGCACCGCCTCGTGCAGCGATACATGCTGCAATACGGTCCGGCATGGAGGCGAACCCATGCCTGATGTTGTTCTGTGGCAGACTGGTCCCACACGTGTTGGACGGTGTGCTCCAAATCACGGATAGTGCTGCACGGTGGCAGCTGGTGTCTCAACTGGTCCCACACATGCTCGATAGTGGATATGTCCAGGAAGCGGGCATGCAATGGAAGTGTCTGGACACGATGTAGGCAGTCCTGGGCAACCGGAGCCATGTGCGGGTGGGCATTATCCTGCTGGTATAGCTCACCTGGAATCCCAGCAAGGAATAGGAGCACATGGGGCCGTAGGATATCGTGCACATACTGCTGGCCCATCAATGATCCACGTACCACTACTAGAGCTGACCGCCATCATAGGCTATGGCTCCCCAGACCATAATGCCTGCAGTCGGAGAGGTGTGGCGCTTGATAGAGATTGGGATTGTGCCGTTGACCTGAGGACCTCCACACCTGGACACGATGATCATCTGTCCCCAAAACAAAGCAGCACTCATCGCTAAACACCACACATCGTCAGTCTGTGGAGTTCCACGTTGCTCTGGCCTGGCACCACTGCACACGAAGCCGGCGATGTTCTGGTGTTAATGGCAGCACGCGTAAGGGGCGCTGGGGTCGCAGATTCGCTTCCACGAGGCATCCGGAAATGGTTCGTGAGCACACAGGAGCCACTACATCTGCCTGTATAGTGGACCGAGTCCCAATGGGATCCGTTCGTTCCTCTCTATTGGTGGTCCTCCTGGTCGGTCCAGAGCCGCTCTGCTGTGTGGCAGTGCTGTCACGTGTCCACTGCTCCCAACACAGTCAGATGGTCCTCCTGGTCTGTCCAGAGCCGCTCTGCTGTGTGGCAGTGCTGTCACGTGCCCACTGCTCCCAACACAGTCAGATGGTCCTCCTGGTCTGTCCAGAGCCGCTCTGCTGTGTGGCAGTGCTGTCACGTGCCCACTGCTCCCAACACAGTCAGATGGTCCTCCTGGTCTGTCCAGAGCCGCTCTGCTGTGTGGCAGTGCTGTCACGTGCCCACTGCTCCCAACACAGTCAGATGGTCCTCCTGGTCTGTCCAGAGCCGCTCTGCTGTGTGGCAGTGCTGTCACGTGCCCACTGCTCCCAACACAGTCAGATGGTCCTCCTGGTCTGTCCAGAGCCGCTCTGCTGTGTGGCAGTGCTGTCACGTGCCCACTGCTCCCAACACAGTCAGATGGTCCTCCTGGTCTGTCCAGAGCCGCTCTGCTGTGTGGCAGTGCTGTCACGTGTCCACTGCTCCCAACACAGTCAGATGGTCCTCCTGGTCTGTCCAGAGCCGCTCTGCTGTGTGGCAGTGCTGTCACGTGTCCACTGCTCCCAACACAGTCAGATGGTCCTCCTGGTCTGTCCAGAGCCGCTCTGCTGTGTGGCAGTGCTGTCACGTGTCCACTGCTCCCAACACAGTCAGATGGTCCTCCTGGTCTGTCCAGAGCCGCTCTGCTGTGTGGCAGTGCTGTCACGTGCCCACTGCTCCCAACACAGTCAGATGGTCCTCCTGGTCTGTCCAGAGCCGCTCTGCTGTGTGGCAGTGCTGTCACGTGTCCACTGCTCCCAACACAGTCAGATGGTCCTCCTGGTCTGTCCAGAGCCGCTCTGCTGTGTGGCAGTGCTGTCACGTGTCCACTGCTCCCAACACAGTCAGATGGTCCTCCTGGTCTGTCCAGAGCCGCTCTGCTGTGTGGCAGTGCTGTCACGTGTCCACTGCTCCCAACACAGTCAGATGGTCCTCCTGGTCTGTCCAGAGCCGCTCTGCTGTGTGGCAGTGCTGTCACGTGTCCACTGCTCCCAACACAGTCAGATGGTCCTCCTGGTCTGTCCAGAGCCGCTCTGCTGTGTGGCAGTGCTGTCACGTGTCCACTGCTCCCAACACAGTCAGATGGTCCTCCTGGTCTGTCCAGAGCCGCTCTGCTGTGTGGCAGTGCTGTCACGTGTCCACTGCTCCCAACACAGTCAGATGGTCCTCCTGGTCTGTCCAGAGCCGCTCTGCTGTGTGGCAGTGCTGTCACGTGTCCACTGCTCCGAACACAGTCAGATGATCCTTCTGGTCGGTCCAGAGCCGCTCTGCTGTGTGGCAGTGCTGTCACGTGTCCACTGCTCCCAACACAGTCAGATGGTCCTCCTGGTCTGTCCAGAGCCGCTCTGCTGTGTGGCAGTGCTGTCACGTGTCCACTGCTCCTAACACAGTCAGATGATCCTTCTGGTCGGTCCAGAGCCGATCTGCTGTGTGGCAGTGCTGTCACGTGTCCACTGCTCCTAACACAGTCAGATGATCCTTCTGGTCGGTCCAGAGCCGATCTGCTGTGTGGCAGTGCTGTCACGTGCCCACTGCTCCTAACACAGTCAGATGGTCCTCCTGGTCTGTCCAGAGCCGCTCTGCTGTGTGGCAGTGCTGTCACGTGCCCACTGCTCCTAACACAGTCAGATGATCCTCCTGGTCTGTCCAGAGCCGCTCTGCTGTGTGGCAGTGCTGTCACGTGTCCACTGCTCCCAACACAGTCAGATGGTCCTCCTGGTCTGTCCAGAGCCGCTCTGCTGTGTGGCAGTGCTGTCACGTGTCCACTGCTCCTAACACAGTCAGATGGTCCTCCTGGTCTGTCCAGAGCCGCTCTGCTGTGTGGCAGTGCTGTCACGTGTCCAGTGCTCCGAACACAGTCAGATGGTCCTCCTGGTCTGTCCAGAGCCGCTCTGCTGTGTGGCAGTGCTGTCACGTGTCCACTGCTCCCAACACAGTCAGATGGTCCTCCTGGTCTGTCCAGAGCCGCTCTGCTGTGTGGCAGTGCTGTCACGTGTCCACTGCTCCTAACACAGTCAGATGGTCCTCCTGGTCTGTCCAGAGCCGCTCTGCTGTGTGGCAGTGCTGTCACGTGTCCAGTGCTCCTAACACAGTCAGATGGTCCTCTTGGTCTGTCCAGAGCCGCTCTGCTGTGTGGCAGTGCTGTCACGTGTCCAGTGCTCCTAACACAGTCAGATGGTGGGCGATTCAGCGCACAGACCACCCTGCGGTTTTCAGCCCGATGATCAGGCCTCTCTCAAAGTCCATAAGTTGCGTAAATCGACGTCTCTGGCGTCTACTAGGCATTCTTGTCACTCTGTATTCTTGCTTGTGTCGGCCGGTGCTTTTCACTTTCACGGGACATCGACTACACACTGGTTTATAAGGCTACCGGTCCATGCTTGCAGGGCCATCATAGGGTGTGCGGTCATACACAATCACACCAAATGTGGATCATTTGCATACTAGCATGCACTCTAGCTATTTGCAAAGTTTCGCGGTTGTAGCATGTTTTCTTCTAGGTGCACAAATTTCATTGTTTGTGAGTGTATACATATATATTTTTATTAAACAAGCCTTCACTGCACGATAACTATATTTATTAATACTGCCTGTACTTAAAAGATCTTTCAAAGCACCAAGTGCTTCATCGTCAGGTATTTCAATAAACATAAACATGATGTGGCGGTGCGAGCCGTCAATGCCCGCCGCACAACATACCGGTCCTCTCGTTTGGTGGTGTGCCGCGGCTGCGTCAATCGCGCACGTCCGTCCGTCCGTCCCTCCTGCACCCACCGAATCCATATTCGCCTCACTGTGGCTGGATGTCGTCCCACACGGGCGCCAATGTCTCGGTATGATAAACCGCTGTCGCGATAAGCCATTATTCGTCCTCTGTCGAACTCCAAAATGTGCTAGAATGACTGCCGTATTCTGCGACGAGGCATCAGGAAGCTTTCCACGCACAGGTCCGGCAGCACAACACACTTCCACTACTTACACGCCACCTTCCGTGCACTCTTCTTATAGTGCTTCTTGGTGGCGTGCCGGGTGCACATGATTTGCATATGCCCTGCAATGCTAATCGTTTGCATGTCCTCTCGCGGGCGACGCATGCTGCGAAGTTCAGGCCAATCGGATGCTTCTTTCTTGGTGTAGCATTTTGGGTGACTAGCAATGTATATACGATTATGAAAAAAATCTTCATTTTTTTAAAGTTTTGGAAGACGAAATACCATTCCCAGATGGAAAATGACCTCTCCCTCCTACCATTAATCCCCCAAAATGTCTTTTCATTTCTGCATCGATCTTGAGAATTTTCCAAATGATGACAAAAAAAGGCGAATTTCACAATACATCAACACTACAGATGTTTGCCATAAATAATTCAAACCGATTTTACCATTTGTCGAGTGGGAACTGGAACGTGAGCTATAAATCTTGGATGATCACTCTCATTTTCAGCATCTGATGCCATTTCATCATCACTCTATAAAAAACAACAACATATAAACAAATAATGCACACATAAAATCATATGTACACAATATAATTTCTTAGCATGCTATAGTTACATAAAGAAATTAGAAACTCAGAAGTACTTTCAACCTCCATGAGGTCTTGGTTACCTGTACACTACACAAACAGGGCAAGACTGATTGCTAGATTTTCATTTCCAAGTTCTTCATTTTGGACGTTGCCAAATGATAGGCGTAACTTCCAAATGATGGGGATAAAATACAGACTGTCAGTATTGCAGTTCGATGAGGTATATCATACATGCTCTATCAGGTTAAGAAAGTTGAATTTCTTGACCTTTCCTTGACTTTCTTACATTCCTTGACAATTATTATGGAGTACCAACATTACTAATTAAAGTGGGGGAGGGGGGGCAGGATTACTCATTTTGCTTAGGCAGAACAATAACAAACCAGGGGTGAGGATTTGCATCTGAAGAAATTCAGATAATTCTCTAGAAAGATACTTTATTAAACACTATTATCTAACATTTGCCATGTATAAAATAACTGATTTATAATGTAGGTTAAAATAAACACTTGCTCTTGCCTCATGCTTTACACTGATTTTTTATTTAAGAAAAAAATTCCAATTTATAAAAACAATTCTATTTACAGATCACATTTTTATCACTTCTGGTAAGAAATTTATAAACAAAAAATATATCAAATTTCCAACATTGTTTTAGTTTTTTCTCTCCAGCTTTAATTTTTTCTTCAATTACAAGTTTCCTCTGCTGCACCTCCCAATAATTTTCTCTTTTCCGTTCTTTCAGCTTTTTAACTTCCTCTAAGGCAGATTTAATATTTTGTTCTTCAACACCTTGCTGACTTTTTGTTTCCTTTAATGCTTCTTTGCATTTTGAAGAAGCCTGCCAAACAGCCATTATCATTCCTTTTGTTACATTTTTGCTATGTCTTCTTTCTGATAATAAAATGGCAGAATGGATACTATGCTGAGCTATGAGGAAATCCTCATGCAAGTTCTCATCCAAGAACTCCTTATTGACTGAGAAGAATCTCTCTACAGCAGCGACATCGGACACATCTATTGTCTGATCCATGGCCATGATTGGAGAACTATGAAGCAGAGGACAGCTACAGAGCAACCAACGGTGACCTTAATCATGTCCAGCTGGCTGTGAATTTAAGATGTTAATTAGTCGCTTCCCAGCATGACCAGTGGTGCTCGTAGGAGAGAGATATGATGTACACGCTGCGATTGCCAATGTGATTATGATCCCAACAGTTATGTTACAACATGGTGTTAAATAACTAAAACAGCGATATAACGATCGATATGTTAATTGATACATGTATCGATCTTTACTTCCAGAAAATATTGTCATTTTAAACAATAAAAATAATAATGATTTTATCAATGACAGCAAAGTTCTAATCAAAATTTTGAAACCCTAATGTTTATAAAACAATCTGTGATCCCAAAGTCAAATTTCATGACCTTTTCTTGACTTCTGTGACCTTTTTGTCATTTTTTGACCTGGTAGCAGCCCTTGCAAAACTGCTGAAATTTCTACAAGCCAATGTGGCTAGTGGAATAAAAATTTTACTAGCCAAATGACAAAATCTACTGGCCATACGAAATTAAAAAAATAATTCAGTAACTTCTCTACTTACGTTTCTATGAAATTAAATGGGTGCATATGTTTGCTTTTTTTTTCTTTCTAATGAGAGACACCTCCCCCATTAACTTCATAAAAACAGATGCAGAGCAGTTACTGCATAAGGATCATTAGATTGACTGCAAATATTGCATATGCTTTTGTTCCAAAATGATTTTTGACAATTTACTTTCAGTGCTGTAACATCATTACTCTATGTTAATTTACACAATTTATTTTCAAAAAACCATTGAAGTTGGATGTCTAATTTCTCTAATAAAATTTAAAACAAAGCAACAAAAGCTAGGATATATATGCATAAAGTGGCACTAATAATGTTGATACAGTTCACCACTGATATGTACTGTGTCTGATCTTCCCATCAAAGGTATCTGCCCACCACAATTGAATAGCATTTTGAGGATCAAAATCTTGAATTGAAGTGCCATTTGACCTAATCATCATTAAGTCATTTAAAGTGTCACTATTCAGACATGCCCAATTACTGGTTTTTATGAGGTTCATTGCTGATGCTCCACGTCAATAGGCTCGTGCGTCGCTGCCGCCGACGTGCTTGGGCGCTGCGCCGCAGCAATTTTCTTTCGCTCCCGATACTTTCTCATGGGTTCTGCCATGGACATTGCGATGTTTAT
Source organism: Macrothele yani (assembly GCA_039090855.1). Lineage (NCBI taxonomy): Eukaryota > Metazoa > Arthropoda > Arachnida > Araneae > Macrothelidae > Macrothele > Macrothele yani. The sequence goes on along the minus strand of CM077031.1, from coordinate 13,967,471 downwards.
CAAAAACTGATGAGTTGCTTCTGCGTAGACTATGTTCGATGCATTTCTGCTTGGCTTTTCGACGAGTATATGCCAACATTGTGAAATTCTTCAACTGCGATCTAAAGTTTCTCAACCAACACTGTATTTGATTTCCCTTCTGATGTTTTAAATCGACAAATCTCGAAGTTAGCTTTCGTTTGAGACCAATTTTGATATCGTAGCACTTTGCAGTGCTGAGTTACACCGAATAGAAGTTTGCGCTATGCCGTGCAAAGCCACCGCTGATCGCTGCGCGGTAACTTAAGGTCACTAACAAGTCTTTGTTCCCTTATCTATCAAATGACACTAGGTGGTTTGGTTCGCGTTGATAATATAGAAATTATTAGACCAAACTCTATGCCCATTTTTTCGTAATGCTTAACTTTCTGTACTGGTCTGATTTTAAAGACATATTCACGTTAAAAAAACCTTGCCACATGCTTCCTATTATTCCTAAGCTGTGGTGAATTTCTGAGATCCAACACGTGGAACACGCGGCCTCTTAATAACATCGTCGACCCGATACGAAACCTGTTTAAACATCGTGTCTGCATCGTGATGGTACTTCTACGATGTTCACGATTACTCGCCTGGCAGGCGAATTTCCGATGAACAATCCCCCAATGTAGTGTCTGGAACGATACACCACTGCGAGAAACTACATCGGAGATGTGCGCATGCCTGAGGATCAGCCGATATTCACATGTCTCGGACTAGGAAAACCGGTTTGAACAACAGTGCTTGGCCACGGCTTGGTGGTGCGCCAAGGCAATTATATTACGAGCATCTACATCATCATGGTGGTGATGAATTATAGTTTCGTCAGTCGAAACACCGTAACGTCGATGTTAAATTCACACAGGTTTTTCACGATGTATCAACACATTGCAGAGTTCTAGTGGGAAGAAAAGTTGAACAAAGGTGTGTGTGTGTGTGTGTGTGTGTGTGTATACTCGCCATCATTGGCTACTATATTAAAAATTTACTAGTAACTACGAAATATCTGGTCACCATTTGTCGACTGACATTCGCGAGGCCTGCCTGATAGACACCGTCATACAAAAAATGGAGATAAAATAGGGACTGCCGGTATTGCCATGTGATGAGGTATATTATAAAATCATACAACAAAAAATATTAAGTCAACATGAGATAGTCAACGGTGTACAAAAATGAAGTTCCGAAGTGGAATTTCTGTTGAAAAACACATTACATTTTTTAAAACCATTTTTCTCTTGGTCTTGTATTTTAGACAGCTGAAACCCATTAACTTGTCAAATATTTCTGCAACATACACTGTTGTTCAAAACTTACAAACAAGGTACATTTTGACCAGCCAAAATCTGTTTTATAGCAATAAGTGTTGTTGATAGTAACAGGAACAGTAAAAGGAAATGAATAGCATGAAAAACCATGTAACAGAGATTGAAAAAAAAAAACAAATTGTTACGACGGAGGTACAGGCTCAACTGTGGTCCAGTGATACTCTTCCATCAGCACTGTATAAACAGACTATGCGGCAAAGTCCCCAGCAGGGGATATGTCTACCCTACTGGCATCAATGTGTCATGCTTAGGTGCAAATGAGAGAGCTCTTGGGGGTAAATTGTCCCACTGTTGCTGGAGAGCCCTGATAAGAGCTGAAATGCTTTCTGGTGGAGGAATCCTTTGCACAACATGTCTTCCCTTGCATGTTCAACTGGATTGAGATCAGGGAAGCACAATGGCCACTCCTCCAACAGATATCCTCACTAGCCAATACTTCACTACAGCTGATGAACAGTGAGCATGCCCTTATTTGTCTATTAAAAACAAATTCTGAATCCAGAGCACTATGGAACAGACGAATGTGGTGCAAAATCATATCTTTGGAGGGCTGCTGCCTGGTGATCCTTCACCCGCAGTTCAGTACATCCAAGAACCACGATACTGGCTTAGGGTATGTTTATGTTGCAGCCTTGCTGCTGGCACATCACTGAGCTGTGCACATGGATGCCTGGTGATGATGAAACAAAACCATAAATCTTTACAATCTCATTTATGGGGGAGCAGCGATGCTATCTGCGCTGCTCGCTGTGATCATCGCTACAGCAATGATATTCAACTGGTTTGTTTTTCGAGCCTCAACTATCGCCAGGCATCCTCAAACATAACCTGTGATTGGTTCCTTAAGGCCACTCTTCCCGTCCATTGGCCCACTTTCCCAACCGAGTGTGAAACTACGCAGTCATCTCTCTCGTATCTTTAAAAACCGGGTTGTGTTTTTATAGAAGCAAGCTTTATTTGTGGAGTTTTCCTGTAATTTGAACTTTTATTTTTTTGAACTTCTCCTTAGATTGGTCAATAATTTTCCTAGCATAAGGCTTCATCATGTGTCTCAGTAAGGGATAGGCTTCATCACATATGAACACAAAGGGGTGCTTGGATGTTACTTGGTAGGAAGTTATCTTCAGGAATGTTAAGCACACCCTTTTTCATTCTGTCATGCAAGGCAGACTTTCTAAAAGTGCCCACATCACTTTGTTTTCCATAGGCTCCGACCTCAACGAAAATAAATTTGCAGTGTACATCACTGACGGCCTGCAGAACTATTGAAAAGTAGCTTTTATAATTAAAGAACATGGAGCCTGACCATTGAGGGCAAAGTATTCGGATGTGCTTTCCATCGATAGAACCTAGAGAGTTAGGGAATCCCCATTTCTTGTAAAACATATCAGTGATTTCTTCCTTAGTTGGTGGCTTCATATGCAGTGGTTGTAAAACTTGCCATAACACTGGTAAAGTCTGTTTGACAATATAAGAGATACAGTCGTGATTCCTATAATAATAAAAACGATGTGAACAGCTGCAGGGTAAATGCTCCCTGGTGAGCATCGCAGCTACATGCAAGCAGCAAGGTGCCTGAGTGAGCATCTATGTGCCAGAAGCAAGGCTGCAACATAAACGTACACTTATATCATGACACCACGACTGTCATATCTGTCCTGTTCAATTGACATTCCTGGTATCATAAGTAGATAGTTCCACATTCCCTCCAGATCAATTGCCACTTGGAATCCAGCAAGAAACCAAAGTGGCTTTCATCTGTGAACATTACCATGCTGATCGAAGTGGCTTCATATGATACTGAGTTTTGAAGCGAAAAAACCTTGTATAGCTTTATAAATGTAATCACTTATCTTCTGTAACATGATGAATAGGGGTAGGAATCTCATTTGAATAGCCCAATTTCTTATAGGTGTTGCAATTTTCACAAACAGTAATGTATCATTCCTTTTCTTAAGGTGGTTCTACCTAAAATCTCTGCCTTATGTTTCCAATGGTAAAACTTCTTTACATATTTTCTTCGCAATTAATGTATTCCCAAGGATGAAAATTTGCACATCGATAAAATTAACTTTAAGTTATAACATGGGATACTTAATACTTGCTAAACATAATCATAATTATACTGAAAATCAATAATTTTTCTTTGAATAATGTTCAGACCTGTTAATAGATGGCATGACCTGTACATTGATAAGGTCAGTCAACAAACAAATGTTAGATTGCTTAATTATGGTTATGTTTTGGCAAGTATTAAGGTGGTTCCACCTAAAATCTCTGCCTTATGTTTCCAATGGTAAAACTTCTTTACATATTTTCTTTTCAATTAACATATTCCTGAGGATGAAAATTTGCACATTGATAAAACTAACTTCAAGTTATAGCATGGGATATTTAATTAATACTTGCTAAAACATAACCACAATTATATTAAAAATCAATCATTTTTCTTTGAGTAATGTTCAGACCTGTTAATAGATGGCGCAACATGTACACTGATGACGTCAGTAAACAAACAAATGTTGGATTGCTTAATTCTGGTTATGTTTTAGCAAGTATTAAGTATCCCATGCTATAACTTAAAGTTAGTTTTATCGATGTGAAAATTTTCATCCTTGGGAATACATTAATTGCGTAGAAAATATGTACAGAAGTTTTACCATTGGGAACATAAGGCAGAGGTGTAAGGTGGAACCACCTTTACTTTAATTAAGCAATCCAACATTTGTTTGTCTAGTGACGTCATCAATGTAAGCCGCACCATCTATTAACAGGTTGGAACATTACTCAAAACAAAATGATTCATTTTTAATATAATTATGGTTATGTTTCAGCAAGTATTAAGTATCCCATGCTATAACTTAAAGTTAGTTTTATCGATGTGCAAATTTTCACCCTTGGGAATACATTAATTGCGAAGAAAATATGTAAAGAAGTTTTACCATCGGAAACATGAGGCAAGAGATTTTAGGTGGAACCACCTTAAGTTCCACACTTATTTCCTAGCTGGCTGCCAGTTGGCATTTATTAATTCTCAGCTTTACTTTTCTTATTGAGAATTCGTTTCTGAACTCATGAAGGCAGAAGAAAGTTAAACGTATCATTCCCATTCTTAAGTTTCACCATTATTTCCTAGCTGATTGCTCACTCACATCACGGTTGACACTTATTAATTCTCGACATTACTTTTCTTATTGAGAATTCGTTTCTGAACTCATGAAGGCAGAAGAAAGTTAGCCACCCCGGTGGCGCAGTGGTCTAAGCGATGGCCGCTGATCATTCGTCCGAACGGGGTCCGGGTTCGAATCCCGGTGAGGCATGGATGTTGTGTTTGTCTTATGGCACCGACTCTCTCCCTTCCCTGGAACCAGTGGCCCTAAATTAGGGACGGGCGACTGCTTATAGCCCATTGAGTTGCTCACGGTGGTCGTTAAACCTCCAATCCAAAAAAAAAAAAAAAAAAAAAAAAAAAGATGAAGAAAGTTAAACGTATCATTCCCATTCTTAAGTTTCACCATTATTTCCTAGCTGATTGCTGATTGCTGACTCACATAACGGTTGACACTTATTAATTCTCGACATTACTTTTCTTATTGGGAATTTGTTTCCGAACTCATGAAGGCGGAAGAAAGTTAAACGTATCATTCCCATTCTTAAGTATCACCATTCTTTCCTAGCCGATTGCTCACTCACATGACGGTTGACACTTAACAATTATCGACATTACTTTCAGCTCTTCACTCCATACCAAAAGGTGACCTCTGCAAGTTTTTCCTTTCGTTGGCTGATCGCGCCACTTCTTGTATTAATGCAGGAGGAATGTACTTCAAATAAATATGAAGACATACACAAGGAACTGTGACATCAGCTGTTCACTCCATACCAAAAGGTGACCTCTGCAAGTTTTTCCTTTCGTTGGCTGATCGTGCCACCTCTTGTATTAACACAGGAGGAATGTACTTCAAATATATATGAAGACATACAAGGAACTGTGACATGAGCTCTTCACTCCATACCAAAAGATCACCTCTGCAAGTCCTCCCTTTCGTTGGCTGATCCTGCCACTTCTTGTATTAACACAGGAGGAATGTACTTCAAATATATATGACACCAGCTCTTTACTTCATACCAAAAGATGACCTCTTAAAATTTCCTTCACATTTTTGGAGAGAACTGCTCTCCTTCATCAGGTAGTCTTACAATCCAATCTCTGTCACCATCTCTGTCACTGTAACCATCAAGGTTACGGTGATTCTGTAAAATATCTTGCCAGATGTTAGGCAGCGTTACCCCTACAGTAGTCATTTATGATGGAGTTCTGGTATTTTCCAATTTCAAGTACCTCTTTCAATTTATGCTGCAGGAAGTTGGATTGAAGTCCAGTGACAGTTAAAGAGTCCCAGTCCATGTCGTGCCCTGTTGCTCTAACATGCTTGCCTAATGCGACACCTGGACTGGGACTCTTTAACTGTCACTGGACTTCAATCCAACTTCCTGCAGCATAAATTGAAAGAGGGACTTGAAATTGGAAAATACCAGAACTCCATCATAAATGACTGTAGGGGAACATCTGGCAAGATATTTTACATAATCACGCTGCCTAACATCTGGCAAGGTATTTTACAGAATCACCACAACTATCAAGGCTAACTGTAACTGAAGACAATGACGGAAATTGGATTGTAAGACTGCCTGACGAAGAAGAGGAGTTCTCTCTAAAGATTTGCAGGAAATTATAACTTTACCTAGATAAATCCCATAAAAAAGTTAACTATTAGGTGTGCAACTTAAATCTCGGCCACGTGCATGACACGTTGACAACAAATTATAGCAAATTGAATACGTACCTAATCAGGGAAATAATCCCCGTCATGTTGGATACATTTGAGCCATCCGTCAGGGAGCTGCCGAATGCCACTTCGGAAAAAAGAGGGCTGTTTCAAGTTGATAAAGTCATTAATGCTTGTGTGGACCTCTTCGACAGAAGTGAAGCGCGTATCACTCAGGTGATGTTGCAGGGAGCGAAAGAGGTGACAATCTGACGGAGTGAAGTCTGAAGAATACACCAGGTGAGACAAAATCTCCCATCCCAGGTCGGTGATCTTGTTTAAAGTCGTTTTCTTGGTGTGAGGAAGGACGCGCTTTATCCTAAAGCAACAGGACCTACCTTCTGCCCTTGCCTGTGCATAACCTTTTCGCCTTCATTGCATCACTCACATGAATGAGTTGCTGACAATAACACCCAGCATTGCCCGTTTCACCAGGTTTGAGCAACTCATAATGTACAACACCGCGCTGATCCCACCATATGCACAGCAACAACTTCCTGGCAGGGATATTTGGTTTGGTGGTACTGGTGGTAGGCTGACCTGGATAAACCCGCGATTTGCGCCGCTTAGGATTATTGTAGAGGATCCACTTCTCATCACAGATCAAAATCTTGTGGAGGAAATCCTCCTTCTTGAATCTGGAGAGAAAGAACACAGCAACATCGTAGCGCCTAGACTTGTTCGCAGCTGTGAGTTGGTGGGGCACCCAACGGCCCTCCTTGTGAATCCGTCCAAAGCTTGTGCAGGCACTTTGCAATGGCTTACCGTGTTACTCCGAGTTCCTGGGTGAGCTCGGACTGTGTGTGACAGAGATCTGCATCGAACAGTTGCTCCAGTTCCTCATTGTCAACTTTCTGTGGCTGTCTCGGACGTTCTGCATCACAGAGATCAAAATTTCCCTGCTTAAAACTGCTGGAATTACTTCTTACACATACTGTAGGACACAGCAGCCTTACCTAAAAGCAGCACAGATCATTTTCTGGGCTTCTGCAGCACTTTTTTTTTCAGCTGGAACGCAAACAGGAGGCAGTGCCTCAAATGTTGCTTCTCGAACGACATTGCTTTCACCGTTAACTTCCGTCCCTTCTGTCACTACAGCAGTGAGTGGTTACTAGAGCTGAGTTCGGGCTCAATTTTCGGAGCCCGAGGAGCCCGAGCCCAAATATTATATTGAAAGATAGAGCCCGGGCCCGAACGAGCCCGAAAATTGGCTAACCAGTTCAACCATTAATAAAAAACATCTCCTTTTCCCCACTTCCATTCTCTCCTCCTCCTGAAATTACCCAATATATTTCTCAAATAAGGTGTGGGGAAGGGACCTCTATTTTTATAGTCTAACTGTACAATTTTCTTTGACCATTCCTTTCTACCTGCAGTGCTTCGGGCAGCCGGCTATCCAAAAAGGTTCTGCGGTGCTACAATTGTATGTTGTTCAAATAACGCTAATATTATCGGGCCATAATGAGCTGAAATATGTACGTTGCTAAATAGAATTAGCAGGGAGCTACTGCATGGAGATAAGGGGTAAATTATCGTCGGCAAGCTATCAACTATCCAATACCTATAGTTCTTGAAAAGCTTTTTCTTCCCTCCAGAAACACACTAATGCGCAGCCTATGTCGTTTTCTACCCAAGCCCGGAATAAATAGCCATATCGAATGCGTGCTCCCCAATCAGAACCAGTTCCCGAAGAATTTCCTCTACCAACTATAAAGTGTCTCATTTGCTAAATCATATAAAATCACATTTATACATAAAAAAGAAATTCTCTCGCTCTCCCTCTCTCCAAGAGCCCGAGACCGCCCGAGCCTGAACTGCAGTAAATATTCTACAGCCCGAGCCCGATTTGGGCCCGGGCTCTGCTGGGCTTTCGGGCTCGGGCTCAGCCCGTCTCAGCTCCAGTGGTTACAGTTGCCTGGAAAGCTGTTGGATGGCGCTGCAATCAGCCATTATCGCACACAGCTATTTGCCTTTGACGACATTCTACGATCGCTTGCGGTTAGGGGCCGAGAATCAAGTTGCGCACCTAATAGTTTGAAGAAAAGTTAACTAGTTTGAAGGAAAGTTAGCTAGTTTGAATGTAGTAATCTAAAAAGATACAAAACAAAGATGAGTTTAAATTACTTTTCTTATTGGGAATTCGTTTCCGAACTTATGAAGGTGGAAGAAAGTTAAACATATCATTCCCATTCTTAAGTTTCACCATTATCATACCTGACAACATTGTCAAAGAGCCTTGTCAGTAGTAACTAGTATTATTGCATGGCACACATTCTTACAAAATGATCCATCTCTTTGTGAAAAAGAAATACACACCACAACAAAACATTACAACAAACAAGGACACAAATGAAAGAAACTTAACACTTGAGAAACACAAACTTGATTCCCCTGGTGAGGGCACGATAGGTAATATAGCGAGCGAGATTTAAGTTTGAAACTTGCACCAGTAAAAATCAGTTAGATGCATTCCGAATTTCACAATGCTTGACAGACAGGAAATCCAAAATTCGTAAAAAATGCACCAATTTTTACAAATTTTCCAACTTTGTTACTCTCGTTTTTGGGAATTTCTTGCTCCCTTATCAAACTTAAATGCAAAAACTTATGGGATGGGGGATATTTAACAATACAGGAGAGTGGTGGGAACATCGCGGGGGGTGCATTTACAGGAGAAATCTTTGATTCGTTCGACTTCCGGTTTTGGAAAATTTCCTTCTATTTTCAAGCTGAAATAAAAATATTTGCACAGCAAAATGTTATTTAACAATAACACTAGACAGAGGCAACATCGCGAGAAAAAGAAATTACGATTACGGAAAAAATCTGAACTCCGTCGATCTTCTGTTTGAGAATTTTCGTACAGATGGAATTCCATCCTCCGACGCACATCCCCTTCGTCCCCCCCCAAATTTCTGTTCAATTGTGCATCAATCTTTTAAATGATCAAAATTATAACGAAAGTGGTGGAATTCCTCGAATTCGTGGAAGAATCTTGTGCCTGAAGATTATGGGGAAATTTTCGTGGCATCTAACTTCCGTTTTCGCCAATTGTTGCCTACAGTTTCAAGCTGAAATACTAACATTTGTGCAATAAAATAATATTTAACATGAATGCTGGACATAAAAAAGGCAACATCGGGAGAAAAAAAAAATTACGGAATTTTTTTTACTCCGTCGAACAACTGTTTTTGAAAGATGAAATATCGTCCCACGTACAGAAAACAACCCGCCCCGAAATTCTCTTCAGTTTTGCATTGATCTTGAAAACAATCTAAATGATGACACACACAAACAAAAAAAAGCGGAATTCTGCGAATCTCGTGCATATTATAAAGTAATAATAGCAAAATAAAAAAAAAATTAAACAAAATGAAAATTAGCGGAATCCATAGTTTCGAGAGTGAGTTCCATAGTCAGGCAAAAAAAAAAATCCGTAGAAACTACAGACATTCCATAGTAGTTGGCAGGTATGCATTATTTCCTAGCTGATTTCTGATTGCTCACTCACATAACGGTTGACACTTATAAATACTTGATCGGCATTACTTTTCTTATTGGGAATTCATTTCCGAACATATGGGGGTAGAATAAATTAGTTAAACATGCTGTGACTTGTCACAGTAATGGTGCAACGAATGATCATTCACAACAGTAAAACCGAATGATTCATGGTGAAGAGTCATTTGTTGTGAAGGAATCATTGATGAATGGTCCATCACTACTGCATAGCTGTTTTGAAAAAAAAAAAAATCAAGGTAAGTAATTTTTACACAACCACAAAAACTTACAGCTACAGATGCAAAATAAGATTTGGTTTTAAGAGGAATATTACTCCACAGAATGTGATACCACTTATTTTGGATGCCAGATTGGCCAGCACGATAAGCCACGGGCACCGCACTTCTGCTGTGAACGCTGTTCGATTCAGCTTCAAGAGTGTATTAAAAGAAAGAAAAAAGTCTGACACTATGGGGCTGCACTTCGCCATATACGAATCACATACCATTTCATCCTCTTTAACTGCATAAATATCTTCCTCCTCTTCTTCTTCCTCCACATTAGCACTTGCTTTTCTTGCATCCCATTTCTCCAAGGCCTCTACCTCAGCTTCATCATTGTATACTTTTTCCAGTGGTATGAGAATACCATCGTCATCGTCGCGGCAGCCATAGTAGTCAGCATCAATGTTTTTCATGAGCTCAGCTCTTGTTTTTCTTGGTGGAGCAGGGGCTAAAAATATAATAAGACAGTATAATAATAAGCTTAATAAAATATAAAAGAAGCAATTTTTGACTATAACAAAACTTCAGTGATTCTACTAATAATTTAAAATGTGTAGTAACACCAAAAAATCTATGTCGTAAGTAGGGAACTTACCTTAAACATTGTGCATTCCATATTTGGTATGTAAAGCAAAAATCCCCAGAAGTCCCCAATTCCCCAGAAAAGGTTAACAAAATTCACATAAATTAAAAACTTTAATTATTTAAACTTATGAAATTCAAATTAAAAACAATTAAATACTTATACACTTCTAAGAATTTCTTATCAGCAAGGTTGGTTGGTTGGTTGGTCGGTGTATTTTAAAGGCATAAGGCCCAGGTCTCGCCAAAGAGCACCAATCACAAAGCAATCAAAGAAAAGAAGTTAAAAGCTAGGTAGAATAATAAGAAGCACGGCGGAGTGGGACAATTGAAAAACAAGAACGATAAAAGCTTGGTAATTTAGTTGACTTTCTTAAACTAATTTGTTTGAAAAATGAAAAGACTGCGAACGTATCACAAGAGTCGCCTAAGATTCTTTGAAGGGAAGCTGAATTGTCTTCCAATTAATAAGCTAGGAAATATTGAAAACGGTTATCACGAAAGCGGACACAAGTACACAAGACATGAAGTACAGTGAGATGACTGTTACATGTCTCGCACATTGGGGCAGTGTCACCACACAGCAAGAAGCGGTGGGTGAAACGACAATGCCCAATGCACAGATGCGCAAGAACTACTTCCTCGCGATGATTCTTCTGCAATCCAGATTGCCAAAGTTCAGCAAGAACATTATTTTCTACATATTGACTTTCTACCACACATAAGATCTAAAACCATGTAGATAGCAATTTCCCCCTTTCTTCTCCATAAAAACCATTAATTTAAGATGAGATATTAAAACATTAAGAAATTAATTACACCAAGGGAATGGAAGACTTCAATTAAAACCACCCACAGAACATTTTGCTGGAGCACTTTTAGGAAAACAAGTCAGAAATCAAGGCAACGCTAGAGTGCTTTTATAACAGCAGTGGAATTCTGCATCACGAATTCATTCCTGAAGGTACAACTATCACTGGCAGTGCTCACACTTCCATTTTGGAATGATTGTGGAAGAGAATTGTTCGTGTCAGGCTGGAGTACAAAATTGGGCAATGGTTCCTTCTTCACGATAATGCACTCTCACACAAGAGCAGTCAGTGTACAGAAACTTCTGCCATGAAAACAAGTATGTACACTCAACCATCTCCCCTATTTTCCAGATTTGTCACCGTGTGACTACTTTCTATTCCCTAAATTAAAGCTGCCTTTAAAAGGAAAAGTTTTTCAAGACATTGAAGACATACAAAGAACTGTGACATCAGCTCTTCACTCCGTACCAAAATATGACCTCTGCAAGTCATTCCTTTCGTTGGCTGATTGTGCCACCTCTTGTATTAACACAGGAGGAATGTTCTTCCAATATATATATGAAGACATACAAAGAACTGTGACATCAGCTCTTCACTCCATACCAAAAGATGACCTCTGCAAGTCATTCCTTTCATTGGCTGATTGTGCCACCTCTTGTATTAACACAGGAGGAATGTACTTCAAATATATATATGAAGACATACAAAGAACTGTGACATCAGCTCTTCACTCCATACCAAAAGATGACCTCTGCAAGTCATTCCTTTCGTTGGCTGATTGTGCCACTTCTTGTATTAACACAGGAGGAATGCACTTCGAATAAATATGAAGACATACAAAGAACTGTGACATCAGCTCTTCACTCCATACCAAAAGATGACCTCTGAAATTCATTCCTTTCATTGGCTGAATGTGCCACCTCTTGTATTAACACAGGAGGAATGTACTTCAAATATATATGAAGACATACAAAGAACTGTGACATCAGCTCTTAACTCCATACCAAAAGATGACCTCTGCAAGTCATTCCTTTCATTGGCTGATTGTGCCACCTCTTGTATTAACACAGGAGGAATGTACTTCAAATATATATATGAAGACATACAAAGAACTGTGACATCAGCTCTTCACTCCATACCAAAAGATGACCTATGCAAGTCATTTATTTCGTTGGCTGATTGTGCCACTTCTTGTATTAACACAGGAGGAATGCACTTCAAATAAATATGAAGACATACAAAGAACTGTGACATCAGCTCTTCACTCCATACCAAAAGATGACTTCTGCAAGTCATTCATTTCATTGGCTGATTGTGCCACCTCTTGTATTAACACAGGAGGAATGTACTTCAAATATATATGAAGACATACAAAGAACTGTGACATCAGCTCTTAACTCCATACCAAAAGATGACCTCTGCAAGTCATTCCTTTCATTGGCTGATTGTGCCACCTCTTGTATTAACACAGGAGGAAAGCCCTTCAAATATATATATGAAGACATACAAAGAACTGTGACATCAGCTCTTCACTCCATACCAAAAGATGACCTCTGCAAGTAATTCCTTTCGTTGGCTGATTGTGCCACTTCTTGTATTAACACAGGAGGAAAGCCCTTCGAATATATATATGAAGACATACAAAGAACTGTGACATCAGCTCTTCACTTCATACCAAAAGATGACCTCTGCAAGTCATTCCTTTCATTGGCTGATTGTGCCACTTCTTGTATTAACACAGGAGGAATGTACTTCAAATATATATATGAAGACATACAAAGAACTGTGACATCAGCTCTTCACTCCATACCAAAAGATGACCTCTGCAAGTCATTCCTTTCGTTGGCTGATTGTGCCACTTCTTGTATTAACACAGGAGGAATGTACTTCAAATAAATATGAAGACATACAAAGAACTGTGACATCAGCTCTTCACTCCATACCAAAAGATGACCTCTGAAATTCATTCCTTTCATTGGCTGAATGTGCCACCTCTTGTATTAACACAGGAGGAATGTACTTCAAATATATATATGAAGACATACAAAGAACTGTGACATCAGCTCTTAACTCCATACCAAAAGATGACCTCTGCAAGTCATTCCTTTCATTGGCTGATTGTGCCACCTCTTGTATTAACACAGGAGGAATGTACTTCAAATATATATATGAAGACATACAAAGAACTGTGACATCAGCTCTTCACTCCATACCAAAAGATGACCTCTGAAATTCATTCCTTTCGTTGGCTGATTGTGCCACTTCTTGTATTAACACAGGAGGAATGCACTTCAAATAAATATGAAGACATACAAAGAACTGTGACATCAGCTCTTCACTCCATACCAAAAGATGACCTCTGAAATTCATTCCTTTCGTTGGCTGAATGTGCCACCTCTTGTATTAACACAGGAGGAATGTACTTCAAATAAATATGAAGACATACAAAGAACTGTGACATCAGCTCTTCACTCCATACCAAAAGATGACTTCTGCAAGTCTTTCATTTCGTTTGCTGACCGTGCCACTTATTGTATTAACACAGGAGGAATGTACTTCCAATAAATACGAAGACATACAAAGAACTGTGGCATCAGCTCTTCACTTCATACCAAAAGATGACCTCTGCGAGTCCTTCCTTTCATTGGCTGATTGTGCCAGTTCTAGTATTAATGCAGGAGGAATGTACTTCAAATAGAATATATTCATGAAAGCTTTACTGCTTTTCCATTAAAAAAAAAAAAAAATCAGTCTCATTGCTTAATTGCCACACTGTATATGATCACATCCTGACATTTGATAAGGGAGTGGATTAGCTTATTTTTCAGACTAACACTTCATACACAGACATGATATGGTAAATACACACCTGATGTGTTAATATTTATTTTCTGTCCGCTTGGAATGGAAGTAGTTGCAATTGTTGCTGGATTTAATATCTGGTCGCCATACCCTTTGATGTACATAGGGCTTTCACCGTGTCAGGCATTGTGGAAATGAGATCAGCAATGGTGCTCTGTTGAATTTGACCCCACGATTCACGTAAGAAGGCCAGCATTGTTGGTTGGTTTCTGTGGCATCCGTTGTAATTTTCCATTCAATATGGTCCACAGGTGTCCAATTGGACTCACATCAGGGCTCTGGCTTGGCCATGACAGTTTCTAGATTGTGTTTTGTTCATGCCATGTTTAGATACATTTTGCTTTATGACATGGAGCACCGTCCTCCATGAACAAGGTTGACATCTAATGACTGGAGAATGTTGGTAGCAGGCTCCTCTCAAGGATGGTTATGTATTTTTGTGCACTGATTTTGCCTTCACATTCGATGAGGACTGAACGACTAGCCATCCATACGACTTCCCATATCATGACTGAAAAAACTGCCATGTTTTACAGTTGGCTGTAGATCCTTCAAGCTGAATTCCTCGCTGGCCAATCATCACACCAAGGCCCTGCCCACTCTCTGAATATTGTGTGAATCGGAACTCATCAGAGAATATGACAGTGTGCCATGTCCTGCATGGCTGTGTATGAAAGTGTAATTGTTCTACTCTTATGTATGGTAGTGAAACCTGGGTACTGCAGAAGAAACATAGAAGCCGTTTATGTGCTGGAGAAATGCGTTACTTACGGGGGTTTTGTGGCAAGACACGTTCTGATTGTGTGAGGAATGAAGATGTGTTGCAGTTGTGTGATGGGAAGCAAAATGTTCTTAGCAAGGTGGAGACTAATGTGCTTCAGTGGTTTAGTCATGTTGGAAAAATGAGTGATGAGATACTAAGAAAATCTTTTTAGTTAGTTAGTTGATTTTAGTGGTGCAAGGGCCAGGTTTGGCCAAAGAGTGCCAGACACAGAACTATCAGTGGAAGATTTTTAAAAGTGGGGTGTGATGATTAAGAGCAGGCACATTTGGTAAAGGTCAGAAAAGAGAATGATGAAAGGTGTAAAGACTAGTTAGTTAATTAGTAGTTTTTTTGTTTTTTTTTTCTAAATAAGTTTTAAAACGTCAATTTGTTTTAAAAAGGAAAAAACTGCGAAAGTGTCGCAGTGGTCCCCCAAAAGCTTCTGCAGTGTAGCTGCGCCGTCATCCAGTAGATGAGACTGAAAATAGTGAAACCGATGATTACGAAAAATGAACACAACTACATAAAACATGAGAGATGGTGAGTAAACAGTCACATGTCTCGCACACCGAGGCAGTGTTGCCACACAGCAAATAGTTATGGGTGAAGTGACAATGCCCAATGCGGAGACACGCAAGAACAACTTCTTCCCCACGGTTCCGGTGACACGATGATTTCCAGACTCTAAGGATAGGTTTAATATGGTGCAGTTTATTTTCCACCTGTTGGTCCCACAGACCCTGCCACGTTCTCCTGATATGATCGTGAACAAGAAAGCGAAAATCACGGTGGAACAGTGGCAAGGGTGTGACGACCAAAGAGGAGGCAGATCTAGCGGCAGCATCAGCAGACTCGTTCCCTGGGATCCCAACATGCCCAGGAATCCAGCAGAACCATATCTGGACACCAGCCTCGAGCAAAGAACGAAGTAGTCTCCGTATGGTAAAAGAAGTGGGTGGCAGTGAAATCCAAAGATGACAAAGATTGCACAACACTCAACGAATCAATGAACACAATATCACACTGATGATAGCTCAACTGCACATGAACAAGTGAAAGATACACAGCCCGCAACTCCGCAAAAAACACCGTGGCCTCGGCAGGAATGCGGGCAACAGAAACTTCGTCAATGCAGATGGTGGCAGATCCAACAACACCAGCCGCCTTAGATCCATCGGTGAAAACAGGAATAAAGTCTGCATTGACATAACGGTGCTCAGCGAAGAGCTGCTGGTACACTGACGCAGGGGTTGAGGACTTATCAAAAGATATAAAGCTGGTATCAACCATGACACCAAGAGGGTGCCATGGGGGATCCTCAAAGCCCCTGGTCTCTCCAACGAGTGACAAGTCGAGCCCAGCATCACAAGCTACGGCCACCAAATGAAGACCGAAGGTTCTAATGCATGAGGGACAGTTCTCAAACAAACGAGCATGTTGGGGATGAAAAACTGTATCATATAAAGGATAGTCTGGGAGAGATTGGAGTTTCAGGTAAAATTGAAGAGACAGCTGCAGACGGCGTAAATGAAGCAACGGTTCGTTCGTATTGGCATAAAGGCTGGGAATGGGGTGACGTGCAAAATGTTCCTGTACAAAGACGTAGCGTCTGATGGTGGATGGTATCCAATGGCCGGAGAACAGAAGGATGCGCAGAGCTATACACTATACAGCCATAATCCAGTTTAGACCAAATGAGAGAATGGTAAAGAGGGAACAAGGAAATCCTGTCTGCACCCCAGGAGGCAAGGATCTTAAGGATTGACAAAGGTCTCAGACAGGAAGTCCTTAGCCGGCAAACGTGCAAGCGAAAGGTGAGCGCACGGTCAACAGTCAAACCAAGGAACTTGGTCTCCGTCAAAACTAGTATGGCGGCTGCACGGTCCAAATAGAGCTCTGGATCAGGATGGAGGCCACGCCTCTGGCAGAAATGGACACAGGCTGTCTTGTCGGGAGAAAGAACGAAACCATTGTTGTTAGCCGCTTTAACAATCTGGCTAATTGCAGACTGCAGCTGCCTTTCAATGAAATGCATGCTTGATGACAAACAGAAGATGTGAAGGTCGTCAACATAAACGGTAGCCAAAACCATAGGAGGAAGATTTTTGAGCAGACAGTTAATGCTAAGGATGAACAGATTCACCGATAGAATGCTGCCTTGAGAAACACCTTGTTTTTGATGGGAAAAAGCAGAGAGCGTCGTACCCAAGCGCACGTGGAACACGCGGTTATGAAAAGAAGTTAGCAATGAAGGGAGGTTTCCCCGCAACCCACTCTCTTGGAGGTCACGGAGGATACCGTGATGCCACGCTATATCGTAAGCATTCTCGATGTAAAAAGATACAGACACCATGTGCTGCCTAAGTATGAACACCTCACGAATATGATTAACTATATGTCAACAAAATAGTTTCCATATCATCTACTGTTTCGCACGTTACTAGAAATTCGAGCATGGGAAAAACGTCCATATAATAAAAAAAAATTTATTTCAACTTGTCACTAATATTCCTTTTTGATGTTCCTTATGATAGTTTAGAATTTTATTATATGAAAATTACAAATTTATATGAAAAATTCCGCCCGTTGGAGCATCTATTCCACACATATTCAGCAAAATCAAAACACATTAAAAAGAAGAACCATTAAGACCAATAGTAAATAAAACAATGGCTCCAACTATTCTCCTTGAAAAAGAACTATTTAAACATTTAAAACAGTATTACTTTCAACATATTTATACAATTAACAACTCCATTGAAGTGATTAAAAAAGTTAAAGAACTAAAAACAACCGCTTTTCTGATGATCAGTCTAGATATTGTTTCCCTATATCCAAATACTCCTGTTTATGAAGCAATTAAATTATTAGATCAGAAGATAAAAGATGAAAAAATACCTGAAGCACAAAGAATTAGTATTATCCAGGCATTGAAACTAGTAGCTGATAATAACTACTTCACATATAATAAAAAAATATACCGACAAAAACAAGGTGCACCAATGGGATCACCAATTTCGGGACTTCTTGCTGAAATAATATTACAAGACATAGAAAATAAACTCTTGGATTCATTCAATCAAAAACAACTAATACTATACGTAAGATACGTTGACGATATCCTTATCTTCTGGAAGCAATCTGAAAAAGAACTTGAAACATTTGTAAAAAAATACAATAGTTTTCATCCTACAATACAAGTTTATATGGAAAAAGAAGTTAACAGACAACTACACTATTTAGACATTTCTTTATTCAGGCGAAATAATATGATTGAATACGAAGTATATCGAAAACCAACTTATACTCCAACGATAATTCCGATTGATTCAAATCATCCTTGGAAATATAAAAGAGCAGCACTTCAATTTTACATAAGAAGAGCATTAACCCATTCCTGTAATAAACACAAAGAAAAGATAGAGATTAACTGGATAAAAAGAACTGCTATGAAATTTGGATACAAGAAAAAGATCATAGATGATATACTTGAAAATACAAAGAAATCTTTAAATGAAAGTAAAAATAAACAAAGAAATGAAATAAAATTTGCTGGTAAAATTCCCTACATTCCACCCATAACAGATATCCTAAAGAAGGAATGCGTTAAAGAAAAAATGATATTAGCAGAAACCGTCATAGATAACGAAACTATATTAACTACAGGAAATGAAAGAAGATCAATGCTTGATAAAGCCGGAGTATATTCTATACCAACAAAATATTATACAGAAATAGAAAGAAATGAAAGAAATAAAGTATACATAGGAAGTACAAAAAGAAGGTTTAAGACCAGATTAAAAGAACATATATCCAACTGGAATAAAAAAGAAAACAAAACATCATTAATAAATCATTGTATTGAAAATGAATTAATAATCTAAAGCAATTTATGGGAATTTACTAGGAAATTTTTTCATTTATAGCAATTTTCGAGAAAACTCTTCCTTCTTCAGTTTTCTTGTTGTTGTCACTTTTTGCTTGTCACTATCATGGTTACGGTTTACCTGACGGTTTAGGTTATTTTCAATAAATCCTGCCAGATGTTGTATAGGGAAAATCCTTGCATTTGATGATGGAATTTTGATTTTTCTCAATCTCTATTCTTCTTTCAGTTTCTTTGGAAATTGTTTTTGGAAACTGATTACTTTTAAGGGAATTCCAACTATGCTGCCCAGTTTCTCTAACATGCCTATCTAATCCAGTCTTGTTGGAGCAATTTATAGCTGCTTTATGCTCAGCTATACGAGTTTCTAGTCTGCGACCTGTTTCACCTATGTAAGATAGTCCACTATACAATTTACTTTCATAAATCCTCTGCATTTTTAAAATATCTTCTTCTGAACTATAGGAAAATTTTTTAACTTTGTTCTCTAAACTTGAGCTAGCCTAATATTGTATTTTTTACAATTTTCTTTAAAGCTCAAATAAACCTTTGTGATAAGAAATTTTTCTAGTGAATTTTATTTCTTGCTTTTGTGGTTCTTCGCATCATTAAAATTCAGATGTTTCTCAATTTCTTCTTTAGATAGTTATCTTCTGCAAGTATGACTTTAGCCTTTTATGGGCTTCTCTTTATCTGCAGTAGAAACTATTTTATTAATTTTTCTAAAAATCTTGATTGTTACATTTTTCTTAATAGAAACTGATGATATGAATTGAAATCCAGTAGTCTTTTAGTATTTCATTGGTTTTTTATACCAACTAGTGAAATTTTCATCTTCATAATAGATAGTAATATCTAAGAAGTTTATTCTTCTCTTTGAAGTTCAATAGTGAACTTAAGGGAATCATCTAATTCATTGAATGAGTCTAGAATTTTTCTGGAACAATTTCTGAGCTATCTATTATAAATAAGATGTCATCCATGTATCTGCTATATGCAGAAGTATGTACGGGTTGTATTAGTATCTTTTCTTCTAGTTTTCCCACACAGTTAGCTAAGAGTGGGGAGAGTGGGGAGAGTGGGGAGCCCATAGCCCCGATTTTTTGAATGAAAAAGTTTTCCAAATTGAAAGTAGTTGTTCTGCAAAGAGAAAGTAGCATTTCAAAATTCCCACTAATATGTTTTTTTCCTGTTGTGAAAAACTATTAGGTCTGCCAAGTCTTCCGCTATAAAGTCTATAAGTTGATCTATATTAATGTGAGTATACATAGACACTATATCTAAACTACCCATAATAGAGAATCTAATTTAGGAAGTTAGTTCTAGTTTTCTTAGCTGCATTGAGTTTTTAATCAGCTAGGTGTTCTTTAAAGATTCTGAAGGTGTGACTTTAAAAAATAGTTTAGATTTGAAAGTTTTTGAGTCTATTATTGGTCTAATTGGTTGTGTTCTTTATGCAGTTTGACTATTCCATATATTTGAGGTAATCTGAACTGTAATTTTGAGAATTGTTTATAGTTTTCTGAAGCTGGTTTTTCTGAAGTGAAATAAGCTTTAGAGACTTTTTTAATCAAATCTGGTAGTGGGATTTGATTAAAAAGTCTCTAAGCTTATTTCACTTCAAAAAAGAAAAACCAGCTTCCAGAAAACTATAAACAATTCTCAAAATTACAGTTCAGATTACCTCAAATATATGGAATAGTCAAACTGCATAAAGAACACCAACCAATTAGACCAATAATAGACTCAAAAAACTCTATTCTTTCAAATCTAAACTATTTTTTAAAGTCACACCTTCAGAATCTTTTAAAAGAGCCACCTAACTTGATTAAAAACTCAATGCAGCTAAAAGAAAAACTAGAACTTCTTCCTAAATTAGATTCTCCTATTATGGGTAGTTTAGATATAGTGTCTATGTATACTCACATTAATATAGATCAACTTATAGACTTTATAGCGGAAGACTTGGCAGACCTAATAGTTTTTCACAACAAGGAAAAACATATTAGTAGGAATTTTTGAAATGCTTACTTTCTCTTTGCAGAACAACTACTTTCAATTTTGGGAAAACTTTTTCATTCAAAAATCGGGGCTAGCTATGGGCTCCCCACTCTCCCCCACTCTTAGCTAACTATTATGTGGGAAAACTAGAAGAAAAGACAACCACATACTTCTGCTTATATAGTACAACCCACATACTTCTGCTTATATAGCAGATACATGGATGACATCTTATTTATAATAGATAGCTCAGAAATTGTTCCAGAAAGAATTCTAGACTCATTCAATGAATTAGATGATTCCCTTAAGTTCACTATTGAACTTCAAAAAGAAAGAAGAATAAACTTCTTAGATATTACTATCTATTATGAAGATGAAAAATTCCTCACTAGTTGGTATAAAAAACCAATGAATACTAAAAGACTACTGGATTTCAATTCGTATCATCCAGTTTCTATTAAGAAAAATGTAGCAAGTCAGTTTTTAGAAAAAATTAATAAAATAGTTTCTATTGCAGATAAAAAAGAAGCCCATAAAGAAGAGCTTAAAGTCATACTTGCAGAAAATAACTATCCTAAAGAAGAAATTGAGAAGCTTCTGAATTTTAATGGTACGAAGAACCCACAAAAGCAAGAAGTAAAATTCACTAGAAAAATTTCTTATCACAAAGGTTTATTTGAGGCTTTAAAGAGAATTAGTAAAAATACAATATTAGGCTAGCTCCAAGTTTAGAGAACAAAGTTAAAAAAATTTTTCCCTAAAATAGTTCAAAGAGAAGAAGATATTTTAAAAATGCAAGGAGAAGTTTATGAAGTAAATTGTAGTTGTGGACTATCTTACATAGGTGAAACAGGTCGCAGACTAGAAACTCGTATAGCTGAGCATAAAGCAGCTATAAAAAATTGCTCCAACAAGACTGGATTAGATAGGCATGTTAGAGAAACTGGGCACAGCATGGATTGGAATTCCCTTAAAGTAATCAGTTTCCAAAGCAATTTCCAAAAAAGAAAACTGAAAGAAGGAATAGAGATTGAGAAAAATCAAAATTCCATCATCAATGACTGCAAAGGATTTTCCCTGCCTAACATCTGGCAGGATTTGTTGAAAAATAATCCTAAACCGTCAAGGTTAACCGTAAACCGTCAAGGTAAACCGTAACCATGATAGTGACAAGCAAAAAGTGACAACAACAAGAGAGCCTGAAGAAGGAGAAGAGTTTTCTCCGAAAATTTGCTATAAATGAAAAAATTTCTAGTAAATTCCCATAAGTTGCTTTAGATTATTAATTCAATTAAACTAGGAAGCCATTTCTCAATATGAGCTTTATTCAAAGAATTGAAAATGAAGCTTATCCTGATTGGTATGATGCAAAATTAATTACCTCACATAAAACTAAAAATCAAATATTAACCTCAGAAGCAGTAATGATTGAAAAAACTAAAGAAATAAATTGTAATCATAATGATCCAATGAGTCTACCGTATGCTTGTAAATATTTTATCGAAAAAGAAAATAACGCTAAAAAATATAATAAAAGACCTTATTTATTGTTTTCAACAAACGAATGGCAACACCAAATAATTTAGAATCAGAAATTCATATCATCCAATTATATTAAAACACGACTAAGAATGAGCATTAATACCAAAATAGCATGTGCAAGAGTACAACTGCCGTGGAATGTCGGACGCCGCCAGTAAAATCGATGTAAGTGGCCGAAATACAACATGTATGAGAAGTAGATCATAATACCCACTGAAGATGATTCCAAAAGAAGGAATTGAAACTAGTTTGGGATATCGAGCCACGGAAAACGGAACATGCAACCATCATCTATAATAAGAAATTATAAGATCGAAGTTCAACTTGGATGCTGATACCACAGGAAAGAAAAATCGTGCCTTCTTCGATAACAAGATGGCTTATTGCTGATTCAACGCATCATAATAAAGAGGTTCGAAAGTTATTTTCTATTGTATTAATTTCGTGAATCATGAGTTAAAAAACTGGAATAATGTTAATCATTTAATACATATTGGAGGACTTTGACAACTTATGATGCATATGACTGTACATATAAAAACATTTTTTCATATAAATTTGTAATCTTCATATAATAAAATTCTAAACTATTATAAGGAACATCAAAAAGGAATATTAGTGACAAGTTAAAATAAAATGTTTTTATTATATGGACGTTTTTCCCGTGCTCGAATTTCTAGTAACATGCGAAACAGTAGATGATATGGAAACTATTATGTTGACATATAGTTAATAATTTCTGAAACCACGTAATGATTTCGACAAATGTTGAATTAATATAACCTCAGGAATAGACGTCTCAAGAAGCAGGTGATGGTCAGGAGCTGATCGATGACGGCGGAAGCACTTTGTGATGGTGACAGTATTCGATGTTCTTCTAAGAAATAAGTTAGCCGGGAATTAACCATTTGTTCAAGGATTTTGCACAAACAGCTAGTGAGGGCAATTGGCCGATAACTAGAGGGAGACTTGGGAGTCTTTTGCCAGGCTTGGGAAAAGGTAAAACAAAAGCTTTTCGCCAAAAGTCCGGGAAACTGTGCTCCAACCAAATACGGTTGAAGAGCACTAAAAGATTCTCGAGAGAAGATTGTGAGAGATGACGGATAATGTCGTAGTGAATGCCATCAGGACCGACAGGTGTGCCAAGAGACGTTCTGATTGTGTGAGGAATGAAGATGTGTTGCATTTGTGTAATGTGAAGCAAAATGTTGTTAGCAAGGTGGAGACTACACTGAAGAGCAATTGAATTAGAGATACCTGTCTAGTAACGTGTAGCACCACCTTTCGCCCTGATGACAGCGGTGATTCGTCATGGCATGGACTCGACAAGACACCAGAAGTGTTGGGAAGCTATACGGATCCACGACCCCTGAACAAGCTCCCACAGTTCACGAACATTTGATGGAGGGGGTCAGAGCCTCGAACATCTCTCTCAATGGCATCCCAGATGTGTCTGATGGGATTGAGGTCAGGTGACCTAGCTGGCCAAGGAAGCGAGGTCACGTCGGTGGAGTGTTCATCCAACCATTCGGATACAATTCGGGAGTGATGGCACAGTGCATTGTCTTGTTGCAGGATGAGGTCCCCACTGGGATGTTGAAGACGCACAAACGGGAGCAAATGGTCGTCCATGATATCCCGGTAATGATGACCTGTGAGGGATGATGTCACACATACCAGGGGTCCCATTTCAGTCCACGTAAACAGTCCCCAGACGAGAATGCCAACCCCACCAGCTTGAAGAGTACCCTGCTGGCAAGAAGGATCCACAGCTTCATGTGGTTTGCGCCGTACTCTTATCCTGCCATCCGCATGCACCAACGTGAATCTCGACTCATCAGTCCAGGCAACATTTTCCCACATCCCTAGGGTCCAGTGGCGATGTTCCCGCGCCCACGCTAATCTTTGCACCCAGTGATGTGCGGTCAGCAGTGGTACCCTCGTGGGGCGATGGCTTCTGTACATCATAGGGAGGAGACAGTTCTGGATGGCGTGGCTGCTTACACGTTTTTGTGAACTAACGTTAAATTGCCGAGTGATTTCTTGCACTGTGGCCCGTCTATCCGCTGTTACAATGCGAGCTAGCCGACGATGACCCCGCTCGTCCACACGCTGATGTCCACGGCAGTTGGCCCTTGCAGGGATGGTTTTACCGGATTCGATGTACTCACGGTGCACCCGTGACACAGTGGCTCGTGAAAATCCCAGTGCCTGCACGACTTCCGAGATGGAGTGACCCATTCGTCAGGCCCCGACAATTTGCCCGCGATCAAATGCGCTTAGATCTTTTGTCTTACCCATACTGCGTCCGACTCTTACTGATTCCCGTCGCATCACTCCTTATATTGTCGAATCGCTGCATACGTCATGTCGTTTTCGTTTACAGGGCCGCCCACAGCACCACATTTGCATAACGCCAGCTGTCTCTAATTCAATTGCTCTTCAGTGTAATATGCTTCAGTGGTTTGGCCATGCTGAAAGAATAAGTGATGAGATGCTTATTAAGAAAATCTTTTTAGCCCAAGTGGTAGGAAGGAAAGGCAGAGGAAGGCCAAGGAAGTCATGGGATGATCAGATTCAGGAGTGTCTGCACGAGAAAAAGATCATGAGTATGAAGCATAGAAGATCTTATGTGCATCGTGTGATGGATGTGAGTGAAGCCCGAATTGTATGTCCAGATCGCTGTAAATGGAGAAGTTTGATATGGCAACAGTAAGTAAAAATTATCTGGTAGTTTGTATTTCTTTTTGGAGCTAACCTCTGAATCTCAGAGAACAGCTTAGTGATATGTATGCCATAATGCTATCGGTCTCTCAATCATGTCTGTCGTCCATGCCAATCTGCAACTAATATTTGCTTCTCGTAAAAGAGGTTTATGTCGAGCCGCTCTTCCATGATAGCCAAGTTGGGGAAGATATCACTGAGAAGTTCTGAAACTCACTTGGAGCTGTTCTGCAATCTCAGCAGCCTTGCTATGAGGATTGGTTAACTGTGGGAAGAAGAATTTGCAGGTTTGCAGCAATCTGATGCTGGTGGCTCTGATTACCCACAATTCATGCTCTCTGAAAGTGGCTTAGGTCTTTGGGTCAAGGAATGTTCGTTTGGATCCACCTACTTAATGCCATCCTGTAAAATATATTAAAGAGAATTCGAGCATGCAATGCAATATAAATTTCACTACATACTAAAAATTACATTACGACAGGTGTCTATTTACTTATGTCATGTCTGTGTATTATCATGTGCTTTGAAACTTACCTTTTAATTTTCACAATGCTTCAGTTTTTCAAAAAATTGTTTCAACAAGGCAATAACAAAATAAATGGGGATTGAAACTGTTACAAACGCCACAGTAAATTCTAGGTGGATTACGTATGAAATGTTTTCCTTGACACTAAAAACATTTAAAAATTTAAAGACATTAACTATGATAATTAACTGTCACAAAATAAATACTCACGGTCTTGTCCAAATAGTTCCCTTACACCAGGCAAATCTTTGGTAGCACCAAAATACCTAAATAAGAAAACAAATATCAGTGATACACACAGACTAATAGTTGCTGTACATTAGAACATGAAACTTTTCTCATTTTGAGGCCATCTGATGTTGCATTTTAAACTTAACAATGACAACATTTGTATAAAAATACAATGCTATTACACACAAAATATGCCAATGACAAATAAATGCAGAGTGCCACAACAGACATAAAGGGAGTTTCAGAGAAAAGGTGAAGAAGGCAAATAAAATTACTAATCATGTTGCTGAATTACAACAAACAGAAAACAAATTAATGAATAGATAAAAATTTTCTTACATTGAAAATAAGTTACTTAAGTGAAAATTTTGGAATTTTAATGTTGTAGATAGTATAAATTTTAATTTACATGCAGTTTTTTAGCATTTATAAAACAGAATTGCGGAGTTTGGAGGAATAATTTTACATGCTGAATACAGATTTTATGATGTTTTTAAGTTCATTCCTTGAAACATTCATGTTGTTTGAAGTTAGCATGTACTGTTCTTTTCGGCTTATAAGTCAACATGAAGTATAAGTCGAATGTGTCGGATTCTTCAATTTTCTTATCGTCATTCGCAGATAAGTCGAACCTCAGTATAAGATGAGGCCAGAACAAATACAGTTGGTGTTCAGAAGTCGACATGGAGTATAAGTCGAATGGGTCAGATTTCTCAATTTCCTTATCTTCATTCGCAGATAAGTTGAACCTGAGTATAAGATGAGGTCAGAACAAATACAGTTAGTGTCCAGAAGTCAACATTGAGCATAAGTCGAATGGGTCAGATTTCTCAATTTCCTTATCTTCATTCGCAGATAAGTCGAACCTGAGTGTAAAATGAGGCCAGAACAAATACAGTTAGTGTTCAGAAGTCGACATGAAGCATAAGTCGAACGAGTCAGATTTCTCAATTTCCTTATCTTCATTTGCAAATCCGTCGAACCTGAGTATAAGATGAGGCCAGAACAAATACAGTTAGTGTCCAGAAGTAGACATGGAGCATAAGTCGAACGGGTCAGATTTCTCAATTTCCTTATCTTCATTTGCAAATCAGTCGAACCTGAGTATAAGATGAGGCCAGAACAAATACAGTTAGTATTCAGAAGTCGACATGGAGCATAAGTCGAATGGGTCAGATTTCTCAATTTCCTTATGTTCATTCCCAGATAAGTCGAACCTGAGTGTAAGATGAGGCCAGAACAAATACAGTTAGTGTCCAGAAGTAGACATGGAGCATAAGTCAAACGGGTCAGATTTCTCAATTTCCTTATCTTCATTTGCAAATCAGTCGATCCTGAGTATAAGATGAGGCCAGAACAAATACAGTTAGTGTTTTTAACTTATGTAACTACACTTAAATGTTTCAGTAAGTTTTCACATTCTTCTTTTTAGCAAAAAGTTGAATTTCGTAAGTTTACTTTTTTTCATGAATTGATGCTACCACATTCTTTCTCTCCAACCAGAGAAGCCCATTCTTTCAGTCAGAGAAGCCGTTGCACAAAGGTGAAAAACAAAATGAAATTTTGTAACTATATTTTTGATGCTTAATATTGTTCAATGATAGGCCCTTTAATGTCAAAAAAGAGATTCAGCATTAATTTTCGTGCTGAAGGGACAACTTTGAACTTCTTTTTGCATGGGAAGCTCGATGTTTCCACTGCACGCTTTGCCTTTTGTTCTCGGGGTTGTGATGATGGTCCCATGTTCCGTCTCCAGTGACAATCCTCTTGAGAATACTGGGATCTGACTCATACCGGTGCAGAAAACTTCTGCCAATTTCCAGACACTGCTGCTTGTGGCAATCAGACAACTGCCATGACACCCACCTGGCACACACTTCATATCTGAGATTGTCATGCACTATTGAGAATGAAGAACAATAGCTAATATTTACCTTTTGGGCGATCTCAGACAGAGTAAACTGGCGATCTTTTTTAATGGGCGCATTGATGCGATCCAAATGGTCCTTTGTGCAAGAGGTCAACGAATGGCACGAGTGAGCTTTATCAAACACATTCGTTCTACGGCCTGAAACTCATTTGTACACGTCTCTGGCAGATACACTTGTTCTTTGCATATTGCACAAGCATCCTACGATAAATTTCAGTGGGTTGCACGCCCCGAGCCCATAAAAATCTCACTAAACTTTGCTGCTCGACGAAGAAGCATTCCGGCAAATGAGCGGCCATACTTATACATTTACAACTGCTGGGTAACTGCAGTTAGAAGATTAGCGATTGCATTCGCCACATGTCAAGGTCACATGCCCTCTCCTCCCCAAATAGCAATCTGCCACAGCTCTGCTTGCCTATGTACTGAGAGTATTGACCTTACTTTTTGTTTCATTCTTGTATGAAACTGGAGGGCATCACATTATTCACAATATAAAATTATTGAATTGAAAACAAAATAAAATGGTTTTAAAACATTGTTTCAGTTTTTTTTTTTTTTAATTTTTTGTTGTACTTGCGAGAACATCAGCTCGATTTCCCTCTTGTATTGCTTTCTTCTCAGCAAGTTCCACGGCCACATTGAACTCTGCAGCTGGACATCATTCATTGCTTGATTTTTTTTTTCTGTTGATATGATTCCCTTCCCATTTACATCGATGAGCCATTACATTATGAGCACCTACCTAATAAACTGTAGGACCCCTTCAGCCTGCAAAACAGCGGCCACTTGGCGAGGCATCGATTCGATGATATTTAGGTATCCTGGGGTATCTGGTACCATAATGTCAACAGCAGGTCCTTTACTTCCTGTACATTTCAGGGTGGTGGTGATTTAGTGCAAACCTGCTTTTACAAGTCAAACCACAAATGTTCAATTGGGTTCATGTCAGGTGAATTTCCAGGCCAGGGCATTAACAGAAAGTCACCAGCATGTTCCCCAAACCACTGCTTAACGATTCTGGCAGTGTGGCATTATCCTGTTGGTAATGTCAGTCACCAGCAGGGAACACATTTGCCATGAATGGGTGAACTTGGTCTGCAACGATGTTTAGATACCTGACAACCAGTGGCACATTATCCTGTTGGTAATGGCCATCACCAGCAGGAAACACAGTTGCCATGAATGGATGAACTTGGTCTGCAACGATGTTCAGATACCTGACAACCAGTGGCGCATTATCCTGTTGGTAATGGCCATCACCAGCAGGGAACACAGTTGCCATCATTGCGTGAACTTGGTCCGCAACGATGTTCAGATACCTGACAGCCAGTGGCACATTATCTTGTTGGTAATGACCATCACCAGCAGGAACACACAGTTGCCATGAATGGGTGAACTTGGTCTGCAACAATGTTCAGATACCTGATCACCAGTGGCACATTATCCTGTTGGTAATGGCCATCACCAGCAGAGAACACAGTTGCCATCATTGTGTGAACTTGGTCCGCAACGATGTTCAGATACCTGACAACCAGTGGCGCATTATCCTGTTGGTAATGACCATCACCAGCAGGAAACACAGTTGCCATGAATGGGTGAACTTGGTCCGCAACGATGTTCAGATACCTGACAACCAGTGGCGCATTATCCTGTTGGTAATGACCATCAATAGCAGGGAACACAGTTGCCATGAATGGGTGAACTTGGTCTGCAACGATGTTCAGATACCTAACAGCCAGTGGCGAATTATCCTGTTGGTAATGGCCATCACCAGCAGGGAACAGTTGCCATGAATGGGTGAACTTGGTCCGCAACGATGTTTAGATACCTGACAACCAGTGGCGCATTATCCTGTTGGTAATGACCACCAATAGCAGGGAACACAGTTGCCATGAATGGGTGAACTTGGTCTGCAACGATGTTCAGATACCTGACAGCCAGTGGCGAATTATCCTGTTGGTAATGACCATCACCAGCAGGAAACACAGTTGCCATGAATGGGTGAACTTGGTCTGCAACGATGTTCAGATACCTGACAGCCAGTGGTGAATTATCCTGTTGGTAATGACCATCACCAGCAGGAAACACAGTTGCCATGAATGGGTGAACTTGGTCCGCAACGATGTTCAGATACCTGACAACCAGTGGCGCATTATCCTGTTGGTAATGACCATCAATAGCAGGGAACACAGTTGCCATCATTGTGTGAACTTGGTCTGCAACAATGTTCAGATACCTGACAGCCAGTGGCGCATAATCCTGTTGGTAATGGCCATCACCAGCAGGGAACACAGTTCCCATGAATGGGTGAACTTGGTCCGCAACGATGTTCAGATACCTGACAACCAGTGGCGCATTATCCTGTTGGTAATGACCATCACCAGCAGGGAACAGAGTTGCCATGAATGGGTGAACTTGGTGCGCAACGATGTTCAGATACCTAACAACCAGTGGTGAATTATCCTGTTGGTAATGACCATCACCAGCAGGGAACACAGTTGCCATGAATGGGGGAACTTGGTCCACAACGATGTTCAGATACCTGACAACCAGTGGCGCATTATCCTGTTGGTAATAGCCATCACCAGCAGGGAACACAGTTGCCATCATTGCGTGAACTTGGTCCGCAACAATGTTCAGATACCTGACAGCCAGTGGCGCATTCTCCTGTTGGTAATGGCCATCACCAGCAGGGAGCACAGTTGCCATGAATGGGTGAACTTGGTCTGCAACGATGTTCAGATACCTGACAGCCAGTGGCGCATTATCCTGTTGGTAATGACCATCAATAGCAGGGAACACAGCTGCCATGAATGGGTGAACTTGGTCTGCAACGATGTTCAGATACCTGACAACCAGTGGCGCATTATCCTGTTGGTAATGGCCATCACCAGCAGGGAAGACAGTTGCCGTGAATGGGTGAACTTGGTCCACAACGATGTTCAGATACCTGACAACCAGTGGTGCATTATCCTGTTGGTAATAGCCATCACCAGCAGGGAACACAGTTGCCATCATTGCGTGAACTTGGTCCGCAACAATGTTCAGATACCTGACAGCCAGTGGCGCATTCTCCTGTTGGTAATGGCCATCACCAGCAGGGAGCACAGTTGCCATGAATGGGGGAACTTGGTCCACAACGATGTTCAGATACCTGACAACCAGTGGCGCATTATCCTGTTGGTAATAGCCATCACCAGCAGGGAACACAGTTGCCATCATTGCGTGAACTTGGTCCGCAACAATGTTCAGATACCTGACAGCCAGTGGCGCATTATCCTGTTGGTAATGGCCATCACCAGCAGGGAGCACAGTTGCCATGAATGGGTGAACTTGGTCTGCAACGATGTTCAGATACCTGACAGCCAGTGGCGCATTATCCTGTTGGTAATGACCATCAATAGCAGGGAACACAGCTGCCATGAATGGGTGAACTTGGTCTGCAACGATGTTCAGATACCTGACAACCAGTGGCGCATTATCCTGTTGGTAATGACCATCACCAGCAGGGAAGACAGTTGCCGTGAATGGGTGAACTTGGTCCGCAATGATGTTCAGATACATGACAACCAGTGGCGCATTATCCTGTTGGTAATGGCCATCACCAGCAGGGAACACAGTTGCCATCATTGTATGAACTTGGTCTGCAACAATGTTCAGATACCTGACAGCCAGTGGCGCATAATCCTGTTGGTAATGGCCATCACCAGCAGGGAACACAGTTCCCATGAATGGGTGAACTTGGTCCGCAACGATGTTCAGATACCTGACAACCAGTGGCGCATTATCCTGTTGGTAATGACCATCACCAGCAGGGAACAGAGTTGCCATGAATGGGTGAACTTGGTCCGCAACGATGTTCAGATACCTAACAACCAGTGGTGAATTATCCTGTTGGTAATGACCATCACCAGCAGGGAACACAGTTGCCATGAATGGGGGAACTTGGTCCACAACGATGTTCAGATACCTGACAACCAGTGGCGCATTATCCTGTTGGTAATAGCCATCACCAGCAGGGAACACAGTTGCCATCATTGCGTGAACTTGGTCCGCAACAATGTTCAGATACCTGACAGCCAGTGGCGCATTATCCTGTTGGTAATGGCCATCACCAGCAGGGAGCACAGTTGCCATGAATGGGTGAACTTGGTCTGCAACGATGTTCAGATACCTGACAGCCAGTGGCGCATTATCCTGTTGGTAATGACCATCAATAGCAGGGAACACAGCTGCCATGAATGGGTGAACTTGGTCCGCAACGATGTTCAGATACCTGACAACCAGTGGCGCATTATCCTGTTGGTAATAGCCATCACCAGCAGGGAACACAGTTGCCATCATTGCGTGAACTTGGTCCGCAACAATGTTCAGATACCTGACAGCCAGTGGCGCATTCTCCTGTTGGTAATAGCCATCACCAGCAGGGAACACAGTTGCAATGAATGGGTGAACATGGTCTGCAACGATGTTCAGATACCTGACAGCCAGTGGCGCATTATCCTGTTGGTAATGGCCATCACCAGCAGGGAACACAGTTGCCATGAATGGGTGAACTTGGTCCGCAACGATGTTTAGATACCTGACAACCAGTGGCGCATTATCCTGTTGGTAATGACCATCAATAGCAGGGAACACAGTTGCCATGAATGGGTGAACTTGGTCTGCAACGTTGTTCAGATACCTGACAGCCAGTGGTGAATTATCCTGTTGGTAATGACCATCACCAGCAGGAAACACAGTTGCCATGAATGGGTGAACTTGGTCCGCAACGATGTTCAGATACCTGACAACCAGTGGCGCATTATCCTGTTGGTAATGACCATCAATAGCAGGGAACACAGTTGCCATGAATGGGTGAACTTGGTCTGCAACGATGTTCAGATACCTGACAGCCAGTGGCGAATTATCCTGTTGGTAATGGCCATCACCAGCAGGGAACACAGTTGCCATGAATGGGTGAACTTGGTCCGCAACGATGTTTAGATACCTGACAACCAGTGGCGCATTATCCTGTTGGTAATGACCATCAATAGCAGGGAACACAGTTGCCATGAATGGGTGAACTTGGTCTGCAACGATGTTCAGATACCTGACAGCCAGTGGCGAATTATCCTGTTGGTAATGGCCATCACCAGCAGGGAACACAGTTGCCATGAATGGGTGAACTTGGTCCACAACGATGTTTAGATACCTGACAACCAGTGGCGCATTATCCTGTTGGTAATGGCCATCACCAGCAGGGAACACAGTTGCCATGAATGGGTGAACTTGGTCTGCAACGATGTTCAGATACCTGACAGCCACTGGCGCATTATCCTGTTGGTAATGACCATCAATAGCAGGGAACACAGCTGCCATGGAATGGGTGAACTTGGTCTGCAACGATGTTCAGATACCTGACAACCAGTGGCGCATTATCCTGTTGGTAATGACCATCACCAGCAGGGAAGACAGTTGCCGTGAATGGGTGAACTTGGTCCGCAATGATGTTCAGATACCTGACAACCAGTGGCGCATTATCCTGTTGGTAATGGCCATCACCAGCAGGGAACACAGTTGCCATCATTGTGTGAACTTGGTCTGCAACAATGTTCAGATACCTGACAGCCAGTGGCGCATAATCCTGTTGGTAATGGCCATCACCAGCAGGGAACACAGTTCCCATGAATGGGTGAACTTGGTCCGCAACGATGTTCAGATACCTGACAACCAGTGGCGCATTATCCTGTTGGTAATGACCATCACCAGCAGGGAACAGAGTTGCCATGAATGGGTGAACTTGGTCCGCAACGATGTTCAGATACCTAACAACC
Organism: Macrothele yani; assembly: GCA_039090855.1. Classification (NCBI taxonomy): domain Eukaryota; kingdom Metazoa; phylum Arthropoda; class Arachnida; order Araneae; family Macrothelidae; genus Macrothele; species Macrothele yani. Next base: position 13,933,833 of record CM077031.1, on the reverse strand, counting down.
AGTGGTGAATTATCCTGTTGGTAATGACCATCACCAGCAGGGAACACAGTTGCCATGAATGGGGGAACTTGGTCCACAACGATGTTCAGATACCTGACAACCAGTGGCGCATTATCCTGTTGGTAATAGCCATCACCAGCAGGGGAACACAGTTGCCATCATTGCGTGAACTTGGTCCGCAACAATGTTCAGATACCTGACAGCCAGTGGCGCATCATCCTGTTGGTAATGGCCATCACCAGCAGGGAGCACAGTTGCCATGAATGGGTGAACTTGGTCTGCAACGATGTTCAGATACCTGACAGCCAGTGGCGCATTATCCTGTTGGTAATGACCATCAATAGCAGGGAACACAGCTGCCATGAATGGGTGAACTTGGTCTGCAACAATGTTCAGATACCTGACAGCCAGTGGCGCATTATCCTGTTGGTAATGGCCATCACCAGCAGGGAACACAGTTGCCATCATTGCGTGAACTTGGTCCGCAACAATGTTCAGATACCTGACAACCAGTGGCGCATTATCCTGTTGGTAATGGCCATCACCAGCAGGGAACACAGTTGCCATCATTGTGTGAACTTGGTCTGCAACAATGTTCAGATACCTGACAGCCAGTGGCGCATAATCCTGTTGGTAATGGCCATCACCAGCAGGAACACAGTTCCCATGAATGGGTGAACTTGGTCCGCAACGATGTTCAGATACCTGACAACCAGTGGCGCATTATCCTGTTGGTAATGACCATCACCAGCAGGGAACAGAGTTGCCATGAATGGGTGAACTTGGTCCGCAACGATGTTCAGATACCTAACAACCAGTGGTGAATTATCCTGTTGGTAATGACCATCACCAGCAGGGAACACAGTTGCCATGAATGGGGGAACTTGGTCCACAACGATGTTCAGATACCTGACAACCAGTGGCGCATTATCCTGTTGGTAATAGCCATCACCAGCAGGGAACACAGTTGCCATCATTGCGTGAACTTGGTCCGCAACAATGTTCAGATACCTGACAGCCAGTGGCGCATTCTCCTGTTGGTAATCGCCATCACCAGCAGGGAACACAGTTGCAATGAATGGGTGAACATGGTCTGCAACGATGTTCAGATACCTGACAGCCAGTGGCGCATTATCCTGTTGGTAATGGCCATCACCAGCAGGGAACACAGTTGCAATGAATGGGTGAACTTGGTCCGCAACGATGTTTAGATACCTGACAACCATTGGCGCATTATCCTGTTGGTAATGGCCATCACCAGCAGGGAACACAGTTGCCATCATTGCGTGAACTTGGTCCGCAACAATGTTCAGATACCTGACAGCCAGTGGCGCATTATCCTGTTGGTAATAGCCATCACCAGCAGGGAACACAGTTGCCATCATTGCGTGAACTTGGTCCGCAACAATGTTCAGATACCTGACAGCCAGTGGCGCATTATCCTGTTGGTAATGGCCATCAATAGCAGGGAACACAGTTGCCATCATTGCGTGAACTTGGTCCGCAACAATGTTCAGATACCTGACAGCCAGTGGCGCATTATCCTGTTGGTAATGGCCATCAATAGCAGGGAACACAGTTGCCATCATTGCGTGAACTTGGTCCGCAACAATGTTCAGATACCTGACAACCATTGGCGCATTATCCTGTTGGTAATGGCCATCACCAGCAGGGAACACAGTTGCTATCATTGTGTGAACTTGGTCTGCAATGATGTTCAGATACCTGACAGCCAGTGGCGCATTATCCTGTTGGTAATGGCCATCACCAGCAGGGAACACAGTTGCCATCATTGTGTGAACTTGGTCTGCAACAATGTTCAGATACCTGACAGCCAGTGGCGAATTGTCCTGTTGGTAATGGCCATCAGCAGCAGGGAACACAGTTGCCATCATTGTGTGAACTTGGTCCGCAATGATGTTCAGATACCCCTAACAACCAGTGGCGCATTATCCTGTTGGTAATGGCCATCACCAGCAGGGGACACAGTTGCCGTGGAATGGGTGAACTTGGTCCGCAACGATGTTCAGATACCTGACAGCCAGTGGTGCAATATCCTGTTGGTAATGACCATCACCAGCAGGGAACACAGTTGCTATGAATGGGTGAACTTGGTCCGCAACGATGTTCAGATACCTGACAACCAGTGGCGCATTATCCTGTTGGTAATGGCCATCACCAGCAGGGAACAGTTGCCATGAATGGGTGAACTTGGTCTGCAACAATGTTCAGATACCTGACAGCCAGTGGTGCAATATCCTGTTGGTAATGACCATCACCAGCAGGGAACACAGTTGCCATGAATGGGTGAACTTGGTCTGCAACGATGTTCAGATACCTGACAACCAGTGGCGCATTATCCTGTTGGTAATGGCCATCACCAGCAGGGAACAGTTGCCATGAATGGGTGAACTTGGTCTGCAACGATGTTCAGATACCTGACAACCAGTGGCGCATTATCCTGTTGGTAATGGCCATCACCAGCAGGGAACAGTTGCCATGAATGGGTGAACTTGGTCTGCAACGATGTTCAGATACACCTGACAACCAGTGGCGCATTATCCTGTTGGTAATGGCAATCACCAGCAGAGAACACAGTTGTCATGAATGGGTGAACTTGGTCTGCAACGATGTTCAGATACACCTGACAACCAGTGGCGCATTATCCTGTTGGTAATGTCAATCACCAGCAGGGAACACATTTGCCATGAATGGGTGAACTTGGTCCGCAACGATGTTCAGATACCTGACAACCAGTGGCGCATTATCCTGTTGGTAATGTCCATCACCAGCAGAGAACACAGTTGCCATGAATGGGTGAACTTGGTCGGCAACAATGTTCAGATACCTGACAGCCAGTGGTGCATTATCCTGTTGGTAATGGCCATCACCAGCAGGGAACACAGTTGCCATGAATGGGTGAACTTGGTCCGCAAAGATGTTCAGATACCTGACAACCAGTGGCGCATTATCCTGTTGGTAATGGCCATCACCAGCAGGGAACACAGTTGCCATGAATGGGTGAACTTGGTCTGCAACGATGTTCAGATACCTGACAGCCAGTGGCGCATTATCCTGTTGGTAATGGCCATCACCAGCAGGGAACACAGTTGCCATGAATGGGTGAACTTGGTCCGCAAAGATGTTCATATACCTGACAACCAGTGGCGCATTATCCTGTTGGTAATGGCCATCACCAGCAGGGAACACAGTTGCCATGAATGGGTGAACTTGGTCTGCAACGATGTTCAGATACCTGACAGCCAGTGGTGCATTATCCTGTTGGTAATGGCCATCACCAGCAGGGAACACAGTTGCCATGAATGGGTGAACTTGGTCCGCAAAGATGTTCAGATACCTGACAACCAGTGGCGCATTATCCTGTTGGTGCATGGCCATCACCAGCAGGGAGCACAGTTGCCATGAATGTGTGAACTTAGTCCGCAATGATGGAATGTTCAGATACCTGACAGCTGTCAGGGATTGTCCTATTGCGATAATGGGGCCCAGAGCGTCCCAAGAAAACATCGCCTACAGCATAACACCACCATTGCCGACCTGTTTCCGCCCAACAGTGAATCCAGCCTCTGTTGGTAATCGGTGTATCTACGTCCGGCCGCCTACGTGATGCACCAGGAATCTTGGATTCGTCAGACCAGGCCACTTTCTTCCAATCATCCACGGTCCAATCTCGATGATCTAGGGCCCATTTCGTGCGTTGTTGACGATGACGTGCAGTAAGCACGGGTACCCGGCTGGGTCTTCGGCTGCACAGGACCATGCGCAGAAGGCTGCGATGAACTGTGTGCTGCGACACATTGCCCTGATCCCCACTGTTGTAGTTGCGGGTGATTTGTCGCACTGTGAACAATGTGATACAGTCCCCGCTCCCCCTCTGGCATCGGCGAGCTGCAGACAACACATGGCTGGACAACAGTTCATTGTTTGGCCATCTGTGCACCACTTCTGGATACGTTCTCACTACAGCGGCACGTGAACAACCCTCAAGCCACGTCAAGCTCTTCCAAGATTGTAGTTCTGCAAGAAAAGTCTCATCTTGTTCACCAAAAAATATGGTGTATATATAATCAAAGTCAAAAATTGTTTAAATTTTCATTTTCTTCTTAACTGAAACAAATAATATACATAAATTCTGGTTAAAACCATCTATAGCGGAGGCCAAAGCTGTTCTTAAATTTATATGCATACTAATATAATATTTACAAGGTTGTTTACCTTCTTGCACATTTCACCTCCCGATTACATTCTTTCTGCCCGTCATGCTTGGTCCAGGCTTCCGGTGCGGTGTTCCATTTTTGGTTTTCAGGTTCTCTCAAAAGCTTCACCAACATTCAAGTCCATGAAGTGCGTTGTTGTCCAGGTTGCAAAATTGTATCCTCCTCCCCCCTTCCCACAATCTTATAAAACCTAACTTTCGTTGCTAAAAAACCACCAATTGTTGAACACAAAATCTTTTTGAAATTATAGACAGCTACGAAAACGCCTATTTGCAAACATACAAATTCCGAACGAAAAATTTTTAAAAACCTACATACAAATATTTACACACAATTCATTCCTTGGACACCTCACAAACAACCAACCACACCCTAAGCCACTCCCAAGCAGATTGCCTCGAGTACTTTCAACCCCCTACTGGGTTATCTTCAGGAGGTGTTTTCTCTTCTGCTACTGCAGCAAGTGAGCGATACGCCCAGCTTAGAAAAAAAAAGAAGCAAAAACAGCACTGATACAATACTGCCTAGATAACCAGACGTATCCAAATTTTGAAGAAGTAAAAATAATAAAAACATATCGCAATGAAAGACACCTATGCATTGCAGAATCTATATTAATTGAAAAAAATAGATACCGAGTATGTAATAGTAACGATCCTAATATACTTGATAAGAAATGGAAGGAATTAATAAAAATTGACCAAAAAAACCCCCAAAGACACAGAAAGGGAAAGAGAAAACGAAGAGTTCACTAAAGTCAACGACAGATGGAGCCACGGTGGAAGCGTTTCATGGATGACGATGGGGCGGGGCGGGGCGGGGCGAAGAGGCTGGGTGTATCGCTTCACTCTTGCTGCAGTGGCAGAAGAGAAAACACCTCCTGAAGATAACCCAGTAGGGGGTTGAAAGTACTCGAGGCAATCTGCTTGGGAGTGGCTTAGGGTGTGGTTGGTTGTTCGTGAGGTGTTGAGGAGTCCAAGGAATGAATTGTGTGTAAATATTTGTATGTAGGTTTTTAAAAATTTTTCGTTCGGAATTTGTATGTTTGCAAATAGGCGTTTTCGTAGCTGTCTATAATTTCAAAAGATTTTGTGTTCAACAATTGGTTTTTAGCAACGAAAGTTAGGTTTTATAAGATTGTGGGAAGGGGGAGGATACAATTTTGCAACCTGGACAACAACGCACTTCATGGACTTGAATGTTGCAGGTGAAGCTTTTGAGAGAACCTGAAACCAAAATGGAACACCGCACCGGAAGCCTGGACCAAGCATGACGGGCAGAAAGAATGTATCAGGTGGTGAAATGTGAAAAGAGGTAAGCAACTTTGTAAATATTAAGTAATATATAAATGATAATCATGAATAGAAACTAAATAAATCTGAGGGTACAGATTGATTGGCTACCATCTGTGCAGTCTGATATCTTTATAAATGCTTTATAATAATATAACATCTTAACCAAACAAAAAAAAAAAAAAAAACCACACACACACACACACACACACAAAGAGACTGGTTAATTCATAAGAACTTACTTGTATCCCCTATTTCCTGGAACCTCCTTCCCCTCATGATCCAACATCTTGGGTCCAACTTTCTACATGGCAAAATAAATATTTTACATTTAAACTACTAACAATCTGCTTTATTTTTAACTATCAAACAATAAAAAATGAAATATCTTCTGAGATGATGAATACACACACATAATACTGTATAAATCAGGCACAAATACTACTTCAAAGACTAACAGAACAGTTATTCACATTCTTTGTGGAAGGTGTATCAGCAGCTGCACTTATATAATCTTCAAACATGCACAGATGCAAATCTCTGGTGTGCATTCTTGCACATACTCATTATGCATATTAATCAGCTTATTTCAGCTAACTTTTAAAGAAGCTACACCTCAGAATTCAAAGCATTTTTCTGTATATATACATGTATATGGGACCTATCAGCCTCCTATCAATGGTTTATAAAATCTTCACTTAAGTTCTTTCACACCACTTGAAGGTAACACTGGACATGGCTCAACCGAGAGAACAAGCTGGATTCAGGAGTGGCTACAGCACAATAGATCATATCCACGTGCTGAGAGAACTAATTGAAAGAGCGAGGTAATATGAACTTCCATTATGCATTGCTTTTATCGATTATGAAAAGGCCTTTGATTCGGTGAAACCATCAGCAGTTACAAGGGCTTTGAAGTCCTGCAGTATTGAAGATGCATACATTAATATTATTAATAACATATGAAAATGCAAGTGCAAAGATTTGGCTATTTGAGAATACAGCACCCATAAAAATTAGAAAGGGAGTGAGACAAGGTGACACTATATCTCCCAAACTTTTTAATGCCACATTGGAAAATGTCTTTCAATCATTGAACTGGGAAAACAAAGGGATAAAGATTAATGGAGATTATCTAACCCACCTTCGTTTTGCTGATGACGTTTAGTCATTTTTGCAACTACCCCATCAGAGCTGCAGAGTATGATCCAGGAACTTGCTGACAAGAGTAAAGAAGTGGGATTAAAAATGAATTTTCAGAAGACAAAACTGATGTTCAATGCTTTTTACAAGAAATGAAGATTTATCGATTGATGGAGAAAAGCTGGAGATAACAGACACATACGTTTATCTTGGACAGCAAATATCAAGTGAGGGTCACATTGATGAAGAAATTGATGATACAAAACTTGCCTGGAGAGCTTTTTTGGAAGAAACAGCATAATTTACCTCAAGAGCAATATGCCATTATGTCTTAAAAGAAAAGTGTTTGATCAATGCATCCTTCCAGTGCTTATGTATGGTGCAGAGACGTTGGACCTTAACTAAAAGAGACATACAAAGGCTGCAGACAACTCAAAGCAGCATGGAGAGGTGTATGCTTGGTGTAACCAGGAGAGATAAGAAGAGGAACTCGTGGATCTGAAAAATGACAAGAGTGGAAGACATCATGATCAGAGTAAAATCCCTGAAATGGCAATGGGCTGGACATACTGCCAGAAGGACAGACCATCGACGGACAGCCAAATTTTAGACTGGATTCCAAGGGAAAGCAAAAGACTGAAGAAGACCACATGTGAGATGGGTGGATGAAATTCGAAAGTGTGCAGGAGTAACATGGAGGAGACTGGCACAAGACAGACCGTTGTGAAAGAAACTTGGAGAGACCTTCGTCCAGCAGTGAATTGATAATTGTTGACAATGATGATGATATATACATAACATTGTGAAATTGAATGCTGAAGATTTCACCTCAATATTGTAACTATTAAATCACTTGAGACAACGAATTTCTGGGCAACTAAGTGTATGAAAATTTGCACTCCCAGGCCAGACCATTGTGGCTATTTTTACCTCCACCAGTGGACACATCCCATAGCATGTAGCAGTGACCAGTTCATCCTGATTTTTGGAAGTCAATTTAAGAAGTTTTCCACGGGTCCAAAAACCTATTTTCCAGGAATCCCAAAAACCTATTTTTCAGGAGCCTGAAACCTATTTTCCAGGAGTCTGAAACCTATTTTACAGGAGTCTGAAACCCATTACCCAGGAGTCCAAAATCTATTTTTCAGGAGACTGAAACCTATTTTCCAGGAGTCTGGAAACCCATTATCCAGGAGTCTAAAACCTATTTTTCAGGAGTTTGAAACCCATTATCCAGGAGTCCAAAACCTATTTTCCAGGGAGTCTGAAACCTATTTTCAGACTCCTGGAAAACAGGTTTTGGACAAAACTGATGTTCAATGCTTTTACAAGAAATGAAGATTTATCGATTGATGGAGAAAAGCTGAGATAACAGACACATACGTTTATCTTGGACAGCAGATATCAAGTGAGGGTCACATTGATGAAGAAATTGATGATACAAAAACTTGCCTGGAGAGCTTTTGGAAGAAACAGCATAATTTTCAAGAGCAATATGCCATTATGTCTTAAAAGAAAAGTGTTTGATCAATGCATCCTTCCAGTGCTTATGTATGGTGCAGAGACGTGGACCTTAACTAAAAGAGACATACAAAGGCTGCAGACAACTCAAAGCAGCATGGAGAGGTGCATGCTTGGTGTAACCAGGAGAGATAAGAAGAGGAACTCGTGGATCTGAAAAATGACAAGAGTGGAAGACATCATGATCAGAGTAAAATCCCTGAAAAATGGCAATGGGCTGGACATACTGCCAGAAGGACAGACCATCGACGGACAGCCAAATTTTAGACTGGATTCCAAGGGAAAGCAAAAGACTGAAGAAGACCACATGTGAGATGGGTGGATGAAATTCGAAAGTGTGCAGGAGTAACATGGAGGAGACTGGCACAAGACAGACCGTTGTGAAAGAAACTTGGAGAGACCTTCGTCCAGCAGTGAATTGATAATTGGTTGACAATGATGATGATATATACATAACATTGTGAAATTGAATGCTGAAGATTTCACCTCAATATTGTAACTATTAAATCACTTGAGACAACGAATTTCTGGGCAACTAAGTGAATGAAAATTTGCACTCCCAGGCCAGACCATTGTGGCCATTTTTACCTCCACCAGTGGACACATCCCATAGCATGTAGCAGTGACCAGTTCATCCTGATTTTTGGAAGTCAATTTAAGAAGTTTTCCACGGGTCCAAAAACCTATTTTCCAGGAATCCCAAAACCTATTTTTCAGGAGCCTGAAACCTATTTTCCAGGAGTCTGAAACCTATTTTACAGGAGTCTGAAACCCATTACCCAGGAGTCCAAAATCTATTTTTCAGGAGACTGAAACCTATTTTCCAGGAGTCTGAAACCCATTATCCAGGAGTCTAAAACCTATTTTTCAGGAGTTTGAAACCCATTATCCAGGAGTCCAAAACCTATTTTCCAGGAGTCTGAAACCTATTTTCCAGGAGTTTGAAACCTATTTTCCAGGAGTTTGAAACCTATTTCCCAGAAGTCTGAAACCTATTTCCCAAAAGTCTGAAACCTATTTCCCAAAAGTCTGAAACCTATTTCCCAGGAGTCTGAAACCTATAACAGAAAGCCAAAATCCATTTTCTAGGAGTCCAAAACCTATTTACCAGGAGACAAAACCTATTCACGAGGAATCCAAATTCTACAGAGGATATTCACACATTTTAGAACGATTTTCCAGCAATATAGTTAATGTTTAAAATAAAATTATTTCTTTTTTAAATGTTCTACTTGAGAGCCCTCTCTCTGAACTATGAACCAACATCTAGATTCCCAAGATAACAGGGCATTTCTTAAAATTGGCAGTGGTATTTTATTCCACTGCTTTCCATAGTCTAATCATTGTTTTAGGTCTGCATGCTCTTTTTAGCAGTCCAAAGGCACAATAGTCCGTTAGTGACACATTAGGGGACTTTGAAGGAATACGAGCAATAGGTATAGACTTGATACCCGTATCTTTTTTCAAGAAACAATGTGGTAGATTTGGATGTATGAGAGGTAGCCTTTTTCTGGTGGAGTTCTACTCTTTGAAGGTTCTGTGAATGATGAGGAATGATATTTCCTGTTTAAATATAAGAGTTAAGACATTATTTTGGTAATATGCAGAATTGATTTTAACATTCTTCTCAACTTTTCTGAACTTTAATTTCCCATTGCACTCATAAATCCTTTACTGGGAATTTCTTTGGATTCCTGGAACCAAGTCTTTTTTTGCTCTTTTGCGACAGTAAATCGATCTTTTTTGTTACAGTCGTTTAGGTAGATCCAGGCTTCATCAACAGTCACAATAAATTTCCATCTGTTTCAGGCTAGTTGATTTTCATAAAAACGTCTACACCATGTTAGGCGCCAGTCACATGTCCAGGCAAAAATCGGTGAACATTATGTTTTTTTTTTCAGTTTCAAATCTTTGTTTATTACCTTGTTTACCATTGATACATAGATTTTTAACTACTTAGCAATTGCTCGTTGGGTCGGTGAATTTTGTTTAAGACCAGAGACCTTACTTTTGAAATAACTCAGGGTGGCTACAAAACCATTAACAAAAAATTCCCTGACTTTTCCAGGTTTTCCAGGTGAAAATGCACTTTTCCCCCTGACAACTGCATACAAACCAGAAAAGTTAATGAATACAAAGGCAAATAATAAAAAAAAAACTTTACTTCTTTTTTCAATTTACTTCCGATATTGGAGGTTATATTACTTTTATTTTTACAAATGAAGTCAACGCTTGATAACTAACTTTGATAACACTGAATTTCTGATAACTCAAAAAAAAAAAAAAAAAAAAAGTAAAATTCCTTGCAAGTGCCCTAAGCACATAATAAAGTTATGGTCTTGATAAGTCAAAACATTTTTAGTGGCCAACGTGATAACTCAAAATATTCTTGTTTAAAAATAAAAAAAATAGCCCATAAAATGCAAACAACATAAGGATTTGATGCACAACTAATTGATAACAATAGACAACAAAAACATTTCACGCTGACCACTTTAACCTTGGAAAGTGACCTCCTCTGAAATAATTCTGCCACCACTCAGCCAGGGACAGACTGCAACTACACTCCTTGCAGCACATCTTCAATTTCCACCAATAAGTAATCAAACAGTCATCTTTAACTAACATTCAAAAAGAATTTCAGACTGGCATCTTACCATTCGACCTAATAGACAGATGTTGTTCAGTAGCACTTTTTGTTGAGTTTATGTTACATATTCTTGTTCTGAACAAATTCAAGCTTTGTTTCATAAAACTTATTTTTTTAAACTTGTGGCTTCAAATCACAAGTTGAACACATTGTCCTTTGCTGATAAAATCAGTTATTAAAGATGTTTGAAGGCAGCCAAAAAAAATTAAAAAAGATTGTACAGCATTTTGTAATACTGGCAATGTCTACAATTCTAAAGAATAAAAAGTGATTTATATTTCTTTTTTTTAAAGGAAGCCTCATCAAAAAGGAAAAAAAAAAAAAAAGAATTGTGCAGAGTATTAGAATATTTGAGGGATGCTTAATGGAAATGAAATATGTATTCAGAGTAGAGATAAAAATGTGAATTCCACAATGCTTGACAGACAGGAAATCCAAGAAAGCGAACGCACAGTGCATGAACCTCCACTTACCATATGATCACACTGCCTCTAAAATTGCAGTTTAGGACAAGATGAGACCAAAGATGGGGGGCTGAACATTTTAACTGGTGAAAAATCAAAACAGACAGCAAGAATGCAGACTACTGTTAGTCTGTCTTTTGTTGACTCTGCAACTGCACAGCATCAATTGTTTAATTTTTCTTTCTGCTGCTATCATTCTCTCCCTACTTCTTCACTGTCGCTTTTCTTTCTTTTCTTGATTTTTGTGTCCTCTGATAACAACCATCAGCCTAAGGAGCATGAGCACATGATATCAAAGCTTCAACTATTTCAGATAAATGGTGAAACTTTGGGAATATGAACACCATGCATCAATTTTTACAAATTTTCCAACTTTGTCACTTCCGTTTTCGAAAATTTTCTTCTTCCCTTAGCAAGATTTAATGCAAAAACTTACGGGGCTGGGGATATTTAACAACGCTGGAGAATGGGAACATCACTGGAGAGGGGGGGGGGGGAGGGGGCAATAGCGATTACGGGAATTCCGTCCGAGTTTTGGAAAATTTTCTCCTATATTCAAGGTGAAATGCAAAAATTTATGCAGTAAAGTATTACTTAAAAATACTGGACACAGGCAACATCGCGAGAAAAAAGAAATTACGATTATGGACAAAATTCTGAACTCCGTCGACTTTCCATTTTCGAAAGTTTCGTAAAGATGGAATTCCGTCCTCCGACGAACATCTATCTCCCCCCCCCCACACACAATCCTGTTTACTTGTGCATCGATCTCCTGAGTGGCCAACATAACGAAAAAGGCGGAATTTCTCGAATTCACGGAAGAACCTCAAGCCTGAAGATTAGGAGGCAATTTTCGCGGCGTCTAACTTCTGTTTTTGCACAAATTCTTGCCTGCAGTTTCAAGATGAAATACGAACATATATGCCATAAAATGATATTTAACAAGAATACTAGACACAAACATAACATCCGGAGAAAAAATTACGATTAGAGCAAATTCTTTTTACTCCATTTAAGTACTGTTTTCGAAAGCTTTGAAACACGAAATACCGTCCCCAGACGGAAAATGACCCAACCCCCAAATTCTCTTCAGTTTTGCATCAATCATGATACGATCTAAATGATGACTAAAAAAAAAAAAAAAAAAAAACCCGGAGAATTCTGCGAATCCGCTTAAGATTCTTATGTATATCATAAAATAATAGCAAATATTTCTTTTCAAACAAATAAAAATTCGTAGAATCCGTAGTTAGACAACTAAATCGGTAGAAAATACGAACATTCCATGGTAATTGGCATGCATAACAGTCGTATAATCGTCACCACGTGATCCGCACCTATCATGTTAATCGTGAATCGTAATTTCCGACAGAAAACTGCGATTCACAGGACCGACTCAGAAATCCAAGAAAAAAATGATCGTCTTATTGAAAAAGTAACTGTCATGTTACTTTAAGTAAAAAAAGAACTAAAATCATTAGCTGTTGCCGCTATATCGCAGTTCATTAGTTAGACTAAAAAATCCGTTGAAATTGCGGACAGTCCATAGCATTGTCTTATTTCTGAATACGTTTCAACTGAATACCGAAAAAACCTAACTAGCGTCTCGCGACAGCGATATCCACATGTAACGAGTTATCTCATTGGCAGCAATAAAACCGGCACCCACCAATTGGCGACAGACACTGAAACGGCACTTGTTGTTTACAGCGGAACGCTAGAACAGCTCCGCGAGCAATCTACTCTTTTCGATCTGGCAACGCTCAGTAAATAATAAGTTGTCCGTCCATATTACCCTTCGATAGTATTAAAATTCCATGAAGTTGTCGTTGAATTGGTCTGTTGTATTTTATAATGCCTCAATGGAATTTGTATAGTCTCATTAACGATGTCGTACGAGATAGAAAAACATGCATATCATGGTGTGAATGGTTCGCTACCCACCCTTGAAATAATAAGGAATCACGAATGGCAATAAATATCGATGCTTTTCTTCTTTAATTGCCTTTTGCTATATATTTCTCAGTACGAATTAAAATACTTACTGTAAATACGAAAGTATAATTTTTATCAGTCTCCCAACGTATATAGCGGCAAGATCGTTCATTTTTTTTAGTTCTTTTTCAACATCTCAGTTATAGTTTTCATTTAGTACACAAATTTTTTTTTTTTTTGATGAAACCAATGTTAGTCATCATGATGAATAAAAAATAAGAACAGAATGCACCCATAATGTTTGCATTCGAATGTAAACAACAACAGATGCATTGCCAGATCGAAAACAGTAGATTGCTCGCGGAGCTGCTCTAGCGTTCCGCTGTCTTAGCTGTGAGAAATGAGGAATGCGCCCGTTTGTGGAAGAATTGCCATTTTTATATTTGGATGTATACTGCAAACAGGTTGAATTGTTCGATTTGTGCCGACAGCCGCCAATGAAGAAACTAATGTTAACTAAGATGTAAACAACCTGTGTCACGACTTCGACGACGTATACGAACTACAAGTGCTGTTTCAGTGCCGGTCGCCAATTGGTGGGTGCCGGTTTTATTGCTGCCAATGAGATAACTCGATACATGTGGATATCGCTGTCGCGAGACGCTAGTAAAAAACTAAACTAATACAATCAGCGCACCAAAACTAGGCGATGCGATTCGCAGAATGGGTACACGCTACGGAACAGCTCGGCGCGATTCCCGAGAGTCGCGGATTCTCATACCGCGCAGCCTTCCGCACGCGCAAATAATAACGCCTTCCTTGCGTCATATTTTCTGTCAAAATACTTCTAAGTAAAAGATAAAATATATATTCTTACAATCGCTTTGCAGTCTTCTATCTCGCTGTAAAGTTATATTTTTTTCTGTTACCGCATTTTCGGTACTTTCCCAATAGCAAAAAAAAAGACGCACCTTTTTTTTTTCTTTTTACCGGTGACCGCGGCTTATAAATTTATAACTTTTTAATAGATAATCTATGGATTACACAACAGAAATTACGGTATTTACTGCAATATATTACGAAATCTCAACTAAGAAGAAAATTAGGCGCTACGGCCAGAATTTTAGGCGCCTGGGCAACCTGGCGCCCAGGATTTGTCGAGCCCTGGACATACCGATAACAGAAGCACAATCTTTTTTTACAAAAGACGTGCTAAAAAGACAAAGCTTGCGAAATTTGAAGAAAACTCGGCTGGTCTTGCGCAAAGGATGTCTCCTCAAGACCACTCCTAAAGCCTAACCCGAGAAAATGCGAAGCGTGCGTACGTAACATCGCGATCTCCGATAGCGAACTGTTGTACCCAAACAATCAGAAGGAAAAAGAAATAATGCACACAGCGGGCATCCGCCCGATGCAAAAGGTACTTCAAAGCACACAAAGTAAATAATTTATACTATTACCAGTGGTGGCTCGTGGTTGGAAAAATAGGTGAAGAGGTACAAGAGCAGTATGAAAATATATATACTGTCTACAATGAAAATCCCTTAATGAGGACTTAATTATTTTTTGTATATTAAATAAATTTTTCTTCCTTTTTAAAGCTGCAAATTTGTAGTCATAAGATGGTTAGATGGTTGTTTCTTCGTGAGCATCAATAAAATGTCTTCCTGAATAGAAATATTTGCCAGAGAAGCAAGTTTATCTTGGGAACTAGTGTTTCTTGAGCAAGTTTGTATTCTTTTAAGAAAACTTCTTTCCACTGGCACACTTGTAGATCGAATTGTTAAACTGAGGAAAACCAATTTATAATCTTCTGTAAAAATGTCTTTGTCTCCGTGAAACACTCGAAGGAGTTCTTGAGTCAATACATTCCTTAATTTTTCACCGGCATATACAAGACTCAGTTCATTTTTAAGGCGCTGGTGTTTAGTAAATATGTTTCCGTAAAAATGTAGATTTTCAAGAGTGCCAGTGGGATAGCATGCATTAAATTATTCGAATTTGGTTATGTCAGCAAGTCAGACAAATTGAAGTATCTTACAGTCTTGAAATCTTATATATCCATTTCCATAAGAATGTGGTCCAAAATTTCAAAAATCAAAATACAATTGTTTATAATTTTGAAACATTGTTGCCTGTGTAAGAGCAGCACAGTCCTGTGCTTATTTCTGTGATTTTGCTAGCTTTTCTAAACTGTGTTTCAAATAACTCATCGTTCTTTTTATGGCTCAAAATTTCACGAGGTTTTTTTTTTTTTAATTTGAGTTACACAGTGATTTATGTTTAGTTATCTTTTCTTCAAAAGTTTGGGTAATAGATCGGTGGAGCCAAAAATGTAAATTCGAAAGTGTTCATATCATTCAAAAACCCCTTGACAAGATGAATTGATTTTTGTCTGATTATTCGCTATTCGTCAGAAATTTGAACACTTCCTTCAATTTATCCCAATCTTCAACAACTGCACTTCTAATTTCGAAGTGGAGGACCATTGAGCTTCTGTTATGGTTGGTCTGCATCTTGCGGTTGTTGATATAAGTGTATAAGACCGCTTCACAGAATGGTGAACAAACGAAGCAATTCCACTGAGGCTTGCAAAAAGTATTCAACACTTAGAAATTTTAGAAAAACTCTGGTGTAATACAAGATTCAAACGATGAACTAAGCATTGAACAAAAACAGCTCGAGAAGCTTCATCCTTGACTTTTTTTCTGTAGCCCATTTAAGTGTCCAGACATTATACTTGCCCCATCGTAATATTGTCCTATTTATTTGTGTTGGTAATCAGACTGTTCCAAAATTTTGTCTAGCATTTTGTATAAAGCTCCTGATGTTCTATCTTCATTCACATCACGGAAAACCCAAAAATCCCTCAACCAATACACCTTCCGAATCAACAATAAAAAATTATTTAATTTTTGACGTGATCGTTTATATATTAAGAAATACATTCAATTAATTCATTTTGAATAGTTTTTTTTATCTTTTTGTATTGATTTTCAATTTCTAAAGAACTTTTTCATATCAACAATGAAAGTAATTCAATGAAATTTCCACGATTTATCGAGCCCATGCTTTCGTCATGGCCATGGAATGCTAGTTCTTGTTTGCTCAAATACAGTATAGACTAATACTGCATCAATCACTGTCTGCAGGAAAAATCTATTTAAACGAACGTTTTCGTTAAAATGCGTTTTCAAAAGCCTAGCATTCTTCCTCAGGGCATCGGCAAAGGTGTTTTGAATTTTTTCAAAATTCCTTAACATTAATCCGCATTTCAGGTGTTCGCTAGAATCATGATGTTTATGAAGTGACCGTGTTACGCTTAATAAATCTGAGAATCCGTCTTTATTCCACGCCAAATGTTTATTAAGCAGGGCCAAAAGAAAAAAAAAAAAATTAACACAGAAGTGCTGCAAATCCATTTATATTCAGTAAACCAACAATTTTTTAAATTAATATTGTTAGATTTACCGCTCTTCTTGATTTTGTTCTTGGCAACAATTGTTAGTGAATCTGTTGGTCGTCCTTAAAGCAAAATGTCTCTTTTATCTTCATCTTTCGGCAGAGTAAATGGAGTTTGCAGTAAATTACAAACAATGTCGTCCACAGGATGCATACTAAAAACTATCACTATCACTTAAATTGCACACAAACCTAAAACATCAGTTAAAGCTTTCAACAAATAATCACAAAGCACGAAAGAACAAATTCCTTTCAGAAAATAATGTCCCACAGCACGACAAGGAAAAAGCCCGAGCAGATTGCATGGTACCCTGGTAGTTCGCCCACTCCACCGTGATCTCTCACGACTTTACGCTCAAAAACTGAAAGATGCAGAGGTAAGGCGCATGAAGCTGAAACACTTCACTTGAGTGAGCAGATTGGGGAGGGTGACGTCACGGTTACCATAGCAACTCGGCGGAAAACTGCAGACTTCTAAGCATTCTCATTTTGGCTCTTCACTTGCACTGTTTTGCGTATAAGGATTTGCTTTCCGTATTGAGCGCGCCATGTGAATTAATATCTATTCAAAATTTTGAGTATTTTGGAACTGAATAAAGGCAAAAAAAGAATATATTATTAAAAAAATACTGAATAAAACTTTATTTTGAGTAAAATAGGTGAAGAGGCACTTCACCCTACTTCACCTGAAAAGCCGCCACTGACTATTACACTTCGTAAATAAAAGAGAAAATAAGACCTATAAACATGAATTAAAAACAATCTGATTCCGAAAATGTTTTCTACCTTTTTTTTTTTTTTAACACATTATATATCTCTTTTCAATTTTTTTATCGTGTGCACACACATAATTCAGTCTGAATGATGTATATTTACAACAACATGAAGCCATCCCAGAAACATCGTGATGGCATTAGGGGCAGAGGCGGAATTGTGGATTGATTGAACAGTTGGAGTCCGAGTCAAAGGAAACATGACCATTTAGACGATAAAACTACATCGTTTTAATGAAATAGTATGCAGGCATAAAGCTCGCAAATATATTTGGCTAAAACAACATCCAATATTTTATTATTTTATCGCTGGCAAGTAAGCTAGGACGACGTAAATAAAAATTCCAGACTTCGTTCGATTTGCTACAAATTTCCCTGACTCTTCCCGATCGAAGGAAATTCCCTGACTTTTCCCGATTTTCCATATTTTCCAGGTCTGTTGCCACCTTGTAACTGTAAAAGAACGTACCTTCTTTGGATATTCGGTTGGTGTTCTTTTTCCTGTCAAGGCTGAACTGGATGAAGAACAAGCTATAACATTAACCTTAAAGACAATAGAATTTAGGTGATTGACCAGTGGGTGTTAAAGATGATTTCTGCTGTTAAAAGGCACTGCATCCCAAGGTATAAACAATGCAGTTTCGGTGTTATTTGAATAGCTAGAATATGTTTGTTAAGAAAATTCCACTGCAGTTTTAAAACAATGCCTTATTTTTGCCACAAAATATAATCCATTGTCAATACGGTTTACAGCTATTTGCTGATGTGCACGTCTTCAAAACAGAAAAATGTGGGAATGCTATTACACAAGTTCCCTTCAGGTTAGGCCTGAAGCAACTGTGGCTGAAAGCAATATCTCGGCAGGATTTTTAGCCAAATAACAAGTCATCATCGAATGCTTTTTTGTGATAGGCATTTTCATTCTGATAATTATGTACCAAACGTGTGGTACAAGTGACTGAAGGGGATGTACCATCCATACATTTCCAGGTTATTCACATCATATAGAAGTGTCTCCTACAACAGAAGCAGATGTGTTCCTAAGAGAAGGAGTGATGCCACAGATTACTGTACCAGTACATAAATGAAAGAATGGAATGTAACACAGAGTGCCCACTCCTTTTCAGAGAAAAAATTCAAGGACATTCAAGGATTTTCATGGACCTTCAGGAAAAAGAAAATTCAAGGATGAATTTTTCAATGTCCTAAACTGTAATGAATATATATATATATATATCAAGAATTATGTGTGTTGTATTATGATACTCATTATTTTCATAAAGCATCTATATGCATCACATTAATTCTTTCTGTATGTTCAAAACTCACAATTTCTCAAACATAAAATTATCATAACAATAAAACACTTAATATCTATTTTAGAATTATGTACAGGCATGGTGTCTGAAAAATTTAAATGAAATTGTCGGACATCATACCTGTGCATAATTCTAAAATAGATATTAAGTGTTTTATTAAATGAATGTTAGTACCATGTATGAACCGGAATGAACAGAGTTCATTCTGGTTCATACGTGGTATAAATGAATGGTGTCTGAAAAATTTTAAAATTCCCGGGGAGGGGTGGAATGCACCTATCAACAGCATCAATGAACCCACCTTGAAGCAGATAAAGAAGAAACAAGAAGGGGAAATCCTTAATATATATCAAATACGTGGAGATGATTTAAATGGACGATGTCATCGCTCTTTCCACGTTATTTTTTAAACAATGCATAGCGACTGAAAAATTGTATTCCGGCACCGCTGGGATTGAACCTCAGAACTCTCGATAACTAGTCGAGTGCGTTCGAATTTACGCTACTGCGCCAACAATTCTCAGCGCCATGCGTGGTATATCAGTCAGCATCTGACTACACGAATACGTATTGATGGTCTCAGCAACTGAGATGGCGTCATCTGGTGGCATTTAACACAACAGCTATTTAATTGTAGCTGATAAATTCAAAGGGCGATAGAAATGGTTAATATATATCAAATACGTGGAGATAATTTAAATGGATGATGTCATCGCTCTTTCCACATTATTTTTTAAACAATGCATAGCGACTGAAAAATTGTATTCTGGCACCGCTGGGATCGAACCCCAGAACTCTCGATAACTAGTCGAGTGCGTTCGAATTTACGCTACAGCGCCAACAATTCTCAGCGCCATGCGTGGTATATCAGTCAGCATCTGACTACACGAATACGTATGATCAGTTGCTGAGACCATCAATACGTATTCGTGTAGTCAGATGCTGACTGATATACCACGCATGACGCTGAGAATTGTTGGCACTGTAGCGTAAATTCGAACGCACTTGACTAGTTATCGAGAGTTCTAATTTTCGATCCCAGCGGTGCCGGAATACAATTTTTCAGTCGCTATGCATTGTTTAAAAAATAACGTGGAAAGAGCGATGACATCGTCCATTTAAGGGGAAATCCCCACCGTTCCGTAAGGAAAATGAAAGAAATGATACGATAGTTTTCCCCGTCGCAGAACAAGTGCTCTGGGGTAGCAAACACTCAAGTCCTCTCGCAGTAGATCGGGGGGGGGGGGAATCCAATCTTGACCTACTTAACTCCCCATCAGACCGCACTGCACCCTTTCTCCCAGTGACGCAGCTGCTTTGAAGTTTACTCTTTTTGACTTCCGATGTCAATGGGGGATTGCCGTAAAAAAGTGAAAAATAACAAAAGGAAAAAGATGGGATATTCCGATCGAAATTTTTCGGTTGTGGGGTTTTAAAATTAAAGGACTTTCCAGGCTAATTAAAGAAATTCAAGGCCATTCCAGGCCTTGAATTTTTTTTTTTTTAGATTCAAGGACTTTCCCGGTTTTTAAGGACGCGTGGGCACCCTGGTAACATAGTTGCATAATACAGAGCTATAAGTTCATTTTGTAAATACTGCAAGGAAATACTTTAATGAAAGATTTTATGATGTCTTCTTAATCAGTAGCCATGTTAGGCCTAGCTAGCCATGATTATACATTTTATAGAAAAAGTAACCAGTTCGAGTGCTTCCTCCTGCAAACTATGTAATAGTTTTATGACCTATTGAACAAGAACAGATTTTCTCTCGTCCAATTCTACGGGTTCACAATGTTACTAAAATCAGTCTGTTTGAATGATGTAAATAATGATACAGAAACAATGAGCTTGTTTCTAAGTCGAACATCAATAGATGGCACTGCGTCCCAACTCCCAATTTTTTGTCCTCACTGTTTTCGCTTAATGTTACAGCCTGGTAGATGATCCAGTTCAGCCTTGTTCCTGTTAAAAGCAATGCTTGATGATATTTTCCTCTATTATTAATAATATTGTTTATTTTACACTTAGAAATGGTAATTCCATGATTTTCAGAGTGTTTTTTAATTACAGAATACGAATATTTCTCCTCGTAAAGAGCATAAACACAGGGATCATAGCATACTTCTGGAAAATTTTAGGTAGGAATTTTAGGACTTTTTAGAAAAATTTTAGGAAAATTTTAGGACTGTATTTCAATAAAAATTAGATGTATATTTGTATACATCTAGTAAAACAACTTTGTATACATTGTAAAGAGTTTGCTTCACACCCTTCAACCATATATACTGATAGACTGCGCAGGACATCAAAATTTCTGGCTCCAACATAAAATCACATGACATCAGTCAAAAAGATGGGTTACACCTGCTGTGCTTATGGTTGCTCTGAGCGATATGGTAAAGAAAGTTCTATGATTTTTCATGGGTAAGAAACGAATTAAATACCTCAATAAAGTT
Organism: Macrothele yani; assembly: GCA_039090855.1. Classification (NCBI taxonomy): domain Eukaryota; kingdom Metazoa; phylum Arthropoda; class Arachnida; order Araneae; family Macrothelidae; genus Macrothele; species Macrothele yani. The sequence goes on along the minus strand of CM077031.1, from coordinate 13,912,580 downwards.
CAATTACTTAACCAGAAACTTGCAGCTATTGATATAAAAATATAGTAACTTAAGAAAAAAAAATGGAATGCATGTTCCAAATTCTTCGCAAATGTTCATCACATTATAAATCACAAAATGTAAACAACCCGATCATGCATGTATATAGCTCATAAGTAAACTTACCTGAAGAGTTTTCATTATATATGAGGCGCATTCACATAATACACCGAAAACACTGAAGTTCTGCAGCGTAAATTAGTAATCATAACAGCATTTTTACACGAAATTTGGAGTCTGATGATGACGTGCCCAATGTTTGAGCCATAGCAGCTTTGATGCAGCTATTGCCAATGCGCAGTCCATTAGTATATATGGTCGAAGTTCACACGCAAATTTTTTGCATAACGTCTAATGTCTAAAGTTTAAGTATGATTTACTTCTAATGTTCAGTTCTTATCTTTTCACGTGTTATTATCATATTCAAGTATATTTACCACATTCAAGTTTCACTTTGAACATTAATATGCTGTTGAACCAGAAGCAATTCACGATTTTCACAGTAAAGTTTTCAGGTTTCACATTAAATTATAATATCCTAAAAAGGTAATTGAAAACCAAGAACTATGTACAATTGTTCACTGAATTACTTTTTTCATATTATTGTTTTAACCTTTTCCTGATAAGCCTATCTTTTTCTGCTTCCACCACAACTAATTTACTTTCAGTTTTCTTTATTTCAGCTGAACCTTGTATGATCAAGTTAGAGGCAACTGCTATTTCAACAGTATTTCGTTTTTTTACAGCTTTTCTCATTCTTTCTGTTCCCTCTTGAATTACTGCTAGGGAGGCTTCTTTATCTTTTTTAAGCCTATTTATTTCTGCATCATTTTCTTTTATTTTGTCATCAAACTCAGCTTTTCTTTTTTTCTCTAGCTGCTTTTCCTTATTTTCCCTCTCTTTCTGCTTTCTTTCTTTTACCTTTTTTATTCTTCTTCCTTCAGCTTATCAACATACTCTTTATAAAATTTATGTGAATCACGAATACTATTTAACAAATTTCTTGTTATGGGAACTTTACTTACACATTCATAGTGTTTAATGGCCCCTTTTATTCTTAATGGTGTTATAGTTGAGTCTTTTAAGTTAGCCTTGTCCTTCCTTAACAGAGCAGTGTTAACCGAAAATCCCCTTTCTGCATCAGCATTACCATGAGGTAAAACTAAAATTGACTTGATGAGTTTAGCAAGATTTGAGTATTTTTCTTTTCCGCTAGAGTATTTAATACTAAATATATTACGCCAGTAATCATCAATCCGCACTGGAATATGCCCTTCCTCTGAAAATTTCACTAGTTCATCTAGAGTTGGCTTATCGCAATTTAAAAGTTTCCACTCTTCTCTTACTCTATCAATTTGTTCCTCAGAAAGATGCAAAATACTTGAAATTCTGGTTATTTCCGAAAGTCCTTCAGTGACTGAAAGTTGAGTTGACTCTTTCTTTGGTTCTTTTACCTTTAAAACCTTCTATGTCTCTTAGCTTTTGATTGCAGAATGGCAAATTTGACTTTAAATATTTTGTGGTTGCAATTAGTGATGATCTTACATCTAAGAGAAATAATTTCTGCCTGGTCTCCTGAACATTCCTGAGGAGATTTTTTGTCTTCATATCAACTTCTAACTCCCCTAGTTTTTTCCATGAATTTTTGTTTTCAAAATCTACATTCTTTAGGTCTTCTCCAAATTTCCCTGCAATAACATCATCTTGGATAAACTGAGCCATAACATTCCTCATTAAAGTATTTAAATCAGAATATAACTGGTGTATTTTTGGTTCTTCACTCTGATATCATAATGAAAACTTTTCAAAATTTTGGTGCGAAAATGAAATTAATGCTAAATAGCAAGGAGTTAGCTCATTTTTCAGGAAACAGTGAATTCTTTTATACCTTGCCGAATTGCGTAGTTGTTTTTCAAATATTTTTTGAGATGGTAAGAAGTTTAAAAAATATTCTGTAATATTTAGCCATTGATCCAAGAGCCTCTGGGCTACAGAACCAACGGTTAACCATCTGTTGCTGACATGACGCAAAAGAAATTTGGCTGTGACCAAGGTTATATCCTCGACAGATTTATAATCCTCTTGTCTTGCAGCACTACTCTTTAAAAAGTAATGCATATCAGTAGCAAATTCGTCAAAATCTATATTTAAGCTTGTCAAAAAAATTTTAAATGCATTACTAACAACATGTAGGTTGCAAAAACCTAGTTCCAAAGATTTCTGGCCTGTTTCTTGTTTTACAACTTCATTGAATTTGCGTAAAAAGCACTTATTTACATTTGGGCTGTCCATGGATACACAAATAATTCTGTTCAACGAAATATTGAAGGATGATAACACATCAAGAATTTCTTTTAGCAAAATATCTGCTGTTGCATGACCCAGAAAAACGCTTGTTAGGTATCGGCAAGAAACTGAATTTATTTCTGAAGACCAGTACCTGAGATACACATCCAACTGCCGTTTCACTTGTGTATTTGTAGTTTCATCAAATGCTATAGTAACCTTTCCTGGGCTACTAGATGCAATGTCTTTTTAAATCCTCTTCAAAATATTTTGACAATCCATGTGATATCACATAAGCAACTTTTTTTTTCTTTAAGTTGCATTTTGGCTGCAATAGCAGAATCAGGAAACATTTCTTTGAAAAGTTCAACTGTTTCAGTGCATGAAACAAAAGACATATTGTCCTTAGCAACTTTCATGGCCCATAATGCTTCGGCTTTAGCCAACTGTAAATCATGACTCAGTACTTCACTAATATTTATTTTGGGCTGAAGATCCCGTCCTCCAAAGGCATTCAGGATGGACTTATTTTGAAATTTACTTTGAAATTTCTGCAAATGTTTTTTTCCTTTATGATGCGCTTTTACTTGTGAAAAGCCACTATTAGAAATATTGAAAATTTCTGAACACAATATACACTTAGCAGAAAATATTGTTTCAGTTGCAGAACACCATTCTTTCAACTTCACTCCGTCCAATTCTTTGGCGAGCCACGCATCTTGAAATTTCGTTTTGGATTTAGGCATCTTAAACACTTGTATTACTAACCAGAAAATGAAAGGGAAGTACAAAAACACGTTCCAATATTGCAAAACCAGACAACTTTCCGAAGTTTGGCTGCGAGGATGTCAGAAGATGCATCTCGATGGCAAGTGCATCTCGATGGCATCATTTCCCCTCCCTTCAGCAGCACAGCATATAGGCTGTGTTTCTACAATAACAGGTCTTTTTACCTTACCATAATGGTAAATTTATTGGCGTTCATAACGGTTGTATTTTTAATAAATAAGCTTACGAAAATTTTAGGAAGAATAGCAAATTTTAGGTATAATTTTAGGAATTTAAGGAGGATTACAAAATATTAGGAATTTTAGGAGGAATGCGATCCCTGTAAACATAACCTTCTATCCACAGCTTGTTTACGTGCGCCATTTTCTTAGCAGACGATTTTTAACTAAAGCAGAAGTTTCTTTTGTGCTCTTTTAACATGCTGTTGCCAGTTTCAATTCTTTGAATTTCTTCTATTTTGTGTAATTTCTTATCAAAAACGTTCTAAAAATGTGTGAACACCCTCTATATTTTACAGGAGTCTAAAACCTATTTTTTAGGAGTTGACAACAGCATCAGAACTTTTTATCAAATAAAGATCTTCGCTCTTTCCACGTTTATAAGTGAGTCACGGAAAAAAATTCTCATTGGCCATGTTTATAAGTGAGTCAAAGGAAAAATTCTCATTGGCCACCACCGGGAGTCGAACCCAGGGTCTTCCAGTTACGCGCCGGATATGCTTCCGCTACACCACACCGCCCTCGAATTCCTCCAGACTCACACACGCTAACTGACAAGCCAATTTGGCAGGTTGCTTCTTGGAGCCCCACACAATGCTGGGGATTCACCAAAGATGGTAAGCAGCAACTGAAGAAATAATTAGAAGGCGAATTAATAATTAATACAGACATTTCACGTGGACCAGGAACATCAAACAAAGATCCTCACTCTTTCCACGTTTATAAGTGAGTCACGGAAAAATTCTCATTGGCCGCTACCGGGAGTCGAACCCAGGGTCTTCCAGTTACGCGCCGGATATGCTTCCGCTACACCACAGCGGCTTCTAATTCCTCCAGACTCACACGAGATCTTTGTTTGATGTTACTGGTCCATGTTAAATGTCTGTATTAATCAGAACTTTTTATGTTTAATTTCTCTGAAAATGCATGGTTTCTTGTTGCTTAGTCCTTTCTTGCTATAATAAGCAGGCAAGCAGAGCCTGCATTTTATCTTTTGTTTACAACAAAATTAAAGTTCAAAATCAGAACATCAATTCCTTGTTGCCATCTTTTGTTCCTTGTGAAATAATTTTCTCTGCATAGTGATCACACAGTATGTTTATGAACATTAATTTCACTTCAAACATAAGAAAACATGCTTGCTCTGACATAGAATATAGCAACACGTGACTACAGAATCAGACAACACGTTTTAAGCAGAATTAAATATCAGAAATATGTACTGCATTTTTCACTCTTCCATGGGTGATTGTGAGGTCAAATCAAAAATCCTGAAAATACAGAGACAAAAGTAACGTGTATGCTGAGTTCGCTTAGGGTACAAACTGATTATTTTGCACTACACGTGTTACTTATAAAACAGTTTTCCATAAATATTCTAACTTACATATACTGTGGAGAAATAAATTCCTATGACATAAGTAAAACAATCATGAATTTAAAATCAAACAGCTTAAAAGCAATTTTTTTTTTACATTTTCCTTTTACATAGAATAAAATCTAAAAAACAACTAACCTGCTTTAAAAAAATATAGGCTGATGAATTCTAAAAGTTCAACCTTTTAGCACAATCACTTTCTTTTACACCTTTAATTTTCACTAAGTTCTGGAACCTCTACAAATTCTTTAACATTACAATGTTCTTTGTCCCACCCTCCCCCCAGTTTTTTTTTTTTTTTTTGATTGGAGGTTTAACGACCGCCGTGAGCAACTCAATGGGCTATAAGCAGTCGCCCGTCCCTAATTTAGGGTCACTGGTTCCAGGGAAGGGAAAGAACCAGTGCCGTAAGACAAACACAACATCCATGCCTCACCGGGATTCGAACCCGGACCCCTTACGGACGAATGATCAGAGGCCATCGCTTAGACCACTGCGCCACCGGGGCGGCCCCCCAGTTTTCAACAGTGCTACTAGATTTTTCAATACTACTTTGCATATCCTTCTTGTAATTGTCCCAAATATTTATCATACTTTGGACCACTGGTACTCGCTCTGTATTATTGTCCTTCGCTCACCTGATCAACAAATATTTGTCGTCGATAAGCACATCACTTCTAGATTACAAGATTAAAATTTTGGATTTAGTTTTACTTTTTTTTTACAAGCTGCTATGTACTGCAGAAACTATCATTTCCTGTACTTTAAATTAAAAGTCTAAGAATAATTTTAACAGATGCAAAATAAACGGACTTCTCGTTTTCTCCAGAATTTCCAGGTTTAATTGGCAAAAAATCCAGAATTCCAAATAAAATCTGGACTACAATCACCCCTGCTCTGCGGTGAAAACATTTTTACCAGTCATGGAAATGGCTCACATTCCATCACGAACAGATGGAGTACCAATCTTGAAATTTAATTCTGCTTTAAAGAGGAGAAGGGCCAAAAACGCTTGGCCTGCTGGTTGGTTTTCAAGAAGAGACAGCTAGAATTTCATTAAAAAAAAATCTTTAAATACTTGAAATCACTCTTTTCATGATTACCAACGGTATTAATAATGAGGGGAACATGATGAAACATAAAAAAAAAAAAAAAAATGATCAGGAAGAGGAAAAAAAAAAACACATCCCCACCAAATGTAAACATCCATATACTTACTGCATAATCTGGCCCACCAAGCTCAAGGATTCTAGTTTCCCAATGACCTTTCTCTCTAAGAAGCTTATTGATTTCATCATTGATTTCTCGTATCCGGAACTCTCCAAGTCCAGCTGCAAAGCAGTTCACAGCATCAGATAACAAAATCCATGCATATCCAGTACAATGAATTTGCCATAGCAAAACAAAAGTGAAAGAAAACAACAACAACTGAAGACGAATTTTTAAAACATTATTGCTCTGTAAATATAACATGAAATCAATCAATTTTGAATGCAGAGTGAACTATACATCATGTACACACTGGGCTTAAGGAACAGGAGGGCCAGAAAAATTTCAAAATTACAACATGACCATTAGAGCATGTTGTCAAAAAATAAAAAAAATAATGCATGGCACGAACCGAAATTTCACATGCCCAAATACAAATTCTATGCGCACATGCTGTACTATTTTTTCTAAACATTTTGGAAACAATATAAGAAACAAAGTGTTCTTACAGCATTTCATAAATTGCACCCAGGAGTGAAATACGAACTCCCCTATGGGTCATTTCTCCATGTTGAATCAGCACACAAAAAGTAACATTTTTGACTCAAACCGTTTTGATTTTCATAAAACTCGGTGAACATGCAGGCTTTGTAAAGGAACAGATTGGTGCAAAATTTCAGCTTCTTACAAGCAATATTTTTATATGAAGCCTGTTCAAAAAGACCTGCACATTTCTTTTTTAATAGTATAGCTACATATTGGAACCAAAAGATCATTACAGCTAAACATAGAAAACAAGCGAGAACACACAGTCACATATGGTAAAAGGTTCATTTAGCGGTAGCTTTCGGTCGTCCTATGACCTTATTCACCCGTGATTGACTGGATGGGCTGGCTGTCAGATTTTAGAAGGGATTTGGTGAGGGGTCTCTGAATTGCAGTTTTTGGTGAACAAAATTTCAATGCTTTCTTGGAAATGCAGATATGCTTTGTTGATGAATGGGGTAACTTTTTTAGTTTCTTTCCAAATGGGAACTGCAGATAAAGCTGTCTTTGGAAGACTATTGGAAACATCTTTTTTGTGTTCACCAAGTCTTGAATTGATGCTTCGGTATGTGCTTCCAATATACACTGAGGGACCAGAGGAAGTTGAAATAGGAATAGCATATACTCCAGGGGTGTCCAAAGGGGAGATAGGATCCCTGTCTTTAAGCAGGCACTTTATTGCAGGAGAGTTTGGTTTCACTGGGAGAGTGTAGCTCATAGTTTTGAAGAGTTCACATATCTTATAAGAGAAGGATCTATGGAAAGAGATGGAATCAATGAATGGTGGTCTGCTCTCTCACCCACAGATAATTGGGAGTTCAGAGTGCAACTGTAGTATAAATACATGTTAATTTTGATTCATATTGTTTTATTACTTTATGTATAAACACACTGAAGAGCAATTGAATTAGAGACAGCTGGCGTTATGCAAATGTGGCGCTGTGAGCGGCCCTGTAAACGGAAACGACATAACGTATGCAGAGATCAGGCAATATAAGGAGTGATGCGACGGGAATCAGTAAGAGTCGGACGCAGTATGGGTTAGACGAAGGATCTAAGCGCATTTGATCGTGGGCAAATTGTCGGAGCCCGACGAATGGGTCACTCCATCTCGGAAGTCGTGCGGGCACTGGGATTTTCCCGAGCCACTGTGTCACGGGTGCACAGTGAGTACATCGAATCCGGTAAAACCATCCCTGCAAGGGCCAAATGCCATGGACAACACTGTGTGGATGAGCAGAGTCATCGTCGGCTAGCTCGCATTGTAACAGCGGATAGACAGGCTACAGTGCAAGAAATCACTCAGCAATTTAACGCTGGTGCACAAAAACGTGTAAGCAGCCACACCATTCAGAACCATCTCCTCGCTATGAGGTACAAAAGCCATCGTCCCACGAGGGTACCGCTGCTGACCGCACATCACAGGGCGCAAAGATTAGCATGGGTGTGGGAACATCGCTACTGGACCCTAGACATGTGGGAAAATGTTGCCTGGACTGATGAGTCGAGATTCACGTTGGTACATGCGGATGGCAGGATACGAGTACGGCACAAACCACATGAAGCGATGGATCCTTCTTGCCAGCAGGGTACTCTTCAAGCTGGTGGGGGTGGCATTCTCGTCTGGGGACTGTTTACGTGGACTGAAATGGGACCCCTGGTACGTGTGACATCATTCCTCACAGGTCAACGTTACCGGGATATCCTGGACGACCATTTGCTCCCATTTGTGCATCTTCAACGTCCCACTGGGGACCTCATCCTGCAACAAGACAACGCACCGTGCCATCGCTCCTGAATTGTATCCGAATGGTTGGATGAACACTCCACCGCCGCGACCTCGCTTCCTTGGCCAGCTAGGTCACCTGACCTCAATCCCATCGAGAACATTTGGGATGCCATGGAGAGAGATGTTTGAGGCTCTGACCCCTCCATCAAATCTTCGTGAACTGTGGGAGCTTGTTCAAGGGTCGTGGATCCGTATGACTTCCCAACGCTTCCGGTGTCTTGTAGAGTCCATGCCGAGACGAATCGCCGCCGTCATCAGAGCTACACGTTACTAGACAGGTATCTCTAATTCAATTGCTCTTCAGTGTACATGTTAATTTTGATTGCTATTGTTTTATTTTATTTTATTTTATGTGAACAAAAACATGCAAATTTGCATGTTTCCTTGTTGGACACACATACATACATATCATTAAGCTGTTCTTTGAGACTCAAAGGTTAGCTCCTCAAAGAAATACCATGTGCCAAGTACACATTTAACTGATAGAACTAGAATTTACTTACTGTTGGTGTATCAAATGTCTCCATTTGCAATGATCTCTGCACACCACTCGAATTTCATTATTAACATCCATCACACGCCGCACACAAGACCATTTGTACTTCATACTCATAATCTTTTTCTCAAGAAGACATTCCTGAATCTGGCCCTCCCATGATTTCCTTGGCCTCCCTCTACCTTTCTTTCTTTCCACTTGGGCTGAAAAAGTTCTCTTAGTCAGCACCTCATCACTCATTCTTTCAAAATGGCCAAACCACCGAAGCATGTTAGTCTCCACCTTACTAACAACATTTTGCCTCACATTGCACATCTGCAACACATCTTCATTCCTCACATGATCTGCGCATGTCTTACCACAAACTCCCCATAAGTAACGCATCTCCCCAGCACACAAACGACTCCCATGTCTTTTCTGCAGTACCCAGGTTTCACAGCCATTACATCAGAGCAGGAACAATTACACTTTCATACACAGCCATGTGGGGCTCTCTTCAGAACCCATCATTCCCGTGAAAACCTCCCGAAGCAGCTATGACTTTTAATGAAGAATTCACTCGCCGATTAATTTCACCATCTAATTTGTTCTCTCTCTCAAACATACTTCAGAGAGAACAAATTAGATGGCGAAATTAATAAGCGATCTTAGTGAGAGATGGTTTTGCCTCCTCGGGGCACTCCATGGGCAACAATGGCACACAGAACAGCAACAAGGGCTTCTGTGAATCCTGGAGAGGTACCAGCTAGTTCTGTGTGACATCGTTGGTGAAAAGACCCTAACTCAGTGGACAATGTTATAGAATTCTTAGGTTGAATGACCAACTGGAACCGTCAGCTGCCGGCTAATCTCTCACACTAATGTACTTCCCTGATTACAAAGTATCCTTGTTGGAAATAGGTAAATTTCAAAATATCACTGTCAAAGCAAAGTTTGTGAGGAGTAATAGCCATTTTCTATACCTTGCAGGTATAAGTAATCAGGAAATAACAGTTACTACCCAGGAACAAAAACTGTGTCACACAATATTATCCAAAAACAAAACAACATGCCTCTTTTGCCTTTTCATCTTTTTTTTTTTTTTTTTTTTTTTTTGATTGGAGGTTTAACGACCACCGTGAGCAACTTAATGGGCTATAAGCAGTCGCCCGTCCCTAATTTAGGGTCACTGGTTCCAGGGAAGGGAGAGAGCCAGTGCCGTAAGACAAACACAACATCCATGCCTCACTGGGATTCGAACCCGGACCCCTGACGGACGAATGATCAGAGGCCAACGCCTTAGACCACTGCGCCACCGGGGCGGCCTTTTTCATCTTTGAATTGAATTGAAATTTGTTGGCCACTCGGGCATAATTTGAGCTGTTATTCAATCTTGCTTGTTTGATCTCCAAATGATCGGAAACTTTTCTGAATCTAAGTTATTGAAGCATCGTGGTTTGGTAGCTTTTTCAATCACTAATGGTTTTTCCATTTTTCCAGATATAAACGGAAAAGAAAAACCGTAAAATGTTTCTTAGAACTTTTTCCTCCAGTACAAGTTTCACTTTTCAAACACAGGCTTTTTTCAGGAGTGCCTAAAGGTTCACAGTGTTCAACAAGTGTTGGTAATTTTCGTACCCAAACCAAAACTGTTTTCTCTTTGACATCTGGCGCTTCACCACAAATTTCCTTAAACAAAATGTTGTGCCTCTTCTGAAACCCATCTCTCTCTAACCATCCATTAGAAGCATGGAACTCATTTTCCAAATATTTCTCTTATTTGCATTTGCAGCAAAGAGCCTGAAATGAGCAAATTTCCCACTCTTGTACTAACAAACCACTCCCAGACTATCTTATTCAAGCCTTGATTTCTGCATTTTTCTCTTCACTGAGCTACCACCTTTATGAAACTGTCCAGTTATCTTGACTTTTTGCTTTAAAATGTACTAAATTTGTGTTTTTCTGGCATTATTCTCTTCCAAATGCTGACACTTACACTTCCTTTTTCGTGCATTTCAATAACTTTTGTATCCAAAATGAGAACGTTCTTCTTTGGTGTGATGGAAAGAGTGCAACTTAAACAAGCAAAGGCTGTGAATGATCATCTCAATGAATAAATGTTAGAGAATTTAATCAAGGTGTCTCTTTGAAATCTATGAAACAGCCAGCTGCAAAGACTTTGCATCCAGCAAATAGAGCAACATGAGTCGCACGACTTAAACCTGAGTCACGCTATGTGCTTAAAGAAAAGCCAACCCTTAGTGGATACGCTGCAGTGCATGTCTGTGTAAACAACCGCAACACAATCTCTCTCTGTTATGTTATGTTCAAAATCAAGCAAATTTGTTTCGTCTGAATTCATTTCACTCATGTAACATTTCCTTGATGGCAGAGGAACATCTGGGAACTTTCGGTTGTTACTGGTTTCATTTACTCACCACTTCTGTTTCTGCATTAGGCAGGTTCCATTTCAGACAGGTTAAATTCTATGTATCATAATTTTTGTGGTATAATCTGCAGATTATCTGCTAAAAAAGTGAAAAATATAGGTTCTTTTTTTCTTTTTTTTTTATTGGAGTTTTAACGACCACCGTGAGCAACTCAATGGGCTATAAGCAGTCGCCCGTCCCTAATTTAGGGTCACTGGTTCCAGGGAAGGGAGAGAACCAGTGCCGTAAGACAAACACAACATCCATGCCTCACTGGGATTCGAACCCGGACCCCGTTCGGACGAATGATCAGAGGCCAGCGCCTTAGACCACTGCGCCACCGGGGCGGCAAAAATATAGGTTCTCAGAGATGCCAACCTGAGAAAGGGGTCATCAGTAAAAAAAATCTGAAGTTTTCAGTAAAACCACTTCGACCTACAGTAAGATTTTCAGTATATCAAAAATATTTATTTTAAAATCTCAGAGTCTTTTATAACACTTTTTAATAAAATGAATAAGTTCCAAAATGTAGTTTTATCTAAAAATTATATATACACTGGTGGCCACCCAAAATGCAACACCAAGAAGGAAGCATCTGATTGGCCTGAAATTCGAAGCATGCGTCGCTCGTGAGAGGACATGCAAACGATTAGCATTGTAGGGCATATGCAAATCATGTGCACCCGGCACGGCACCGAAAAGCACCATAAGAAGGGAGCACAGAAGGCAGAGTGTAAGTAGTGGAAGTGTGTTGTGCTGCTGGACCTGTCCGTGGGAAGCTTCCTGATGCCTCATCGCAGAATACGGAAGTCATTCCAGCACGTTTCCGAGTTCGACAGAGGACGAATAGTGGCTTATCGTATCGAGACATCGGTGCCCGTGTGGGACGACATTCAGCCACAGTGAGGCGAGTGTGGATTCGGTGGGTGCAGGAGGGATGGATGGGCCGACATGAGCGATCGTCGCAGCCGCGGCACACCACCAAACAAGAGGTCCAGCATGTTGTGCTGTGAGAATTGACGGCTCGCACCGCCACATCCTGAACGTTAGTGCAGGAATTAGGGTGTGTTGCGCAACGACCTGTGTCAGCACGTACCGTTCGGTGGCGTCTGCAGGAGTGGGGACTTGTCGCACGGCGCCCATTGCTCTGATTACCATTGACGTCACACCACCGGCGAGTGCGGCGGCAGTGGGCCGTTGCACGCCGCACCTGGGCTACGGAACTGCACGACATTGTCTTCTCTGACGAATCCCGCTTCTGCCTGCAACACCACGATGGTCAGATCCGCGGCGAGAGACTGTATGACGCCTGCATTATGCATCGCCATAGCGGTCCGTCACCTGGCATTATGCTTTGGGGCGCATTTGGATATGACACCCGCACCCCTCTGGTATGCATCGCCGGTACACTCAACAGCCACTGCTACATGTCTGACGTTTTGGAGCCTGTAGTCCTCCCTTACCCGCAGGACCTGCCAGCGGTCATGTTTCAACAGGACAATGCGCGCCCGCACGTGGCACGCATCATGCAGCAATTCTTCATGGCCCACTTGTTCTCCCGATATGTCACCCATCAAGCACGTCTGGTCGCTCATCGGCAACCAAGTGGCCCAGCAAGCACCACCCACGGCTACGCCTGATGAACTGTGGCAACGTGTTTGAAGGGATTTCAGTTCGGTGTCGTACTTATTACTGCTCGCATGTATTTTAAGGTGGCAACACTGCGATATCGCAGTAAGAGACGCCAGCTGTCAGAGTCAGTATATGACGTTCGATTGAGGTGTGAAGACATATTTGTTTTACTCGATGGAAAATGGCAACTTTCGTCCCGACAAAACAGCATTTGAGAGAAGTGTTAGTGCATTTCTTTATTGTCAAGAAAAGTACTGCCGATAGCTATTGCTTAATGTCAGAAATCTATGGTGAACATTCCCCATCCATAAAAACATGTGAGTATTGTTAATTTGGTTGACATTAAATGTCTGTAAATACTGTTTCACACGTTATGCAAGTTCAGCTATCGGGAGATTGCAAAAGGACATTAACATAGTATTGGCAATTGAAGTCAAGTATAATAATAATAAGTATTATTATTAGACATTTAATGTCAACCAAATTAAAATATCGTAGCCATGTAAAAAGTATGTTCATCGCAAATTGGCGAAAATTGAACAACAATATATGTCATATGTGAGTATTGGTTTAGACGATTCAAAAGGAACGATTTCGATGTCAGTGATAAAGAACGTTCTGGACCACCCCAAAAAATTGCTGATGCCGAATTAGAAGCTTTACTCGACAAGGATCCGTGCCAGACTCAAAAAAACTAGCAGCAGCATTAAATGTTAGTCAACCATGCATTTCACAACCTTCAGCTGCCTTGGGAATGGTGCAAAAAGAAGGGAATTGGGTTCCACATGCTTTGTGGGAAAGAGACCTTGAACGTCGAAAAACCATTTGCGAATTGCTGCTTCAAAGGCAAAACAGAAAGTTTTTTTTGCATTGTAGTATTACTGCCGACGAGAAATGGATATGGTACGATAACCCTAAACGGCAGAAAGCATGGGTGAAGCCAGGTGAACCAGGTCCTTCAATGCCAAAACGCAATATCCATGGTTCAAAGGTAATGCTGTGTATCTGGTGGGACCAGAAGGGTGTGATCCACTATGAACTGCTGAAACCGTCAGAAACTATTACTGGTGATCGGTATCGAACCCAATTGATGCGATTTAAATGAGCTCTCACGCAAAAATGGCCGGAATGGGAGAATAGACACAACAAAGTCATCTTACAGCATGACAACGCAAGACCACATGTTTCTCGACCTGTGAAAAAGTACTTAGAAGGATCCGACTGGAAAGTTCTACTCCACCCGCCATATTCGCCAGATATTATTACGGCATCGGATTACCATTTGTTTCGGTCGATGCAGTCAGCACTTTCTGGAGAATGGTTTAGTTCTTATGAAGACATCAAAAATTGGCTGGACAACTGGATCTCTTCCAAGGAACCGGAATTCTTCCTTCGGGGCATACGTTCACTGTCCGAAAGATGGGGTAAAGTTGTAAGCTTCAGAGGGAGCATACTTCGATTAATATTAAAATATTGTTTCTGTTCTCCAACAACGTGCTTTGTTCACCTCAAATCCCTCAAAACTTATTTATATACCCAATAATTACGAGACAAATCTTCACTCTGCCTAACTTTTGTTTTTGAAAGTTTTAAAAGGCGGAAAAGAACCCTCCTTCCCAAATTCTTTTCAGTTTTGCATTGACTTGAGAATAACCCAAAAGGAAGTAAAAAAATGTGCAAGAATCACATGCCTAGTAAAACTATTACACAAAATGACTTCACAACCAGAAAGACCTAACTTACCTCTAAGGTCTTGGCTTCTTTCCTAGAACACACACAAAAGTTTTCGGATGCGAAAGAAGTCCCATCAATTAAGGAAGAAATATTTCTCATAAATACATGGGAAATGGATAGAATATTCAAAAGTAAACAGAATATAAATTCTGAATATGCTTGTACCACATTACTAGCTATCGACGTAACTCTCTCAGAAAATTTGAAAATTTCGATTCCCACTCCAGGACGCTGAAATTTTCAAGTTTTCTGAGAGTTTCATGGATGACCAGTAATATGGTACGAGCATATTCAGAATTCATATTCTGTTTGCTTTGTACAGAGTGATCCAAAAGTCCCCGAACTCTGAATTCAAATATTTCTGCCATGAATATAGTGATGTGTAACTTTAAGAAAAATTATTCTGAATAATAGAGTAAGGTTGGCAGATCTGTTTTAATTTCTACACAGTTAATAAAATGATTCTGGCCAATGAAAGCCTTTTTTGGAAGTTGGTCTGGAGGATGCATATTAACTACAAAAAGGAACCTTAGTGCTATGGACAGGATAGTCCTATTAAAAATAAAAAATAAAATAATACAGAAAAAATCACACAAAAAAATTTTAAAATTTGATTATAAAATAAAATAAAAATAAATAAAAAGAAAACTAGGTATTCACTCACTAGAATAACTAAACTAAAAATAGCAAAACTAACGTTAAAATAAATATGATTATGAATTGTCTGTAGAAGTTCACTAAGGTAATTAAATACATATAAGGGTTATTAAATACACTACATTTGTATTTGATAATATTTTTCATGTATTCTGGAGAGTTAATTCTACTCTATCTGAACAAACAGGGCTACATTCTTAGTTGTATATTTCTCTTCATAAAAGCTCCGCGGGTAGGATCTTTTTCAGTGTGTAGAAGCCTCCCAGCATCTAGGGAGTGGCCGGGGAGAAAGTTTGGCCATGTTTTTTGGCAGTGGTGGCAGAAAAGAAGCATAAGAGGTAAGCTCTCTTCTTTGTTCTTGTAGTTTGGGAGTTCCTAGTTCAATTTATGAACTTTTTAAGCAGTTATTTTCTTTTTTCGCATCAGGCAATTAGGTGCAAGCAAGTCTTAACTTTTTGTGTTTTTTTTCTCTTTCACTTTACTTGGAAACTTAGCGAGTTTTTTAGGGCACTTAGGCAAAGTAGTTGGCCGTTTTATTGTTCTTGTAGTCAACGATGTGTTTTCAATGTCGGTAAGAACATAATAACTACATTATTATGCACTTAAAAGCACTCCTGGAATACTTTGTATATATTGCAACTGATTGTTAACGTCATATAATTTTCACAAAGCATTTTTTTAGTTTGTTATTATCATTTTTTAATTTTTGTTCTTGTGATGTCAGTTGTTGAGGAGTAGGGGTACAATATTCCAGTTTTCTTTCAGGAATCTATTCTTTTAAAAAATTTATTATTTTTTATTATATGGCATTTTGAATAAGTGGTTTTTCACTGCAAAGCATAAGAATCTGTAGTACTTTAGTATTGCTATTCTTGTTTAAATTCTTTCTTAGGCGGCTAGGTAACTTGGCAATGTGTTATTGCTGAATAATCCTTTTGATTCATTCAGTCACTCTCACAACTTGGGTTTTTTTGTAATTGTTTTTCTGTTTTTTAGTAGCAGATGACGAGCATGGGTTAGGCCAGGAAAGCTATAGATGCATGCAAAAATAATATTATCTTGTGTTTCGTCATGCAACTCTGAAGAGGTTATGATATTTAAAAAAAAAATTTGGGGTGGGCATATTACTTGCATCTATGGCTTTGCAGAAAAGCATTTCCAACTAGGTCTTTGTGGAAGTGAGAAAATGCAGAGTTTTGCTGGTCCTTGATAAAGCCAAGGCTCGGCATTCTCGACACTTTCTACATTCAGATTGCTATTATTTTATCCTCTTTTTACTCATAACTGTCAGTATGAGTTTTTCTATGCTGTTTTTGGTATGTTTTTAAAAAAAATGTTTTTGCTTCTGTCTCTTCTTAATAGTATATTTTTACATACTGTTATATTGACACTCGGGATGTAAGGTCAGGTGATGCGTAACATCACAGCCTCTCCTTGACAAATGTCAACCCCGCCTTCTCGTGGTGCATCCTGTTCCTACTAAAGGGGCTCTGACGACCGCCAATAGCGGTATAACTATACCATCGGGATTAAGAGGAAATTCTATCCCACACTCACCAACCCGCTTGGCCAGCGTGGTGAGTTATGGCCAAACCCCTCCAAAATGACTCCACAACTTAAATCTTGGCCCTCAGTCTCCGGCAGCTGGAATGTACCTGGCCAAGGCAGCGGCCAGTGCGACATGAAGGCAGAGGGTGCTAAGAATCCCGGAGGACCGGACTAGGCTGCCATCTGATGCTGACCTTGGCAACGTACAATGGACGCTCCCTATCTTCTGATTCAAGGCTTCTTGAATTGGAAGAGGAACTACAAAGGATCAAGTGGGACATCGTGGGGCTAAGTGAGGTAAGGAGAAAAGGAGATCTCATCGAACTGAAAAAGTGGACATCTCTTCTACTATCGTGGGACAGATACTGGCAGAACTAGTGGCGTTGGATTTATAATAAACAAGAAACTGAAGGATAAAGTTGTAGAAGTTGAAAGTTCCTCTGACAGAGCTGCACGGCTTGTTATCCAACTCTCGAAAAGATACCAGGCTCAGATTATTCAAACTTATGCACCCACCACAAGTCATCCTGAAGAAGAAATTGAAGAATTTTATGAGGAAATTTGTCATCTAAATAATAAAGGTAAGCAGCACTTGAAAATTATTATGGGAGATTTCAATGCAAAAATAGGGCAACGGCAACAGAATGAAACTTCAGTAGGTAAATTCGGTCACAGCAACAGAAACCAGCGTGGAAATACTCTCGTTGAGTTTGCAGAGGCAGAAGGGTTTTTCATCTTGAACTACTTCTTTAAGAAAAAGCCACACAGGAAATGGACATGGAGACATCCAAATGGGACGACAAGTGAAATTGATTTTATTATGTGTAACAAAAAATTCGTCATAGAAGACTGCAGTGTGCTAAACAAGTTCAACACAGGTAGTGACCATAGATTGGTGAGATGTAAGATTCACCTCAACACTAAACTTGAACGTGACAAGCTCATAAGACAAACAAAATCTATTGACATAACCAACCTTAAAAAACACCATAATACCTTCAAGTTGGAACTGAAGAACAGGTTCTCTGCTTTAGAAGGCCTAACATCGGAAGAAGTGGACATCTCTGAAGTTAACAGAAAAGTAACCAAAGCTCTTATGGAAACAGCAACAAAATTAGCTGGGTCTAAGAACAAGTTGCATGTAAATAAATTATCAGGAAAAACGAAAATGTTGATGCAAAAAGAAGAGAGATGAGGACAACTAAAGAAGATGTGACTTCCAAAGTGGAATATATAGAGCTATATGCAAGACAGTACGAAAAAGTATCACTGAAGACGTAAGGAAATTCAACTGTGAACTAGTGAGGAAAGCAATTGAAAACAACCAAAGCCTAAAGATAGCAAAGGGACATCTCAGTAAGGGAAGAAAACAGATTATGGCACTGAGAAAAGAAGATGGTTCTGTAACAAGAAATAGAGGCGAAATTTTGACAAGAGTGAAAGATTTCTACTCCAAATTATATGAAAGGGATGACACATGCACTCCAGACATCATGAAAGATACCAGTACCAGAGTTCCTCCAGTCCTTCCAGCAGAAGTTGCACATGCAATCAAGAACATGAAGCGGGAAAAGCTCCAGAAGAAGAATTACTGTACACATCATACAAGAAGCAAGTGGAGAAATCGAAACAGTACTCGCCCAAATTTTCACTCGATGCCTTAATGAAGGAAAGATTCCTGAGGATTGGAACACCGCTACAATGATCCTGCTACATAAGAAAGGTGACATTGAGGATCTCGGAAACTACAGACCTATCAGCCTCCTATCAGTAGTTTATAAAATCTTCACTAAAGTTCTTTCACACCGCTTGAAGGTAACACTGGACATGGCTCAACCGAGAACAAGCTGGATTCAGAAGTGGCTACAGCACAATAGGTCATATCCATGTGCTGAGAGAACTAATTGAAAGAGCGAGGGAATATGAACTTCCATTGTGCATGGCTTTTATCGATTATGAAAAAGCCTTTGATTCGGTAAAACCATCAGCAGTTACAATGGCTCTGAAAACCTGCGGTATTGAAGATGCATACATTAATATTATTAATAACATCTATGAAAATGCAAGTGTAAAGATTAGGCTGTTTGAAAATACAACACACATAAAAATTGGAAAGGGAATGAGACAAGGTGACACCATATCTCCGAAGCTCTTTAATGCCACATTGGAGGGTGTTTTTCAGTCACTGAGCTGGGAAAACAAGGGGATAAAGATTAATGGAGATTATCTAACAAACCTTCGTTTTGCTGATGACGTAGTCATTTTTGCAACTAGCCCATCAGAGCTGCAGAGTATGATCCAGGAACTTGCTGACAAGAGTAAAGAAGTGGGATTAAAAATGAACTTTCAGAAGACAAAAGTGATGTTCAATGCTTTTACAAGAAATGAAGATTTATCGATTGATGGAGAAAAGCTGGAGATAACAGACACGTACGTTTATCTTGGACAGCAGATATCAAGTGAGGGTCACATTGATGAAGAAATTAATCAGCGTACAAAACTTGCCTGGAGAGCTTTTGGAAGAAACAGCATAATTTTCAAAGAGCAATATGCCATTATGTCTTAAAAGAAAAGTGTTTGATCAGTGCATCCTTCCAGTGCTTACGTATGGTGCAGAGACGTGGACCTTGGCTAAAAGAGACATACAAAGGCTGCAGACAACTCAAAGCAGCATGGAGAGGTGCATGCTTGGTGTAACCAGGAGAGATAAGAAGAGGAACACGTGGATCCGAAAAATGACAAGAGTGGAAGACATCATGATCAGAGTTAAATCCCTGAAATGGCAATGGGCTGGACATACTGCCAGAAGGACAGATCATCGATGGACAGCCAAAATTTTAGATTGGATTCCAAGGGACAAGAAAAGACCCAGAAGAAGACCACATGGGAGATGGGTGGATGAAATTCGAAAGTATGCAGGGGTGACAAGACAGACCGTTGTGGAGGAAACTTGGGGAGACCTTCGTCCAGCAGTGGATTGATAATGGTTGACAATGATGATGATGATATTGACACTCATACTTACAGGTAATGAAAACCACTTTATAGCAGACGCTGGAATTGTCCACCAGTCCGTTGAAGACACAAATTCACCCGACGACACCTGTTGGCGGACACTCTTTTCAGCGTGTATGTCCCTCACGGCTGTAATGATGTTTTTCCGCAGGTCCTGTACCATCTTAGGGTTGTTGTGGTAAACTGTGTCTTTCAGATAGCCCCACAAATAAAAATCTGGTGAGCGAGGCGGCCAAAGTTTTTTCAAGACTAATTGATCGTGGAAGAACTTACAGAGCATCTCCATTGTGTCGTTTGATGCGTGGCACGTTGCTCCATCTTGTTGAAACCAACAGTAACGTTCGTGTTTTTCCAGCATCGCTACAAATTGATGGATAATGTCTGCATACACAGCGGAACTTACAGTTGTGTCGAACAAAAAAGCCCTACAATTTGCCGTCTATACATGGCACATTAAACTCCAACTTTCTGACAGTGAAGTCCAACCTCAGGCAATGCGTGTGGATTCTCCTCAGCCTATATGAGAGTGTTTTGGCTTTTGACATATCCATTCAAATAAAATCATGCCGCATTACTGAAAAAAGTGTTGTTAAGCTGGTTAGTCACATTGTTGCACGTGAAACTCTTAAACCATTGGCAGTAGGCAACGCGTTTTTCGAGTCCAAAGGGCGTAGCTCTTACACTACTCGAATTTTGTACGGTCGAAGCTTTAGACGTTTAGTAGCCCTCTGGCAGGCTGAATACGATGACCCTAACTCTTGAGACAGCCGCCGAAGCGACTTCCGGGGAGAGCTCTGCAGGAAAACGTGGATTTTCTCCAGAAATATGGTCGGCACCATGGCCGGCCGCTTTTAGACTTATCCTGAACACTGCCTGTCTCGCGAAACCAGTTCACCAATTTACACAGTTGTTTTCCCTGGTACAGGAGCATCAGGAAACTTTCTTTGAAAGAGCTTGAGACAACGTTGGCAAGATTATGGCTGACTGAACGTTACTGCTCGCCAGCGCCCGCGTGAGCGCCGGGTCACGTGACGCAGCTCGTTCCCCAAGGTCACACACAACAGCCACAAGCAGCAATACTCAGACATCTTTTATGGTTTTACAACAAATAAGTTTTAAAAGTAGAGTTCGGGGTCTTTTGAGTCACCCTGTATATTCGAAGTCATATCTATGAAATTTATGCGTAAAGCAAGATTAACAAGTCAGCAAATGTGAAGTAGATGTTAGCATTCTGTTTAAATTCATCAAAAGGGCCAAGCAATCATACCATTTTGAATTTGAGATACTTTCTTGGATATTTCTCGAATAATCTGGAGTCTCCACTTCTCAGCTTTGGGCAGTTCAACACACTCTGAGGCTAGAAAAGGTCTCCTCTCCTGCTGACCTTTGCCCTGCTCAGCCAATTGAGCTGCCCTGAACCGAGCTAGGGTGGTCCTTAAAAAAAGAGAAAAGCATTTTATCAGTAATATGTTAAAAACAGTCTTCATTTATAGTGCAAGTAATGCATGCTCATATGCAAAGAATGACTGCAGTTTCTAAAAATCTGTAGGGTAATTGTGCAAGAGAAGGTGGTGTCATTAGAAAAATATCAAAAATGAATTAACAAAAAAAAAAAAAATGTGATACAAATATTGAAATCTGCAAAGAACTCAAAAGCTTTTTTTCTTTTTTTGTTGTTGGGTGTGTGTAAAAGTTCTACCCGTTTTTGTAATATTGGGTTTTCGGATAAGTCATGACGTAATTTAGCCATGTTTTGCAAAAGGTCATTTATTGATAGAAAGAACAAAGATCAATCAATGATATAATGCCCATTTTGTTCGATAACCTTTTGCCATCTTTCAGTGAGCTGCAGAATGCCTCGTTCATAGAAGGGCCTGTCTTTCGTGGCAAAAAACTGTGCAAGATGCTGATTTACAGCCTCATCTGAATTGAACGTTATACCACGCAAGGACTGTTGAAGAGAGCGAAACAAGTGCAAGTCTGACAGCGCAAGGTCAGGCGAGTATGCTGTATGCTGGGTGTGGCAACACGTCTTACCCAAGCTAGAATAATTTTTGGCGGGTGATCAAACTTATGTGTGGTCTTGCGTTGTCGTGGTGGAACCCAACACCTTTACGACGATCGAGCTCTGGACATTTCTGGAGGATGGATTCGTTCAAACTGTCCAATTGCTGATAGTACACATTCAAATTGATTGTTTGGTTCCATGGTAAGAGCTCGAAAAACATGACACCTTTAAAATCCCACCACACTGAGACCAGAACCTTCCGCTGATGAATAACTGCTTTGAATGTCGTTTGAGGCGAAGCAGCACGTCGGGACCAAGACCGTTTGCGCAGCACGTTGTTGAACACAATCCACTTTTTGTCACCAGTTATCAGTTGCTTCAAAAAGGATGATCGTTTCTCTCACATTTAATGAGCATATCGCAGATGTTTATACGTGCCGTCAATTGAGCTTCTTTGAGTTCATGAGGAACCCACACATCGAGCTTGCTTACGTATCCCAGCTTCTTCCTTCAGGTGGTCATGAATGCTTGAATGATAGATGTGCAATGTGTCTGCAATCTCTTGTGTCATGTAAAGTGGGTTTAACTCGATCAATGCCTTGATTTGGTAGTCATCATCCTTGGTAGGCCTCCCAGACAAAGAAGCATCATTGAGGTTAAAATCACCAGCACGGAATTTTGCGAACCACTGCTGGCACCGACGTTCTTGTAGAGCATTATCACCGTACATTTTACGCAACTTTTCACAAGCTTGATGAGCGTTCTTCCCTTTACGGAAGTAAAACAGTAAAATATGGAAAAAATGCACAGTTTGGTCTTCCATCTTCAACTTGATGTCAAATCTCCACAAATCAACCAAATCGCTCACTATTCCTTTTTAGCCTGCAGCTAGAACTGGCACCTGTCGAATACCATAGCGATAACAGAGCTGCACATATCTCTAGTACTTCCAAAACTGCCCAACCGCCATCTGGTGCCAAAATATGTCATGACTTTTCTGACTTTTGAAAAAGGCAGTACTGCAGTGGGAACATCTGTCAGGTGCATGAGGAATGCAGTTGACGATAGCACATGCAGCCGTTGGTTTTGGAAATTCTGGGACAGAAACAGAAGCTGTAAAGACAACCACATCCTGGATGTCCATTGGTGGTTTCTGATGAAGATGTGGACCAAGCCACAACAAATGACCCACATCCAACCATTAAGGAATTAGCAAAAACATTGCCAGTACACAGCACAACAGTCGAAAGATGGAACTATGCGCCTGGGTTAATCACCAAGTTTGATAACTGGGTTCCGCACCAGCTTTCTGTAAAGCAACAAGAGGAGAGAATCCATACGTGTTGCTTTGTTTTCTTGTCGCAGAAACGAACCGTTTTTGGGACGAATTGTAATGGGTAATGAGAAATGGGTACTGTACCATAATGTAAAGTGCCAAGGGACTGTGTGCTAAGGTGAGGAGCCTGCTGCATCGACCTCAAAAGGAGGACTGCATCCCAAAAAGGTTTTGTTGAGTGTTTGGTGGGATGCCCAAGGAAGAATCCACTGGGAGGTGTTGGCCACCTAAGTGAACGATAAATGCTGAACTCTACTGCCAACAGTTGGACAGATTGCGAGAACAACTGACATCAAAGCGGCCAGCACTCATCAATCGCAAAGGCATGATCCTTCATCATGATAATGCTAGACCTCGTGCTGCTTTAATCACTTGGCAAAAATTACTGTACTTTGGTTGGGAAGTGTTATCTCACCAGGCGTATTCCCCTGACCTGGCACCTATGGACTATCACATTTTTCGATCATTACAGAATGCCTTCGCTCTCCAAACCTTCGATGATATGAACGATGTGGGAATAGCATTACATGCCTTTTTTTCGATGATATGAACGATGTGGGAATAGCATTACATGCCTTTTTTACTCTAAAACACAGAAGTTTTTCCGGCGTGGGATTATTATTTTTTTGGTTGGAGGTTTAACGACTACTGTGGAGCAACTCAATGGGCTATAAGCAGTCGCCCGTTCCTGATTTAGGGGCACTGGTTCCAGGGAAGGGTGAGAGCCAGTGCCGTAAGACATACAACATCCATGCCTCACTGGGATTCGAACCCGGACCCCTTTCGGACAAATGATAAGAAGCAGGGTTGGCAAGGTTTTGGACACGACGGTAAAAACCCTTATGTCCAAAACTGTCCGAAACTGTCCAAAACCTCTGCCAGACAACTGTAGGTAAAAAAAATTATAAAATATGTTAAAAATACACAATAATATAAATAACCATATGTAAAAATTTTGAAATTGAAAACTATATATACATATACAGTTATATTAATTGCTTTTATATTAATAAGTCCAACATTTTAATACAAATAGTAAGACATTTTTTTAATTTTACTTATGTACAGCCATTGATGACACACTATGTTACATTTAAAGAAATACAATTTGCATTAGGCTCAATATTGGGTTTAATTTTTAAAAAATGTACATTTGTTGTACTACAAAATGTGAACAGTAATATGAAACTAATACATGAAAAGGGGGAAAAAAAAACAGTTACCAACGCTACAGAAAGATATTAGTGCAAAGTACAAGATAAACGTTAATAATCCAGCACAATTGGTCCTCTTTTAACATCCAATAACGCATAACCGTTTAGATGCTGTGTTTGTGCCAAGACAATTTCTGAGTTTTTAATGTATTACTCCAAAGTTTGAAAACATTCTTTCAATCGATGCGGAACTTGCAGGGCACGAAAGTAGGAAAGCAATATGTTGTAGACAATCTTTTGAAAATCGTTCTAGTGTTTTTCCTATTGCTGTCCACCATGTGGCAGGACTGATACTTTTTCCAGATACAGTAAGTAAGAGGAAATGCTTCAGCTTCATATGCAATCAAAAGGGAAATGCTGTTGGGATACCTGTTAACTAGCCATGAATGTGCACTTTCTTTTTGAATGTTAGACAGACCTTCTCCTTTGTAATTTGGATTCAGGATGTAGGCCAGGAAGTGGAAAGGTTTCATGGCTTGATCCATTCATTTCATAACTGCGGGGCTGTAAACACTCTTCTTTCAACAACATGAGCCATGTATGGCAGGTTTCATGAATGGCAGCATTAGCTCTTTGCAAACAGTCCAGTGAATCGGCAACTGGCTTCAGTTGTTGCAATGTATCTTTAGCCTGTTCATATAAATTATAATCATTTATAAGAGCGACTATGTCTTTGTCTATATGTTCTTCATGTTCCTCAATTATTTTTTGGTATGCTGCTCTGTTGCGCAGAAAAGTTTCAATGCAAGTCATTTGACTCTTCCACCTTGTATCTCCCGGTAACTTGGGCTTCAGTGAATTAGGAATTTCATTAAGCAATGCACTAGGTACATGGTGGTTGCGGAAAAACTTTGGAACCTTCACAATGTTGTTTAGCACTGAAACTGGTTTTATATCCTGTCCCAGCAGGTTTAAATAATGGGCACTGCATCCAGATACCACCAAGCTATTATCTTCTTCACACAGGAGTTCCTTTGCTTTCTCCTTAACTCTGGCATTATCAGTGACCACAGCCTTTATATCACAATTATATTATTTCTTTGCCTTTGCAATAGCTGATTGTAAAACATCTTCGTGATGTTGTGCATTTTTTGTATGTGTACCTGCTTCCACTGAATCCCAAAAATAAGATTTCCCCTCACACTGAATACAAGTTGTAATAAGTGGATCATTGTGTATATTACTCCATCCATCTTCAATCAGGGTGACCTGTTTGCCTTCGATAAGTGTCTTGGTTCTATTTGTGACTTCTGCTGACACTATATCTAAAAGTTCTCCTGCTAATGCTTTACGACTTGGCGGTCTATATCCTGGACGCAGAGCTGAATATAATTCTTTGAAGGTTTGATGTTCTACCGCAGTGAAGGCAATATTGTTGGCGTAAAAAAATTTGGCAACCAGTATATTAAAATTTTCTGCAGTTCTGTCACTTGTTTTTAAAATATGGGAATCTAAACACTGCTGAGTTTTGATCTTTTTTGGTGGCACCACAAATCCACTTTCATTTACTTCTAGGAGTTCAAGGTTAGATGAATCCCGATCTCCAGTTTCTGCATTACTTACAGTTCTATCATTACATACCTTTTGATCATTGCAAGACAAAATGTGTTTTCTCAATCTGTCTGCTTTTCCAAGTTGAGCATTTCCACAGTATTTGCATTTGGCATATTTACTATTACTTCTAGATTTTCCCCCATTCTGTACCTTAAGAAAATGTTGCCACACACTATCTGATGGTCTACCACCTTTGTGCATTTTCAGTTTGAAATTTAATTCAGATTTTTTTACTAAAACAAAAACACTTCTTTCTTCTTCAGGTTTTAGCCACCTTAAAAAACCAGTCTCCCCAAACAAAATAAAGAAGTCTGTCTTCTGAAATGTAATGAAATATTTATATTTCAGTGAAATGCTGGTACACAGTAATACTTTTTTTTTACACGCACATGATAATCGCATATTATTATTACTGTACATAATTTTACATGCTAAATTTTTTTAGTAAAAAAACTAAAAAACTTTTTGTTAGTCTGTTAGTATAGTTCTAGGAAAATCTACTGGTTTTTACGTGATATTTTTCACATTTTGACAACTCTAGGTTTTAGACACTTTTGGACAGTTTTAGACGGTAAAAACCACATGTCCTGTCCAAAATCAGTTTCGGACGTCCAAACCCCCAACCCTGATAGAAGCCATCCCTTAGACCACTGCGCCACCGGGGCGGCCCGGTGTGGGATTCAGAGCTACTCATAGACATCTAGATGGCAAGAGGTCATACAGAATGATGGCAGTTATGTAAAATCCTAGGTACATTATTTGTTGTGTTCTCCTCCTTTCTTTGTAGCCTACAAAAATGGGTGAAACTTATGCACACACCCAATAACTTATGACCAGGGATAGAATAGACACAGGGCTTCAAATTCAAATGGGAGTCTTTTCACCTGTGTTTGCAAATGGAGGAGATTGAAAATTTCAGGTGGAGAGTTTTGAATATGTCTCGAAGTTAAAAAAATCGGCTCCATGGCATCAGCTACGAATTGCTGGATGAACTGTCACTGGACATGCCCAAAGTAATACAACAGCTGAACAAAGATGGCATACTACGGCTCATCCAGGACCTACTTCACCGCTGACAAGCTGTCATTAGCAGCGGAGGGTGGCACTTAAACGACAATAACGTAAGTTCTCTCCATTACTTCACCACTGACAAGCTGTCATTAGCAGCGGAGGGTGGCACTTAAACGGCAATAACGTAAGTTCTCTCCATTACTTCACCGCTGACAAGCTGTCATTAGCAGCGGAGGGTGGCACTTAAACGGCAATAACGTAAGTTCTCTCCATTACTTCACCACTGACAAGCTGTCATTAGCAGCGGAGGGTGGCACTTAAACGGCAATAACGTAAGTTCTCTCCATTACTTCACCGCTGACAAGCTGTCATTAGCAGCGGAGGGTGGCACTTAAACGGCAATAATGTAAGTTCTCTCCATTACTTCACCACTGACAAGTTGTCATTAGCAGCGGAGGGTGGCACTTAAACGGCAATAACGTAAGTTCTCTCCATTACTTCACACTTTTCTCAAAAATGGACGGTGTGCAGAACTTTTGTTAGGACCTCCGTAATAGGTGCATTTCAAAATGGAGTGCGGTGTGGAAGAGCTCCTTTTGCGAAGCCATTTTACAGAAGTCATGAGATATGTGCAAGCGCAAGGCTGGGTTAAAAAACTTCAATGTAGTTGACCAAGGTGGAAATGTCTTATGTATATATGTATATAGTGAGTTAATAGAACATTTGTTGGTTGTATATTGTGTATAATAAAATGTATGAATGTGTTGTACATATGTACAACAAAAACATTTTTTTTTTAATGCTGACATGTAAATAACACCGCGAGTGTATCTAATGAGCATATTGGGCATGATTACGGTTTGGTATAAAAATGAAGAAGTGTTTGAGGATTACTACATGGTGCCCCTGGAAGGAGAGGAGAGGGAAAAAAATACAACCCCTATATGACCAAGAATAGAATAAAATAAAATGAATGACTTCATCTGAGAAAAGTGAAGAGCCCCCATGCTACCTCTAGAAACATGCGACATTGTAATCACAACTCACGTGCTGGAAATGTGAAATTGGGAGCAAGACCATGAAATGGTAAGTTACCCTAAATGTATTCTTACATTATTGCATGTTTAACTTAAACCTTACGACATTGGACATGTGTCCAATATATGCGGTATTTACAATGTTCTAAAAAAGTGTGAACATAATGTTTTTTTTTACAGGATAGAATTTTAAAACTGTAAGAGATAAAAATTTTCCGGCGCCGTAGTAACTGGCCACCTTGGATTTGTCTACTTGTGCTTATGGTCATTTTGACAGAAAATATATCACAAAGGAGGTACTATTTGCTCTTTCAGAAGATTTTGTGCTCTGAGAAGATCAGCCACAACACGCAATTGTTACTGTTGGCAATCACAAATCACTTTTATCAGAGGCAGATCGTGACGCTAAAATTGTGTGTGCTACAACTTACTCTCCCTTTTCAGCAAAGACCTTGGACTTGGGATTCAATGAGCTTAGCCTTACTATAAGCCATAAAAAAAAAAAAATGCAAAAAAAAAAATAAAGGAAAATTAAAAGCAACTTCAGATGTTTTCCACAATATTATACAAATTTATATGAATTGTTAATAATTTTCTTCACCTTTTTAGCGTCAGTAATTATATTAATCGTCTTTTTAGTGTTAGTGATTAAAAATTTATAATTATATATTTGAAAAAATATTAAGCCTAATATTTTGCAGAACATACAGATTTATTAATCTGCGATAACCTCAGTTTGCTGAGAAAACCTATTAAGGTGTGGATCATCTATAAGAATTATTTATTTATTCAAGTTTTTTTGAAAAATATGTAATGGCCTATTTCCATATTTTTAATGGGAAATATTTTTGGTGTCTTTGTTCAATGTACAGTCAACCTTGTAATCTTACAATTTGTGATTTTCAGTGCACTTCTGAAGAGCTTAAATATGAATTAATTACAGTTTAAAACTTGGGCATCACGCGACAATAACACATAAACATATAAAACGTACGAAACACACAGTCACGTACGGCAGCTTTCGGTCATCCTACGACCTTGATCACCCGCGATTGACTGGATGGGCTGTTTGCCAGAACGCGATTGACTGGATGCCAGAGTTTCGGCAACCAGCCCATCCAGTCGATCGCGGGTGATCAAGGTCGTAGGATGACCGAAAGCTACCGCAAAACGAACCCTTTACTGTACGTGACTGTGTGTTTCGCGCGTTTTATATTTATGAATTAATTAATCATGAATGAACTAAATTACTCTATGTATTACACTACAAAGAGTTTATGAAATGCAAAAAAGTATAAATAATTGCACAAAGATCAAGTTTTATTTCTACACTGGTGTGCAAAAATTAAGGATGAAGAGGAGAAACGAGCAGGCAGAACAGACCGACAGAGTGCATATATGCAGCATAACGTGTGTGTGGGTGTGGGGGGGGGTCGGAAAGGTTTAAAGCACACGGGCGGTGTACGCTCTCAGCAATTCGGTAAAAGCTATTGAACGATGTACATCGGTTTGAACGACGTCGAGTTGCTGCCACCGTGTGATGACGACATCTGGATGACTTTACCCGAAGTCGTGTCATTGGGAAGTTGGAAGAAGGTCGAAGTGTGACTAGTGCGGTCCAGGAGTTCGGGATCGCTCACAGCATCGTTTCACGAGCTTGGAGAGCATTTCAAACGACAGGAACAGCCACACGAGAGTTTAGCAGTGGTCGTCCACGAGCAACCACAGCGGCGGACGACCGGTATATTGTCCTACAGGTGAGAAGAGACACACGGCAGACAGCGGGAGAAATCGCAAGGCACATACAACGGACAACTGGGCGTCCGTTATCGCATTTTACCGTGGCCAGGAGGCTGCACAAAGGTGGTCTATTTGCACGATGATCATTACGGTGTGTGCCATTAAAGCCTGCTCATCGGAGACGGCGGTTTCTGTGGTGCCAGGAACATAAGAACTGGACACATCAGCAATGGGGTCGAGTTCTCTTTACGGATGAGAGCCAATTTAGTCTGACGAGCGATTATGGACGTATACACATCTGGAGAGAGCAGAGAACACGCAATCACACCTCCAACATCATCGAAAAGGATCGGTTTGGAGGTGGTGGAGTTCTCATTTGGGGTGGTATCATGCTTGGTAGCCGTACTGACCTCCACATCTTTCAAGGAGGTTCAGTCACTGGTGTCCGCTATTGTACCAAGGTTCTCCTGCCTGACGTGCGTCTGTTTAGAGGTGCTGTGGGTCCTGAGTTCCTCTTCATGGACGACAACGCTACACCTCATCGTACAGTGGCTATTGGAGAGCTGTTGGAGAGAGTGAAGATATTTAACGCATGGATTGGCCCGCAAGGTGCCCGGACCTAAATCCAATCGAACACGTGTGGGACCTTCTCGGGAGACGCTTGACAGCACGTCACCAGCAACAATTCCGCAGCTGCGATTGGCGCTACAAGAGGAATGGGCCATGATGCCTCAACAGCTCCTTGACAACCTCATCCTCAGCATGGACAGACGTTGTAAATCCTGCAACGCAGTCAGGGGTGATCATATCCCCTACTAAAGACTGGATTTTTCTTGGCAGCTGCCTGTCACATGGACAATTTTGTCTTCTGTCCGGTTATGCTCGAAGCTACCTTTTCAATAAAGTGCCTTTGTATTCCCTGTTTGGACGGTTTTGCTCCCTTGTCCCATATTCTTACATCTTGGGGAGCACTTCGTTACATTACGTTACATTCGAAAAACTGTCTTGTCCTTAATTTTTGCACGCCAGTGTAGGCCTTCCCAAGAATCATTAATACAAAGGATTGTACTTAGGATTTATTTTTACTTGGGATCCTAAGGATTTTACTTCAATTTTTCCCTCTAAAATTCTTGAGAAAATAATCCTTTCGAAAAAGAATCTACGGAATTAATTGCAGTCGCCGTTCAAGAAATTAAAAGATAACGAAAATTTTCCCAGAAAGTACAAAAAATAGAAGTGCATAAAAAGAAATGGATTGATTGATCTCAGAAATTTCTTGAAAGCATGGGAACAATCAAACAAGCTTTCCTTCTGTTTTTGCGAACTACGGCATCCTGTAGGAATTGTGGGTAAAATTTTGCCCTGCTCCCAGTTCTAATAGGAGAAAGAGATTGAGCATGCTCAGAGAAGTTCAACATGCTGCAAGCCTTTGTGGACTGCTTGAGAACACCCAAGGGGGTTGTGACATAACCTGAGGGAGCAGCCACACTGCATGGTCTTTCGTCTTACATGTCGGGCGGACCGACTAGTAGCACGAAAGACTGGGCACCACGATTTCAGTTCTTGATACAATGTTTCTAAGACTGATTGGCCAACAAGAGCTTTCTATGGCTCTGATCTGGTTAAAAATAAGATTTTGTTATGGCAGCAAATAATGGATAAATGCATGTATTAGGTGTGCAAATAAGTTTTAAAGCATTTTAACAGGGTGTCATCTACTAATTTCCAATGAACCAAATCCATGACTTTTTCATAACCTCTTCAGTTAAATTCATGACCTCGACAATGCGGCACAACGATAACCATTTTCTTTGCACTTTGCTTATCTGGAGGAGTTTTTAACTATTATTTTGCACATTATTGTTTTCTGATTGTATGACATCTTATCCTTGTGTAACTGCATTTTTTTAGCAATCATGCTATCAGGAAACATAATATGGAATAATTCTGTTGTGTTTCCAGAGCTTCTCGCTGAAGAATGAGACATCACTTTATTCGCAGCCCAAATAATTTCAGATTTCATTACGTCATCATTAACTAAAAAATGTTTCAGTGAGCTGGTTTTAGAACTCTCTTCAACTGAAGTTCTGAAGGTTGTAGTAGGAGCAAGTGATGATAATTCATTATTCAAATTATCTTGAGACAAAACTTCTGATTTTGATGACACTGCTTGTACTACAGCAAAAGTTAGCTTACTTTGTTGCCCTGAAGCTAATGCAGGAACATGTGCTGAGTGCTTTTTTCCTCTTTCATGTATTTTGAGACATGAAATACCACTGGCACTAATATCAAAGTCACATTTGCACACAATACACCTTGCTTTATATTTATTGTTTTCTACTGGTCGAAGCCACAATTTCCAGTTACTCGAGTCATCATGACGAAGCCAGTTTTCATTGAAACTACGCTACCCGGGCATCTTGAAAAAGTTTATGAATCAAACACTTCAGTTTTCAGTATCTGAAACAAAAAATATGGACATTAGTAACAAGTCTGTAAAAGAATATACACATAAATACATCATTGGGGAAAATACAGTGTGGCATAAAAATGTGGTAAAACTATCAATAAATCAATATCTACTTACCGGAGTTTAACTTGTCTTCATTCAAAGGCTGATACAAAAAAAAAAAAAAAAAAAAAATTCATGACCACCTGCTCAATTTCATGACTTTTATGACCAGTACACACCCTGTTTAAGACAATGCAACATGTAATATGAGATAAAACAACAATATCTTTACAAATCAAAATATGCGCCATCATTATCTACCACCTTCCGCCACGGTCGGGTAGCTGACGGATTCCAGCCATGAAGAATACTTCGTCGTGTGATGCGATGACGTCGTCAACACATTTTTGCACTTCGTCACATGTCCGGAACTGTACAGCAGACAAACCATGTTGCATAGATCCGAACAAATGATAGTCTGAAGGGGCTATAGCCGGACTATACGCAGGGTGCTCCAAAAACTTCCCAGACAAGCGTTACTAATGTTTCCTTGACTGATTTCATGACATGTGGCCTAGCGTTGTCATGCAGTAATTTCAAGGGATGCAATCCTTTGCCTGTGAATGGACGTTTCCAACAGATTTCCTGGTTCAATCGCAGCAATTGTTGCTTGTAGCGATCAACAGTAACAGTTTGACCCTGTTCCAATAGTTAATAAAAGAGCACACCTTTCATATCCCACCAGATGCACAGCAGAACTTTCTTGGAGTGAATATTGTGTTTTGGTGTCGAAGTCATAGCTTCACCAGTGTTTTTTTCATTTGAGATTGCCGTACCATATCCACTTTTCATCACCTGTAATAATTTTCCACACGAAAGACTTTCTGTGCTGTTCATGCAACAGATTCAAACACTTCATGACGTGCTCATCCTTGTTCCTTTGGCTTAGGTCAGGTGGCACCCATTTTCCTTCCTTCTGAATCTTTCCCATTGCACGTAAACGATTGGAAATGGTTTGTTGAGTTACCCCCAGTTGTTCAGCTAGTTCTTTTTGCATTTGAGACCAATCTTCGTCGAGAAATACTTCCAGTTCCTCATGTGTAAGCTTTCGCGGGCGCCGTTACGTTCTTGATCGCTAACATCAAAATCACCTGCCTTAAAACCGTCTAAACCAAAACTCACACAAGTTTTTCAATACAATATTCTCCACCCAGAACACAGCAGACCGATGCACATGCTTTTGCAGCACTTTTTCCTCGATGACATTTGTAACGAATGCAGTATCGGTTGCCGTCTTTCACCTACCAACGTGCAAGTGCATTTGACAGTTGGGCAAACTTCTGTGTCACATTTAATACTCTGGACCAGTTACGGTCACATGACAACAATGCAGGGGAATGCCGGATATGAAAATTAACTGTATACGTCACACAAAAAAAAGGTTTAAAACTTATTTATACACCTAATACTTACAGCTAAAAAAAAAATTGAAAAAAAAAAAAAATTTTCAAGTTTTCGGATATTATCTGACATACCATCCTTGTCACATTTACGCCAAAAAACGGATTGACATCTTCAAAATTTGTATTATATGGCGTAATCCCGTATTTCTTTCATGATTTATCTGCTTCTCCGGGCAATCACGGGATAGGATTATTAACCTCCAGATTCGCTAAACATGAATGCCGGTTGCTTCGACTAGCGAATCCTGTGATGGTTAAATTCAAATTGATCGGAAACTTGAAACTTGGTCGTTCTGGGTGGTGTAGTGGTTAGCATACCTAGGCGTTTTCTGGGAGACGCGGGTTCGAATCCCGCTCCAGGACGATGAAAATTTTCAAGTTTTCGGATATTATCTGACATACCATCCTTGTCACATTTACGCCAAAAAACGGATTGACATCTTCAAAAATTGAATTGCTATTTGTATTGTTCTAATACACTATCTACCAACAAGTAATTGGACACTCCTGCAATCGACAACATCTGCGGTCCTGATACACGTCACGGCCCCCTGCCGTTAAATATCGTGTGGGAAACAACAACGCAACCAGTTGCATGCAAGATGCCACGCAGTTCGGAGCTCTCTGATTTCGAGAAAGGTGTAATCATCGGGTATCACAGAAATGGCCGATCCATACGTGACATATCCAGCGAGTTGAACTACCCAAAATCAACAGTGGCCTACGTGATTGGCAAGTGGAAGATGAGAGGTAACTGTCGGAATGTGCCCCGACCCGGCAGACTCACAAAACTGGGAGTTAGAGACTAACGGGTGCTGGCCAGAGAAATTCGGAAGAACCGCACCAAATCGATGGGCCACATCCGCATGGAGTTTCAACAGGCATCCGGGAGTGTTCTTTCGATGAATACCATCTGTAAGGAAGCCCATCTGCTCGGTTATCATGGATGTGCTGCCGCCCACAAGCCTTTCATCACCAAGTCCAATAGCGCTGCTCGGCTAACGTGGTGCAAAGAACGTCGACAGTGGACCGTTGAACAGTGGAAACAGGTTCTCTGGAGCGATGAATCAAGGTTCACCCTCTACCGTTCGGATGGCAGGGTTTGGGTTTGGCGTCTGCCTGGAGAACGCCTCCTGCCGGAATGTATTGTGCCAACTGTGAAGTTCGGCGGCGGTGGAATTATGCTATGGAGGCGTTTGTCTTGGTATGGCACGGGACCCTTGGTCGCAATTCCTGGTAGACTCAACGCCCAGATCTACTGCACCATTTTGGATGACCGTGCGCTTCCTACGTTGTGGCAGTTTTACGGGGTGGACCCATGTTACTTTCAGGATGACAATGCCACCTGTCATGTTGCGAGGTCCACCATGGCTTGGTATGGTGACAATGGGGTTAATCGAATGGATTGGCCTGCGCAGAGCCCGGACCTTAACCCTATCGAGCACCTCTGGGACGAGTTGGAGCGTCGACTTCAGGGGTGCCCCCATCGTCTGAAATCGGTGAAGGAACTGACCTGTCTTCTCCAAGCCGCGTGGAAGAAAATACCTCTAGCCGTCGTACAACGCCTGGTTGAGAGTATGCCCCGGAGGGTCGCAGCTGTAATCACCGCTCGGGGAGGCTCCACCAACTATTGAAGGTGAATAAACTTTGTTTTCCTTTGCTATCACAGGTGTCCAATTACTTGTTGGTAGATAGTGTACAAAAAGCAATTCAAATATTTTTAGCATGCTACAGCACAGTAGCACAATTATTAGCCACCACTGTACTTTATGAATCTCATTCATCACATTAATTGGGCGTACAGAAACCAGTTTCTTCATCAATTGTATATATATTTGTCATCAGTTTTTGTTGCACTAATCCCATTAGCATAGGGGTACAATGACCCAAAAAAAATATATACATTGGGAGGGAGTGGAGCAAAAATAAGTGTTTTTTTTTAATTGACGGTTTAATGATCACTGTGAGTAACTCAATGGGCTATAAGCAGTTGCCTGTACCTAATTTAGGGCTGCTGACTCCAGGGTAGGGAGAAAGCCAATGCTGTAAGAGAAACACAACATCCATGCCTCACCAGGATTTGAACCCGGACCCATCTCAGACAAGAGATCCGAAGCCATCGCTTAGACCACTGGGCCACCCGGGCAGCACAAATAAGCATAACAGATGTTTTTCTTGGGGGGATTCTCGGAAATAGTTTAAAAAAAAAAAATCTGTTCAATTGACATTAGTGCCATAACTTAGGTTTTTACATGCTCAATACATCCAAAACTGTGAGAAGTACCAGGCTGGCATTAACATAACCCTAATAAGGATGATAAAAAACCAAACTACATGCCTTTCAAAGTACCTCTGCAGTCATCTGATGATGAGAACCACCATCAGATGACTGCATGCCATTGCGCATGGAATGACTTCATTGTTATGACTTCTGGAAAGCAGTCATAACAATGCTCTCTATAGCATAGTGTTGTTCCCTTGGCTGTACGTCACACTTTATAACATTAAAAAGACGAAATTGTAATTATTTTTTCTAATTTTTAAGTTGAGGAGGTATGTGCCCCATGATACGCTTATGCAAATTAGTGAAGGTATATATGTTGAAACCTTTTCAGAGGTGCCAAGTACTAAGGATTGTGCGCAGTTTCTCTAAGAATTTTGAGGACTAATTATAGTAAT
Source organism: Macrothele yani (assembly GCA_039090855.1). NCBI lineage: Eukaryota > Metazoa > Arthropoda > Arachnida > Araneae > Macrothelidae > Macrothele > Macrothele yani. The sequence continues at coordinate 13,876,342 of CM077031.1, read as the reverse complement.
GCTGGAAAAACTAGGTATAAAACTGTAATAATAATCAACAAATAAATCTACTTACATAGCTTTTTCTGCATTACGTGCCTATCAAAAAGAGAAGAAAATAACACATAAGCACAGATATTATAACATCACACACACAGCAAAATGAACATACACTGAAGAGCAATTGAATTAGAGATACCTGTCTAGTAACGTGTAACACCACCTTTTGCCCTGATGACGGCGGCGATTCGTCTTGGCATGGACTCGACAAGACACCGGAAGCATTGGGAAGCCATACGGATCCACGACCCCTGAACAAGCTTTCACAGTTCATGAAGATTTGATGCAGGGGGGTCAGAGCCTTGAACATCTCTCGGTGGTATCCCAGATGTGCTCGATGGGATTGAGGTCAGGTGACCTAGCTGGCCAAGGAAGCGAGGTCACATCGGTGGAGTGTTCATCCGTCTATTCGGATACAATTCGGGAGTGATGGCATGGTGCATTGTCTTGTTGCAGGATGAGGTCCCCAGTGGGATGTTGAAGACACACAAACGGGAGCAAATGGTCATCCAGGATATCCCGGTAACGTTGACCTGTGAGGGACGATGTCACACATACCAAGGGTCCCATTTCAGTCCACGTAAACAGTCCCCAGACGAGAATGCCACCCCCACCAGCTTGAAGAGTACCCTGCTGGCAAGAAGGATCCATTGCTTCATATGGTTCGCGCCACACTCGTATCCTGCCATCCACATGTACCAACGTGAATCTCGACTCATCAGTCCAGGCAACATTTTCCCACATGTCTAGGGTCCAGTGGCGATGTTCTCGCGCCCATGCTAATCTTTACTCCCTGTGATTTGCGGTCCAGCAGCGGTACCCTCGTGGGATGATGGCTTCTGTACCCCATAGCGAGGAGATGGTTCTGGATGGTATGGCTGCTTACACGTTTTTGTGCACCAGCGTTAAATTGCCGAGTGATTTCTTGCACTGTGGCTCATCTATCCGCTGTTACAATGAGAGTTAGCTGACGATGACCCCGCTCATCCACACAAGCTGTTGTCCACGGCAGTTGGCCTTTGCAGGGATGGTTTTACTGGATTCGATGTACTCATGGTGCGCCCGTGACACAGTGGCTCATGAAAATCCCAGTGCCTGCATGACTTCCGAGATGGAGTGACCCATTCGTCTGGCCCCGACAATTTGCCCACGATCAAATGCGCTTAGATCCTTCGTCTTACCCATACTCTGCGTCCGACTCTTACTGATTCCCATCGCATCACTCCTTATATTGTCGGATCGCTGCATACGTCATGATGTTTCCGTTTACAGGGCCACCCACAGCGCCACATTTGCATAATGCCAGCTGTCTCTAATTCAATTGCTCTTCAGTGTATAATGAAAAATTCGTTAAACAACATAAGTTCCAAAAATTTGGTAAAAACCAATTAATCACATTGCAAAAAACAAATGCAGGAAAAATAATCTTGATACAGCGAGTTACATTGAAAATTTCCCACTGAACAACTATGATAGGAATTTCCAGTGACTGAAAGTAGCACATTACAAGTGCTGTTGCTACTGCAGCATGCCACTTTTACAGTAGTGTAGCATGGAGTTTTGCTACAAACAAAAAGTGTACAAGGATTGTTCCAAAACAACTGACATTGCTTATAAAATATGCGTTCCTTAATTATCAGGGACGAGTAGCCCTTTTTTCAAAATACTGTCCATTGCATCGAAAACAAGTGTCCCAACGTTCCTTCCGCTTTTGGAATGTCTTCTGGAATTCTTCTGAAATGCTGTTGAAGCACCCCAGCGCAGTTGTAATAAGTTGTTGTTCAGCATCAAACTATCGTCCCAGTAAGGCCTTTTTTTTAAATGGGGAACAATGAGAAGTTAAAACACAACAAATCTGGATTATGTCCAAGTTGGGGCAACAACTTCATATTCATTTTCTCCAAATAAAGAAACGAGGCAGAACTGGCCATGTGGTGCAGCCTCGCATTGGGTCACACATCAAAAGAAATAGGGAACTCAAGTTGAACAAACTTGTTTCATGCCTAAATGCTCTCTTAAAATTCTGTGAATTGACGATTTTGAAATATGAACCATATCTTTGATAAGCCTATCTCTAATTGATACTTGATAGGTGTCTGTTTTCCCGTATAATAATACCTATTGCAGTGGTTTACCTCTGTAGCACTCGTTGAAGGTCTTCCTTTATGCACGATTAAAACTGCCGTGCATGTGTGATAAACAAGTGTGGCCCATTGCCAGAGTAGCACAATACAGACGTACACGTGCATGCGGATAGTTTCCAAATTATTAGCAGATTTTGCAGATAGTTTTTGCTTGTAGATTAAAAAAAAAAATGTTATTTACAGCCATTAAAACACTTACTCAACGCTTTACTCAAATTAATATATTTAGTTCTACCTTAACGTGAGAATGTTCAACTATTTTTCACATCTTCTGATAATGACTTGTTTTGTTTTTACAGACGTTTCTGGCCTCTTGATTTTATCAAGGCCTGTTCTCAATGTAACTGTAACAAAAGTTCCGTTTACACAGAAAGAATTTAAATTTTATTGCCAGGTTTCTCTTGCAGTTGCCAGTTATAAAATTAAAATCTTTTCCTTTTGTATTTTATAAGTCTACTATTTTTGAATTAAGTTGAAAATGCTATTTATAATTTTTGAAGGTTCATTAACGGAACTGCTTTTCTAGATATAAAAACTTTCTTTAATTAGTATCTTATTTTTATGAGGTTCATAGTTCAATATTTTAAACTTTTGGCCTTAAAAGTCCATTTTACACACATTTCTACGCATTCAGTCGTAATGTACTTTTGTCCTCTCTGGAATCTGTAATGTTCTAATAATTATTTATTGTTATATTAATTTTTCTTTAAATTATCTTATTCTATTGTTATCGTGATTTGCGGGTTTGCAGCAAGTTTTCTAAATAATTTTCTAAATAAAATTGATAAATCAGCAAAAAAATTGGAGGACCATATAGATTGCTGAATCCATCTTAATAGAGAAGACCAAATCATCAAACTGCAATAACAATTCATCATATGACCTTTCATATGCCTGGAGGAATTTAGTGGACACTGAAAAAAGATTAAAAAAGGAGCATAAAAATAAAATTAAAAGACGACAAATACAGGAAAATCAAACTATGACACCAGATGGCACCACCATATAGGAGGAAAATTGACCCATGCACAATGTACATCATGGCTTCTGGAGGTACGAAACGTTGTCACTTGCCAACAGATGTTTCATTTCCCGTTGAAAACGCCTAGGAAGAGGCAAGGGCGAAACGCGTCCAGGGACGCAGGTGGACGTGAGGAGGTGGTGCACACATTATGTAAATAGTTCATTCATCGTTTCTTCTGGCCATTCATATTTTATTTTATTTTAAATTCCTTCACTATCAGCTTTTTAGATTTGTTCACTACAGTTTCTTGGATTGTTCATTGTTAGCCTTTTAACCTGCCTGTGGCATAGGTCATTACAAGGTTTTTATTTTCAGTTGTATTATTCTTTCGAGCTTACGATACAACATAGAACAAGGTTCTTTGGGTCGACTACTACTTTGACATTGCTAAACACTATATTATAGTCACCATTGGACTTTTTGCAATGCATAGCCGCTGAACACCTGAGACCAAACAACTTGCGGAACTACGGTGGTATGCAAACGAAAACGACCTCTGGATGAATATAGGTGAGTAATTGCTCTTGCTTTCTTTTAGTCTTTATTTTTTAAAATAATACACATCATAATTAACTGCACCAGCACCACCATAATCACATGTCCGTATTTTAACGTGTGTAATAGCAATTCTAAAAGAGGTACTGAATCTCTATATATTATGTATTTTAACCACGTATAACTTGTGACTTCCTTATACGGAAGATATACATGAAGTATCTAAAATACAAAAAATTTTTGCAATAAAATGATATTTAACAACAATATCGGACAATCCTTTCTTCAAGCATCGAGGGAACGTCGCGAGAAAATAAAAATTACGATTACGGGAGAAATCGTCACTCCGCCTAACTTCCGTTATTGGAAATTTTGAATGGCCAAAAACTTACATCTATGATAAAGAGTCTGCAAGATGATTTAATAGGATTCTGGGGATATTGTTTTTGCTTGCAAGACCAAAATAAATCTGCGATGTACGTCGGTGGGCGCCGCGATTTTGCTACGAGGATAACTACAAAATATATCTGCGATGTACGTCGCCGTTGACGTGAATCTGCTGCGAGGATGAGTACAAA